>JAOTQM010000047.1:2610000-3810000 GCA_026939265.1 Oreonectes daqikongensis | reverse complement strand
ATCCAGTTCAGTTTTTTAAAAGGGATAGTTCAACCAGAGATGAAAATTCTGTCTTTATTTACTCACCCTGATGAACAGATATTTGGACCAATGCTTGTAACCAAACAGTTCTTGGCCACCATTGACAACCATAGTAGGAAAAATTACAATGGTGGTCAAGTGTCCCAGAACACTTTCCTACATTCTTCAAAAGATCTTCTTTTGTGTTCAACAGAACAAAGAAATGTGTGAAGCTATTTTTCCTACTATGGTAGTCAAGGGTGGCCAAGAACTGTTTGGTTACAAGAATTCTTCCAAATATCTTTCTCTCAAAGAAATGGATAAAGATTTGGGACAACTTGAGTAAATGAAGACCGAATCTTCATTTTTAAGGAAACTTGTTCCTTAATAATCACCTTGATATGGCCGACATTCACTTTACAGGTGTCAATGTCCTTTGTGATGTGCTCCTGCTTTTCTCTGTAACCAAATGAAACTGAACGTGAACTGAATCTAAAACATTATGGGCAAACTTTTCTGTTCGACTTCAGAAACATGTGGCGATCTGTTGGATTCATACCTCACTGCTTGTGCTTTTGTCACCTCTTGGTTGAGCTTCCTGATGTTTGTCCTCTCTTCAGAAGTGAAATGCTGCACATCGGAGACCTTCAGTCGAGCTAGAAGACTTTTGAAATCAAGCCCTTCAAGCTGAATGGAGCTCTGTGACTTGTGGAGTATCTCTTTCGACATCTCCTGCACCCGTTCACGCGACGACACCTGAAATATCCATTCAAGAGAAAGTAATGTGTCGTGTGATCATCGCATTATGAAAACGCACAGAAGTCTGTATGCGAATGTGTACGAAGCACGGACGTGGACAATATAATCTTGCATCACCTTTGAAAGATCTCCTTGCATTTTTTCATGGGCAGCAACGGCCACGTCCCGCAGTTGCCTGGTGCTTTTCAAAGCATTCTGCACATCGCTTAACTCTTGCTGTACCCAATACAAATTGTAAATCAGATGCTAACTGGCCCAGTCTTTGCAATATTTATTTTAATTTATTCTTTTTTGGGGGGGAGAAATAGTATGCAGTATGACTTTCATTCCAAGCATAATCATTCACCTCAAGCTGCTGAACCTTCTTCTTCCATTTAGCTTGATAGACAAATTCCAGATCCGTGTCCGTCCACTGGTAGCCCTGCATTCCCTGAATGAAGGTTTCCGGATCTGCATTCCCAGAGGTCGCTTGACATCCACAAAACCCAAAGTGAACATTAATAACGTAAATCGTGCCAGTCGATCAATGTGACATTAATGTGAAACCAACATCAACAAATGTATAAACCACGAGTTCAGATTGGGATTCACATATGGACACCTGTTGCAGCTGTTAAACTGGATCTCCTGACAGACTTGCGTTCGTCTTTAACATTAGGGCACTCAAGAACTTCACTTGATCCATT
This sequence comes from Oreonectes daqikongensis, assembly GCA_026939265.1. NCBI lineage: Eukaryota > Metazoa > Chordata > Actinopteri > Cypriniformes > Nemacheilidae > Oreonectes > Oreonectes daqikongensis. The sequence goes on along the minus strand of JAOTQM010000047.1, from coordinate 3,808,555 downwards.
GCAGGAACTGTTTATAGCCGTTTCCTTAAAAAAAAAAAAGAATTACCTATCAACTGGTGATTTTTTCAAGCATTATATCAGCCAAAAACACGTTCAAGTGTTAATAAACTGTACTGTGATATGTAGGTAGTTGACAAATAAAGAAAAAAGAGATATATGAAATAAAGTATGTGCAAGTGAATGTGCGGTCATGTCTTTTTTATGCTATATATTTATCATCTTTGACCTGCACATCTACGGTGTGCGTTTGCATTCATGCTTTATTTAAATACTAGATGACAATAAACCATAAATGTGTCCTATGGTGTGACTGTAAAATATTATTAAGAGTTTGTTTTCTAAATGTCACACCATAGGACACATGTACGGTTTAGTTGTCTACCCATGTATTTTTATTTCTTTTATTCTTGATGTCAAGAGTTGATATTAAATGTATTAAATGTAACTTTAGTCATCAAATTTCAAGATGCTTCCTATAAAGAAAATTACATTTGTACAACAATCCACTCTTCTGACTATACAAAAGAATGGTTGACACCTTAGGATGATGTAAAAATAAATGTTAAAATAATTATTAGAATGGTAACAGTGTCCTTGATCTGACTTTCATTTTTTAAATGTGACGTTATATAAAACATAGGCTACATCAAATGGAGAGAATAAAGACAAAGTGCTGACTTTCATTTCTAGTTTTTTTTTTTTTTAAAACATACTTGTTAAAATAGTAAGCAGTAGTCAAAAAAAATAAAAATGCATTTTTTGTTTAGCTATCGTCCCAACGTAAGTTACTCATATGATAGACACAGAGGCCCATGTGTGCTCAAGTTTGTTTACCTGTGTGCACGGCTCGTCTTTATCACCTGTGATATCATTGAATCATCTGCTTTGTTTATCTGATACGAGACTCTTTCAGTTTTGGATGGAGGTGTTCGCACTAACTGCCGTCCCGCAGGTATAATAGCCAGACGTTTATCGACGATTGATCGATCTAATGAAGGCGCATCGTGCGCATCCACATTGCGCACATTTCTCGTGCGTTTATTTCTGCCGCCCGTCGAGCTCATATGAGCTGTCGATATTTTCAACTTCTAAAATATATATCCTTATAATATTTGAAAAGCACCGCTTCAATCCTGACACCGACACACTGCAAGTCGTTTCAGTCACAGGCCATGTTCTGATGACCACCAGGGGGCGACATGAAACACTCAAGCCACTTGTAGCGCTCGTTTCTATCAAGTTGTTTGTTTTTCTCGTGAGATGTGCGCAATTGTTTGTATATTGTTCGTGTTTAAAGCAGTTCTTAGCTCATATTTTCTTATTATTTTTACTAATTATTGTTGCATTTATGTTCTACGTATATTATTTCAACATTCACAGGTCAAATAGTTGCAATGACTTAATATGATCAATGGTGGGCGCTGTATCGCCATTTGTGCACTTCCAGGGTCTGCAGTGACCATATGAACACTAAAATATATGAATATCATTTTATTTAATGAGTTAATCAAAATAATTTGTAAAAACAATTATTACTTTATTTAAATATAAAATGTCATAAAAATAAAACAAACAAGAACAATGTTGTAGTTAAAGTACACATTGTGTTTATCCATTGCTACAAGTTCATAACAACAACAGTAATGTCATCATCACAATTATATTATGATGCGATTGTATTTTGTAAATGCATTAATGCAATGTCTAGGATAAGATTAGTTAGTTTATGTAAAATATTAAAAAGCTGCAAATTATGAACAAACATGTTGCTATGTCAGTCTGGATAACTAAACATACAACTCTGTACAGAATAGCACAGACTTTTGAATATTAAAATGAATTGATTTGGACTGGAAGACCGGCTGATGGGGCGTCTCTTTCGATGCTGAAGGCAGTGCATCAGGAACTGATGGCTCCTATATATCATCCAATCAGTTCCTGATGCAGTAACACCAACATCAGAAAGTTCTCAGACATCAGACCCACTCAACTTCCTTCAGTATCATCCCATCAGATACTGTGAACCATGTGTGGTCCTTTGGTGACGAATGGATGGATGGAAGAACTAAAAACGAGTTGTAAGTCGATGAATAATTGAATAGTTCCCTTGCAGCACAGCTACACCCTAAAAAAAGGCAGATTCTATTACTTACATTTACATTTACATTTATGCATTTGGCAGACGCTTTTATCCAAAGCGACTTACATTACATTGTACTATACATTTGTACATTTTGTATAGTAAGCAAGTGGGGGTTAGGTGCCTTGCTCAAGGGCACCTCAGCCGTTACCCGCCAGCCCCGAGAATCGAACCAGCAACCTTCTGGTCATGAGTCCAACTCTCTAACCACTGGGCCACGACTGCTTTACATTTCTTTCATTTGGATTTCATTAAATGTGAGAATTTTCCATGAAGTCCGCTGGTACGTGCCGGCTGTGAATGAAGGTAGCAGGTCGCTGCGCGTGACAGAACCCCAGCAGCATCTGTGAGAGGGGTGACACGCTACTCACAGTTGCCAGCTGAGATTATGCCAAAAGTCAGCCGTTCGGTATCGCAGTCCGTCAGCAGGGGGCGCAAAGACGGTCGCGTCTCGCGGAGGACAGCGGATTAAAGAACTTTATCTCATGGGTACAGTACAAAAAACAACGTTTGAGTTTGAAATGAACATGCAGCAGATTAGCATGTTAGCATCAACAGATTAGCATGGATCTACTCCTGCGGTAAAACCAAGTTGTTTTCTCTGTCCGCGGGTCAGGTTTTAGGTGTAAACAGACTACTCAACCCCTACAGGTCAATGTGAGACTGTAATCACATCACAGTTGCCTGCAGAGATTACCCAGTCAGCTCATCGTGTCTTTAGTCGTGTGGCCGCTAATCGAACACAAAATTGGTTTGAAACTGAGCTTGTGTGCGTGTTTTGTCAAAATCTCATGCAAAGTGTGTCGTAAACAACCACTCTAATCCATTAAAGCAGAGATCCGACAGCAAGGGGCAGTTTGGTCTCCCCCAGCTGGTGAGCTGAAGGGCGTCTCCCCAAGGCATCTGGCGTGTGTCCCCCAATAACCCCTCGCCACCCCCCTAACTACAGCACACACACACACACACACACACACACACACACACACACTTGCTAAGCGAGGCTGTGATCCCCGCTGTCGTCAGGGCCCACCGGTCGCCATGGCAAACTCGCAGGAACCTGCGCCTGCATTGTCCGAACAGCCGATGTGTATGTCCCACTCGCTGTCTCTTCTTTAGAGTCACGGCTCGGGTTCTTTGACACCTCTGAACGCTGCAACAAATTGAGAAAGACGGCGTCAAAGCGTAGAAGAAAGGATTGGGAGAGGAGGAGAGAGAGAGAGAGAGAGAGTGGCCGTTTGCTAGACTAAGTCTTGTAGACCAGATCAAAGGCCAGTTCTTCCAAAACTAGCAGACCTTTTATAAAGCTTTATGGGCTTAGCTTTTGTGAAAGTTGTGTATACTGTCCATTTGAGCCATGGCTAAAAAAAGGGTTTAGTACTTGAGCACCTGATACGAAACAACAAAAATAAAAAGTAAGCATGAGCGTTACAGTGTGTTCCAGTTTGTTGAATGCATGTTTTCATTGCGTTCAATTGCAATTTTTTATTATTGTGTTAAATTATAATTATTGTGCAAAAATCATTCTCATTGTCTAATCAGGTAACCACCTGAAACACTTTCATTTGTCTTGTAAAATTTGCTATTCATTTCCTCAACCTCATGTCATTCCAAACCTGAATAAGTTTATTCTGTGGAACACAGGAGATTTTGGGCAAAATGGTTCAGAGCTGCATCACCATTCTGCAGAATTTCTTCTCATGGAAGAAAGAAAGTCAATACAGTTTATTAAAGGGCGAGTGATAACAGAATTACCTCGGTTGTTTTAACTTTATTTTAATTCGATATCTAGTTTACATTCAGGATAATATTGCCAGTTGAAAGTAGGTCAGCGATAGTCTAAGTTGGGAACAAAAGGGTTAAATGGTGAACATCTGCCCTTGGTATTTTTTACTGTGATAAATATGTCTGCAAAAGAGTTGCTTTTTGCTATTTTTTATATCAGACTTGACTGATGAGCTGAAATTATTGTGTGTTTGTTTTTATCTACTGTACATTATGCCTTGCGCTTCAAGAATTTATGTGTTTGTCTGCAAAGATCCGAAACTTCGCATGTGGCTCTTTTCAAACCTAATGAAACAACATGTAATTAAAGGAAATGATGGTGTCAAATAAAAAATATGAACGCTTTTTTTCACATTTGGATCGTTTCGAAACAAAAACAAAAACATGCCCCTCCCATTTACTCTCAGTGTTATACGTTATGAATATCTGTTCACGTTTCACATTCTACTTACTACTGAAACTACGATACTTTATTCTTAGATGTCCAGCATAATAAAAGTATTTAATCTACCTTGTGCTTCATTTTTGTGTTTGTCTGCAAAGATCGTAAATTTCACATGGGTGTAAAAATTGAAGGAAATGTATCAATTTTCATCTACAAGTAACCATTTTCCTGAAATATATAATGATGGCCATTAATACAATTTGTGTCGATTTTAAATTGGGTGTTTTTAAAACAAAAACACGCCCGTCCCATTTACTATGAAAATACGATTTTATGTATACAATACATTATTTAGGTGTCCAGCATAATATTTTATTTAAAAAATGCATAAAAATATTTAGTTTCGCATTACTTCGTTTTTTTTCCATTCGTTTCAATTTTTCATCTTGGTAAATCCACACTGTTACACAGTCCATTTTGCTTTTTGGTTTGTGTCACTATGCCTTTTTTCCACATTCCTCGCCATTAAACCGAGATGAGATGTGTCAGTCGGTGGCCATATCCAGAAGAATGACTGTACAATGGTGTTTCTATGTAAATTTGCGTGAGCTTTGGGTTGGGGGACCTCCTGCGCTCTAAGCGGCATTGTTAGGAAAGACCAGCAGCGTTCGATAACTCGACCTAAGTTGGGCACTGTGCCCATCCCATGATCTCCTCTCACCGTAAGGCGACATCTCAAGACATCTGAGCACCGGCTTGCCCACAAACAATCACGGTGGACTTGAACGAGGATGACATTTAAATTTGTCGCAGACCTAAAGTCTAAATACTTTCCCACCAGGGGTAGATGGACTGAAGGACAAAAAAACAATTGAAAAACTGGAACAGCCTGACTGGCAGTGGATGTGGCCGGGACCCCCTCAGTCGTCATATTGTCTGCTAGAAAATTGAAAACAAAAAAAAGACAATATGGCCAGACCTTGACAGAAGGATCTCTTATGTTGCACTTGTCTCAGTAATGAGGGCTGTTATATTGTGTTCTCTGAAGTTTTGCTACTCTGGTACCCTGGACGTCTTGGACTTCACTCTGTAATTGGAGTAATAGTCATCTTCAATTAGTGATAGCTCACGCACACGAGAAGCCTTACAAGATGAAGCCCCTGCCTCATTTGAATCATATTCAGATTTAAAATATGATAGCCTATATTTTATATTGCACACTCAACTGCATATGGTACTGTGCTGTATGTTGTACATTATTATATATCATTAATAATTTACATGCCTATATTTATACAAACGTACTTATAAAATGACAAATAAACCAATTTTATTTTATTACATTTTATATATTGTTATTTTCGCTATTATTTGTATTTTGATAACTAAATAAAACCTATTCATTCAGTTATTAAAGTTGGTCGAGCTCGTTGTGAAAAGGAGCAGATGTGCAAGTACAGTAGTGGCTTCACTGATCAATGAATGAATGCATTACTGCAATCAACTGAATAACTGATGGTGCCATATGGGCCGGGGGCCCGTGATGACAAAGCACATTTCTGAGAAATATAAACTCATCATAAAATAACTAATCTGCAAAATGCACATCTACATATAAATAATGTCGCCTGAAGAAAACAGTTTCCTCTTGAAAGCAAGGCACCAAATAAAATCGCAAACCTTTATCTGAACCCTATAGCTAAACGTGCACTTTCGGTATATAGTTTAAAGCCGTCTTACCTTGCTTTATCCTCAAAAGGAACCATCCCAGGACGCCTGGGCCTTCCAATGCAAACACACACATATACACGTGTAGTATATATCTTTGCTCTTGCCGTGGTAAGAGCATGTGCTCCTACTCTGTGAAATCCCACCCTATCTCTCTGCCTGTAAAGCAGCAAACCCCCCCTTCCAAACCCCCCCCCCTTCATTGATCTATCTCGCTCCCTCCTGCTTTCCACCATGCAGGTCACTCTCTTCCTGTTTAACCGTTGCTTGGCTTTCTTTTCCGAGATGCGATCCCGAAAAGGAATTTTTGCTTTCCCCTCTTCCCCCGTTCTCTCCAACGGGACGGGAGGAATGTAGTATATGAGTGTTAAAGAGCCTTGAGTGTATGTGTCCGGGTGACACTGGGTTCTGCTTACGGAGGTTTTACACAGTTTATATCAAAACGCAGCTCTTCCAAAGTTTGGTGTATGCGCATAAAAAGTGCGTGGTTCAATAAAGATAGTATGAAGTAAAAGCTGGCCTTATTTTTGCGACGCAAAGCTGTGTTTTAGTTTGTTTTTCCTTTATCGTCGATCTTGTTCACCAACCTGGATCGGTTTGAATCTGCGGAATGTAAAAGAACACATTTTCATGAATCGAAAACTGAATTTGTATACAATCTGTAAATTATGAACAATCGGCACAAGGGGGTTGTGGGTAGGGTTCAACCTTTACGATGTACTACTGTAGATAACATTTATTACTGTATTTCTTACGAATTTGAATTGGCATATATCGGCATTCGTGGTCATGCTGCGCATTTAGTTTTTCGTGCATTCGCGTATTTTAGTAAGAAATTAAGTAAAAATGAGGAGATTACTGTCAGGGTGTGTACCGAACGCTAGACGACCAGCTCAGTCGTAAAATGTAGTGAAAGAGATTTGTAGTAAAATGGCTGACTCGGTGAAGATGGAGGCTCTTATCGCATGTGGCGACCCAGCCGGTGGCCTTCCCACACTGCCGTTCGTTTATGATTAAACATTCAGTCTCTATCGCAAGGTACGGTGCAGCCACACCTGCTGTTTTCACCCAGGACTTTTATATAGAGTTGAAATCTTGGCTGAACTGTAGTGCAGTTCAATTTCCACTGGCTTTGTTTAAATGGGAACTAGATGAGTGAAAAATCTTCAGCGATATCAAATTTATATCTGGGTCACGACGAATATTACGATGTTTATAGTTATTCAATATTGGTATATATGCTTTTACTGATGTCTATCCAGCACTGCATTTAACTTTGGGTGTTTTGCCGTATTACATTCTTAACTCATTCTGAGTTTGGATTTTGGTTGAATTAAAATAATAAAGTGTGCGTTGTCCAATGCTAATTAGTTACAGTGTGTTTCGTATTCTCAAAGAAGAGTTCTGAATGGTGGTTAATCTCCTTTTTCGCAAAAATTTCCATGAGAAAATGTTGAGAATATCAATAGATTATTGTGAGGCGTTATTTAAAATATAATTTTTTCACTCCCTTTTAGCCATCCCTTATAGGAACACAAATTCAATGATTTTATGATTTGTTTGGGATAAACATCGAAATACATAGAAAACTGTCTAAAAGCATATAAAAATACTAGGAATGAAACGAGACATGCAGGTGCAAATGCGCAGAGTGAATAATTTCCAGAAGGTTCACAAATCTGTCGGGTGGGTGTTGCCCTGCGCTGCCACCAACAATTGGCTGGTTGAACATAAGAGCATCTGAACAGATACTCTGGATTAAATGCAAGATTTTGGACTGAAAATAACATTTTAAGATACGTTTTGAACGCAGTTAATTCTGCACGTGGCGATACGACTTTGATTTGTTTATCTAGCATCTTCGGAGTGAATGGGGAAACAATCCTGTTCCGAATTCGAGGAAGAGGATTGCGTGATGGTGTATTGATTAGATATCGTCCACGAGTCACGGCTCGAGCGACCTTGGCCCTATCAGGGTTAAACTTATTACCCCCTGACTTCTTGTGACCCCCCCTGACCTTCGGTGTGAAAGCGAATAATGCTGAAAGATGACCATTGGTCAGGCCTCAATGGCCTTCTGTTGACCAAACACACATACGAGAATTCAGCGAGGGGGCCAAAACGGGCTTATGTCCAGAGAGGCACACTCCACAAATAATGCCATTAACCAATCAATACAAAAGACAGGAGAGGGGGTGGACACACTGGTTTTAGAAACGTGCTCTGTGAAAGCGGGTTCGCCCTACAGAAGTGTGCCATGCTAATCTAATATCTTGATATCAAAGCTAAACTTTGATTGGTTAGGGTTAGGGTTAGGGTTAGGACGCCTAGGGGGTTATTCAACGCCCTGTTGAATAAGAAGATGCGTTTGTAAATACATATCTGCATGATGCTCCACACCTATCACAAGAGAGACATTTCTTTACGATGCGTAACAGGCAGCATGGTCGCAAATGTTTCAAAACAAAAATATGCAAAATATGTGAAATAGAAATACTAAAGTCGCTCAACTAAATAAGTTATTGAAACCTTACGAGAAGGAGTGTTTCTTAAACGTAACATTTTGCAACCTGCTGTTCATAGTGGGGTCAAAACATTAACATGTGTTTACAACCAAGAGTGCCATGCAGTGTGTTCAATATGTGAAAAAATAAATAAACATCATTTATTTTTCAAAAAGCAATCGAAAAATACATTATATGCCATTCATAAAATTGTACTATACAGTTATCAACAATCTATATACACATCCTGTTGGGTGTAACAGAGCAAGATCGCAAACAGCTGCATGTTCACCAAAAAGTTCTTTTGAACAATCTACGATAGCAACAAGCCACACGGAATATACGTGAGCGAGAGCCTAAGAAAGAGAGAAGGAAATAAGAAGGAGAGGAAAGGAGAGTACCTCGTGGTTGCACTGCAGTGGTCAGCCAGGATGGAGGAGAGAGGCGTGACGCCCGGGAGATGGAGGAATAGTACTCCATGCCTAGAGTGTTAGAAAGAGAGAAGGCACAAGAGGAGAGGAGAAGAGAGGACCACTAGCTTTAGCCCTGCTACTGTTTTTGCCCTGCTGCCAGTGGCTGAGAGCGAAGGTAGCGTGTGATTGGTGGGTGGGGGAAGAGACCCCGCCTCCTCATCCTCCTCCTCTCTGCAGTCTGCATTCCCGGCCTGTCAGGGTGAGTTAGCCGAGGGAAAGAGAGATGCAGCTCCCCGCTCTTCTCTTCTTTCACCCCCTCCATCATGAACGGATGGCAGGTGGGGCAAGAGCTGCCGGAATGGCCGCAAATCTCGCCCTTTTTGTTCTATCTGCTCTTTCTTTAATGTGTCCTGGACCCATTTAACTTGCAGAAAAAGTAATAAATTGCAACTGTACGATGTGATATTGCAAGCAAGAAATATGAAGAGAAGAGAAATGAGAGAGGGTTAAAATTTCAGGGAGTTTGTAGATGAGTGTCAGCAGGTTGTCACGCGATAACAAAGCGTACAGAGGAACGTGTTACAGTTCACAAAAAAAGAAAAAAACAATAAGAGGAGGAAGGCGGGAGCGGGGCCCTTTTACGAAAACGCTCTTTGCTAACTCTTTTCTCAACTCAAACCCCCCCCCCCCACCACGCTGTCTTTTTTCTATTTTCATTCTTTCTCTCACTACATGGCCAACTGATCCTGGCGTCCTCGGTCGCTGCATTTGTCATCCGTGTACGCCACTGGACACGCAAAGTATTGATTTTTTTTCTGTCCACCGTCTATCTGTTTCCTTGCTCTGTTGCCTACAACAGAACCATGAAAAACAGTTAAAACTGCAAAAACAAGGAACAATCTTCAAGATTAACCAAGGTTTAAAAATGACACATCAACCAACTCATATTGCTTTTCTTAATATCTGGGGATGTGGTTACAATCATCCTCAGATTTGAACAGAAATATCCGAACTCTCCAGAGACAGAAGCAAGTGTACAGTGCAAGCGATTCACCCAATTGGCAAAAGTAGCCGATCACAGATTTAGGACACAAAGTAGCCAAAGAAAACACTCAAACTAAACTGAGAGTGAAACGTGATTGTGAATTAGCTGTCCATCAGATTAAATTGGCGGCGTGTGCCATCCGCTCCAAGGGTCATCGTGTTTTTGAATATCAGAAAGCACTTCTTTGAGTCTGTGACCGCAACTAATGCTATGGAGATGCAAGGCTTTCTCTAAGGTGACCTCGGCCCGTGTCGCCATAACCCTTCCCCAATTCGCTTTCAGTGTCCGCCGTGTCCAGTGACCTTTAACCCACACGTGTCCCCACCCCCAGGACCCAGGGGTCTTGCACTGCGGAAGGGTCGCGTGTGCCAGGGGTCCCAAGAGACTTGAACCCTGTTGTCATGGAGATAACCCTTAGGGATACAGAACTCCCTTAGCGGTTACATAACACTCATGACGAAGCAGAATCTTGCCTTGTGCAATTGACATTTTAATCAAGTTTTAAGCTTTAAGAAAGAGCTGATAGGGATTGTTCCTTGGAATCAAAGTGGCCAAGGCCTCATTTGGGTCATTTCACAAAAAAGCTTTCCTTTTCTTTCCCTAATGACAATATATGTAAACAAATATCCAGTAACTAAGTATTTTTCCTCCTTTTTTACCATGTGAGTGCCTTTTTGCTCTGTCTGCATCATTGGCTCCAAAGAAAAATTGAAATAAAAGCCAGAAATGTATATTGATTATTTTTCGATATACAGTAGTATTTTTTGATTTTAGATGACATAACTTAAAGGAATGACTTGCGAGATTTGAGTTGTGTTCCCAGGTTGTGTTCCCATATTTCAATCCTGTTACCACCCTTTTGCTCCCCCTTTTAAAATTATGTACAGTTTCTTAAAAAGAACATCATAAAAAATACATTAGCATTATTTGATAAGGGGGATTTGAAAGGACAAATCAGTTTCTCTTCTTTTCTTTAGGTTTTGCAAATAGGAGATGTCTTTTAAACAGTTAATTCGGTTTACTTACTAACAATAAGTAGATATTTGTAGAAATATCTGCATTACATGAACAACCTGTAATAAAAAGCTAATAGTGACTAAATAAACTAAATGAACTGTAAAACTGTGAACAAAGGCATATTGCAACACTGTATATTAACCTTTTAAAATGTACATTTTAGTGCCACAATAGATTTTTTCCCTTAAAGGCATACAATAAAAATAAAAATTATGTCATCATTTATTCGACCTCATGTCATTCAAAACCTGTATGTGACTCTTTCTTCTGTGGAAACACAAAAGAAGATATTTTGAGAAATGTCTCAGTGGTTTTGTGCCCATACAATGGAAATCAATGTGGTTTAGTGTTGGTTGGTTACCAACATCTTATTTTGTCTTCAGAAGTCATACAGGTTTGGAATGACATATGGGTGAGCTATCCCTTTAAAAAAAATTGTTTTTGTTTTGTTAAACTCAAAATAAGATATTTTGAAGAATGTAGGACAATAAAAAGTTCTCGAGCACTTTTGACTACGATTGTATTTTTTCGTACTATAGTAGTCAATGGGACCCAAAAACTGTTTGGTTACAAGCATTCGTCCAAAAATCTTTCTCTGTGTTCAACCAAACAAAGACATTTATACAGATTTGGAACAACTCGAAGGGGAGTAAATAATCATAAAATTTTAATTCTAAAGTGAACTCACCTTTAACATTCATCACCAGGGAGAATCTTTGTCTGCTTTACATGTTGTTTTGACCAGGTGTTCCTTTTAAAAAGTAAAAACACACATGTGATCTCTCTAATATATATTTTTAAAGACAGCAGTAAGGTTAAAGGGACAGTCCACCCAAATATGAAAATTCTGTCATCATTCACATCCCCCATTGACTCCCATACACTGTAAAAATGTATTTAAAAAATATGTTGAAACAACAAATCATTTTACAGCATACTCTGTGTAGTGAGCTGAATAAAAGAGTACAAAATAGCGTTTACAAAACCTGTCACTGATGTTGTTGACTATTTGGATATATAATGTTAGTGATGTTAAGCACATGGTTACACATACAGAGGCTGTGCATGCACTGTTTAAGGTGTGTGTGTGATTTTGTCAGACGATGTGTTTTGGTTATAAAACTGACAATGAGAACTGCTGTATTGGGCAATAAGCTGTATTAAACTGCTGTTCAGATCTATAATCAAACTAAAGTTAATACTCAAAACGTGATGACATCACAAATATGTTAATTAGCGTGTGACATCATCCAGCGCCACAGTTCCACAATATCCTAGCAATAAAACAATGAGCACCATATAACACTATATAACGGTGTAAACAACTTGGATCTTCTAAAAAAGTCTCAGAAATCTCACTAATGTTTTAAGAAAAATCTTATCACACTTTGCAAGTATGCAATCAAAAGTCAATATTGGTTTTAATATAAACTCAAACATTGCTCAATAAATTAACAATGATCTAATCTACAGAATGTACTGTACCTTACTCCTATAGCTCCATATTCTTCATGTATTTTATCAATCGTCTTATCTATATGTATATCTAGTTCTCCTGTCAAAAGTCAAAAATATCAATTTCAAAGAAACATCTGAAACAAATTGTATACTTAAATTTATACTGGCCAAGGCCTCAGTTTTGTCATTCCCCAAAATAGCATGTCTTTTATGTCCCTCATAAAAATATCTGTAAATAATAACTTTAAATCCAGTATTTTCTTATTTTACTCTAAAATTCTAATTCTTAAAATGTTATACTTAAAACACAGCTGAAATTCTCCAGAGCCATGAAAGAGCAACATTTGAGCAATAAAATTATCTTTTCGGGAGGACTTCTTATTGGAACACACCCTACAAGGCAACCAAAGCTTCAATCGAAAACAGTAAAATTCTGCGACTTGTTAAGACCTTCCGTTGTGTTTTATCATCCCTATAATCAACAACTAAACAAACAAGTCAAAAACAAGTGAACTGAAAGATTTAGCGTGGTCCCTCTATCGCAGCAAGCTTCCACAACGGGCCTTGAGATCAAACCCGGTCAAGTGTGACAAGACAGTACTATGGACTCCAGTGGCCATGACGCACCACTGTTGGGATTAAAACAATTTTTCGGGTGCTGACAACACTGTTAGGGCACCTGATCGCACGTAAAGCCTGAACCCCGTTTACAATAGCAGGGCAGGGCGGGAGGAAGCAGTGGGGGGGACTGTTGTTGTCGCAGCCCCCTAACACCGCACGCACAGGGGCACAAAAGCTGCCGAGGATGGGGGTGGAGTGGAAGTTCAGAGGGAGGGTGAACTTACGCCATCTGCCATAAAGCTGGTGCATTTGGGCAGGGGTCGAAAGGGAGGGGCCGTACTGGTAGGGGTATGTTACCCCTAGATGTGTTTTTGCAAGAGATGTACCAGGTCTTCCCTCAAATTAGACACGACCCCCTGAGGTGTAAACCGCAGGAGACGGCCAATTCCTGCCCGCTTGCCTCTGTTTGCTTAGCAGCTTGATAATTAGAGAAATTAGGGAATGTCTGGAGATTAAACAGCATGAGAAACACACCCCTATTATTTTTGCTTTCCTTCCTCCGTTCATCTGCTCTACTGTCCCCTCTATGTGTGGACAACACGCATCAGGAAACATATATGATGTTTTGCATTCAAGTCATTCATTCACGTCATTATCTTGGACAGTTTTCTTATGCACCACATAAAATGTAATGAGTCTGTTTTAATCAAAACACAACCCCATACACACACACACACACACACACACACACACATACACAACTCACACAAACAAACACACAGTGCACAATGGCCAGTGGTTCACGGTCCGTGCAAATCGGTGTGACACTTTTTCTTAAAAAAAAGATGAACTCTGCTTTGTAGCCATTGTACTATTATTTCTGGTAATGGAATAAATGCATTAATGTTTGAAAATTGTCTAGTCTCTTTTCAGTCTTAATTCTGAGGAGCAAATTTGCACAATAATTCCACATAATAATAATAAAGTTTGTTTATAATATTTAGTCCAAAATATTATATCACAATATTATAATATTTTAAAAATGTTTACACTACATATTGTGTTTTATACGAGCAACATAGAAAGTTTTGTTTTTCTTCGGCTTTGCTTTATTTACTCCCATTTACACATTTTAAAGACACTTTTATCCAAAGTAGATTTAACTTTTCAAACAGTACGTTTCTTTTCTGGAAATCAAACACAATGCTCTACCAAATAAGCTATAGAAACAGGCTCTTAGACCATATACACATTTGCAAATTACAATTGGAGTTAGTGTAAGCAATGACTTACTGGACATGACAATCATGACTACAGGTTCACTGCGCCAGATGCACACGGTCCCATTCCACTGCATGAAATGCTTCTGCGTGGCGCCATCTAGTGAAGAATAAATGCATTACATCAATCTACAGATAATATTTTTAACAGTACTCCAATTTTACATATAATGAAATAATGGCTATAATGTATTATATATATATATATATTATACTTTTCTGTTTTCTATGATTTGCTATTATTATGATTATACTTTAATATGTTTAAATGTTTTTAACGTATGTATTTGCTGCTTGCATTTACTGTTAAGCTGCTTCGCAACAATGCAAAATTGTGAAAAGTGATACACTGTAGAAATAAATTTGAATTGAAAATATTTTACTACCATTAATAAACATTGTAAGTATTGCATGTGCCCTACTACAAATGCCATGTTAAAGAAGTGGATTTGCATGAAAAAAATGAATTTGCTAATACAGTGTATATTACATATTGTAAATATATTTATTTTGATCTTTAGTCACTGCTAAAATGTGTTTTATGTTTTTATTGAATGTAATATAACATAATATATAATATAATATAATAAACAGAATTATGTTTGTTTATAAAAACTGATATTAGGAACTCACAATCATGTCTCCCAAATAAATAATGTCCACCAAGAATACAAATATTAGTCACTTGATTTGTGTGTCCAACCCCAAATGATATTTTTTCTCTAAACACAAAAACAAATCCCCCCACCCGCCTCAGTCCAGATCATGCCATCCGTCACAACACACAGCACCCTGTCTGAAGCAGACTGTAAATAAGGTCTGAAATCATGCCCCCTGCTGCCTGTCAAACTACTACCGCAGTTCCTGGTTCAGTTTTAGGTTTCAAGCTAAACTGATAAAAGAAAGTGTTGTCAATGCATGCCTGATTCTGGACCAGTCTTTTTTGTCCGTGGTGTGCTGTCTGGGTACTGCGAAAGCCCATTGACTTACAAACAGGGTGGGCTTCAGTTTGGGGGAGGTATCTGCTGTCAAGCATCTGTCAAATCTACATTTGTCCAGAAGGGGGCAGCATAAACACAAAAACATAAAGGAAGGCCACATTCTAAACAAGCTTTTAACTGTTTTTACTTTAAAAATAGCACTGAAATCTATAATATTCATCCAACAGAGGCAGTTTTACACCCATATCCCTGTAAATCCAAACCTAACATCATTAATCTAGAGCGTGCAGAACCTGTCATAACATTTTCCCCAATCCATCAATTACGGGTGCTCTCCAAGGTCAAGAAAGACGTAGAGATAAGGAGAGATGTGAGGTAAAGGACAAAAAGAACTAGGAAAGGAGGAGAAATAGACAGCTGGATGAAAGAATTAAGGCACACTGCATCACAGGTAAAGGTGGTAGTGGAAATCTAACTTGTGTAGAGTATGTGTAACTGTTTTAAGGAAACGTCCCTGCTAAAGAAACAATAAAACCCTGCCCAAAATACAATAGAAAATATCATAGATTTAATAGTTATATTGGGAACTGTATTGGTTGTAATGGAAACTATAATGGTGTTTACTATTCTCATGGGGTACTGCTGGGGAAAAAACAAACAATAGAAACCATTAAATACGTTTTTATGGTTTTAAAGGGAATTATATTCGTTTTAATGGAAACTATAATGCATACCTGTCAACACTCCCGTTTTTGCCGGGAGTCTCCCGTTTTTCACCCCCATCTCCCGGCACCCTCCCGTTTTGTTATTTCTCCCGTAAAACTTCCGTATTTCAGTGATTTCTCCTTTGTAACTCCCGGATCGATCGGGAGGATTCACATCCCAGCTAAAAACTTTCTACTTACAACGCTAAAGGGCCGCACATTCCACTCCGCGTTTTCCATGTAACGTTCGCTGCTCACAGCATACGACATTTTTTAGCAGGGCATACCCTGCTGAAAAAAACAATAGAGACCATTAAAGAGGTTGTAATGGTTTGAATGATTTTTAATAAATTTGTATTGGTTTTAATGGGAACTATAATGATGTCTACTGGTATGTGATGGATTCTATTGGTTGGATGTTAAATCCTATTGGAATAATGCCAAAAACACACTACAAATAGAATTTTGTAATCGTTTTAATGGAAAAAGCTAATGGTTCATAATGGTATTTTAATGGAAACCATTAGAATTTATGTGATGGTTTCTATTGGGTTTCTATGTTTTTTTTCAGCAGGGTAGAAACCATCACAGAAATTTTATTGGTTTCCATTAAAATACCATTATGAACCATTACCTTTTTTAATTAAAACCATTACAATATTCCATTTTGTAGTGTGTTTTGGGCATTATTCCAATAGGATTTAACATCCGACCAATAGAATCCATCACATACCAGTAGACACCATTATAATTTCCATTAAAACAAATTCCCTTTAAAACAATTCAAACCATTACAACTTCTTTAATAGTTTCTATTGGGGTTTTGTCAGCAGGAATGAATTAAATGATGAAGAAATTTGAACCCAAACAGTAAATGATGATGGATGCAGGGCTGCTGCACACACTACAGATTCAACTTTTGTCTACTGAAGGTGCACAATAATAGCATCTATCTGGCATACAGTTGTAACACTTCCGTTTGCACTAGTACACTTTCCCCCGACTTTTGAGAACTACATTAACCACAATGCACCGCACTTCCCGCCACCATGATTGTTTGAGCACCTGTACCTTGTTTTGATCACACCTGTTTTACATCACCGACACTATTTAAGTTTGCACTTTTGTTATACTACCTGTTGGATACTTACCTGTTTGTTTCTACCCTTCGTTGAGGCTACCCTGTGTTAGCGTTGAAGAGTTTTGTTCTCAGTGTCTTCAGTTGTGACTTTTTCATTAAAACTAACAGTTTTGAGTTAAAACCCTGTGGTGTGCTCTTCTGCCCAATCCAGTGTTGTGAAAGAAGACCGAACCAACCCCAATGACCACACCACAGGGTGCCACCACCATCACTCCTCCAGAGTCCACCCTGCTATCGGTTTTTCAGGACGGCAGGGCTCTGGAGGACAATGTGGAGGAGTACTTCGAGGCATGTGAGTGGGTGATGTGGGACGACAGCTCCTTCAATCAAGTTTTGCTGATCGACTTGGATGACGATCTATTTGCCCTCCTCATCCAAGACCGATCAGATGCGGAGGGGTCGTCCTGACTAACCAAAGCTCCATGCCTCAGTCCTCCGCCAAGCCCCTTCGCTGTAGCAAACAGCGTTCCGCTTAGACCACAGAGCCTGCCGAGCCAGTCCTGGCCTCCAAGCCTGCCGAGCCAGCCCCGGTATCTCAGCCTGCCGAGCCCGTTCCCCTAGATCCCAATCCGGAGCCCGTTACCCTAGATCCCGTGCTGGACCCCGTTCCTCTAGATCCTCTGTACCCGCCTCAGAGCCTCCAGGTCCTGCCTCTCAGTCTCCAGGTCCCGCCTCAGAGTGTCCCAGGACGCCCAACCCCCCTCCGCGGTCGTTTCGTTGGCGTGAAGATGCGCCTCCGGGAAGGTGGGGAGTACTGTAACACTTTCGTTTGCACCCGTTCACTTTTCCCGGACTTCTGACAACTACATCACCCACAATGCACCGCACTTTCCGCCACCATGATTGTTTAAGCACCTGTACCTTGTTTTGATCACACCTGTTTTGCATCACGGACACTATTTAAGTTTGCACTTTTGTTTGAGTCTTGTTGTTGTAATCCAGTCTTTTGTATGTACCTGTTGCTAGTTTGTTTGTTACTGCCTATTAGATTACTTACCCGTTTGGAGACTGACTTGCCCGTTTGGAGACTGACTTGCCCGTTTGGAGACTGACTTGCCCGTTTGGAGACTGACTTGCCCGTTTGGAGACTGACTTGCCCGTTTGGAGACTGACTTGCCCGTTTGGAGACTGACTTGCCCGTTTGGAGACTGACTTGCCCGTTTGGAGACTGACTTGCCCGTTTGATAATACCCTTTGGATACTTACCTGTTTGATTCTACCTGTTGGATATTTACCCTGTAGTACTTCATTGCGGATACCCTGTGTTATCGTTGAAGAGTTTTGTTCTCGGTGTCTTCAGTTTTGACTTTTTCATTAAAATTAACAGTTTTGAGTTAAAACCCTGTGGTGTGTTCTTCTGCCAGATCCAGTGTTGTGACAACAGTAAATGCCCTATAGGTCAAATTATTGCAATTAGATGATTATTGTCTGCAATAATTGTGACAATGCTTGTGTGTTGTGGTCGCTTTAATATGCTATTATAATGTAATATAAATACTCATAAGGCTGATAACTGTTTGAACTCTGATGTGTGCTTTGTGTGGCGGTAGATAAAATAGCCAAAGTGGTTAAGGAAGCACAGCACACAGAACAAGTCCTGTAAGTGGCACAGAAATGTCACGTCGAAGCCCTGATTTCAACAGTGTGTATTCCTGAAAGGGGGTGGACCCCCACGTGTCTGGAAAACAAATGTGCCAAGCAACAGAAGGAAATGAAGGCCACTGCAAAGAAACAGGCTCCAGAATAGATTAAAAAGACAAAGGACGAATAAATGGAGTACAGATGTTCTGAAATCTTTTGTCTAAACCACAAACGGTAAAGGATGAGTTACTTACCAAAATGAATTAATTCACATAATAGCCCCTATCATTTTAGAAAGAAACATATAATTAAGGGAACAATTAGAAATTATAAACAAAATACAGTTTATATACAATAAATTAAATATATAAAAAAATTTATATTCCAAAGCCTAAGTGTGAGCAATATGTAATAGTGATGCTTGCCTCAGCAAACACCATTAATGAATCCATTTAACTGCTTTAAGAAAGATGAAATGGGATTGGCTGCTTTATTTTAAGTTAAATTTGAATTCTACTATAGCGGCTCCCCTGTGATTTCTCCAACTATGATTCTAGGGAGTTCATACAACTGTTACAGCTTTTGCTCAATTTCTTTAAAGCTTTAGAGCAACGGTTTGCTCCTCACAGCACCACCCGACCGTATTGTCAGAAGATGGTTTAATGCAGACCACCTGCCTATTGTCTCAGCCGCAGTGCAGCCATTCGCTTTATTGTTACGATAACTGATCTGCCAAAAGCATACTTGCATACACATATACCAGGACAGCTCTGATCTGCAGGTCAGGCAAAAAAATAGTTTTGTTTGTTTGTTTTGTTTTATTTTCTGGGTTGCATAAAAGTACTGTGGAAGTACCATGGTACATTGCTGGCATCAGATGAAAACTAAAATCATATTTACTGATTTATATGATAATGTGTAACGACATGGCATTAAAATGACATAATACAATATTATGGTTTATGAAAATATTTTTTTGAAAAATATATCATGCATAAATGTGTCAACATGTTTTTGCCATAGTGCCATTACCAAATAGACGGTTTCATCAGACGCATCAGACACCTGGCCCCAAGTTAACTTCTGGTCTGTTTGTTGATCGATCTGGCTAGTGGCTAATAACAATATAACTATTTATGTTATTTAATTTATATTTTATTGTATAATAATCATATCAAATAAACAATTTGTGGAATTTGATTGTATATTCATTTTATTAAAGTAACAATTTGTTGGGGGTCGTGTACTTTGTTCTTTGTCAAGTTTAGTCAGGTAACGGTTCTTCTACTGGTAACCCAAAATAATACTGACTACACATACTTTTAACTTGCTAGCTAATGTCATTTACTTGTTATTTATTTTGCTTGTTATCAGAAATAATCTGCAGGGAATTTTTGCATATGTGTACCGAAAGTTACATTTGGGCCACAAAGGCGCGCATGCGCAGTAATGTTTTGCTTAAACAAAACGGGTCAAACAATATAACTGTACAAATTTTAGGTTAGCCTACTTTAATTGTAGAACGTGGTTAATTTTCGAAAGGTGTTAACTTCTCTTGTTGGTTGAGTCTTGACTTAAAAAGTAAACATGTTTACATGTGGTATGTTTTTTTTTGACTACATTTGAGATGTTTTTCGTTACAGGTTGTGTAAAATAATTTAATGTTACTAAATTAAATGAAAATAAATGGGATTGTAGTGTGCCGTCGCTAGTTGTCTTGTGTCCATTCATCTCGCGCGTTTGAAAATTAAGCATTATTAACAAAAAAAATCTTAATTTTGCACACTATTGTTCGCGTTAAAAGTGTCTAAGGATAAAACAAACATGAAACCATACACATTCCGTTCATACAAACCATTCCTCGGTGTAACGTTAACGGGGCTTGATCCTGAGGTCCTGATTTACTGAAGGGGCGGGAAGAGCGCGGGCGGGCGGCGCGAGGAGGAGTTTTCCGTGCACGCGCTGGGGTTATACGGAATCTCGCGCAGCGTCATCTTGGGTTGGGTTGCGTTTGTTGATCCAGCAGAGAAAAGCTTCGCTGGTTGAACGACGATCGGACACGTACTGAACGGATGTGATGTGGACCTACGATCATTTTAGCGGTCCGTAGCTTAAACAAAACAATATCGCGAAACCGTTTTACTTTATATCGCCTTTATATCAGCGAGTCGTTGAGATCGCAAATGGTCAACGGCGGTCTGCGGCTTTCTCTGTCTGAGCGATCCGTGTAAGAAACTTTACTTTATTTAGCGGGTTCATGTCGGTTCATTCCGCAACAGGTTTCGAGTATAAATCAGCGCCGTCGGACAAAGTTGTCGGAGAAAAGCGATCTACCAAAATGATGCGTAAAAGAAGAGGATAATTCACGACTAATCTGCAAGTAACCAACAAGAAACACTTAACAGGCGACGAAAGGGGTTTGTTTTCTTTGCATCGACAACACAAATCAACACCGAAGGAATATATCGTATTTGGAGCTCGTTTTCAATATGATGCCGGTAAGTTCAGTCGAGGTCGAATGTAGGCTATTTACCTCGATATCTACTTGAATTGCATTGGATATATTACAAGTGTTTTAACCGGTTGCCATGAGATTAATGATACATTCAAAAGACTGTATGTGTATTTGTGTTTGTGTTTAATCCAGAGCAGCCATGAAATATCCAAATTTAGTAAAGCATGAAAGATCGACCAACAACAGACAGATAAATAAAAATACACACAATTGCAGACAGGGTCGTGAGAAGTACGGTTTTGTATAGACATCTTCATTTTAACACCAAGCATGATTCTGCACAAAATGTATATAAGCGAACATCACATGTTATATATAATATAGAATATTCAACAGTATAATATTAATATTGGTGGGTATGTCAGCATCATTCACATATCGGCCCTTCATTTTTAAAGAACCAATATGTTAATGGAACAATTACACATTTTAAAGACCGTAATATGATGTTATGTTTTTATATATTATTTAGTATTATGTACTTTTGGGTATAACATGTACTCCTTTCCATTGACAAAACTGTTCAGTATGACATAAGCTGTCATACTGAGTCACTCACGACACATAAGGTTGGAATACAATACAAGACTTTTTCCCAGATTTTCAATCTGGAGTTGTTGCATAAAGTCTGCAGATTTTATCATGTATTGTTCAAAAAGTCTGAGAGAGTGTGATGTCTAGTATGTAAAAGTCTTGTATTCCAGCCTTAAGTCGCACAATGCTTACTATCTACAGTAGAACTGTGTCAGTGTGACTTCTGTCCATATGATAAACTGATGACAAGGGCCATTTGTCATTTTGACCTTCTCATGAAGATACAGTATTAGGTACCTTGCACTCCAAGGGTTAATTTCAAATCCTTAATCTCCATTGGCTTTGTCACCGGATGTCTGCCTTCATATCTGGATGAACTATCAGTAATATCCATGGATTTATAGCCTCCCTGCATTCGTGTGAATTGTAATCCCTACGCACAAACTAGAATGGGTGCCTTTTTTAGATGACATGTGCAGTACATAAGAAATTCGTGCATTTTGATTTCCTTGAACTGAAAATACACAGTTTTAGAAAGCTGTGTGTCTGGATTTCTAGTTACTATAACCAGAAATACTTGTGTTTTTCTGTTTAAGGTGGATACAGTGTCCTATATTTAGCTTGTGGGGAAATGTTTTCCATTGTAAGGTGGTATATGATATTTACAAAGAATCTTGAGCATGAATAGTGATCAGTGTTTAATACCTACTAAATAACCTTGCCTATGTGGGCCAACATTTGAGGTCATAAGCACAATATTTGTTTTTAGATCTAACAGGACATGGGATTTTATGTACAGGATGGGGTTCGCTGTAATCATTACTACATTGGGATTGTATATTATAATAGATATGGGCATTATTGAAGGTCATTAAAGTAAACAAGACTATGGCATTTAATTCTAACATTATGTACATAAATAATGTAAGGAAATACAGTCATAAAGTATCTGACATTAATGATCAGATTTAACAACTAAAAACTTTAACAAATAATACCTTGTAGTTATTTTACTTGAAAGTTGTGAAGCGGTCCAAATCCTAAATGAAGTTGTACCAGGCAGTGCAATGAGAAATGCATCTTGAATTACATTGGTGAAGGTCAAAATAAATGATAAGCGTTGTGAAATAATATACTGCAGACATTCCTATCTGGATGTGATAATATTTCTCAGAGGACCCCTGAGTGTGAATCACATTAGATTCAGATGGGATTAAAATTACAAAACGTTTCTAAACATCTCTAAAAGATCAATTCGCCTTTAGGGAAACCTAGTCCAATCTGAGTGAAGCTGTGCATTTTTATCATTCATGTTTATGAGAACATCAATGTATTTGAACTGTAAAGCAGGTGCTTTTATGACCTTCACTCATTCGATAAATCTTTGTGTACCTTGAACACTGTGTCCATTGTTTTTGCTGAGAATGACCTGCTGTTGTAAATCTCAAACGAACAACAATTGTAATTTGAAAGAAGCAGAACCGGGATATTCCTCTACGCTTGACATTTTCGAGAAGTACCCCGTCTTCGTGTTTTAAAACGCATTCACAAGTATTGTTTACAGTTCCCCTAGAGGAACATGCTCATGGTTGCATAGCTTCCCTCTTTTGAGCGGTATTGTGGAGTATTGTGTGGTCATCTATTTTAAAGTCATTATAGAAAATTCCCATAGCGTAAGTAGCCAGACAAACCATTTTCAAGAATCTAAATGATTTGACAGGTGAATAGATGACTTGGGCCGAGAGCACTTGTAGAATAAGATTAGCTTGTGGTAATATAATTGTCCGACCCACTTAAGTTCAAAGGCTGTACATTTGGAGTTATAAATATCACTGATTGTTGTCAGGCCCTTTCAGCCACCTGAGGCCTCGCAGGGAAACAATGACCAGAACTGCGACGACCGGTTGCCGCAGCAACCGTTGCCATGATCACATTCCACACAACAACATTGCCGCTATGCAAAGGAGCCCGTGTTGGGAGAGCTCGGCTACCAGGGACCAAATGGTAATCAGGCATCTGGGGTGCGGTAACTTTACCTTTTAGATTATTATGATATAAATGCTTTTTAAATTAATATTTTATTAAATAATAATTGTATTAAATAAACAATTTGTAAAATTTTATTGAAGAAGAAGTGAAGTGACATGTGGCCAAGTATGCTGGTCCATTCTCGGAATTTGTGCTCTGCATTTAACCCATCCAAGTGCACACGCACACACCATGAACACACACCCAGAGCAGTGGGCAGCCATTTTTGCTGCGGCCCCCGGGGAGCAGTTGGGGGTTCGGTGCCTTGCTCAAGGGTCTCACCTCAGTCATGGTATTGAAGGTGGTATATTCACTCCCCCACCTACCATCCCTGTTGGTACTGAGGATCCAACCTGCAACCTTTTGGTTACAAGTCCGACTCTCTAACCATTAGGCCACAACTGCCCGTTTCTATTGTATATTCATTTTATTAAATAAACAATTTGTTGAATGGGATGTCAAATTTAAGTTTAGCCAAGTAACGGTTCTTCTACTGGTAACCCAAAATAATACTGACTTGACATACTTTTAACTTGCTAGCTAATGTCATTTACTTGTTATTTTTTTTGCTTGTTATCAGAAATAATCTGCAGGGACTCTATTCTTTGTGGATGTGTACCGGAAGTTAAGTTTGTGCCGCTAAAGCTTGCTTGCGCAGTAACGCTTGTTTATGTTGCTGCTTTGAAAGCATCTATAGGCCTGGGCGTTATTATTAAAATCAACATCTTTACGAATTTTTATTTGATTGCATTTTGATATTTATTTCAATATGTTTGGTTTTGTTTTGTTTTTGCTCTAGAAAAAAATACAAGTGGGTTTCGTGTGCCCTCAATAAGCATAATTTGAATAAAATGTTTAGTAAATTAAACTATTATAGACGTTTTCAGTGGCAACAACATAAACTAACGTTTTGTGGCCCAAACTTACCTTCCGGTAGACCTCCCCAAAGAATCAATAACTGTTAGCTTTTGTTTAATTTAATGCAATTAATATACAATCAAATATTAATATAAAATAAATTGTTATATTATAATAAAACACAGACAAGGAAGTTAACTTTGAGCCAGACGTGCACGTCGGATGAAAGCATCATTCATTTTGTCTCTTTCCATACCTGCGTCGCAATTTAATAATAACAGTTACGATTTTTGCTATTCTAAATGTAAAGGAAAGTGAATTTGTCTATTAATTATCATTGCTTTTTGATATTAATTAATCTGTTATTTTATAGCTATAGCACAGTTATCTTTGTGATATCTAATTTAGAATATTAGTTTGTACAGCTAAACGGAGAGCAAAGTCAGCCTAACTGTTTTATTTAAACTAGCAGATGTTAAATTAAATCGATACAAGCTATTCGAAAATTCTGACCTTGAGGGACTTGACTCTGTTTTAAAAGCCTCAGCATTTTTATTCAATTAACTATAAGTTCTCTCCGGGGGCCGCAAGGTTTTGAAGGGTCACTGTGTGGGCCGGCGAGTACTGTATGATCTCAAGGCTAATCCCCACATGAGTCGTGCTTTGTGTCAATCTGCAATGGCCATATGGCTGATTTTGCGGTGCCACACACGCACACTGCATGTCGACAACAGGCGCTGAATCTACGGCTTTTTTTCGGAGACTTCCAAATGCACCAAGTACCGTAACAACTTTATCAGTCATGATAAAATGTGTGAGCTAGAGGAAACAACGCTGTTTAAAGCTCCCGATGTTGTCCGATCGGAGCTTGTATTGACAGATGCTGTTGTAGTGATCGGACTAAATAATAGATGCTCTCAGCATGCGTTGGATTACACCTCCTAGTCTTGACTCTTTTTCTTGACTCTGTGGTTGACTGTTTTTTCTTTTACCCAGTGCGGTGGGATTTCTGCCCACCTTTGCACAAGCTCCAATAGTGTTTTCAGTTTAATGATCCTCTACAGTTAATGAAAACCAGAGAGACTGAACAGGCAGCGTCATTGGTGGTGCGTCAAGGTTAAACAATGCATTCACTGTTTTCTGCATATAACAATCGAAAATCTCTTTAACCGTATGTTCTATGATGGAAATGTTTTGTAAATATCATATAATTTGTGATTATAACTAGTATTTCAGTATTGTGGCTTGGTCGGCTCTTCGAGTTTGGCATAAATGGGTACATTTGATCTCACAAACGTTGTTACATCATAGCTGCGCTCTCCATTGCAAATGAGCTTTTGACAAAGACGTGGTTTAGTCACAAAACCTTTTGTTTAATGTTTACTCATTTGAAGGGTAAAATGCAAAGTTGCCAGAGGCAACGCCTTTGACTACGAATAGCGTGAGAATGCCATCCTTTTCCCTCGACCAATCAGAATGGCCGTAATAAACTGATCTACATAGTGTAAACAACAGGGTTGAAATGTGAAGGTAATACAGAAAACTGAAACATTAAATCAGGAAAGAAAAGTAAGTAAATGAGAGGAAATGACCCTGCTAAACATGCCAGCGTGACTCATCACCAGGATATGTTGCGTTTTTGAATATTAAAAGACTGGGAATGAGACGGTAAGTACTTGTCAGCTGACAAGTGAGTACACGGCAATATGTTTGACTATTCAAATCCGTTACATCACCTGTGGCAACATAAACAGCACCCTGTTGCAAAATCGTGATATATTACTGTAATCCTAAAGCCCCGGCTCATTCCCTGGGATAGGATCAAAACATCACGATTTCTCAGAAATGTTACTCCAGGGATAAACCGTGGAATCCCTGCCACGGGCTGGCCTTCGGCACAGAGGCTTTTCTGTCCCATCAGCTGTGATCTCTCTAGGGTTTTATGTCCCCTGGCAGCAAGCGGTTATTCCAAACCACTTTTCATCAAGCAGCCAGACTTTCAAACACATTGGTGACAGCACAATTTCTCAGAAATGCTGTAGTTGCGATGATGAACGAATAGAATAGATGGAATACAAGATGACGATGGACTCCATAGGAAAAAAAGTACACGTTTTATACATCATTAGATGTGTTTTGTCTAGAATGACGCTAAGATCAAGGTCCATGAAAGGAAAAATACGTAAGGTCTGTGGTTTCCATGCAGGCATGAGGCAATATGCTCTATCCACAATTCGATTTTGACGTTTTAAGAGCTTGTCAGCCTTCTCAAAGAGCCGCTTATCCAATAAAGACTTCGACCGGTCAGCTCAAGAGACACAGACAGAAAAATGGCTTTGAAATTCAATTGGTGAAAATCAGATTTTTTTTATATTCGATCACAGGTCATGAAATTTAGATTTAGCTACGGAAAGAAGCAAAAACAAGCATGGGTATAATCCAAATCTATCAATGATGGCATAGAAATGTGCCAGTGCCAATTTGGTTGGCAAAATGTGGTTTGTCTGCTTTCTTCGGATGTTTATCCAAGGGGAGATAGGAAGTTAATTGACATGTTTCTAAAAATGGCATAATGGTAGGGACGTATACATGTGGTTGAAGAATGTATGCAGTTCCTGTTTCCTGTGTTTCTCAGGTTAAAGTAGAGGAGCCACTGAGATATGCCTCAACCCATCTGGTGCAATAGTAGTACCTCAGAATCCCTTGCCAAGATACACACACACAGTAACCGAGAACTGCTGAGTGTTTTTGCACTCTATCAGCAGTGATAATAACTGCTGCCGACGGTCTGAAAATAAATGCACGTTTGTCCTTCAATACAATGAAAGATGATGTCCTCTTATTCATCTGTTTATTGCATTCAGAAACTGTAAATTAAAATACGTAGTTGTGAATACGGAAAAAAATCACATTGCAACGATACACCCTCGGTTCAATACAACACAATTTAATAAATGAAACAGATGTGCAAATAACAAATTTATTTCCTAAACAATACAACTTGTTATAAAAAAGACAACATTCAAGGTTAAGATTGAAATATACATTTAGATATGGAATAGGTCTGAAAATTATTGAATAAATTTAGGTATTGAATATTGAAGAAATAACTGAAGATTTTTTAATAAGGAATTCACTTAAGAGAGCTAAAACCTAAGAGACAACATCATAAAACGTCATAAAATCACAAAATTGAGAATAAACGTAAAATATGTTGACGCGGGTCATGTGATGTCATCTTTACCAACAATATTAAATATATATAAATATATTTTCAGGTTTTTCACATTGCTGTTGGATGACTTTGTCATCCTTGGGGTTTGATTTTGTTGAAATTCGACAGACACTGGACTGAAATGACCACAATACATCTAGAAATGATGATTGAATATCATCTGGGTTTGAATATATATGATTGTAGTTTTCCTGAAATGTTTTATCCCGCATCATTCTCTTCTCCGAAACTCTACGACTGCTTTTCACGTCAGAACTACAAATCAATTGGCTCTGTGCTTTCTGACTAATTACCCCATGCTCGTGTTTTATTTCTGGATAAGAACCCTCTTGATGTGACAGCCATCTGTGCCGGCGGCAGTTAAAGTGCCAAGACCGAAATACAGCAATGTTTTTCTTGTGGCCAGCCATCCATCTCAGCTTTTCCTACACGCACAGCTGTATTATAGGATTATGTTGGCATCTGGTGTATGGTAGTTTAGCGAAGGACCTGCTTTTTGGAACATTTCTTTGTAAAAGTCCAGTGATCTGAAAAGTTTCTGGTGTCAGTGTTTATGAATATTATGAGTGAACTATCCCTTTAAAAAGCCAGGAAGCAGGAATGAGTAACACTGCCTCCTTTGTTATTGGGCCAGATGTTCCTGACCGTGTACCTCAGCAACAGTGACCAGCACTTCACCGAGCTTCCTATCACACCGGAGACGTTGTGCAGAGATGTTTTGGACATGTGTAAAGAGCCGGGGGAGGTGGACTGCTATCTGGCCGAGATGTGGAGAGGTTCTGGTATGTGCTGACATGCTTTATTTGCCTTTTCTTAGTTCAATCTTTAATAATAAGTTTGTGCAAGTAAATTCCAAAATCTTATGAGAATATAAGACTTGAGATTTAAAGGTGCAGGACCTAACAAACACCAAAAAGTAAAGGAGTTTATGCAACTATTGCTCCATATTTAAGTTTCCTGAAGTAAAATAACAGACTTACTTTCATGTACCTTTTTGGTTACTTCTAGAGCTTGACAGCCCCTAGTCCATATATGCTTTCACTATGTAGACTATGTCTGACTTAGTAAGGTCATAGATATAGAAAATAACATACAAATGTACAAGTGAGAGTTTTTTTCCTGCATGTGTCAATGCGACAGCGGTGTAAAGGTGCAGCGGTACATCACTCCAGAATGGATCTTTGCCACCTACTTTGCATCCCGTTTCTAATTGGTCGCTTCCTTTCTCAGAGCGCGTGATTGGCGACAGCGAGCGAATTATCGAGGTGCTGCAGCGCTGGGGTCAGCAGAGGGCGGAGGTGCGATTCTTCCTGCGACATGACAGAGCACCTGGCCACGATACAGGTCAGAGAGAGAATAACTTAACAGTCATGTGGGGTTATTTTAAAGGGATAGTTCAATTCTGTCATCATTTACTCCCCCTCTTGTCATTTTAAACCTGTATGACTTTCTTATGCAGAACACAAAAGAAGATATTTAGAAGAATGTTGGTAAGCGAACAACCATTAACTTGCATTGCTTTTGTGTCCATACAATAGAAGTGAATGGGTACCACCATTGTTCGGTTACTAACTTTCATAATTCAAGACAAGACGATGAGTAAATGAGTTTTGGGACTGCCTGTCTTTACTGTAATTTTGTACATTTTGAAATCTGATGTTTGTTCAAACAGTATACTGTAATGTATCTAGAAACAAAACACAGTGAAAACAATTATCCGATTTTTATCCATATGTGGGTGTTTTACGGTTCATAAAAAAGATTAAACAGGCCAATTTTTTTTATACTGAACAAAGCCTATTAGTTAGTTGTTTAATCAAACTGTTGTAAGGTTAGATAATGATTCGCCTGTTCTCATGCCAATTCACAGGCGCACTAGATTGCATCCTTTCCCCTTTGGTGCTCTAATGTCACGCGGCCACAGTGTTGATGCGAACCAGCATGAATGTCATTTCCTTTAATGGGAGAGTGGGAATAGAGATGTTGTAAATTCGACAAGGTTACGACTGTGAGGGTATGAATTATTTACTTTATACTGGCATGTTGTGTGGGCATTGCCTTAGGGTAGGACCTTTGGAACAGGTAAAAACAGATCTTTATCCTCCTGAAAAGTACTCGATTAGATATTTTGTCATAGATCCCTCATAGGGTTCTTAGTATGTTTCATTTCAGGTATCAACTTGATAGAAGTGTATTGAGACAGTAGTTGACGTATAGTATGCAGGTGTTTGAGGGAGAATAAAAAGTATGTGGATGGTCAAGCTTAGAAAATTTGGTTAAAAAAGATGATGTCACGAAAGAAATGTGCTGTCTGTTTATTCTCAATGCCCTCTATAATAAACAATTGAGACTTTAAAGAGAAATTGACATTATGTTCTGTAATGCTGAATCCGGGGGCGGAGGAACACCGGTGTGAAACAAATGAGCAGGTGTACACCATACACGGTTACTCTTTGTGAGTCATCATGTACCATCAAATGCATTCAAAGCCTAAATGAAGAGCTTAGTCAGACATATGCTCCCACACGCAATATGTTTTCTATATACACATGATACTAGTTCATTTTCATTTTTGTATTTTCCTGCCATTCCTACATATGCGCACATAAAACGTATGTTACGGGCCATTCAAGAAGTACCTCGGCAGTACCATAGTACTTTAATATGTACTGGAAATAGTTTAATACTGGAAAAATTAGTGAATTGATCAAATGTTCTACATAAATACTGCACAGTATGGTAAATGAATTGCCTTTTGAGAATTAATTTTTTTGGTTTTATTTGTAGTAAAACCGTAGTAATACAACTTTACTATGGTCCTTCCTCTTCATTGTGTCGCGAGTTATTTTTAAAACACAAATACTCCGCGTCACGATCACTGCTTATTTGTTTACACAGCGTGTTTCAAGTGAACCCTCCCCCATCCCGCGAGAGATTTAAAGTGAATCGTCCCTCGTCCCGCAAGAGATTTAAAGTGAGTCCTCCCTCGTCCCACGAGAGGTTTAAACATCCCAGTCATGCGAATCCGTGTGCACGGTTTCAGATATCACAGAGTGACTTTGGCCCTTCATGCCGGACAAAGAGCGGCTGTTACACAACAGCGCTGGCTGTGTCACCCTTGTGTGCGTGGCCTTTTCTAACAAACAGCCTTATTTTTCTGTCGGGGGTAATTATTGTCAATTACACCCAGCTTGGCTTGTAACCGCTATGTTTGTGGTTTGTTTTCACACAGAGCTGAGGTAAAACCATGCGCTTGTGTAACCGGTAAGCTCTTATTAGGACCCAAGGGGCATCAGACTGTGATCAAGGTCATTTGCTGACTATTGTTTTGCTCTTAGACCGGTTTGTCCGGTAACCTATATAAGCGGCTAGTGTTGTTGGTGCTACAGTTGATGTTATGTAAGTGGGTCCCTGGCACATGCATGATAATTGAGCTTTGGTTGTTTTGTCCGGTCAAACAGCTATTATGTAATAAGGTTCACTTCAGGGCCGACTCAATCTCTGCTTTTCAGGCTTTTTGTGCCTGGTCTTATGGGTGGTTTGTTCAAAGGCGAAACTGTTGGCTTAAATGTTTTAACTTGGTTCACGAAGAGTGTCTTTTTATTTTGAGCCTCCATATCTTTTAACAGATTTTTCTGTGCCCCTGGAAGCATTCTCAACTTTCATACTACTAGCTAGATTTTTTGGGGGTGCAGAAAATACAGGTTGTAATTTCCAGAGCAAATCTTGCTGCAACAATTCTACAGTGTTAACCCAAATAGTGGAGGTACGTCTGTAAGATGTCTGCTAAAGATCTGGGAAACATCTGCTGTGTAAAAATATCTAAAAAACATCTTACATTCTAAAACATAAACATCTTACAGACATCTCCAAGATGTATACGTGCTATCAGGGAAGACTAAGAGTGCGTTTAACACTATTAAAAAGTCAGGTTTTAGGTCAATGTAGATAGATACAGAGAGATCAGTGATACGGAGAGAGCATTGCTTCCTTATGCCAGAAGGAATGCAAAACATATGTTGGTTGTACATATGTTCTTCAATATTGTGCAGCTTTAACTTCCTGGCTCAAGTTGAAAGAGCCTATTCTGTTTTTTTAGTTTGTGTTTGTGGGATTTATCAACCCTTTTGTTTGTTTTTTTTAAACTATTGCATTCTCTAACTCCAGGAGGTCACAGAGCTCCAGAGCCTCCTGTCAAGAGAAATGCAGTGAAGGGGCCGATGGACAGACACATGGAGAATGGAGTGAGTATGAACTTTTCTGAGGATTCTGTGTAAACTAACAGATAACCATTCAGGATTGGCGGCTCTAAAGCTCAGTAGATGGCCATCATGATAAAGTCTTGCTCTGAATCTTTAGATGGTTCCTCCTCGTATGGACATCACCCTCAGTGAGCTTCAAGAGATGGCATCACGCCAACAACAGCAGATCAACGCCCAACAACAGCTACTGGCCTCAAAGGTAGTAAATGAGTGTCTGTTTAATTGAAACGAGATAGGAGTTCACAGTAAACAGAAGAATGAAAGCTTCATAGACTATCCAAACATTAAGCTCTATCAGCATCAAACTGAATGTAAACAGCATTTTATAGGAACAATACTTGATTTTTTGTATGATTTATTAAAAGAAATGCAATATAACATACAAAACTGTTTCTTCAGAGGTGTATAAAGACCGTACGTAATGAACAGTTATGTTTTTATTACCTTAGAATAACCCCGTTTTATTTACATAGGCGCGGGCCTATATATGTGGAGTTTTCCATGTTGCGCGGCCATGTTTGGTTACAGCAGCCCTAAACGGACAAACAGCTCACAGAGCGCATTTAGTAATTCGTAGAGGCAGCTTGCGTCATCACTGAGTTGAAGACCACGAAGAAGTAGGTTAGTCGTAGTACGAAGAGAAGGAGTAGTCGTCGTCATCTAGCTGAAGCATAGATCGTTCTGTTTTTAGAAGTTTTGATACAATGGAAGACCATACGTATTGTGCACAAGAGCCGATAGAGCGCGAATCTCCGTCGGTGAAGCGCACATGTGACAAATTAGAGACAAACGACGGCAGAAATCTAGGATAAACATCGGTAATAGCTATTACCAGATGAAGGAAAAATGTTTTCAACACGACGCCGAAGTTGCCTGTTTTCTGCTGGGCTGGTAAGATAATTTAACTTTTGTGAAAGTGAAACCAGTTTTTTGGTAACGTTAGCATTTGATACAAATGGGCATATAACCTACGAGAGACGAACGTTTTTCCTTATAAGTGTAGAAATAATGTAACTGCATTGTAATTTCACGTGAAGTAACATAACAGTGTGGCTAGAATCACAGCCGCTGCCTCAGTGGCGACATGTTTTTTTTACTGTTGCGGCCACCGTCTTACTTCGAAAGGGAGGGATGAGCAAATGACTGAAATATTTATTGCAAATCTATACTGAAACGCTAGTGGCCGCTAAAAATCCAAAACTGTGCCTTTAAACACTTCTAATTGAAGAGCTTCATCAATATTTAATGATGTCTGAAACGGCGAGATGTTAACCTGACATCATCTCACAGGAGCAGCGACTGCGTTTCCTCAAGATGCAGGACCAGAGGCAACAGCAGCAGCAGGCGTCCGAGCAGGAGAAACTGAAGCTGCTGCGGGAGAACGCCGAGAACCAGGAGGCAAAACTGCGCAGGGTTCGAGCTCTTAAAGGACAAGTGGAGCAGAAACGCATCAGTAACAGTAAACTAGGTCAGAACTTGAGAGAGAAGACCTGATGAATATGAATGTAGCAATTTAGACATATCGACTGGCTTACGTTGCTTGAACGTTATTAGAATGTTACTTGAACGTTACTTGAGCGTTATTTGGGCGTTACTTGAACGTTACTTGTGTAAGTTTGGAGCAGGACTTCCTGTTTGGCTGACTAATGGCTAGACTTGGGTATCGTTTGAATTTTATCATTTTCGATTCCGATTCTGCCTATCTATTCCGATTCTTATCGATTCCCAGTTTCGATTTCACAGTTGAAGTAAAACATTTCGATATCAACATGTATGGTCATTTAGCCTGCTTATTGACTGGTTTTGTGTAGGGTAGCCTATATATACACATAGCAACCATGTTTTGTCTGATTTATTACAAGTTATATTACCATAGCCTAACTACATCATTACATTTACGCATTTGGCAGACGCTTTACTCCAAAGCGACTTGCATTGCATTATACATTATACATTTGTTTCTGAGTTTGTGCAATCCCTGGGATCGAACCCATGACCTTGGCTTTGCTAGCGCCATGCTCTAACCACTGAGCCACAGGAAAGATCATGGGCAAACTGTAGTTAATATAATGAACAGGTTAACATGCACACAGGACTTAATAAGAGCAATTGAAATTGAAATTTCAAGTATCCTGTTCCTTTAGATTCCGGTCCGATTCCTAGCCTTTCAATTCCGATTCGAAATCGATTCTGATTTTCCAGCCCTACTAATGGCAGATTGTTTGAAGCTAGTTTGAGAAAAGGGTTTATTTTTACATTTGTTTGGTGCTTCCAGAACTAAATAGATCCACTGTTTATTTTTGAAATATTTTCTGTTCTTTAAAAGATAAGGAATAGGTTAATGTAGACTTTTTAATGAAATTATAAGCAATTTAATTCAAATGAGGTATGTTTTTTCAATCTTCTTTTTTTTAATTACGATCTTATGATGGAGATACATCATTTGCAGGATGTTTGTTCATATTTTATAATTAGAAATATTAGAGGATTTCTTCCTAGATCATTTACGAAGGCATCATTTGTTGTGGCCCATTTGCCCACTAATGTAAAAGTTACTTTCTGTACTGTTTTCGTTATATTAAAGTGCCATTAGCGGCGAAATAAATCATGAGGGACAACAACAAATGATCATGCAAATAGAAGTGAGAGAGTAATTACAAGAGAAGGAAATGCCTCATTTTTCTCTCTGGCTCTCTGTAGTGGAGGAGATAGAGCAGATGAACGGCCTGTTCCAGCAGAAACAGCGGGAGCTGGTGGTGGCTGTCAGCAGGGTGGAGGAGTTGAGTCGACAGCTAGAGATATTACGAAACGGGAAAATGGACGTCGCTCACGAATCCGGGCCGAGCTCAACGGGAGAACTGGAGAGGCTCTACAAAGAACTTCAGGTACACATACGCTACACTTTTTTACGCATTTTATTTTTTACGTTTATCTATAATGTTAGCGTAATTAAACGGCTTATTTTAGCTGCTTGACCGTTAACACTTCCACATGATGCTTGTGATGTCACAATTAACAGCAGGGCTGTACAATATTCAGCATAATGTTAAATTATGTTATTGTCAAGGAATAAAATGTACAAAAACGATTTTGGTCTCGGCCTTGCTCCGAAAATGTAACAGTCCTTCTTTTGTTCTGCTGTTTTCCTTTTAGCTGAGGAATAAGTTGAACCAGGAGCAAAGTGCCAAACTCCAGCACCAGAGAGAGAATCTAAACAAGAGGAACCTCGAAATGGCTGCCATGGACAAAAGAGTGGCTGAACTGAGAGATCGACTGTGGAAGAAGAAAGCTGCTCTCCAACAGAAAGAGAACTTGCCTGTGAGCAACTCTCTGCTTTTCACTGTTTCGTTCTTATTTGGCAGAAATGTAACGTTCTCTTATTCTATCCTGCGTTTGCAGCTGCCCATTGAAAGCCAGACCCTTCAGCCCACTGCCCCGTCCAGGGTTGCCGCTGTTGGGCCGTATATTCAGACCACCCCAGCCCCTCTGGTTCCTCCCCGACAAGAGATCCTGGTGAAGCCTGCTTACCCCGACGTTCCAACTACTGTGCCCAAACCTCCCCCCAAACCAATCGCAGGTACGTTTGTTTATTAAATAACCCTGTGATTGCGTAATTTTTTATCTCCACTAAGTAATACATACACTGTCGTATCATCCATGTCATGTTGTATCGTTGTATTCTCTTGTGCCAATGTGACTCTAATCCACCTGTATTCATGTGCCAGGTGTTGGTGTCCTGACAGGTAAGATGTCCAAAGATCCAGAGTTGTTCTCCAGTACAGAAACCAACCGCAATGCCCATGGCCACTCCTCCACACTTCCTCGTATGACCAGCCACGCTTCCCATGAGAAAGGTACTGCGATAAACCTTAAAAGATGGGCGTCATGTGACAGTTAAGCAATTTTTTTGCTTACCTATGTTTTCTGTAATGTTTCTTATAGATCCTCAGGCAGATCTGGGACCGCCGCCTTTGCCCTTACGAAAGAACCAGAGTAGCGAGGACCTCTTAAGGGATGCCCAGGTACTGCACTGAGCAACTTTCAGTCTTTCCTTGACTAGAAAATGATTTCTTCTGTGGAAATCATACAGGTTTAACATTTGATTTTTGGATAAACGTACCCTTGAACAGTTTGCAAAAATGTACAGTAGAGATAATGTGCAGTAAATGAACAATAATACATAAAACACCTGAGGTTTTTGTTATATCAAGATATTAAATAGATCCCACCATCAGAACAGAAGCAGCCTACTAGACACACATATTAAACCTCAGTAATGTGATTGATGAGTTCATATCATTTCTTTCTTCTTCCTGAATTGTGTAATATCCTGATTGTCGTCATCTCTTCTCCTCTAGTCTGCAGAGAAACCGTTTGGGAAAGTTCCTCCACCTGTTCCTAACAAACCCAAACCTGCTTTATCGGGACAGTCCAACAAACCTCCATACAGCACGGGCACCTTCCCGGGCAAAGGCAAATCAGCCAATCAGAAACCTCCGATGCCCCTTCCATCCCACAACCACACCTTACCCGCACCTCTGCCCTCCAAACCGGACACCTTACCCGCCGCGACGGTACGTCCTTTCACATCAGAGGCGGGGAAAGAGACACCCAATCCTGCCACGCTCCGCAAGCCCCAGACTGTAGCGGCGAGCTCTATCTATTCAATGTACACCCAGCAGAGCACTCATGGGAAGGGTTACCAAGGACAAAGCACGCTGACCCGATCACAACCTCGACGTGAGTACAGACACCCCACATGTCCCCCAAACTGTTTGTTTCTTACTCAAGATTGGAAATGCTTAGGTGCATACAGTTGTGTAATTTTTTCATACTCACAATCCAGATCTTGACATTTTGGAGTTTTCGTTCAGCTTAAAAGTTTAAGATTTGGATATGGTATTCAAACCAAGCCGCTTTATTAATACAATAGTCTAGTCTAGTTAAATCTGTCTGAATTTTATATCATATTTCAACGTTTTTGCACCCTTGAAGGACACAGCGGGACAGGAACACTACTCATAGAGGCGTTTCACAGAAACGTGAATATAAGAATCTATAACATAGTTTATTTAGATAATTATTCATAATAAATAAATCGTTTGTTTAACAATGTATTATCTTAAGTAAAGGATAATTTACATTTAACCAGTTATTGTAAAATAAAATTATATTTGCCATAAACTATTAGTCACTCTTTGTGTTTGTCACACATATTTTTGCAAATATTTAACCATAAAAAGAATTAAAAAATGCATGTCAACTTTTCCACCACAGTATTTTATCATTTAAAAAGTACAGTGTTTTTTCCAATTCCTTAAAAAAAGCAGGATACCTAAACTTCTGGTCTATGTTTGGTTATAATATAATAATTTATTTTATTTATATTAAAATGATTTCACATTATTATTTGTACATTAACTAAAAACTAGTCAACAGTTTGAGATTTTTGCGGAGGTCTAAAGCAGTTATTATAGTTTTGATTTTAGTTTTATTTCATTTTTATTAATATT
The DNA here is from genome assembly GCA_026939265.1 of Oreonectes daqikongensis. NCBI lineage: Eukaryota > Metazoa > Chordata > Actinopteri > Cypriniformes > Nemacheilidae > Oreonectes > Oreonectes daqikongensis. The sequence goes on along the minus strand of JAOTQM010000047.1, from coordinate 3,770,930 downwards.
TTAAATTAGCTTTTATTTTGAGTTACATTTTTAGCAACTTTGTTATATGCTTTTGTCATTTTATTTATTATGTTTCTATATAAGATTATAGATTTTAGTTTTGTTTATTATTATAATGTTAGTGTTTTAAACTTATTTTAGTTTATTTCTGAGGCAACATTTCAATTTTTTAGGCCAATATTTTATTTGATTTTAATAAACAAAATGCTTTCAAAGTTTTAATTTTAGTAAAACAAAAATATCCTTGGTCTACATGTTAAGTTTGTGCCACATAATGTTTATGTTGTTTCCGTTGAAACCGTCTATAGTCGTTCAGGCTACAGTGGTACACATTAATTTAGATTTTATTTTTCTGTTTACATTGGAATATATAAGAAATGAGACTCCTCTTGTTTAATATAGCTTATTTAATAAAGTGCCTGTTTCCTATCTCTGTCCCTCTCTCAGTGTACGGTAAACCAGTCATCCCATCCAGCGGGGGGCAGCAGTCTTATGAGACACTTGGAGGCTTTGATGGTGATCAGGTGGACCAGGGGACCAGCGCGGCCCCTTCAACCTCCTCCGGCGAGGGCCAGGAGACAGAGCGCGTTCCTCGGCCCCTCAGTCCGACCAAACTGCTCCCGTTCCTCTCGAACTCCCATCGGCTCCAGAGCGATGCCGATTTGGAAGCCCTGCGGAAGAGGCTGCACCACGCGCCCAGGCCCCTGAAAAAGCGCAGTTCTATAACCGAACCCGAGGGTCCGAGCGGACCCAACATCCAGAAGCTCCTCTACCAGAAGACCACACTGGCAGCCATGGAAACCATCACCCCAGCGGGTTTTTTGCAGGTAGAGGCTGAGGATGGCACCAGAAAGGCTGAGGATGGTAGGGGACCTCAGGAAGGACCCTGTGACGCGACAATACCGGAGTGTGAGAAAGAGGATGAAGATCAGATCCCTCCACCCCTTCCACCTCGATCTCCCATCCCGGACGATAGCAGCTCTGGATTGTTTCCTCCGCCACCACTGAAAGAAGAACAGGAAGTTTATGGCCCGGCAGCTCCAGAACCCTATATCGAGGAATACCCGCCTTACCCCCCACCTCCATATCCCAATATAACAGAGCAAGAGGGACCGGGGGAGGAGAGTGTTAATATGAAGGCTCCAGAGGTCACGGGACAGGTCACGCTTCCACCGGTAGGCAAAACCACATTAAGAATATACCCTGAAACAGATTATTAAACAGATTGTCAGGCGTTGTGGTAATTGATATGTTTTGTGAAGTGTTACATACCACGGTACTGTCCCAAACAATCACATCACAATCCGTGCTTCTATACGTTTCCAAGTGGATCACAAGGATTGAATTTGGAACAAGCACCATTGTCTTTCCGAATATTTCAGCCACAGATAGCGACGAGAGTTGGAGAGAGAGTGTGAGAACAGGTCGGGTCAGTGGAGATCCAGATCAGCCCATCCATTCTGGGCTGTTGCTTAGCAACCAGTCACACTAAAATTCTGCCCGCAGATCTCATTAAACATTTAAATGGAGCAAAAGTGGCAACCGGTGACCCTCAATGGGCTTTTAATATGTGAAATGAAACATTGGTTCATTTCAAAGTCAAACCAATATCTTGATGGCTAAAAAACCTTACGACTAACTTTATTAATTCGATTTCTACATATATATGTACATGATAAATAATCAGACAATTAGATGCTACGTTTCTAATCGTGAATCCACCATTCTCTCTCTCTTGTTTATCAGGGCAAAAGAACAAACCTGCGCAAGACGGGCTCGGAGCGCATCAGCCATGGGATGCGTGTGCGATTCAACCCACTGGCCCTCTTGTTGGACTCCTCCCTGGAGGGCGAATACGACCTGGTCCAAAGAATCATATACGAGGTGAGGAGTCATGGTCGAGATGATGCAATTCAACAGCAAGCGTATGCGATAGATGCAATACCAAGCGTGACAACGTGTCACGTAAGAGCTTTGCAATGCAAGCATGCTCACATGTGTGTGCGTTTTATTCAGGTGGACGACCCCAGTATGCCCAACGATGAGGGCATCACCGCTTTGCATAACGCCGTTTGCGCCGGGCACACAGAAATCGTAAAGTTCCTGGTGCAGTACGGAGTGAACGTGAACGCTGCGGATAGTGATGGATGGTACGCAACGCCATTTTGCTGTGTTTGTAGTAGTGGCCAAAAATAAGGGAGGTTATATTTGGACAATGTTTGCCTTAAATGCCCCCTTAGGTTAGATTAAACTTTGAGGTGTATGGAATAAAATGGATGAAACACTTTAGGGTGTTTAGAATACAAATTTTGGATATCACTTTTGGCCAGGACTGTTTATAATTTTGCTCATAGTTGCAATACAACTTAATAAAACATCACTTCTTCTTTCAGGACTCCCCTACATTGTGCCGCCTCTTGTAATAACGTGCAGGTGTGTAAGTTCCTGGTGGAGTGCGGAGCTGCTGTTTACGCCATGACATACAGCGACATGCAGACGGCCGCCGACAAGTGCGAGGAGATGGAGGAAGGCTATGCCCAGTGCTCCCAGTTTCTCTACGGTGAGTTAAACCTTGTAAACCTGATATTACAAAATAGACAAACTACTTATAAGTAACTTTTGTAAACATTCTGCTGTTTTTTCACAGGTGTGCAGGAGAAGATGGGTATCATGAACAGGGGTGTAGTTTATGCCCTGTGGAACTACGATGCAGAGTCTCCGGACGAGTTGTCGTTTAAAGAGGGAGACTGTCTGACGGTCCTAAGAAGAGAAGATGCCGAAGAGACCGAGTGGTGGTGGGCGAGATGTGCCGACAATGAGGGTTATATACCTCGCAACCTCCTCGGGGTGAGAAACTGCATACAGTTGTCATAGGTTTGCATTTATTTACTACAAGCCGTTAACACTTGCTTCTTTTTTTGCAGCTGTATCCAAGAATTAAGCCGCGACAGAGAAGCCTCGCTTAAAATCTCGAAATGAGGTTTTGGGGGAGGAAATGTGGTCTATCGTTTCAATGAACGCTTCGTCCCGGAGCACTGAAGGAAGGTCCGAAGAACGCACCGGATTTGAGTAAACCATGAATAAAAGTTTCATAGCAGAATGTTTTACATGTTTGTAAGGTTTAAACCTTTTAGCACAGGTAGATTGAAGTTAGATGCACATTTAGGCATGTATGTTTGAACGTAAAGGAGAATGTATCGACGGCACAGATCCGACGATATGTTGATCAAGAGTATTATGTCTCATATGAAGGATTTTAGTGATTTGCTTTTGTTCTTTTAGATTCTATTGCACAAACGCTCATTTGTTTGACAAAACCTCTTGCAGATTTGAGTTTTATATTTTTTCTTAATCTTATCCATAACGCCATCCATGAACTTGTTCTTATGGTGCTTGCTGCTATGCTACAACAGTGTGTTCTGTGAACAATTAACAATTTATTCTGCAGCGCAAATATCATTTATCGTAATAAAAACGTTGAGTCAACATCTTTACGTTTGTCTTTTTGATTTCTTCAAGTACAAAACAAACTATGTCTTCAATATAAAATAAAACCACAACAAAGAGCTTCCACAATAAAACATTAATTCTTTATTACTAATACACCAAAGCAATAGATGTCTGTTCGCACGCTTCACCTTTGAAGACTTTTCAGGAAGAACATGAAGATACACCCCAACATTAATATAGCCAACCAGCTGCACTTCAGACAATATTAACTGTTATTTGTGTAAGCACAACACTGTTGACAATTACTGTGAGATTCATTAATGAAGCCAGATCACAAACAAAACCATTATATTTACGCAACAATGGTTCGCAGGTGAAGAAGCCCAATGCGTAAACTAGGACGCTGTTAAATAAAATAGGCTTTTACACATCTGTCACATTGTTAGATAGTAATTGGTACATTTATATCCATGATCAATACATTCAATGTTTTTAATAATTGCACAATATCTCGAATAGAAAAGCATGGGAGAACGAAACAACACAATTGTTATCTGGATTCCTGCGCATGTGTGGTATCTCACAACATGGTCGCACAAAGCTGCCAAATGTTTTCACTCGAACCGTGTAATACAACCTTTCATACAAACAAGCACACAATGTGTGCAAAACTTTTGTGTATGTGTAACTGGGCCTGATTTGTGAAAGGGGGTATTGTTTCATGACACCAACAAATGCAACAAAACTGAACAGTTGATGAAAATACAGAACCATAGAGGAACCATTAAAGTCAACGGTTGTTAAAAGAAATATTTCTTTCTTACATTTTTAACAGCTATGAATCCTTTATATACCACTGTAAGTAAAACTGCAGATGTTAAAGATCCTTTATGGAACCATACATCCAAAAAATGTTCTCCTATGGCATTGTGTAACACCTTTATTTTAAAGGTTTAGTGTGTATTGTTTTGGAGGATCTATTGACAGAAATGCAATCTAATATACATAACTATGTGTTCAGAGGTGTATATAGACCTTAAATAATGAAGCGTTATGTTTTTAATATCTTAGAATTAGTTATTTTAATCTACATGCACCGCGGGTCCCTTTACATGGAATTCGTCATGTTGTTTCTACAGTAGCCTAAAAAACCTAAACTGACAAACTGCTCTACAGAGCGTTTCGTAAATATGTTATCTCCTTCCGCAAAGAAGCAAAAATGTGACGACATCATTGTCCTGTGTCAGCCACCGTAGTGCATCCAAAAGGAAGGGGTGAGCGGTGGAGTGAGCTGTTTGTTGCAATTCGCAACCATACCGCTAGATGACGCTAATTTCATACACTGGATCTTTAAGGGGGAGTAATGTGTTGAATACTGCTGAGGATCTGAGAAAATGTACAGCCAAAATGGACAATTACACATTTTTCAATCAGATAAATGCTACTATTGCATTATCTATAAGGCAGGAAGGAGTTTTTCCAGTTTAGACCGCAGCTTAGTGACTCCAAATTCCACATGCCTTCTCAAGGTCATCCAATTACCTCAATATTGGAAACACACAAGCAGAAATGTGAAAGGTTTTAAAACTCTTACCCCCACCAGGTACACTTCACAGAGAAACCATTATACCACAAACCTACAAAAGGTGCCAAGAACATTTAGTGTTGAATAAGTAGTGCAACGCAGCCTGTTGCAAATCTGAGTGTAAGAATAAAAGGTGCACGATAGAACTAGTAGGCAAAGGCAGGTAAAGGAAATGACTGCATGATGGAAACAAATGTTTATGATGTCACGTCCTGTGGGTCTCTTTGTATCTAAATGTGATTCTGGTTGCGGTTCTGGTCAGGCACGTGGTTCTGGGTGGACGGCAGAAGGTGCGTCACGTGTCCGATGCCTTTGGTCACACCCTCTCTAAAGAGCAGCTTGGCTCCTATGCGCAGGTACTCAGGGTGCTTCAGGAATCGGAAAGACACTACGGCTCTTTCTCCCGTCCGCAGCTCCTCCTAAAAGAGACACACACACAGCTATATTTTAAATATAATTCAATACCTAAATTCTGCATTACAAATAAAATGTTATAATTTTGTTGTGTTGTTTAGGAATATTACAGGTCCAGTGTGTAGTTTTTTGGAGGATCTATTGACAGAAATGCAATATAATATACATAACTACTTCAGAGGTGTAAAAGAGACCTTACATAATGAAGCGTTATGTTTTTATTATCTTATTGAACTATTTCTATCTACATACATCACGAGTCCCCTTACATGGAATGTTGTTGACATGTCGCCATGTTGTTTCTACAGTATCCCTAAATGGACAAACTGCTCAACAGAATGCGTTTCGTAAATACATCATCTCATGCGGTAGAGTAGCGAAAACGCGACATCATCTTAATCCTCTCTCGGCCTCCTTAGTGCTTCGAAAGGGGGGTGGAGTAAGCGGTTGGTTGCAATTCGCAACCTCACCACTAGGTTACTCACAGAAACTTTTCTTTTTGTGTGCAAAAAAACAGCACCTTTGGGGGAGCTACTTCCCTAACCTAAATAATAAAACTAGACTGAATTAAAATAAATCACACCTTGCCAAGCAGGCACTCCACCGTGGCGGTCTGCCTCACATTCCCCACGTGCACTGTGACCTGAAAACCGCGGCGGAACGTCTTGGCATGAAACAAGAGGACAATGGCGGCCTCAAACTGCCAGCAGATGGTAGGGTTCATCTTAGGACTCACCATTACCATGCCCTAAAAACACAAGTGCAATGTTACTGTTTTCCAGACTTCACTGCACTGTATAGTTTTCATTCGTTTCACGGACCTTTCGTAGTAATGAGCGATCAAAGTTTCCCAGCGCGAGCGTGGCCGCCTGTCCGGCTCTTAGCACGCGGCATCCGGAGCGATTTCTGTGAATGCTGCACACTTTCAACCTCAAGAACTTCCCATCGTCCGTAGGGCCCACGACTAACCGATCTCCTTCACGACACACGCCGCTACAGAGAGAAAATGAACGCAGAAATGAACTATCAACAAGAAATATGAATCAAAACTAAAGTTATACATAAGCTATAGATGCAACAGATATGGTCTGACCTGTATAGTGTCCCACCAACTACAGTCCCCACATCAGGAACACTGTAAATCTCATCCACCTGTAAGAAACAATGTTTCCACATCAATCTAGGATGGAGACAGCGTGTGTTGCCACGTGTGTGTTGTGTTTGTGTGTACCTGGAATTCTGTCAGCTGCTGCATGAGTTCCTCTTGCTCCTTGCTGTTGCTTAGAGGAGGCAATATGTTGAAGAAGACCTTCAGAAGGTCCAGATTCTCTCCAGATACACTGGAGAGGGTGAAGATGGGCGTAATACTGTGGGGACAGAAATGCATCATTACAAACAGACATGCAGCATTGCAGAACAAAGCGACGGGGTAACAAGGGTGGCGTGATGCTTTGTGATCCAGTTTAATGCACTGGCAGATTCACGTGTACCTGGAAGATTGTGCGAACTGCTGTGCGGCGGTCACCGCATCATCAGGGTTGGCCACCACCATGGGGACCTTGTTGCAGCCGGGCTGTTTGAGAACTCTCTCCAGCTGACGGACGGTTTTCTCCACAGTGCTTTTGGCACACAGGTCCACCTTACTCACCACGATGAATATGGGCACTTTTAGGGCCATGGCCAAACCCAGGTGCTCCCGCGTTGTGCCGGCTGAGAAAGGATTTGACAAAATGAAAATAAAATATAATGTATATTATGAATTAATCGAATGAATGTGACAATACTAACCAATGCCTGTGTTGGCCCCTACAACCAGCATGGCAAAGTCCGGGCAGTAACTTGTCAGGCCGAATATGGTGGTTTTTAGGTACTTGTAATGACCAGCCAGATCGATAAATGTGATCATCTTAGAAGAGCTTTCACATATTTCCTCTGCAGTACGGGAATCACTGTAGTTTACAACCTAAATCAACGAGAAAAAGACAATCGCTTTACGTTTCTTTCCAAATAGGAAAGTAGGGGTAGGGATTCACCGATACCAGTACCTGTTAGTGTTTCTGGAAGATACCATTATCAGGCCCAATACTAAGCTCATGTACTCGTACTCGTAAAAGTACACCGATACCAAAGAGACTGATACCTCATGTGACATAACTGACTGAAATTTGTGCTTTGAAAGTTTTTTCATAATGTGTTTGAGGTGGAGTTGTAATTATGAAGTTATTTTATTTTTTTAATCTCACTGGAAAACAGAAAAAAAAATTGAGATAAAGGGATTGGTATCTGTATCGGCGAGTACCAGAAAACAATATCGGTACTCTGTCTTTAAAAAATGGTATCTGTGCATCCCTAGTTTTGCCAGAACTTGGCAAATTGGGAAAAAACTGTGCTTGCAGGTTCGATTAAATTATTTACATTTTCTTTATTAAGTTTTAGCATTTGCATTTACAACCAGCATCCCCTTCCCTTACAGCAAAAAAAAGTTTTTAAAATAACCAGTAGAAGAATCAAGTGTCCCATGCTTTTTCAGTCCACAAATTATTGTTTAATCTAGAAGCCTTGACAACAGCTAGAAAACAAATAATAATTATAATGAATATAAAAAATAAAATGATAGAGATTCTTCATAAAAAATATATCCAAAAAACAGACACTAAAGCTAACAGTTTCCATAAACTTATTAATGGAAAAGCATCAAATAAATACATTAAATAAATAAGAAAGAAAGAAAAAATAACTAAAGAAAGAAAAAGCAAAGAAAGGAATGATAATCACTGACTTCTCCTTTGCTGTTAAAGCCAAGGATCTCGAAACTGATGCTGGACGTCCGTCCGGTTTGAATCTCGTGCAGGTGTCTGAAGAGGTTAAGTCTTGCCCTGCCTCGCCCGTTATCGAGCTCTCCCTGAGTCAACACGCCCAGCAGAGTCGACTTTCCCGAGTCCACATTCCCCAGAACAGCCACACGAAGATCCAGGAACTACACACACAAACACAACAACTTCAAAAAAAGAGTAAGTGGGTCAATGGCAACTGAGGATGTTCAAAGTTTTAAAAAATGGGGAAAATTGTAGATCTATTTCAAACGCATCTTACAAATGTAGTATTCTGGTTTTTTTGTATTATTTTTATACAATTTACCAAACGAAAGCAGGTTTAAAGACTCAAAAATTCCTAGCGTATAAATAATATTTTTCAAGTTATTTATAATAACTTCTCAAGACAAAATAAAAGATATTTCGAATTTTTTATATTTAAGTAGGTTACTACAAAACACAAAATGAATTTTAATTATTTAAATTCATGAATTGTTTATTTTTATATTTTAAAAATATTTGTAAATAAATTTTTTTTTTTACAAAGCTCACTAGAATTACAAGAACAGCAAATTACAATAAAACGACTCACTGTGGCATCACTAGCTAACCTGTTGGTCATCTGGAACTTTCCGCACAAGAACTTCTGCGATTTTTCGTCGAGCGCGGTCACACTCGACTTCCCTCTCTCTAAGAAGCGTGATATCAGCTCCAACCCTGCACAAAGTTGTGGAGTTTTACGTAAAACACTTGTAAGCATTTACATGAAAAAATGAATGAGTTGTTAGACATCATGTTGTTTAGGCCGCATACTTCTCAGCCATCCTGCGAAGGGTCTTCAATGATGTTTTCATATCTTCTTCTGTCAGTCCAACCAGCAGACCATTATCCTCCACCCCGATCTGATACACCGCCTCCCCGCGGCCCTCCTGGAGTCGCCATTTTAACTGTGTGGCCAGGTGCTCGAACCGATACTGTGTGGGGTTTACCAGCTTCAGCTGCTCAGATGATGGGTGCACAGTGTGATGTCAGAAAACACATTCAAATGAGAGTCTATATTACTTAATATTGTGAAAGTGCCTGTGTACCTTGTATTCAATGTTTCCCTCTTCAGCCTAAAAGATAAGAAAAGGGTGTCAAAAAGTCAATTGAATTTAAAGTGCAGCAGAAGAGATTTTGATAAAAATTGGAGCAAAAGTAATGCTGCGTTACACGTCGGATTTAGGATATTTACTACCTCAAACCCGGAAGTAACGTCTGATTGTATTGTAGTAACATAAAAAATATTTAGTAACACTAAAACATTAATGTCGCTAATGATAATGTCACTAAATCATTTAAAGTAAGTTTTATTAAAATTAGAACAGCACCGTTCTAGAAATTATTTCCGGGTTGAGGTGGGAATCATCCTAAATCCTAGATGTCTGGAACGCAGCACAGTAACCAAATTATGGTTTGTTTGTATTGTATTATTCTGTACAGTAACACAATTGTCGTTATACTTTATAGACAAAGCAACGTATTACATGTTATTTATTATAAATTTAGCAGCATTTTTGCGGATCACGTCATATTTTGCGACGCGCTTGTACGTTACACACACTGTTATTACAGCGTTATTAAATGACATTACCATGTATCAAAACGACACTGTTATTAAACACACAATTTTTACTATTGTCTTGTTTATTTAAACGTCACGGTGAGAAAAATCTCCGCTGGCTAACGGTTAGCATCAGCCAACATATAAGTTATACACTATCCATTTACCTCCGGTGGTAAAAACGGCGGAGGCTCGTTTGCCTTCTTGCCCCTCCGTCGTTTTCCTCTTTTGCCTCTTCGAGATTTCTTCTTCTTTGGTGCATTTTCTGCTGCATTCTGCGGGCTGTTTGTTTTTGGCGCAGAGTTGATGCTGCGCTCTGTAACCTGAACATCCATGTAGCTCGCTTTAAAAGCTACGTATCTAAAGTGTGGTGCCTTAAATCGAATGTATATGTATTTTAAGAATGCACGAGTCAGTTATAAACATAGGCCGCGCATTTCTTATCATTCAAGTTATCTATTGCACTGGCGTTCCGGGAGCCATGGCCACAATTACAGCCTCCTCCGTAATCCTGCCCACATCATATGGGCGTCATCCGTGTATTTCATCCGTCAAGAAATGCCATTCTACAGTAATGGTGCAAACTGCTGTCCCACATAAAAAAAACATTTAAAAAGCATTAAACTATTACAATCGTAGTTGTTTACTGAGATCTTTCTATTATCCACAATAATATCAGTAAGCTTAATATAGGCTATATAAAATCATAATTTATCAATTGGGAGGTGGCTGTCCCGAATCCTAACCCCTACATTTCAATTTATGAAAATGGTATTAAAGTAATTTTTGCATTTCTTTGCACATTGTTATTTTAAAAAAATATATCTCTTTGATGTTTTGAAGTTCAAAAAATATGTTATATTTTATTTATAAATAATGATTATATAGACTGATTTTAGCCACACCCCTACATTTTTGATCAGGAATCATGTTTCCCTCTTCCTCTCATAGCTACATGGTGAGTAAATTGGTCTTATCATTTTGAGGTGAATGTGTTTAAAAGTTTGAAAATCTGTGTGTAACCTCAAGGAACGTCACTACCAGCATCTTTTTTCTGCACTTCAGCAAACGTTTTTGGATGTTATTCCATAAAATTTCGTTTTTATTTGTGCACATCTGTTCAGAACTACCGTAACAGTCACTCACAGCCGAAACGTACCTGTAACAGTTGGCAAGTCTCGAGACACAGATGGATTGAGTTAAACAGGTGAGTTTATTGACAGCACGGAAGGTACCAACAGCATGTGAGTAAATGGTTATTAGAATTGGAGATGATATGGGTGAACTGACAGAGTCTTTGTGTTACCAGGAGTTGGTGGACAACCGGACATGATGGCGGACAACCACATGGAGATCATTTGGAGACCATATGAACACATGGGATCATCGGAGAATACAGAGAGACTTGGAGAATCTAGGAGACTTAGAGGTAGGTTTGGGATAACATCAGTAAGAGTCCTTTTCCGTTGGAGAGACCGGTTCTAATTGCCTTTTGTCGTGTCGCATTGCTGCAGTTGCGTCCGGTGTAGAACCTACTTCTTGTTGTTTTGAAAATCGACAGTAAAAGTGTAAGACAAGTAGGAAGTTTCTATATCACAGAACACAGGGGGAACGGTACATGACAGCAAAATTCTCACCTGTCAGATACCATTTCCCCTTCTATAACTGGCAAAATTTTGCCTTGATGGACTTCATGTTCAAGCGAGCCTACCCATTAGGCCAACTGCTGGTTACTGCTTTGGGTTTGTATGGGAATGGCATTGGTTTGAGTCCCGCTTACATTCTTTTAATTCAGATATCGTTTCCCCTGCTATAACTGACAATATTTGGCCTTAATGCAGCAAGTGGTGTAGTGGTTAGTGCTTTGGGTTTACGATGGTAACGTCATTGGTTTAACTTACTTACTTACTGCCCGTGACGCCAAAAGCGCATTGGTTTAAGGCCCACCTTAATATTTTGTCTCATCTCTCGCATTGATTGGAACATGTTGTGATATATGCCTGAAGCTCAAAATTCCCTGCCATCAGATACCCTTCTTCCTGCTACAAGTGACCTATTTTAGCCTTGATGGGCTTCACGTTCAACATACATGACAACAACATTCCTAGTCTTTATTCGACATTCGTGAAAACCACAAAAAGGTTCACAGATTTTCAGGCTTATTTCTTGACATTTTTCAAAGTCATCAGTGTAAACCTGGATACATCTAATTTGATTAGTATTTTTAAATCAATTGAAATAATATTTGGTCAGTGGAAAAGAATGATATTACTTTTCTAAAATATTAAACTACAACATTTTATTTACAGTTAAATAACAGTTTTATGGATATTTTGATATTTATTTTAAATAAGTTTTAGCAATGTAGGCTAATATGTATGGCACAAATGGCAAGCAACACTGTATGTCAATTCATATTTACATATACTGTACCTGCTAAAATTTCAAGGCCACACACTACATGTTACACGTGACAGGATAATATTTCAAGGGGGTCATTTGGGGACAGGATTTGTTTTGCCTTACTGCCAGGATTCTATCCCCTTTGTATTTATGCACGGATACACATATAGTTCAAAACAATTAGTTTGGTGCATGCACATAAGCGACACTGTATGTCTCATGAAGCATTTATTTATATTTACATAGACCTGCTAAAATTTCAAGGCCACACACACTACATGTTACACGTGACAGGATAATATACCAGGGGGGTAATTTGGGGACAGGATTTGTTTTGCCTAACTGCCAGGATTCTACCACCTTTAAACTTATGCATGGATGCACATAAGGGCTTAACCCCGGGTTATCAATTGTTAAGTGTGAAAAGCCCTATAAAGTCTAAAACAGTTGGGTGCATGCACACAAGCTAAAATTTGAAGGTCTCACACACACACTGCATTTTACACGTGACAGGATAATATTCCAAGGGGGAGGGTAATTTTGGGGCAGGATCTGTTTTACCTAACTGCCAGGATTCTACCCCCTTTATATTTATGCATGGATGGACATATAGTTCAAAACAATTAGTTTAGTGATATATGCCCAGCCGTCAGGTAACCTTCCCCCTGCTATAAGTGAGAAAATGAGAACCGACGTCTTGTTGTTCACCACAGGGACTTTTAACAATATTATAAGTCTTTGGAAACTATTATATAGCTTTTTGTGGCAGACATGTATGTAACTTTTTTTAATTCCTAAAGACTCACTCCCTAAAATGAAAAAAACAAACAATTTATTTGAATAAAAAACCGCCAATGTTTTGGTCACAAAACTATTCATCAGGTATTGAGATTTTCATTTTTGTAACGTTTTTCATTAAAGTAATGCATTTCTCTCACAATTAGTTTACTGATTAGTCACTAGACGTTTTCACTAAACTTAAAATTGTAAGGTTGAAAAGAACTCAAATAACTTGAAACATTCAGGTTTTCTTCAAAAGGTCATTTTACCCACAATACAATCAACACAATCAAAAAACAGAAAGTCAGTGTCTTTAAAGTGATTTTAATAAAGCCTCTTTCAGGAAACACATAAAGCAACAACAACTGTGTTTAAATGATTTGAACAATTAGGGTTTACAAATCATGCATCCTTTACATTACAACGTCATAGTAACAAGATCATTATCATAATTAGCATCAATAATGGCATAACCATACACATGACCAAATAAATGACTCATAAATCACAAATCAGGTTTGGAGGTTAAACATTCCTAAAATCAGACTAGTAAAACTAAACAATGGCTATAAAATAAAGGCAGCACGAATCATTCACTTCTACAGTACAAGAATAAAAAACAATAATAGATCAGTTCTGCTATTTGAGAATATAACCTCCAGCACACCTTCATCATTACAATTTTTAAACATAATCTCTTCCTCTCTGTGCCATGATGGCTACATCCCTTAATACAAGCCCTATTGCATGAAATGTAGGCCACATATTACTATAGTGCTAAGCTACCTATTTATAAGAAACCATCTTGCGCTGGTTCACACCATAGCAACATCTATTTTCTACCATCAAGGATATCAAGGTAAACAAATACTCGGGACTGTTTGTACATTTGTAGGCGAAGGTGTCATGGTGTGAAACGCAGTAAAGGCAATGCATGCTTCCACATTTGATATTTTTGTACAGATGCATCACACGTGAGGCAGCACCAGAGATGTCTCTATGAACGACTTTGAATGATTTCAGACCTGGGATAAACAGATTTGGAAAAAAATCTAATATAAAATAATCTGCATGTAAAAGTTTACAGATATTGGTTTACAGTCTACTACATACATTTATTTTAAGCTCAAATTCCAGGCCGTTTCAGCTTTCATGGGGGTTAACTCATTTACTAGATAAAAAGAAAGGTAAAGTGTTTTATACAAATATGGGGGAAAAGTTTGTATTTATAACAATATGTTTAAGATCCGCAATATGTTTCTACATAATTAACATAATTGATTTCTTCCTAAAGGCACAATGATAAAGAGTAAGTGTGCTCCATTACAGGATACTTCCATGTGAAACTTAATTGTGTTCTATTATTAAATCTTATAATGAGGTTTGCCTTTGTCCTCCAGTGGAGTCTGACATCTTATCATCTTTCAGTACAACCAAGGTAGCTGCCATAAACTATGTGTTAACCTGTTTCTTTGGGCCTAATGTGACAGGTTATCAATATTGCTTGCCGGACATCCCCAAAATATAAGTTTCTAAAGAAAGCATCTATTTCCAGATGTACAACTTTTTTTTAGAGGCCCTTTTCACCCAAAAATAACTATTTTATCATTTATTACACCTCTTTTCTACATGGATCACACTTTTATAAAAACGAACAAAAAAACATATAAATCTAGATTCATCCCAGGTCTGTTTTCTCAATGCTAGCACCCGGTCGGACATGTGCACGGATTACAGGACAAAGTTATTGTACCACCTACATGCTGTCACCAGCATCACACACAATACATATGGTCCCAGACTGTATAATTTAACAGTGTGCATGTGGGTTTCATCAACCAAGGCAATTTGTTACATTTGGTAGATTCATAAAAGGGTGTTGAACTGCTCAATACAGTTCTGTGAGAGATTACTGCTGGTTACCAGTCCCAAAGATACAGATACTATGTGACTATTGTAGTAACTATTGTAGTCAGAAGGCAAAGAGGAGAAGATACTTCTCCAAAAAGGGAGTATGGGTGGCCGAGTATGTGGAAGGTTTGACATACAGTACCACACTCGGGATGCAGTCCTCAGCATTCACGCTTGGAAATATGTCCGTGTAGAGTCTTGGCGGACATCTGGATCAAAGCAAAGGAAAATAACAACCATTGTCTGGATTTTGCAGCTTTGTGCGTGCTTATACAGTCACCTCTATGCCTGATGGCTTGGAGAACGATGGAAAATTTACATTTGAATATTTGGATGCCGTGGCCTTACACAGCATATACTGCCATATCGAGTGTCAACTTACAATTGCTTGTGCGATGAAAACATAATCTACAACTGGCTGAACTTCAGATGAACTGGGTGTGAAGCATCTTGCGTGTGCATGAAATAATCGAGACTCTGAAACCGTCTTGGTGCCGTCGGTCCACTGGTGTTACTTGGATCAAGAAAAGTTTATCTGAAAGCTGGTGGATGAGAAGGAACGTTTCCTGGGAGTAAGTTCTGGAGATATGGATATGATGGTCTCTACAGGACTGCAGGTGACAAGAGAAGGTGCAATTGGGCAAAAAGGCTAGGCTGTGGAAAGACAGGATCACTGGGGAAAAAAGAGGGGGAAGAAGAGCATGAAGTACTACAAAATCATCATAGAATCATTGCTGTGCAGCTGAACACTTGTTTACAGGTAAAGGGATGCATCCCTGCCTTAAATATTACTAGAATACATATCAATTTCATGAACAAATACATTTAAGGGCAATTTTAAGGGTGTTTGAATATAATTACGGGTAAATGGCAAGTGGGCTCATTTTGTTTGTTGGAGCAGTTTGGGGGGCAACTTCACGAGACAGCTGGGGTGGGGGAGGTTGGGCTCTCAGAACCCTCTCCCGAATGGCAGAATTCCTTGATGGTAACAGTAAGAAGATTTGTGGTAACGTCGGTAACGACTACGTTAGCACGGCTGGGTGCCACTTCGGGACGCCAATCAGGGTCCCCCTCTTTTGGTGCCCTATTTTCCTCAGGAAGTGAAGCAGTAGAGCGGTCACTAACCTGAGAGGAAGAACCCCGAGCAGCTTGGGGGCGTCTCCGAAGGTTTCGCTTTCCGGCCCGAGACGTGGGCGGATTCGTAGAGACCTGGTCTTCGTCTTCGGAAGGTGGAGACGATGAAGTGTAGGCTTGGGAGCTTGCTTTAGCCGGAGAACGCGTTTCGGGTTGGGGCTGTTTCTGAGAAAGTGAAGGAGTGCTGCCGTTAGATCCACTGGAGCTGGATGGAGAAGGTGGAGGCTGGTACTTAAACTTCTGAGTCGACTGGCTACCGCCTGTCCGATTGCTTCTGGCGTCGGATCCTTCATTGATTGTAGATGATAATGACCCATCAGGATGAAGCCCAAAAGGTTGTCCATACATAGGGAAGCCCAACATTTTCATAGGATGCTGGAATGGTCTGTAGGGCAAGTCCCCGTGCCTTTTCCTTATTATACGATTCCGAGATGGGATTTTCGCCCGTCCTCCATACATCTGCGGTGTCCGTCTACTGGCCCCGCCGCCGCTTTCGGATTTGTCGATGACCTTCAGATTCAAGATTATGCGACCTCGCTTGACCTCCCGCGGTTTAACCCTGCGGTTGAGAATGCGGACCGTTTCAGAGAACGGCGAGATGGGAGGACGGGACGAGAAAGGGTTGGCCATGGGGTCAGGTCGCGGCAAAGGCCGGCGAGACATCCTGTGGCACCGGTGGATGTCCTTCTTCAGTTTGTGAGCAGCGGCTAGGGAGTGAACCCTGGGGGTTGGAGCTGTAGAGTAGGAAGATGACGATGAAGGCTGAGGAGCCGCTGAACTCGCAGAAGATGGAGGAGGTGCACTCGTAGCAGGGGGAGGTCTCACAATAGTGCATGATGGAGCACGCCGGGGTTTTGAGATTCGAGGTGTTTCACCTGATTGTGCTCGTGCCTAAAAGCGGAGATCAGAAGTAACGTGAGATGTACTAAAGCATCAAACACAGTTTTCACATATTTGTGTATTTAAAAGCCACATACAACACAATTGCTCAAAGAACAATTTTGAGAGAAAACAAACCTTCAGTACAAAGTTTTTTGGTTTAGGTCCACGTTTCTTTGGGCCATAAAGTTCTTGCTCCCGTTCCCTATGAATTGTGGGACAGCACAGTTTAAGCCAAGAAAAACATTACATCACTCTAGTGTCAAGCAACTTTGTTTAAAAATCCAGATGAGAGGCTAGTTTCCACTATAACTGGCAAGCTGTAAGGAAATAAATGTCAACAGTGTTTTCCAGGTCCTAATTTTGAAGATTACGGATTCAATGTTCTATATATATATATTTGATGGGAAAATGATAGTTCACCCAAAAACAATTTTTTTCATCATTTACAAGCCCTCATGTCTTTCCATACTTTCATGACTTTCTTTCTTCTGCAGAACACAAAAGATATTTTGAAGAATGTTGGGAACCAAACAACATTAAACCCCATTGACTTCCATTGTATGAACACAAAACCACTGTTTTCCACAGAAGAAAGAGTCACATACAGGTTTTGAACCACATGCCTGAATAAATTATGTCAATTTTTATTTTTGGGTGAACTATGCCTTTATTAAGTGTGCATAACGTAAATAGAATATAGATAACCATCTCACTTCTGCTCGAAGGCTGTGATAAGTCGATCATCCAGAATATTCTCCTCTGGTTCCCACGTGCTGTGTCTGTATTGCAAAATGAGGAGGGTCAGTGTATGTTTTTGTTTACCTCTCCTTAACGTTTCTCAAACAGTACAATACTGTAAATGCTGACAGAAGTGTCATATGCATATTTCATCTTAAAAAATATTTTAAAGATGATCAAGTGTGTAATTTTAGCATTACTTGCATTAATAAATAAAACTGACTGGTGTCCCAGTTTTGCATTGACTGTCCACAGGCTAAAACAAAGCAATTTTAAGGTAAATATTATATATACTTTATATACTTAAATCTTGATGTTGAAAAGGCTTGATGTGCATATTATTACCATTAGGGCTGTCACGGTTCTGAAATTTGTCTGACGATTAATTGTCTACTAAATAATTGCGATTATGGCAATTAATTGTCTACTGACGAATTGCGATTATGGACATTAATTGTTGACTAAATAATTGAGCTTATGTCGATTAATTGTCGACTAAATAATTGCGCTTATGGCGATTAATTGTCTACTAAATAATTGCGATTAAGGCAATTAATTGTATACTAAATAATTGCGCTTATGGCGATTAATTGTCTACTGAATAATTGCAATTATGGCAATTAATTGTCTACTAAATAATTGCGATTATGTCGATTAATTGACTACTGACTAATTGCGATTGTGGCGATTAATTGTCTACTAAATAATTGCGATTATGGCTATTAATTGTCGACTAAATAATTGCGCTTATGGTGAATAACTGTCTACTAAATAATTTCAATTTATGGCGATTAATTGTCTGTTTTAAGGCTTTGACAATAATTCATGACAATCAATTTATTAAATGAAGAAAATATATACTTTAGAAATGTGAAAAATTTGTAAATAACTAATTTTATTTACTATAGAGTGATTACTTGAGTCTTGAGCACTAAAACTAAATATGAGGGTCTTGCTGTGTTGATGCAAGTCTGGAAACAAAACAAATCAACAAAAATATACAAAGCCAATACAACTCAAATGATGGAGAAATGTTATTTAAACATAACAGTAAGTGCAGATCAAGGACAGCTGATGTAAAATGCAGCAGATACTGCAGATCACCCTTGTTTTCTAAGGATTCACAATAATTCCAGTTATCTGAAATATTTAATAATTGTGACTAATTTTAATAATAATTTTGATTGAAAAATATACATTTTAAAACAGCACAGTATACTAATGTGCAGCACACATGCGCTTCTGCTATAAAAAAATATATAAATTCCTTTTTATGCAAACTACAGAAATATTTAAAATTCAATGCACAACCCTAAGAGTTGCTTTACAATTTGTATCATACTGTATCATTACTATTGTATTACACAATTTTACAGATCTCTTCAGCAATGTTTCAACAAATATTTGTTTACATATTAAACATTCATACATTCTACACACTTACTTCAATGCCCAACCTTTCCATTTAACCAGGTACTCGATTTGACTCTGCAAAGAGAAAGACAGAGGAAAATGTTCTTGATTTAACACTGACTCAAAAAAACATGAATCAATACATCATCAGTTTAAACCAAGAAAGTGCCTGAAGTTTATCTAAATACAATACAACACAGCACCTTAGACCTTATTGCAAGCACCATGCAGAAGTTAAAGCTCTCGATCCTCGTGCATTGTTAAGATCTGTTGAATCTTGGGTCAGCCAGCATGCATTGATTTTGTCATGGACTCCTGCCAGACACTTTGTCCCTTTTGAGCCTCCCCTGCTGCTCTTTTAGCGGGCTGTTGTCAATCCCCGGCATAACACGACTAAATTTTATAACACCACTGAAACGTTGCATATCTAAATGATCTGTTTTTACTTGATATTTTCAATTTGACCGTGAAAATAAATGCACGGGGTCGCTAAATCGAAAAACATCTGCAAGTAGGCCTCCCCCTCCTGTCACTGCAGGCGCCTTGCAGCTCCGCATCGCGAGACGAACGGAACACGACCTCTGTTCGGTACGTCGTCGAAAACCAACCCAAAGCCCCCAAAACCTCATCTTCCCGTACTTACTTTTCTAACTCGGCTTTTGAGGATGGCTTCCGCGGCGAAAACCTGGTCTCCGATCGCCGTCAGTTCCATCTTTTTGCTGCGCGCGCTCCAGACGGCTCTGTCTCGCGGCTCTTCACTTTACAAATCTATGACAGCAACAACCCCCGTTTGCGTCACGTGTTCTTGGTCAACTAGCCCCGGTAGAAATGGAAAATAATATTAAACCATGAGAAAAAACACACAAAAAATATTATTGTTATTAATATTGTGGTGGTAATAGTAGTAGTTTATTTTAA
This sequence comes from Oreonectes daqikongensis, assembly GCA_026939265.1. Classification (NCBI taxonomy): domain Eukaryota; kingdom Metazoa; phylum Chordata; class Actinopteri; order Cypriniformes; family Nemacheilidae; genus Oreonectes; species Oreonectes daqikongensis. The sequence continues at coordinate 3,750,886 of JAOTQM010000047.1, read as the reverse complement.
TTAATTTATCCATTTATTCATTTATTACAATTTTCTTGAATATTGAATTTAGTGTTACATTACTTGTTTAATTGTAATTATATTCATGAATTCATTTACATTTCACGTAAACACAGGGATGTATTCAAAAGTCCCTGGGTGCAAAAACTATCTATTATATTATTCTCCGTCAGTCTTTTGTAATATGCCAGGAAATAACAAAGATTTTTGCATTTAGTTTTGTTATTACTGGTCTCCGTATAAAATATTTTACGTATTTTGGACATTTTCGTATTAGTAAATATACAAAATATTATATATATACATATGTATAAAAAAACATTATAGTGTGGTAATCCTAAGTAAATATTCCTCTCGTCAACGAACGCCCCTTGTTCTGATTGGCGGAATGGGCGCAAGGGTTAAAAAACGCTGATTCTGATTGGCTCTCCTGCCTGTCAGTCAGACTTACACATGTAGGTTGGTTGTGAAGTACTGATTGTTGATGTCATGTCAAGAGTCAGCGATCTTCTGAGGCTAAACACAGATAACCGAACGGGGGAAGTAAAAGCAAAGGTAAAACAGGCAGCGACAACTAAGTCTTAGTATATGATAATAAAGTTTTATAATTTAGAGAATTTGTGTCGTTATGTTGTTGGCGTATGTAACGTTAAGTTAACAATGGTGACTGGCTTGGCTGGTTTGACTTGGATGAACCCGAGATGTTTTCTGCGTGGTCTCGGGTTTTGACTGTGTAAAGATCGTTGCACCATCTTTATAAACAGAAGTTTTGTTTTTTGTCAATTGCATAGTAATTGTGAAAACCGAACAATTCAACTACCCATCGATGCTAAAGGTTGTGACGGTTTCGGTTTCGAGATGAATGAACTGATATGTGCGCGCAAGTGAAAAGATCAAACCAGTCAAGTGTTAAACATGTTACAGCCAATTCTGATATGCTTGCTGATGCTTATGGTTGCAGTTTTGTTTAACACCAATCTTTTCATGAGCTTATGAGTCACGTAACATATAGCAACCGTTGTCAAATTGCTTGACAACAATCCAACAAAGAAATGCAACTTGTTTGTCTGTTTCTAGCTCCAACCTTTGTGTGTCCAAGGTTTATACCATACATACTTATTATATGTAAAGATTACTGTACATAATGCATATTTGTAAGCATTACGTCATGCATGTTAAAGCCATTCTACTAGATCTATGGGTCATACAAGGTTGAAATGAATGGGTATTGTAACATTTTTGGGAATACAAATTTCTGCTCAGATCTTAAATATTTGTTAAGATGTTCCTCCTTTTTTAAAATGTACTCCAGGTCATCATGCAGTTCTTCGGTCGTATATTGGACACGGTTAGCTCTGTGTCGAACCTCTTCTCTAACCCCTACCGCGTGAAGGATGTGCAGCTGTCGGATTACAATGGGAAAGTGCTGTTGAAACAGGAGGGACGGTTGGTCCTATACAAGAACCAACAAAGCCAGTCATGGGACTGCCTGCTACTCTGCCCCGAGTCATCATCCGTGGCGCTAAGGTGAGGCCTGAGCCTGTCTTTTACTGGTAGATCTAGAATCTAATCTAGATTTAATCCAGATTCATTCGAGAACTTCAATACTGGAGTGTAGACGCCAACCTTGCAATGGACCGACCAACAGTTTGCATCTACAATACTACTTTATTTGAGACTTTCAGGTTTTTGGACTTTCCTGATGTTGTTCATTGATTTCCTGTAGCAGTCACAAGGTTCCTGAAATGGTCTTGCATCACAACCCCATGAATTGGGCTACACAGACAGAAGAGCTACTCTTTAATTTGACAAATTCAAAGTGTGTAGAACAGATTGGCTTCGCTGACATCTCATGGTTTAAACGGTTATCTGAGGTCTTACCCACAAGGAACCATTAGTGGCTCCAGGCTTTTAAAAAATAAGTGAATAAAACATCCAGTTGCCATCAACCACAATTTTTATTAGCTAAACATATACAGGTTTCAAGAACCAAATGAAGTGTATGCTTAGTTTAGCGTTACTATCCTAAATAAAACTTTTTATTGTTTTGTTCTCCACCCAATACTAGGATGTTCCAGGTTTCCTCAGAGGAGAGCGCAATGAATTGGTTTCCTCAATATGCCCTCAAACTCCGCCCATTTTACGAGATGCTCCGCCCACCACTGAAACCCGAGACGTTCCAGCCAATCGTAGACTGCGTGCGGAATCACCCAGACTGGAGCTCGGCTCACATCGCCGTGGATACGGGACTGAGAGACTGCCTGAAACACAATTATGTTTTGAGGTGAAAGTTCAAAGGTCTTTCGACATGTTGCACTAAAGAGTAGTGGGCTACATAGTTGTTGCATGACCTCACCACATGTTTAAATCAGTGAGTGGTGTCCTGTTCTCATCACAAAATGAAATTAGTTTGCATTTTTTATGCAATTCTTTGTATAATAAGTAATAAAAGATCTGAATTGCAACTCACACTAGATTAATTTATCACAATTGAAGTTAATTCAGAGCACATTGCATTGTGGGATACAGTACTCAGCCCAGTGTTGTACCCTACAGTACATGCTTTGTTGTAGGTCATGCTGGTATTCAATGAATACGGAAAATGTCTATATTGTGCACGCTAAACATTCTGTTCGAACATGGCCATTCTGTATTTTGTTTTTTTTTCAAACTGATATTGTTGATGCCCCCCTGCAGCCAGATAAACGCCCGTGACGGTCAGGGTCAGACCCCTCTACACCTGGCCTGCGAGAGGGGAGATGTGGCCTGCGTACGTGAGCTGTCGGAAGAATGCCAGGCTCGCACGGACATCAAAGACAAAAATGGAGAGACGCCCATGCACTGCGCCGCTAAACAAGACTCCTCTGTTGTTATAGAGGTGAGAGACTGTGGCTCGGATTCTACATGCTAAATGTGTTTAAGTGTTTTAACAAATATGAGCTAAACACAAATTCTGATATCTCAAATTTTGATTGTTGTAGGTTTTGTGCGCCCAGCTGTGTGTTGGTGTGAACGAGTTGAGTGCTGCTGGTGAAACGCCGCTCCACATAGCTTGCCGCCTCGGTAGGGTAGGGGCGGTCAAGGGGTTGATAGGGGGCGGAGCCCGCTGTGACATCAAGGGGAGTGCCGGCTATCCAATCCACACTGCCATGAAGTATAGTGAGAAAAGGTTCAAGAAATGTTTATTTCTGTAAATAAATAATGTTGACTTTTATTTATTAAGGGCATGCATCTGGAATGGCAGGTTGGGTAAATAGGAGATTTTTGGTTGAACTATTCCCTTAATTCCCATCCTTATAGTGTCATATTTTGAAATCACGACTCATCAATCTTATTTCTTTTATTTTTTTACTTTAGCTGTGCTGAAGCAATTTTATCTACTAACCCAAATCAGCTTATTGCAGAAGATCCCATCTATGGTGGAACTCCTCTCCATTGGGCCAAGACTGCTGAGGTCTGGAATTATCAATGCTTTGCTTATATCACATGAGGAATTGACAGATTTCTAATCGTCCCATGTTCTCCTCTGTAGATGAGTCGTCTTCTGCTCGATCGAGGGTGTAACGTTAACTACCTAAGTAAGACTGGAGAGAGTCCATTACACATCCTGACCAAGAGGGGGCGCTTTGAGGCCGCAATGACACTGCTGACCCATGGAGCCAACCCCAACATAAAGGGCCAGGATGGAAACACAGCTCTTCACCTTGCAATGAAGGTGTGATTGAGGATCTAATTAAAACTGTAAAGCGAAGAAATATTTGGGTCATTAAAAGAAAAATCAAAAAATCAATAGAAAGAAATTGGAACTTCTGTTTTGCTTTAAGAAAGTAAAGCTTATTCTTAGGACCATGAGACTTCTGCCATGGTGACATTATTGCTGTATTATGTTCTTATCACTGTATTTAAAAAGTCATATTTAACTTTAATAGTTTAGTTAATAAAAACAAAGGAAATATAAAAGAAAATTTAAAGCTCCAACCAAGTAGAAGTTCGGTTGCTTCAGGTGCGTAAATCCACAAAAAAGAACATTGCTAGCAGAATATTATAGACAATATTAAAATAGTAATTTTGAAGTCTGAAAAAGTCATTGGAATGTTACAATATGAGAATTCATTGAATTATAATAAAATCATTAAAATTTAATTAAAATACAGTAATAGTGTTATGCATTGTTAATGTATATATACATGTATTTATTTAGCTGTGTTTTTCTCCAATATATATTATTATATTTTGTGTAAAAGTAAGCTTAATTTTCTTTTTTTGTTTTGGGGATAAAATGCAGTGATGTGTTTCTGTGAGATTAACACAAGAAGTTATGTTTATACCTTAAATCACATTTTATTTGGAAACATTCTTTTAAAAGATGTTTCCTTACAGATAACATGTTTTTCTGTCTGTTTTACAGTTGGATAACATGGACCTGATCAAAGCTCTCATGGTGTTTGGAGCAGATGTTGAGGTTCATAATGACCTGGGTGAGACACCAGGACTCATTGCTGCCCGTACCAGCAAGGGTAAGTGGAGAAGGGATGGTTTCAGTAATGGATGAAAAGTTAAAAATGATTTTAGCTGTTCAGTTTACAATAAGTTAAGTTTTCAACACAATATAACTGCCCTCAAAATAAAAGTGTGCTGCATGACATCATTTGGGGTGTTTGCATGCAACCATAATCTCATCTAACATAAACCTTGTACCTCATACATTTTCTATGCACATATACAAAACAACTAAATAACATAAATAACAAGCCAGCAGTTGACATGTCAGACAAACAAAACAAGCTGCAACATAGAAATAAAGAAAATAAAGAATGAAATAAAGAAATACGGATATATATACATACCAAGTTTATAGTTTAGAAAGCTCTGGAAAAAACAGATGTTATTTTGGGTCTTGATGTTTTGATGTTCTGTAGTTGTTTTGTTGTTCTGAAAACAATGTATTGTTTGTTTTTGCTCATCTGTGTGTTTGTTTACAACAATGCAATGTCATTTTCTCTTCATCCTGTTTTTTTTTTTTTTTATTGCACGGTTTGGGTGCGGCTGTGTGCATGTCTCTGATCCTGTGCTAATATTAAAGGGCCCAACCGTAAGGTGCTCTTGAACATGCTGTGTAGCGTAGGGGTCGAACGGTGTCACCCCCCCTCCCTCGACACCCCTCCCCCCAGAGCCAGCAAAGCTCCGCCTCCTGCCATAGGTAAAGCCCCGCCCTCAAAACTGTCCCTTTAAATTCTATGCCTTAGTCCCTGTTTCTTTTGGTGCTTTCTCAAACTTTTGTGTAGTACACACTTAAACAACATAAAAAAATTAATTAATAAAATGTTCAATTGTACAGTGTTTTTTATTATAACATTTTAGTATTAAGTATGTATTTTATTACATGGCTCGTTGGAATGCTTGATTCTGATTGGCGACATTTGCAGGTTTGTTATTCCCAGGTAACAACTGCTCAAAACAAATAACACACGGTAACCCAGATGCTGCAAATCATTTTGACAAGTACAGTTTAATATTACACAAAAATATATAATAAATATAAATATGTCTTTTAATAACATGACATATTTACAAATGATTAAACCGAATTGCCTGTTCGTGACATTTGAATGTCGTTTCTTACCTACTTGATAATCATATTTTATATTAATCATAATTTGTTGGTTAATAGACAATTTAAGTAGACTTTTCTGTATTTTCCCATTTTTCTGCTTTCCCTATTTTAGAAATGTTTCATCACTCCCCAAAACTACAAGGTTCTATTTTTTGAGCCTTTATTCATTTCTGCTGCTGCCTGTTTTGCTAGTCATATCGGTCTGATGTGATGCTCCTTTCTGTGCTTATTAATGCCATAGAAATAAATACCTAGATGCCATTTAGGTGCCCCACTTTGTATGTCAACTGCACCACCATCTTGTAAAAGTCGAGGACAAATTTCAAGTTCATTAGAAATAATCACAACAAAACGTACTGATACACCGACACATATGCTGCAATACATTTCAGCATATGAAATATAGACTCCATATACTCAAAAGGATATGTTTCACAGTATCCTCATTCATTTGCATGAGTGATTATGGTGCATGTTACTGTAACAAAGTATTTCACAAGTTTGCAAGATTGAGAGTTGCTAACTGAGCATCTAGGTATTGGAAATCTATAATACAATTACGATACAGACAGTAGCTCTGCAGTTCTTATTGGTTCACTGCTTTTACATCTGTGATTGGCCCACAGGCTTCGATGACATTGTGCATGTGGCGGCAGCCGTTGCTGCCATGAGTCAAGGATTTACCGATGTGGATGGGGTCAAAACAGGAAGTGAAAAGTATGTGGAGGAATTTGTATATTTTCTGTTGTGGACTTTTAAGATACAGTCTCACGTCTAATCAATTAAAACACATTTTCTTTTTGTGAAGAATGGACAGATTGTTGTGCCTTGACGGCGGAGGAATTAAGGGTCTGGTTCTGATCCAGATGTTGATCGCTCTTGAGAAAGCGGCAGGTCGGCCCATCAGGGAACTTTTTGACTGGGTTTGCGGCACCAGCACTGGGGGCATACTGGCCTTAGCTATTGTACACGGTGAGCATTTCTTCTAAAGATGGCATATTAACTGTAATTGTCCAATAAGTTAAATTGAATTTGTACATTACTATTATTTTTTGTTCTATTATAAAACATATATTGTTTGAACATATGCCTGTTGCAGCAGCATAATTTTCTGTTTCTTGTACACCTGATCAGGCAAATCAATGGAGTATCTGCGCTGTTTATACTTCAGAATGAAGGAAGAGGTGTTTAAAGGCTCTCGGCCGTATGAGTCCGGCCCTCTGGAAGATTTTCTCAAGAATGAGTTTGGGGAAAATACCAAGATGACAGATGTCACACACCCCAAGTAATACTGTTTGTAACAATTCTGTATATAAAATATCTCTTTTTTTAGTTTCAGTGGTGCTTGCCAAGCAACAACATAAACATTACTGCTCATGCACGCTTTTGTGACCCAAACTTAACTTCCGGTACACATCCACAAAGAATAGAGTCCCTGCAGATTATTTCTATAACAAGCAAAAGAAATAACAAGTAAATGACTTTAGCTAGCAAGTTAAAAGTATGTCTAGCTAGTATTATTTTAAGTTAGCAGTAAAAGAACCGTTACTTGGCTAAACTTAAATGTGACAAAATTACAATATCCCATTCAACAAATTGTTTATTTATTAAAAAGTAATATACAATAAAATTAATCAAACTGTTTATTTAATACCATTATTGTACAATAAAACATTAATACAAACGAATATTAATATAAGTCAAATAAAATATAAATAGTTATATTATATAAATTGTGGACCAATGCATATAAAATGAACAATGACCAATAACATCCCACCAACTGTCTAACAATCTTGCCAAACATCTAGAAAACACAACTTAACGTTTACCAGATGCATAGGAAAGACCTTATAGTTTCTGGCCTCCAGAAACAAACTAGAACATCCTAACAACATCCCTGCAATAATCCAGAAGATCCTAGCAATGATCCAGATCACTGTAGCGTTGAAAAAGAAAGTTGGCATGTGGAAAGCATGACTTAAATCATTTATGTGCATTTATATACGTATATGTGAATTACAATTTATTAAAAAACGATCAAATTATTTAAAATTGTTTATTTTCCACAGGGTAATGGTGACTAGCGTCCTCGCAGACAGACATCCAGGAGAACTGCATCTGTTTCGGAATTACGACCCACCGGCCCTGCAGAGAAACCCTCCTTACACATCTACGGCCACGTTTCAACCCCTCACCGTACCGCAGGGTAACTTTCTCACTTTCATGCGCCCGTCAATTCTCTCAATACCCATACACGAATGATCTTACGATCAACTTCGTCTCCTGCGCTTGATGAGTTTGTTTGCGAGGCCTGACGCCCTGGTGCTAGCTCAAACCATGCGTAAAGTTTTACTGTCGCTGTTGCAGGGTGGGAGGACGAAGATGTTTTGGTAGTAGGATATTCTCGACCTCCCAGAAAGCGTAGGAAGGTGACAGAAGAAGGTGTGTGTGACGGAGAGCGAGTGTGTGGGAAAGGTCACAGAGTGCAAGATTTCTGGTGATTATATCACGCAGTTGCACTTCCCATCGCAGCTAATCGACCGTTTGTTTGTGTAATGATAAAATGTGCGAGGGGAGTTGTCCGTCGTTCTCTTTTCCTCTGTTTCTCTTGCATTAGATCATTCGCGTCCTCTCACTTTCTCTCAGAGCAATTAGTTTGGCGTGCCGCCCGCTCCAGTGGAGCCGCTCCTACGTATTTTCGGCCAATGGGACGCTTTCTGGATGGAGGGCTGCTGGCTAATAACCCGACGCTAGATGCCATGACAGAAATACATCAGTACAACAAAGCCCTGAAGGCACAGGTCTGATACACCTCTGCAAGCATAGCAAACAAATGAAATGTACTATAGTTGTAATATTTTGTATATTTGGAAAATCTCATATTTATATACATTAAAGGAACAGTTCATCCAAAAATAAAAATTCTGTCATCATTTACTCACCTTTTACAATGTTTTTGTTCTGATGAACACAGAGACAGCTGGAAGAATGCTTATAACCAAACAGTTCTTGGCCACCATTGACTACCATAGTAGAAAAAATGAATTTTTTTGTTTCTGTTAAACACAAAATGAGATATTTCGAAGAATGTAGGAGAGTAAAAAGTTCTGGGGCACTTTTGACTACCATTGTCATTTGTCCTACTATAGTAGTCAATGGGGTCCAAGAAAATGGAGTCCAAAAATTGGGTCTTTCTGTGTTTAACCAAACAAAGAACAACTAGAGAGTGAGTTATTCATTAACTGTCTTTAAATGCCTGTGTCTCTCTTGCTCTGTCAGGGACGTGAGATAGATGCATCCAGGTTAGGTGTGGTGCTATCATTGGGTACCGGTAAACCACCCCAGGTGGCGGTGAACTCGGTGGACGTTTTCAGGCCTTCAAACCCACTGGAACTCGCCAAGACCTTCGTTGGTGTCAAAGAACTGGGCAAGATGCTTGTGGACTGTGTGAGTTTATGCAGTACATCCAAACCATGCATTAAAACCAAGCTCACATCACAATTCTTTTCATCCAAAAACATTACAGATTGCAGCTTTAAATACTTAAAATAAATTATTTACACTCGGGCCAGTCAGTAACCACCTAAAATATCTAGCTAACATTTTCAGAAGCAATGCACTAAGCACTAGCAAGCACCAATAACACTAGCATTGTGACCAAGAGTTACGCATCTGACTCCAAAACGGCGAATAAAGAAGAAACTGTGATCTGTCACTTCTCATGCCGGTCAGATGGCCAGTTTCTGATCTAAATAAACTCAAAAGTAGACTTTACACTATCAGTCAGAAGTCTGACCCTAAGAGCCATGAGGTAACAAAGCTTCAGGCGCTGTGGTGATGCTCAGAAGGTATTGAGCTGTTGTTATTTATAGTGCTATTTTTATTCTCTCAGTGCACAGACTCAGATGGCTGTGCGGTGGACCGAGCTCGTTCGTGGTGCGAGATGGCCGATATAAACTATCACAGGTAAATGCGTCTCATTCTCTCAGTGATAATGAGTTTGTTGTAATAAAGCTCGGTGTGTGAGAGAAGAGAAACATCTTCATGACTGATCTCAGATTTATTTCAACCCTTTTGATGCATTATGGAATCTCCACACTCTTCATGAACTGTGTCATAATGCTGACCTTTCTCTCTCTCTCTCTTCTATCATTTCATCTGTTTCATTGTTCTGACTCATGACCTGAACATTCTGTTTCATTTCTCTCCTCCATTTTATCTCACATCTTCCTTTTATTTTTTCTGTTCTTAACTTAATTCATTCTTTTCATCCGACCATCCATGCTTCTTTTCTCTCTTTCTTTCTATCCATTTTTCCATCCATCTTCTCTTTCTTTCATTTTTTCTATCCATTTTTCCATCCATCTTCTCTTTCTTTCATTTTATCCATGTTTGCTTTCTTTTTTTCCATCCATTTTTCCATTCCATCCTTTCTTTCTATTTTTCTTTCTATCCTTTTTTCCTTTCCATTCATTCATTCATCCATCCATCCTCTCTTTCATTTTTCCCTTCCATCCATCCTCCATTTCTTTCCTTCCATCCATGCTTCCTTTCTCTCTTTCTTTCTATTTATCCTTTTTACTTTCCATCCTTTCTTTCTTTCTTTCACCCATTCATTCATCCATCCATGCTTCCATTTCTCTCTTTCTTCCTCTTTTTCTTTCCTTCCATGCATGCCTCCTTCCTTCCTTTCTTTTTTTCTTCTTTCTTTTTTTATCCTCATCAATTCATCTTCTTTCCTGCAATCCTATTTTTTAATCCATTCTTTCTTTTCATCTGTTCTTTCTTCCTCCTACCTTCACGCTATTTGATTCTTTTTCTCTCTCCTCTTTCTCTCTCTGTCACTTGTGTCAGGTTGAGTCCTCAGCTGTCTCAGGAGGTGTTGTTGGATGAAGTCAGTGACGCTGTGTTAGTTGACATGCTGTGGGAGACTCAGATGTACCTGTATGAACACAGAGAAGTCATAGAAACTCTCTACCAGCAGCTGCTGCAGCTCTGACACAACACAAACACCGGCAGATTATTACAAACTTAATGTGCAACATTAATGGATTTGTTTACATTAGTGAATGTATGTCTTAAGTCAGGGGATATAACAGATGCAACTAATTTATGAAACATGAATATTTTTGTGTGATATGAGAGTGAGTATAATAAAGTAAATATACGAGTACTGTCTAGTATTTTGTCATTTTTAAGGACACATTTTGAAGTAAAAGCTTCCTTTTGAGTATTTTGAGTACTCACGCATTACATTTACTTTTTTCTGCAAATTTGTTGTACTTGCGGGATGGGAGGAACTTTCAGTAAAGGGTTATTTTATGAAATACAGGAATTCTTCTCCATCTGACTGCATTCTTTTCATCTTGACATTGTGACAACTGTGAATGAAGGAAAAGCCTTGGATTTTTGTGCTTCAGTATATCATGTATAGCACTGTATACTTGAATTTTTTTAATAACGTATTCACTTTTCATTAATCCACCAAAGTTTTTGTTATTATGTTCTGATAACTAATACTTGACATGTTTTTAGAGACCAAACTGACCATTGATTCACTTTATACTCATAACCTGCTGCTGTGGCACTGATTTGAAACCTTTTAATGATATGAAGTGATTATAATTGTTGAAAATAAAAAATACAAATATGGCACTGATAATTATCCTGTCTTTTTATTTCTTTTTTAATTCAAATTGTATGTATTAATTTATAAACAATTTATATATCGTCTTTCTGAAACCTTGAATGTCCAAATTCGGCATACTTTTTAAATAATTATAAATAGTTATACTGTGCTGTAAAGGGTGACTAATAATAATGATTTATGGCAAAAAAAACGAACTATGGAGATACAAGGTTTCAGAAGAACAGCAGAGATATCCAAATATTTGTATAAATAAAGACAAGAGAAACAAAGTATCTGGCCTAAACCGAACTATAGACAAAAAAAACTGCACACAATTTTGTTATCATTGTTAGAAAACCACACATCTTCCTCTTATACGTTTAATACATACACCGTATTCTTGGGTTGTTGGTTTTATTTGTTGTTACGATTTTAACTGTCATTAAGTTTCTCATTAGGGCAGGTCAGTGATGTAAGCATCTTAAGCATTGTTCTTACAGCTGTTCTCTCAGTTAAAGTGTGTATCTACCGCCCGCCTGTCAGACAGACGCCCTTCTCCTGCACATCATGTCATGAGACGAGTAAATAATTCAAAACTCCGGGCCGTATCGAATGTGGCCTCCTCGCCCTCTCTGTCTCTCTCTCAGTTTCTCTCGCCCTATAACAGCTACTAAGAGACCTGAAAAGACCCATTACGGGCATCAGGAGATTACAGGGACCACGAAATAACTACAGCGTGAAAACTTTCACTCACAGGTATGTAAACCCAACGCATTCATTTCTGTGTTCCTCTGTAAATGTTATGATTTTTAGAGTTCTGTATTTGAAGTTGTATGTTTATGTATAATGTGAATACTGTCCCTTGTGGGGGGTTTCTTTCTCGACAGAAACAAGATGTCTGGTGCTAACAGTGACGTTTTGCATAGATCAACCTTGAGTGTTTATAACGTGAGTCTTGTGTTGCTCTCATTTTAGCTGTAATGATCTAATGAGAATGTTTATCAATTATTCAGAATTAGTACATGGCTTTTTATTATTGTTGATTGAATGTGACATTCTGCGGTCAGTGTTTTTGTACTGAATATATTCACCATACAATTTCATTCCTGTGTTGCATAATAGTTTTTAATAGTCTTGTTCTTGTCTTGTTTTAGAGAGGTTTTGGACACTTTTTGTCTGGTCATGCTGCTAGTTTAACAAACCTGACCAGCCTTGACCAGCTTTAACCAGTTAAATATACCAGCATAATAAATATTTAATGTCCATTTATTTATTTATTTGCAAAGTAGCCATATAATAAATTGAATAAGATGTGTTATACACAAAATAAACCCCTTCATGGTCATGCAAGACCCCTTTGGGTTTTGGACATCATGTTTGGGTTTATTTTGCAATAATGACATTATCACAAAAATAAAAATTCTTCCCCATGTCATTCAAAAACTGTATTTGACTCACATTTACATATACATTTACATATTTGGCAGACGCTTTTATCCAAAGCGACTTACATTACATTGTACTATACATTGGTACATTTTGTATAGTAAGCAAGTGGGGGTTAGGTGCCTTGCTCAAGGGCGCCTCAGCCATTACCCGTCAGCCCTGAGAATTGAACCAGCAACCTTCTGATCATGAGTCCAACTCTCTAACCACTGGACCACGACTGCCCTGTAGACTCTTCTGTAGAGCCCAAAAGAAAAATATTTGAGAAATGTATCAGTGGTTTTGTGTTCATCCAATGGAAGTCAATGGGGACTAATGTTGCTTGGTTACAAACATTCTTCAAAATATCTTCTTATGTGTTCTGCAAAAGAAAGAAAGTCATACAGGTTTGGAATGACATGAGAGTAAATAAATGATGACAGAATATTTTTTTTGGGTGAACTACATTGACAATATGATGATTTTTGGGTTATTTAGAACCTCATGAATCAGTTTAATCCTGGTTTACAAAAGCTGGTTGCTTTGGGGAACAGCTACATCAAAGCTTTTCAAGGTGAGCATATGTGCGTTATTTTGGGTTTTCACATAGTCAGGTCACCAATGATGTATAAAAATGTGTGTGTTGAAATGTATTAAACAACCCAACCCTGTTGAAACAAACTGGTCTCCTAATTTGGTTAAGATTAAGATTAAGACTACTTGATGGTTTCATCTTTTTAAATGAAGTCAGTGATACCAGTTTAGACCTAATAAAATGTATATTTTGCACTCTTTTTGTCTCTGATGTAAGCTTTTGCTGTGTGTGTGTGTGTGTGTGCGTGTGTGTGTGTGTGTGTGTGTTTTAAAGCCCTAGCTCTGACGAGTGAGGCCTACTTCAGTTTTCTTGCTAAAATGGGCGAGCAAGCACTCAACACTTTATCATCCAAATCGCTTGGTAAGATTCAGATGTCTGTGTCTCTAAACTGACAGATTGTGTGGCAAGATGTCCTCTGAGTTGATATCTGTCTTTTCTGGCTTCTTTTGAGATTGTTTGTCCCTCGTGCAGTAGATGTTTCTGGGAATAGTGTCCAGTGGCAGATGCTTCCTCACATTTACCATTAAACACCAGATTTGGCGTATCAAGTACTCATCTCTCAGCCCATTAAATTCAATTTTGTTATAGCCCTGACATACCGACAAACACTCTTAAAACAAAAGTTTGAAAGGTTTACAAAATATATAACAGTGTGTATAATAAAAAGGGGTTGATGGTGATACAGGTTTGGTCATCATTTCACATTATTATAATGTAATTACAGTAAGCTGTTGAACGGATTAGACAGGTGTGCGTGTATGTAAGATCGAGTTACGATGTCAGCATTGACATCTAAATTATAGATGTACGGTCTCATTCTTTCACCCCTCTAAATTCATGGAGTCACCTTAGTGCACTACATCACCATTACTATAGATATTTTGACACTAAAATGTTTTAACAAATATCATGGGATTATCAGTTTTTAGACATAATAACATGACAATACCATGTTTTTAAACATGTTGGTACTTGTTTTTTTGTAACAAAAACCATACAATAGTAATGTTTTGGTTTGAAGGATGTACTATGGTAATACCGTGATTTTATTATACTGTGATCCAAGTGCCTTGGAGTGCCCTGGTATAGGAATATGGTAATACATTATTAATACATAATTTGTAATAAAATCTACTATCATTTGTTTATCTTTCACTAAATACAGTGGTTTATTAAAATTATCAGGGTTTAAGAAACATAACAGTCTGTAATTGATCGCCGCAAGAACTTCTTTAACAAAACCCACTCTTCCATTTCTGCACATATTAAATATGTATTCATTCTGAATTATTGAATGAATCTATTTGTTTGTGTCCAGGTGATGTGCTGATTCAGATATCAGAGACCCAGCGAAAGCTGACAGCTGAGGTGGAGGGTGTGGTGAGTTCACATCTTGTGATAGCTTCTTTATGTTCCAACATCTTTAAATTGACACCTGTAGTTGGCAATATTTGGAATGTACTGCTTTTTGCTGTATTTACTACTACAGGATGACATCTTTGTCATTTTCTGTTTCTATATCATTATTTTCGATACAACAGTGCACAATGTAAAAGGTGCTATCGAAATCAAACTGAATGTAAATGGTTTGGTTCCAGTTCTGTTGGTTTCATGTGGAGGTTCTGCAGGCTATGGACAAAAATGTGAAGCTGGATGAGGAATACATTGAGGTGGGACTGGAATCATGCAGGTTTCATATGTTTTGCATTGAGGCGTGTATATCGTAGAATAAGTATAAGTGTGTGTGTGTGTGTGTGTGCGTGTGTGTGTGTAGGGCAGCCGTAGAGTGTATGAACTGGAGGTGAGGAATCAGGCAGCTGCCCTGGAGAGACAGCTGAGACGTGGAGCATTCAGAGACTCACTGGTAAGACCACAACAATTGATCCGAATGTGTGTGGTAATAATGTCAGTAATCTTGCTTGCTTGCTGTTGTCTTTAGTGGGTTTTTTTAAGTGTTTCAATCACCAGTGATTGAACATCATCTTTGAATGGCTTTCCTGTAGCTCAGTGGGTAGAGCATGGCGCTAGCAATGCTGAGGTCATGGGTTCGATCCCAGGGATTGCACATACTTAGAAACAAAGATTGACAACATCAAACAGCTCACGAGGGTTTGGAACGGAGCCCGTGTCTGAACACATGTGTTTATGGGTTTTCACACTGTTCATGTGCGTGTATGTAGGAAGGCAGCGAGTACATGCAATACCTGAGACAGAGTCAGCATGAAATTCTCAAAGAAGAAGAAAGAAGGTACCGTTTCCTGGCTGAGAAACACTGCGGACTCACACAGTCGCTACTGTTTCTTATCAACAAGGTACAGCTGCTTTCTACAGTTGTTCATTAGAAGTGTGCAGTCAGACATATGGAGAGTTTTAGTACCTCCCCAACCTTATCAGTCCACTGCCTGAGCACAGCTGTATGTCTTGTATTTTGACAGACGGGGGTATCTCTCCAGCAGAGAGCAGAGGGGTGGAAAGAAAAAGTCAGCGAGACTAGGGGTTCCAGACCTCGAACGCCCACTCCGTCAGATCAAGAGGCTCAGGTGACCTAGGCATGACAAGAATGAGGTGTAACTAAGAATTGATCCAAAGTTTTCCTGCATTCTTAAAACTAAGACATTGTGGCCGTCCTATAGATGGTTGCAAAGCTACAACTTAAACAAACGTTACTGCACATACATGCTTTTGTGGCCCAAACTTAACTTCCGGTACACATCCACAAAGAATAGAGTCCCTGCAGATTTTTTCTAATAACAAGCAAAAGAATAAACAGTAAATGGCATTAGCTAGCAAGTTAAAAGTATGTCTAGTCAGTATTATTTTGGGTTACCAGTAGAAGAACCATTATTTGGCTAAACTAAAATGCGACAAAGTAACAAATTGGTAATTTAACATAATTATTAGTAATTGTAATTAGAAATGTCTGCTATCACTAAGATTTAGGACACTCTTGATGTCTTGCAGTTAAGGAGTTCCCTGGGCTCTCTTCTTCAGACTGGAGATCGTGAAATGGAGCGCGAGCCGCTGGGCAGAGTGCCCTCTAGAGGTCTGGAGACTCTGCTTACAACTTTAACTGAACATGTACAACTTTAACTGAACTGATTCATACTACTCACACCAAAACCACAATTTCTAAAGTTTGTTGTTGAATTTAATGTTAAGAAACAGCCTAAACAGGCAAATGCACTCAGACATCCAACATCCAATGTGAACTAGTAAATTCATAAATGAATGTTTCTTCTCAGTAAGTGGGTGTATTTCTCTTCACAGCCCCGTCTCCGCTGCCCAGCCGGTCTCGCTCCAGCTCTGTAGGTGAGTCTTTGGGTCTGGGTGGTGGACGCTCTATGAGGGCCATAGTATCACACCCCCACTCATCGAATCCAGTCCTGCTGCCATTTTCTCGTGGTGACATGGTGACTATACTCATACCAGAACCCCGAAACGGTTGGTTGTACGGACGTCACGACTCAAGCCTCCGGTGAGAGCAGCCAGTATGACTTACATGAGTAAATTAAACCTAGCTTTAGTTTACAGTGTATTTTACATTTACATTTATGCATGTGGCAGACCTAAATTTTCTTTGTTTTTGTTTAGTCAAGGTTGGTTTCCTGCTGCTTACGTGGCTGCCGCTGATGACTTTTTACCCTTGGGTTCAAGGTAAATATGAGCATCTGTTCATTTGTATTGACTTACACTGGATGTATTTTGATACTTACATACTGATACTCAGTGGGGCGTCACACCGAAGCCACAGCATGAACAACCTCCTGGAGCCAACCAGCCAATCAGAAGCTTCAGATTTTAAAAGCTATAGCAACATCACAACCATGCGACGAGCTTCGACAGATCTGCGCCCAGTGTCTCCACTACCCGACAATGACGGCAAGATCGCTCAAAAGACCTACAGCGAGATTCCGGTCCCTGCTGCACCTCAACGTCGAGGGTCGGCTGACGTTCGGTCAATATCGCCACTTCCTGACAGGAGGGCGGAGTCTCATTTTGAGAGCAAAGTGGAGCATAAAAGTTACGAACTCTCGCCTCCAGCACCGCTTTTTCTGAACTCCCCTCTGCCTGAGCGAAAGGTGGAATTAAGCTCTGAGGTAAGACCTTGTGGTCTTAGTTATTGGGTTAGAGATATTTATGTTGTTTATGGTGATGATCTATTTGTATGTCTTTGTTTTTCATTTATTTTTAATAGGTTTGTCTGCAGAGGCAAGCTGCCCATAGACAACCACAAGAGCACCCACTTTTTCCAAGGTACTATAGTTTTATTTTTCTCTCGAGGTATGTTTTTGATGTATGTATTATAATTTTCACGAAGTATTTCAAGAGTTACTATTGCAAATCCTCTAAAGAACACATCCAAGTTTCACTCCAAAATAAAAACAAAAAAGTAATGAAAGGTTTTGTTCAAAGAATATTAAGCCTGTTTTTAGAATTATCAAGACTTCTGGTACTTTTATCTCTATTGACAGAAATGCAATATAATATACATAACTATGTGTTCAGATGTGTATAAAGACCTTACATAATGAAGCGTTATGTTTTTCTTACCTTAGAATGAGCTATTTTTATTTACATACACCGCGGGTCACCTTACACCTCTACAGAGCATGTTTCGTAAATACATTATCTCTTTTGGAGAAGAAGCAAAAGCGTGATGAAATCTTAATCCTCTCACGGCCTCTGTAGCGCTTAGAACGGGAGGGAGAGGGGTGGAGTGAGCTGTTGGTTGCAATTGACAACCTCACCACTAGATGCCGCTAAAAATTCCACACGTATAATTCTCCATAAATACATATTCAGTTATACAATGCTGGAACATCAATTCTTTTGGTTGGTGGGCTTATTTTTCTGATGTTTGATTGCATAAAATGTATGATACATTTTTATATTTCATAAAATCCCAAAAAATCTGTGCCCCCCCCTCGATCCATCTTGGCGATAATGAAAGAAGTATGATGTAATGTTGAAATAATATTTTAATGGAAAAAGTATTTAATATTTTATGGTATTATTTCCTTTCTTCTTCTACTAGAGGGTCAAATCCTTTTGCCACCGTGAAGCTCCGCCCCACAGTCACCAACGACAGATCAGCACCACGGATCCACTGACAGTTACCATAGCAATAAAACATCATCTAAACTCTGACTGGCTCAGAGACTCTGTACTAAATGTCAAACTCATATCTGTCAGGCAGGCAGTATACACTTTAAGTCACCTTAGATTTTACAGAATTACCGTCACCTTAGATCTTAATAGTTATACAAATCTTTTTTTATTTCATATTTATCCCACATTGATGTCCCAATAGTCTTGATACATTGTTTTGTTCAGTTGAATTGAGTTACGTAATGATTTAAAGGGGTCATATCATAAGAATGTTTTTCTTGGTCTTTTGATATAAAATTCAATAAAACTGTTTTAGGGATTAGCTTTAGGCATTAAAATGCCCTCCCCCTGTCTACTATTTACTAAACTATTTATAAAATAAAATAAAATAAAATAAAAATTAGGGCTGTCTAATGATTAATCACGATTAATCGCATCCAGAATAAAAGTTTGTGTTTACATAATATATGTCTGTGTACTGTGCATATTAATTTTGTATTCATGAAAATATACACATACATGCATATATTTTCAGGAAACATATAAAATATACAAATTAATACATATTTATATTTATACAATTTCAATTATTGGTAAATGTAAATAAATACATCTAAATGTGTACTAAATATATAGAGATGTATGTGTTTGTGTTTATAAATACAAAATTAATATGCACAGTACACAGACATATATTATGTAAACACAAACTTTTATTCTGGATGCGATTAATCACGATTAATCATTTGACAGCCCTAAAAAAACATATTCTAAACTTAAATAATGTAATGTTAGACAGTTGTGGATGTGGTTAAACGTTACTAATCAATATATTGATATTAATACTTTATTATTAAAATATGTATGATATGATTTTTTTTTAAATCGTAATTTGGTAGAAGCAGGGTTTGTTTTTATGTGTGCATGTGTATGGACATTTTGTGTATTTAGATATTATAATCTGTTTTAGAGTGTTTTTTAAGTGGTTCTGCACAAAATTTACAAAAGCTTTTTGTGTTTGTGTTCAAAAAGAATTTATTACAAGACAAGAAATTGTGTATTTAATGTGTGCAGATTTGCTTTGGATTGTGACAGTCAATGTTCACATTAATATTTGCTGTTTGTTATTTCATTTCAGAAAATAATAGGTGAAGTGTCTAATTTTCAGATCTTTGATTTCTTTTTTAGGGCTAAAAGAAGTTTTTAAAGGCTAAAATATGCCATTCATACAAACACTGTGCTGACTCAATCAATAGCATGAGTTTGGGGTGGGGCTATCAACCAATGGCTGATTGGGGGTGGGGAGTGTTTAGAAAACCTGTTAAAAACCAATCGTTTTATAAAAAAAAATACAAATAAAATATAATTTGTCATGCACTGCAGAAATCATTTAAATAAATGGAGACTGCAGTATTTTTCTCAACGCATGGCTTTATTTAATATCTCTCTTAAATATTGATTTCTCTCATTTCGTCTCATCCTTCTCTTCTGGAATTCACCGTGTTCAGTAGCTCTAACACAGGAGAGGAGCGTAAGAGGGAAAGAGTAACATATAGAGATACAGAGAAGAAAGAAGAGAAACATGTAAGGAAAAAGAAGAGGTGAAAGCTGACAGGAATCTACAGGTCTTTTATGAGAGAAATGGTTAACTCAGTTAAACGGGTTACATGTACAGAGTTTGCATATAAAAAAAAGAAAAAGTAAATAAATAAATGTGGTTAAGGGAGGTGGATTCTGCTCCTGGCTCGTGGCATGATGTGTAGAGACGTACACTACGACTGGCTGTTGTTATTCACAGGAGAGTAGTGGTGTGAAGGGTTGCCAGATATTAACGGTTTACTCGTGCACCAAAGCTTCGAATTCTGAAAGAGAACTGACAATCTTTAGAAATGTGCTTTGTTATTTTTTTGTCCCGATAGCATATCTGTAAAGCGAATTGAGTGTAAATGATGAGAGAACTTTAATTGCTAAACTTTTAATGTATGCTAACACTCTTACCATCTATGCCAATTTTCCCATCTCCGTCCTTGTCGGCAGCAGCGAGGAATGCTTTGGTCTCCTTATCGGTAAGATCTCTGCCATCCGCAGAAAAGCCTTTCAGCACAAACCTGACAAGGAACCAAAACAAAAGGTGGATTTACAGGCAATCTGGCAATCTTGTTAGATAAATGTTTTGACAAAATATGATTATTTAAATCACTAAACAGTGCATTTTTGTATTTAATAAGATATCCATTCGCATTTTCAGATGGTGGTGCTTTACAGAATTCCAGTGTTTATCAATCTGGCAACCCTCTTCCTCCCTTCAGTTGCTCAATGATGGACAGTCATGTACTGATAATGAGTAATAGGGATGCAAGGCTACTGTCAGGTGAGATATATCGAGCAACGGGAGATGGTAATAAAGACAGAATATGAGGCAGTGTCACAAAAAGAAAACAATTTGAAATTGTACAAAAAATACTTTGCAAAGACATAAAACAACATATAGCAACTTCTCTGTGTGTATATGTGTGTTGCCTCTCACTTTAGCTCCTCCTCCTCGATGAAGCCGCTGGCATCCACATCCAAAGCTTTGAAGACCAACTTCACATTCTCAGCAGACAAAGCCTTCAGCCCCACCACATCAAAGAACTTCTTGTGGTCGAAGCTGTCTGCAGCTGTTTAATAGAAACTTTTTATTGCTAATCCCATTGACATAGAAAGTATATTCTTTTTTTTTTTTTAAATGTGTGTGCAGTAATGTCCCTACAATGGAAGACTATGACGAAAGCCATTACAATGGAATAAACATTAAACTATGTACTGTACATCATATCTTTTAACTTGAAGGCATCGCGATCAAACTGCATGCTAACCCAATTTTTAGGCCCTACATTTTTAAGCATCCAGGATGCCTTGTCCCATAGATTTGTAATGTTAAACAGAAGTTTGTATTCACCAAGTGTTACCAAACTTACCTTTGAATTGATCAAGGGCTTTCTTGATATCGTCCTCTTTCAAAAGGTTTTTCATGGCCATCTTGATATCTAGAGAGAGAAAGAGGAATATTAAGTGCTAATGACTGACAGAAAAGATGCCAGAATATGTGTGTGACTCAACACTACATGATTTCCCAGCAGGCTTTGAGCAGCTCGGGGATTACGGCTGAAAAATTAGTCTTTTCCTTTCACGATGACTGTGCCAGCAAGTTATTGTCTTTGCATTTTAGTTTACCATACTGTATGTCTTATAGTATAACACGATCACAAACTATATGCACACATGTCAGCACACGGTCTTATAAAATAAGGTACATTGTAAAACCTGTAATTTTACTGTTTTATTTTACAGAATTTTCACACATTTTTGAAATGCACTAAAAAGGTCACAGTACAGAAATAGATGGAAAATTGACAAGTTGTGTGTAAAATGCCATGAAGATGTCTTTTTACGTTTATATTTACAGTGAGGTCGTGTTTTATTACAATAAGATTTTACAGTTTCTAATACAGTTTCACTGTTACGTCTTTGTTTTTTTTATACAAGGCTGATATGTAGATCTTCCGGAGATGGATACTGAAGGTATTTTTCTATTTTATTTTATCTATTTGCATTTATAATTTGGCATTTATGTCCAAAGCAACTTTAAAGTGTGTTCAAGCTAGTGCATTAAGTGCATTCTCTGAGAATCAGACCCATGAATTTAATATGTGTCTGTGTTGGTTCAGCCATATATCTGATTTTGTGTATCCAAGTTAAGATCATTCAACTTTAACATGTGCATTTGAACTAAACTCTTATCGCCTTCTTGAATACTGAGCTTAACTATCACCACATTAACAAAAATAAGTAGTATGCATCATGCAAATTCTTTTAGTTCTACATAATGATTTTATCCTTAAATAAATCATAAAAGCATTTTAAAAAAGTTTGCATACTGGTTCCAGGAATACCAGTTGGTGTTAACTTTGGATTTTGTCCCTTAACATTTGGTTGTAATTTCTATATCCTGGTATCCAAATGGCAATTAATATCTAAAGCTGTTGATGCTGAACAAACTCCTCTTCTGTTGTATCAGGTTGCTATTAGATCCATTAGCGTCCAAGCGTCTGTAATAAACACTGACAAAAAATCAGCGGCGCTGCCAAGATAACAGATTTGATTGCTCTCATCTCAACCTCTTACGAGCGTAAATAACTTTACAGCATTCGTACGCTGCAAAGGTGGCATGCATGACAGCTGTGTATGTGTATGTTTTTCTATTTAAGTGAGGTATGTTTCGTCCAAGTGTTTGTGGGTTGGGCAAAAAGACCTTTTGAGAAGAATGTATGCGCTCTCTTAAGAAACAATATCCTTCTGTGTGAGAGTGAGATCATGGATTATAAAGTGAAGTGATATTTGAGGTGTCTCATATGTGACCCTGTCAGACATCTTACACCTTTTAATCTACTTTCGATTAGTAACACCCACCCATACTTAATGTAAAGCCTTACATTTCCTAAACAGTTTTTTAAATGTATTGTAAGAAATGGTCTTATTACCCCCCCAAAAAAACATTATTATGAAAAAGAACATCATTGTAATTAAACGCTTAGTCGCTGAATGCCAAAGCAAACAAACATATGGTGTGATATATGAGATACAGTAATGTTTTCTTTACAGTTCCTCTGTGCGCAGCAGGCGTTGATGTTTCATGCAACATTGTAAGTCATCTATTTATGTAGACACCACAGCAACGCAGTCAAGGAAAACATGTTTGACAAATAATGCATGTCTAAATAAATAAGTACAATCTTATATCATTTTTATTAAAAAAAAGCTACTGTTGAGAAATATTGTTTGTAAGCATTTCTTACTTTGTAGTTATTTATGCACTTTTTCAAGCAACAACATTACACCAAAGCCACCATATTGTACAATTACACTCACATATGTGTAGCTCACCTAGTTAAAAAGACAAGAAAATGACTAAATAGTAGTAGTAGTAATAATTATTATTATTATAAGCTAAAATTTGCTTAACTAACTAGGCTAATTTAAAAGATATACTACTACTACTACTACTACTACTACTAATTATTATTGTTGTTGTTGTTGTTATTAGCTAAAAAGGGTTTAACTAAGATAATAATAATAAATGTGTAAACACCCAGCTACGAAAGTGTGAAGAACATTTCTAAACAAGACCTGTAGGAACTCAAATGGTTCTCCTAAATATAGGAATAAAAGACATAAATAAGAATAAAATATGAACAAATGGAAGATTTTAATTATTTAGCAAATATTTTTTTCTTATGGATGTTCACAAGAGAACTCAACAATGTCTCAAACGCTACTCAATGTATGCAGTGATTTCAATATGAACTCATTATCAATATTCACGATCAAATTCTCCCAAAACCAAATGATCTCAGCTGCCCACATAAATTCTTTAGCTTTATATTTTTATTTAATATCAGCATTTGAATCATCTGAGTCATTTTCTCCTAAGGATTATTTACTGAGTTCATACCTACAGTTAATTAAATATATCAGTTATATAAAAGAGCGACGTCTAAGCAATAACATTTTCCACCGGATGCATTTGTGAACGAGTCCCTAATGCCACATTGCTGTGCCGCTTGTTCTTTGCTCACCTAAGCTCCATCCTTACCTGTGGATCCTAGCTGGTGGGGAGGAGAGAAATGAGTGT
The DNA here is from genome assembly GCA_026939265.1 of Oreonectes daqikongensis. Lineage (NCBI taxonomy): Eukaryota > Metazoa > Chordata > Actinopteri > Cypriniformes > Nemacheilidae > Oreonectes > Oreonectes daqikongensis. The sequence goes on along the minus strand of JAOTQM010000047.1, from coordinate 3,726,837 downwards.
GAGAGATGAGACCCAGAGGTGGGAGACGGGGGTCTACCGGACGTCTTTTATACTCTGGCCGTCCCTCCTGTCTATTTCGGGAGAGACTGGGTCATAACACAACACGCAGGAGAATGAGGGATTGTGTGTGTGTGTTTGAGATCACTTTCATAGTGTCGCTAATGTATCAAACGCTGCTATTAATAATCCGGTCCCATTTGACGTCTTGTTCCACTCCAAAATGTACTTAACTGCCTTCGTTCTATATCCTTCTTATCTGGGCAGCTGTCATCTAGAGCAGAATCTTAACTTAAAATGATTTGGAACGCTCTTCATAGGCAGTAAGTCATACACTCAAAGTGGACAATCACTAGTGACATTTATTGACTCAATACTTGTTTCCATGGAAACAGTGACTTCTCTGATTGGTTGCGGTCTCTTCGGGATTATGGGTGGTGTAGTTCTTTGCCCGGAAAATCTGTTGAAAATACACTGACCTGTAATTCTGAAACTCTGCTATTGTGCTTGTTGACCATGTTGCTAAACCAACAATAAAATGTTATATAATAAAATATAAAATAATATCACTGCTGTCCTACTGAAACCTTATATCTCCATATTTCATGATTTTTATTCAATTTATATAGTGCTTTTCACAATTGTACCAAAGCAGCTTTACAAGAGAAAAGAAAAAAAAAACACAGAAAAAGGAGAGACCAGTGTCAGTCGGGAGGGCCAGGTCTCCTCTGACTTGTCTAGCTGCACTCATTTAAAAGTGCTTGTCAACTTTAAGGTTTCAGAAGGACAGCGATGATATAAAAGTAATCTAAAAATCTAAAACGACAATAATATTAATCAATAACAAAAATCTGATTGAAAATATAAAGCACACAAAAACATCAGGTAAATGTGTATATTTTCCATTTCCAACAATTTGTTGATATTTTCATTGATCCTTCTCTTACCTCCATCTTGTATTTTGTATACTGAGTTTGTCACAGTGCATTCTGGGACACTCCTGTCAATACCCCAACCATGGATTTTACATTTCTTGTCAGCCAGATTGCAGAAAACAAATGCACTATAAAACACTTGAAGTAGTAATTTTGTACTTTATATACAAAAAATATTTTTTGGCACTTAAGAAGATACACTTACGAAGATCTAAGTGCACTTAACTGTGCAATTATGAGACATGAATAAGTGCAAATAACTATATTTTAAGTATATTAAGTACAATATGACTGTGTGACAGTAGAGCACTTTAAAGGAGCAATGTGGAGATTTTAGCAGCATTTAGTGGCTCCCTCAACCCTTACCTCTCCTTTTTGAAGCACTACGGTGGCTGACACATGGCTTAAGAAGTCGCGTTTTCGCTTCTTTGCCGAAGGAGATAACAAATTTATAAAAACACGCTCTGTAGAACAGTTTGTCCATTTAAACAACATGGAGAATTCCATGTAAGGCGACCTGTGGTGTATGTAGAAATAACACTAAAGTAAAAAAAATAACGCTTCATTATGTAAGGTCTTTATACACACTGAAAACAGTTATGTATATTATATTGCATTTTTGTCAATAGATCCTCCTTAATATTACACACAGCACCTTTAAGTACATTATGGAAGTGTTCTTAAATATACTTAATTTCTTCAACATTTAACTCTTCATTTTGTAAGTTGAAAGACATTTTGTCTTTTAGACCATTAATTCTAGCTTTGGACTCCAGGCATATGTCATCGGTGTTAAGCCCTGGTGTTGAAATATCTTCGTCCGAGACTGACACTGATGGCATATCGCGCCGTCCACCCCCGCTGAAGATTTTCACCAATGCATACTTAAGACTGCCAATGAAAGATAGGGGAGAACCTCCACACACGTTTCTACACAACCCCAGTGCATGGTGGGTATTTATAGCCCTGCGTGATCCCCGTAATGTGACACCCTAATAATATAAGCATCTGTATCAAATTGGCCAGGTTTCACATGTCTCTTTCTCACTCTATAAATCACTTCATGCAATCTTTTCTAATGTCTCCTGATTACCTTCTTTTTTAGTCTGAAATGACATCTTAGGATTCCTAAGTATGCGCCGCTCTATACATAAAGTACACACCTCTGCCCGTCCTCTTTTCTTTCTCAGTTGAAATTTATTGGTTTTCATCATGCTGGTGGCAGTCAAGGCCACAGGCCAAGATCATCTCTGTTCCTTCTGACAGTGTGTGGGGCCTGTGGATATATGGTGTGATAATGGGAGGTTGTGTTTGAGCGTGGTGTGTGGGAGCATGTGCCATTTTGTGCGTTTAAGCGTTTAGTTGTTTGTTATTGTGTTTATTTTATATGCTGTATATAGCTTTTATAAGTCACACTGCAGCTTTTGGATTTATATAGAGATGAAGGTGGATGAGTGTGTGTGTGTGTGTGTGTGTGTGTGTGTCTTCTCTTGCATCTGTCTGTTTGTCTATCTATCTGTCTGTCTCTGTCTATCTATCTATCTCTGTCTAAAGTATCTGTCTGTCTGTCTCTCTGTCTACAGTATATGTCTGTGTCTGTCTACAGTATCTGTCTGTCTGTCTATCAATTTGTCTATCTATCTATCTGTTAGTCTATGTCTTTTTGTTTGTCTATCTATCTGTCCATCTGTGTATCTATATGTCTGTCTGTATATCCATCTGCCTGCCTGTCTGTCTATCTGTCCATCTTTCTTACAAAAGCAGGAACCAAAACACCAGACAGAAAATCTCATCTCCCAGATAAGAACTACAGCTCAATGTGTTTATATCACGTGCAACACCAGGACACAAATGAAATTCTCTATAAAAAAATGCCTGACATTTGATGCCTCCTTAAATAACACAAGGGCACAATGTTGTATTTGACATCATTTTTATGAAATGCTCAAAAAAGGTGCCCCAAGGAGTCAAAAATCTGTTTTCCTCTCAGGGACTCCCTTTAAACACAGCACTTCCCATCTGTTAGAAATCTGAATACCGTCACTCTAGTTTGATCCTGTCGCATGAATGATCTTGAGTCTCATCACACATACACGCACACATGCGGTCCCTCCTTTTCTATACTGTTTGACCCTCTGTTCTTCTATCATGCAAGAGTGTTTCACTATTTCTACTGGTCATATTACATTACTCTGGCTCAGCAATTACCTCACACACACACACACACACACACACACACACACACACACACACACACACACACACACACACACACACACACACACACACACACACACACACACACACACACACACACACACAAGGCTGGCTGTGGAGAAGGACAGATCGAGTGAGACAGTGAGACAGAAATAGACAGAAAACAGATCCACTGCACTGCTCTGTTCCTAATATCTTGCCATAACTTGTTGCTTTTTGTCACACATTCCTCAAAATATGGGGGCACTTTATCATCATTATAAACTCATATCTAGGCTATATTTATTCATTTAGCAGATGCTTTTACCGATGTCAACTAATAAATGAGGGAGAATTCAACATTTTGCCTTAAGCTATATTCGTAATAAATGTATAATAAATAATAAATGATAAGCTATGCAATAAACATTGTTACAAAACTATATTTACAAGCAGGAATAGTAAGGAAGCACTTTGAAAAGCATTTCCATACTGAATTTTACACTTTTGTGTCCCATATGAAGTAGATTTATTATGATCAGCAAAAAATATGATTTAATTCAAAGCATCAGAAAGTGGCGTATGGAGTCCACAACAGGTGGAGTATTGCACAAGATAACAGGTGCACAAGAGCCGCTGCAGGTGTGTGTAAAAAAGAGAGACAGAGAGAGAAAGAATCAACTTTTTCTTTAGATGTTTCAAATCAAGTTCCATAGAAAATTGCACAATTAGACACGACGAGACAGCTGTTGACAGTAAACAGTGTAAAGCCAAAATAAATCTGTATAGCTTAGCTCAGCTAATGAGGACTTGTAACAATTTGATGACAAATATTTGCGTTCGTATTTGATCTCAGATTTGGGTATCAACTCCGAGGACATCTATAAGAATCTATAAAATTCCAGAAAAAGCATTTGATATTAGCGAGGTATTTTTCTAAGAAGCAGGAAAATAAATGTAAAAAATGTATACGTATTAGATTATATGTGATAATCTGAACAAAACAGAAGAAAAAATGGTATATTGAAAGTGGTTATTGAATAAACACGTGTGAAAGACCTATAATACAAGCGCATAACATGCAAAACAAAGTCCTGTCAGTCAGGTTTACACTCTCCTCCTTTCATTGTCAGAGAACATATGTGCTAACTGTAGGCATGTATGGCTACACAGGCATGTATGTAACATGTACGTGGAATTGACACTATCGCTATTTCTCGCCGAAGTGGCAATGTGAAACCTCTCTTACATGCACGCACATCCCTGAAGCTGAAAGAAACAAAATGTTGCAGCTGCCATGACCTTGAGCTAAAATGTAAACATATCTGTTTGTGTACATACGATTGAAACGTTGTAACATTCACCCTTTTGGATCAAAACTGCCTTGGCATGGTTGACATTCCCAGGCTTTAACAACCTTAGAAAAACATTAACAGAGGAACAGTAATACGTACAGTATGGTAAAAATTTTTTTTGTTGACAACACAATGTACTATAATAAGATTATTGACAAGGGAAATCTTTATTATTAGTAAATATATTTGTTCATAATATATTATTATTATTTAAACAATGAAAAGAAATTGATCAATGTAAGATTACTTGAATGGTTTGCCACCGCTAATTTGCATGCTGTCTTTTTTGCTGACACCTAGTTGTGACTCGTTTTACGCTCATTACTTATTTTGCTGATGATGACACACGTTCTTTTTAATTTTATATTCATTTATATCTTTATAAACATTATATATTTTTTGAACAATTAATGATTTTGTGTGATACACGAGTTGTCTTTTGTAAAGTCTACTGTTCTGTCAGCCCCGCCCCCAAACTAACGCCATTGGCTGAACCATTATTCAGAATTCATTTTACTTATGAGACTTTCATGAAAACTGCATATTTAGTAACAAAAATGGGAATTGATTGAACTGTGAAAAACTGTATTTCTGTGACAGGTAGATTAAAAAGAGAAAACTAATTATGACGTGCAGCCAAGACTCGTTAGCATGTTATGTTGACAAAATATTATAAAGAATTAATAACCAGTTACGATAAGACCAACAACGTGTTTTAACAGTGTACAGAGTAATTCTTTCATGTTAATTAATTAGCCTATAACTTTGATAATTATAACTTTGTTGAAAATAACGTTAAATTGTGATGTTTATTTAGCATTCTCTCACTAACAGCTAGCCATGTTTGTAGTTTAGATGCTAATCAAAAACACCGTTACTACACTTTTATTCTAATAAAACTATTAATTTGCATGAAAGTTATGACCATATTGACATTTGTAGATAATGTTAACGTGCAACTGTAAAAAGCTACTGACCTGAATTCCTCTCGTGCTCTCATATTTATCTGATTCTGCCTGAATAACGATTTACTAGCAGCCTGATCGACAAACTGAAAGAGAAAGAGACTTTACATGACAAGAGTGAACAGGTTGATTTGATATCTGGTGTATTCTTTCGGTCTGTTGTCTTTTTCTTCCTGTCAGCGTGTGATGTGAAGCACCTGCCCCTTGGGAGTTGGGACTCTTTCGGTTCCTCCGAGATGTGAGCAACTTCAACCCATACCCGCCTCAGAAAACCACCAGCGAGCTTCACTTCCACTTTACTGAACTCTCTGTCTCTCTTTGTCTTTCTCTCTGTCTCTCTTTGTCTTTTTTCTATCTGTCCGTCTGGACATCTCTAGCATGTCTCTCCCGCAACAACTGCGAGATGAAAGGTAAGCACCTGCGTGTCTTTATCATCTGTTTACTTTCATCTATGCAAAACAGCGATTCCTGTTTTACCGGGAGGTTTTGTGCTGTAGTTTAAAGATTTCGTTTACGGTATTTTGTTCTTTTATTCCATTATACACCAGCCCACGTGAGTGTAGTATTTTAGTATAGTATGCTTTAAGAATGTTCTATATTATAATCTTAGTGAATTAATAAACTGTAGTAAATACTGTAGTATAGGCTACTTTAATATTTAGGCTACTTTAGTATAGTTTATAAACATTATTACAGTAAATGTGGGAAGGCCTTTGAAATTTAACCATTTTTACCACAGTAAGCATAGTTTAACTATGGTATTTGTAGTATAACAACAGTAACTACAGCTTTTCTATATGGTCTGCACCACAATAACAAGTTTATGGTGTTTGTAGTAAAAATATGGAAAACAAATGGAACCAAAAACATGGTTACTACACTTTAACTATAAAAACACTGTATGATTAGCTTACATTTAAAAACTATACTATACACTTCACTGTATACTATATGTTCATATACTATGGCATACTTATACTGTGTTCAGGTAACCTTTTTTTTTTAAATGTCTGTTGTGCAATACATTTAATGATATACTTTGTGATATACTGTATACTCAGTACTCATTTATACTTTAGAGTATAAACCTCAAAAGTACATGATCTAAAACTGCAATTTTTCTTTCAAATAAGTTTTATATTTGATCACCTTACAGTGATTTCGACCAGCTTCCGGACAACATTCCGGTCTCTGCCACCATTGCTGATGTTGAGGAGAAGAAAGGCTTCATTGTTTACTATGTACGTTTTCCCAAGGCCTTTATATCTCCTTTATCCAACCTAAATTAACTCTAGTCTCCTACTGTCTATAAATCTATGAACTACGCTTTATGTTTATGCAGTGACATACTGTACACCCTTAAAAGTTTTGTTGTTAAAAGATTTTTTTTTGTTTGAGTTGTGATTTAAAACGCTGGGCTTTTCCTGGGCTGTAAAGTTGCAGGGTTGAGCCCGACAAGGGTTGACACTACTGTGCCAAGACACCAAGCATCATGTGGCTCCGTGGATAATTGTAAATCCATAGCCTGCTCTGAGTTTTTACCATGTTTATACTCAACCTCTGACTTTCATGTATCTTTGCAGAGGTTTGTAATTGAGGTGAAGACCAAGGGCAACAGTAAGTACCTGATCTACAGAAGGTATCGACAGTTCTTCACTCTACACGAGAGCCTGCAGCTGAAGTACTCACCAGAAGCCCAATCGGGATATTACACCTGCCAACTACCGATTCTACCAGGTCTGTAACCACACAGCATCATCTAAATAACAGTGTTGAAGAGCTCTGGGAAAATCTATGTTCACCTCCGCAGGCCACATTCAGTACACACTGCAGTTAAATACATTTAACATCTTTTTTGTAGACAGTCAAGTATATAGGACTGTATTCTTGTTATAGCTGAAATTGGTGCCCGAAAGCATTGCAAACATGGGCGCTCAGTTGCACAACTTTTGTAAACGATCCCAAAGATCTTTACTAGCTGGTTCAGCTGTGTTGAATCAGGGTTGGAGCTAAACTTTGCAGGACTTGGAAGCTTATTTAAGACCTCTGGTCCACATCTAGCTAGGAAACCAAAATTGGTTTCCACAACCTCTACACAATGATTTTGTACAATGACTCCATGAACGCATTGCAATGCGCATCCTAGGGTCAAGTGCCTTGCTCAAGAGTGTGAATCATAAAGTTATGAATCATGAGGATGTCACTAAACTCACAGCAAAAAGTGGTTCCCTGATGATTCATAAGAAGTCCAAATTTAAACAAAAACAAATGAAACAGCCAGAGAGATTAAAGAGAAAAATGACCTCCCTTCCGGGAGAGTCAATGTAGATTGTTCAAAGTAGATTGTAAATAGGGCCAGCGTGCAATTTAAAAAAGCGCAGATGGGAGTGGAAATTTTGGCGGGTGATTTACTAACAAGGCGCACATTGAAAAACACAGCCGCAATATCTCATTCCCATAATGACCAACGCAATCTACCAAGAGCATCGCAAATTAGCGCAGGGTTTATTATTTTTCATTGAAATATTATCCTCCCATGAAGTTTGCGTCTGAAGAGGAAACTATTACAAATGCATATGCAATAAGGTCAGTCGCAAAAACAGCTGGGTCGAAGTAAAGTCATTGTTAAAATTTTAAATAGCAAGTTAACTTGTAATGCCAATTCGCTTGTACCTACAAACTCAAACAAAACTTTAAAATTTACATTTATTCATTTGGCAGACGCTTTTATCCAAAGCGACTTACAAGTAGGAGAGGATGAAACATTTTGTCAACACGCTAAACAGTACCAATAGTTTACAAGGCTGCAAAATGATTCTTGAATATTACACGATTTTGGCCATGATCACACTGGACAGCTCAAAGAAACCAAAGAACAGGTTCAAAAACCAACAACAGACTATGATGCTGAGAATCTAGTTGTAGAGTTGGAGGACAGATCTCAAAAAAGCATTCATGCTTTTGGATGGATCACACCACTGCTTTGCAATTTTTGCTTTTATCATGATTGACTCCACAGGTGTTTCTCCAAAGTCAAAGTTTACTGATATTTGCCCTTTGAGTTCTTGATAGTGTTTCCCACAAAGTTACTGATTAACTGGTCCAGAACACCTTGTTTTATGTGTGTGAAATCACAGACATTATCGTAATCGAGGAAGACAGAAAGAAGAAGGAAAGAGAAGTGAATGACAACATTTCATTGTTAGGAAAATTAAACTGGTTTCATGACATCACTTCCACCGACAGCACTCTCTGTTCATTCCCATCTTTATCTGCTTCCTCTTTATCTAGCTTGCATCAGCTATGCTTGCTTACAGTAGAGTTTTTAAGCTTGTTTAGCTTGGGTGTGTTTCAAAAACATGCCATGTAAAACGTATTTGAATGTAAAAGGCGACATTTAAAACCTATTTTTTCGATATTTGTTCACCCTCATGTTACCTGTATGAGTTTCTTTCTTCTGCAGAACACAAAAGAAGATTTTTTGACGGTTTTTGGTGACTAAATATCATTGGACCCCCATCGACTTCCATTGTATGGACACAAAACCACTGAGCCATTTCTCAAAATATCTTTGTTTGTGTTGCACAAAAGAAAGAGTCACATACAGGTTTTGAACAACATGAGGATGAATAAATGATGACAGAATTGTTTTTATGGTGAACAGGAGATGCTTGTAATTTTACTGTTTGTATGTTTACAATTTGTAAATGTGGCTTTTGGCCAATTTAAGCCCTTGAGGAAGAAGCTGCAAAGTGTTTTTTCTTAATGCATTTTCAAGTCTTTCTTGTCTCTTTTTAATCAGCTTTCTCTCTCTCTCTCTCTCTCTCTCTCTCTCTTCTCCTCTGTCTTTGACCTATCGTACATATATAATTGAATTGGGCGGTAAGGAAAGGTTGCTCTTTGGCAAACTACCCACGGTTTCATTTATGTCACGTAAGGAACGTGATCCCACGGGCTTCAGTAGCTCGGTGACTCTACATTAGAGCTTCTTCAAAGCGTCCTGCCAACTAAACCTGCACCAGGAGACTGAAGTTAAATCAAGCCCATTCATATTTCACATTAACATCGGACGTTACTCTCTTCATGGCAATTGATTGTGTAATATGATTACGCATTATTAGAAAATAGAACAATAATTGCAAAGCTCACGTGAGAGGATTAGCATTGTCTGCTCTGATGTGGCATAATGGGGTGTCTCTTTGCATTGCACTGTATTTCCCTCAGGACAAGTTTATAATGAAGTTTACTGCGAGAAGAAGGATTGCTTGAGAGACAAAAAGAGGAACGTGAGAAACAGAAGGAGATTTATTTCAGAGGGAAGAGAATGAAAGAGGTTTTTATCGCGTGTCCATTCGAATGGTTGCTTTGAACTGTTTTACATTGTCATGCCACATTTTGGGCATTAAGGAAAAATTATAAAACGATCACGAGCCTCAGCACTGACAGACTTTTGCTCACATCATTTAAAACACCATTGGGCGAAATAAACTAAATAAAAACGAGAAGGCAATTTACGGTAATATGCTCTGAATTGCGCTAAGTGCTAATAAGAGGACAGTAGCAATATTCAGAGCAAACCCCTTGGCTAGCTTTTGATTGTTCTGGTTATGAACCAATTCGCTTTGAGAGGTCGATTTTTATTTGTGCCATTCTTTTGTTTGTTTGTTTTGCCACAGGTAAGGTCTTCATGGGAAACAAAAAGGAGATTGCAGAGAATAGAATTCCAGAGCTCAATAATTACATGAAGGTGAGTCAGTCTCGACATTTCGTAAACGTTTTCGGTCGTGTCATGGTCATAAAGTGCTAGTGGGAGTTGTATTTGGTAATGATCAGGTTCATGTGCTGCGGAGTGTAATCTAAGCAGCTCAAACTGTGTCATGTGGAATTACCAGGAAAATCAACAGTTCCTTTTTTGTTACTTCTCTGTTTTGTCACTGCTCGTAAAGGACAGTCCACCCAAAAATTCTGTCATCATTTACACACCCTCAGGTTATTCCAAACCTGTATACATTTCTTTGTTCTGCTGAACACAAAGGAAGATATTTGGAAGACTGTCAGTAACCAAACAGATCTTATCCCCCATTGACACCCATAGTATTTTTTTCCCTACTATGGCAGTAAATGGGGGATGAGATTTGTTTCGTTACTGACATTCTTCCAAATATCTTCTTTTGTGTTAAGCAGAACAAAGACATAATGAGTAAATGAGTAAAATTTGTTAAAAAAAACAAAGGTGAGTAAATGATGACAGAATTTTCATTTTTGGGTGAACTATCCCTTTAAATGTAAATCACAAATTTCTCTCTGTCTTTATCAGAGATTGCTGTGTCTGCCTACCTGGGTACTCTTGGACGATCTCATACGGATGTTTTTCTACCAGACTGAGTCGGACAGCCAACAGGTCCCCCGGGCCCTGCGCCGCTTGCGGCCCCCCACACGCAGAGTGTAGGAGTCTACCCACAATCCTCCCTCACTTATGCTTTAAGCACTGGATACTGCTGTCAATAACTTTATACTAACTTTTTTATTTTTCATGTCTTCACATTCTGTTGCTTTTCAGGCTCTTCTTTATGAGACCATAAATACAAGACATAAAATCTTAAAGGGATAGTTCAACCAAAAATAAAGATCCTGTCATCATGTATTCAAAACCTATATATGACTCTTTTGATATTTTGAGAAATGACTTATATGTGTCCATACAATGGAAGTCAATGAGAGTCAATGTTGTTTGGTTCCCAACATTCTTCAAAAAAACATTCTTCTTTTGTGTTCTGCAAAACAAAGAAACTTATACAGGTTTGAAATGACACAAAGGGGAATAAATGATGACAAAATTTTCTTTTTTGGATGAACTATCCGTTTAATATTTCAGTTGATTCTCTTAGACAGCAATGATGTTGAATGGGTAGCAAAATATACTTTAGTAGTTCTAGCTGTAAGTTAGCAATTTTACTTTGATTTAATTTACCCACAAAGTTTTAGGAGAAACATCTGAGACAAAGTGAAATCGAAATGAAAAATAATAAAAATATATTGTTTAGTGTCATGAGTTACGCAAGAGAAGCCTCCGAGCAATAAAACTGAATCTGGGTTTGTTTGACTTTTAATGTGACTGTCTTGCTTTTAAAAATTGGAAGAGAATTTCGTAGAAAGCGCTGCTTTTTTGTTGTTCATTTGAAGTTCACTTCTCTCTCTTTCTCTCTCTCTCTTACTAGGAAAACTGTAAAGCCCAAAACAGACCTTCTCTCGGCTCCCAGAGCAGAGGTACATTAGCGTTTCCTTGGAAACACTTTCAGAAACAGCCTACACACTACAAAGTACACGCACACATACTTGTACACTCAAGCATTCTGGTTAGGAGGTTATTACACAAAGCACACACATACAACTCAAAGTGTTGTTACAAAACTCTCACATTTTGACAGAGGATTATGACACAAAAACTTTGTGGAGGTTGATGCTTTTCTACATCACTTACAACACCACACACACACAGTTTACATACTAATACCTCCACTGACATTTGCATAAAACTCAGAAATCGAAAATTGATGGCACAGATTACTTTTGAGATCAGTGGGATTTGTTTAATGGATCTGTTGCTACACTCCACCAAGAACAGTAACTATAATTGTAACTTAAAAAAGCTATAAAGTTAAAATAGTGAAGTCCACACCAGAATTATAATAAAATATATCATAATTATATGTTATACAAAGGAACAATAGAGTTGGGACGGCCAATCAAGCATTTAAAATGTAAAACTGCAGCATTTGATCTTAATGTTACAAACCATTAGCATAGATGCTAATAACGTCTAGTTATGGATGTTTAATGTTATAGCATGGATGCTAATAACGTAACATTAATAGTTATCTTTATAGTCATTAGCCTTTTAGGTTTTGAGATTTGAACAAATCTTTAGTATTAACCATTAGCACATAACTCGTCCTGCACCGTTTTGCTACTGACATGATTGATACCTTAAATCATAAAGCTTGTTGAAGTGAGACGTGCCGTTGCTCTAAGATGTTGGACTTACGATTTTCATCTGGCATGTGATAAAAAAGGTGAAAAAATCTCTTCGCCTTCTTTCAAAGGTGGGGATATGGGGGTGGGCTGCTTTGATTTGTGCCAGTAAGAAGTATACCCTAAAACCACCCAGAACGCCCTGGGACCACATTGCAATATACTGAAAACCAAGCAGCACAACATAACATTTTCATAATAACACCCTGGAATAATGAAATGAGTTTTGCTTCTAAAAATGTAAATGACTCTATGACATCATAGTTTTGGGGTTTAAATACTCATGTTGGTAGACTATGGTACTATTATAGTGATGTCAGAATGACTTCGATTCTGTGTAGTTCCTCTTACAATCGCATAAAAAAACGCTTTAATGCTTCAATAATTCTGCTCATGATAGAGATGTTGTCCTCAATGGAGACTAAAACATAGAATTTAGATTAACAATTATGTCTAATACTCAAAAAATTACTAATGAAATGCAAAGTAGCTAGATCAGGCCTAAACTAAAATATTATAGGTCAAATTGTATTACATGTTTTTACTTTAGACTAAAATGTAGCACTGGTTGATTTCAGACCAAGTCTTAAGAATCACATGAGTTTTGAGTCCGATAAAAACCTAGTTTAGTCAACCCTGTGTTTTCTGGGTCAGTGAAGTGTCCTGCCCTGCTCCACTAATTTCTTTATCTTTGTCTTCATCCCGCCGTCTCTCTCACCTCTCATCTTTTTCCCAGTCACGTTCCTTCAATCCCTTTAATCTGTCTATATATTCTCCGCTCACTTTCCAACTTTCATTCAATCCCTCCATTGCTCTATAATCTCTCCGACTAATCATCACTTAATCCATCAGTTTTGCTTCTTTCTGCATTTTTCTCACGTCGTCCCTTTAATGTATCACTTTGTTTTCGTCCTTACTTCTTCCAGACTCTCTCTTTGCTGTCAGACCTGTCCGGAAAAACCTCCAGTCCATCATTCCATTGCAACGTAAAATAACGTGTAACTCACACCCATCTGAAGGCAGGGACAGAAGGGTGTGTGAATATGATTATGTGTTGTGTATGAATGTGTCAAAGTGAAAAATGCAACATGTACGCTCATAAATGATGTCAGTGATCTGCGGTTGTTTTTAAAATCGCTCCTCAGATGAAGCTCTTGAAGAAATGGGGCAGGACTTTCTGGATTTGTGGTTTCTGTGGGTGCGATGTTCGCAGAGGAACATTTTAAAAATGAATGTAGATTGTAGTATTTGGGTAATTTTGATGAGAAATGTTTAAGTTCATATTGAGATCTTCAATAATATTGACTTTCAATTGCACATTTGTTTAAACCAACAGTTAGGTTTGTCTATATTTTTCTTAAACATGGGTTTGGGTTTACATTTACATTCATGCAATTGGCAGACGCTTTTCTCCGAAGCGACTTACTTTGCATTACACATTATACATTTGTTTCTTAGTATGTGCAATCCCTGGGATCAAACCCCACCGAGCTACAGGAAAGCCTTCAAAGTATATAGCATTATTTTCATATCGACAGCTTTAACGGTGACTCAAATGTCCTGTGACCTTGACATGCATGCCCGTCTTTTTTATCTCCTCATAAGATTTCTCCTGTCATAGGTTTTTCTGATATAGATCAATGTAGCAAGTGTGTTGATAAATGTTAATAAGTGTTGGACATTTGTCTTCATATCCTTGTGTGAGAGCAACATTAGGCCACACGAAGCACAGCGGAGAGGAAAAGACACCTGCTTTATGCTTGTGTGTGATTGGCCAGAAGAGAGGAAAGAACAGAGTATGCTTTTCTCATAACAACAGATAGAACAACCAAAGATTTGGAAAGCAAGACAGGGAGAGACAGATATGTGGGAGGTGTCGCTTAGTTGTTGAATATATAGGATGTTAACCGAACTCCAGAAGTGATAATTCATCACTGTAGAGTGCAATGATAATTTTACTCAATGTATAAAGGTCTAGACTGAACTACAATATGATAGTATATGCTTTTATAGAAACCACCAGTCTGTGGGATTTCATGTTTATTAAATTCTTAAAAACTTCTTTAGCCAAATTCTCATTTATTGCTGCGTTCCAGACAACTCCGATTTTTGGTTTTCCTACTTACTAGTAACTTGAAAATAACATCTTGAATGACGATTGAAGTCGGACATCCGACCTATAAACCTGGGGCAGATCGATTAAGTCTGACCACAAGGAAAAGCATCATTTGACATCAAACCCAAGATGCTTACAGTGAGATTAGTGTTGAGTTACATTATATACTTATAACATAAACACAAACTTGAATCTGTTTTCACAGTATTTTCAGTTTAAGATTAATAAAAAAATCAAACAATAAGTACAGTTTTGCTACTCTTAATTGTGATGTGATGTGCAATTGACTGGAGCATTAAGGTTGGAAATAGGACATTTTAACTTGGATACAGAATACAGATATCGTGACAAATAGGTTCGGCATCGTCCACCCACGTCAATTAAATGTAAAAAAAAATCTAGCATTGAATTAATCTGTTTAAACTATCTCAAACAATATACATTTTTTATGAATATTGTGTTATAAATTTACAAAATATTGGGTTTTGGTTTGTGTGTAGTGGCATGACAGCAAACATTATTTCCTGTAGCTCAGTGGTTAGAGGTCAGGGATTGCACATAAACAAATGTATAATGCAATGTAAGTCGCTTTGGATAAAAGCGTCTGCCAAATGCATGAAATGTAAATGTAAATGATCGTCACAAGCAATCGTTTCATACCAAATAGAAATATGCAAAAGTCTATGTGAGATTTAAGAGCTGTCCCAAGAATAAATCTTTAAATATAGATACCAACGTAGCGTTTCATTTCCTGTGTGATAGCCCTGAGAAGGCTATTGCCAATGTGCTTTATTGAATATCAAAGCTCTTCCTTTCCCTTATATCACTGTAAGGAGTTTAACTGGTGAGAGAGAGCCATTAAAGGGAGATTGCAGATAGTATTTAAATGGATCAGTTTCCATTACAGCATTCCACTTTTGCTGTTAAATGCTGTTACGAGTATGAGCTTTCTATGAGAACATTCAAATGTGTTTTTATCATTTGCATGTATAGCATGTATAGGTTTTATCATGATGATGAATTTCATGGTATGTTTTTGGCGGATGGTGTTGGACGTGTCACCTATAGAAATTCTAGTTGACTTTATAGAGCTCGTCCACAGTTTCCTGTGTAAAAAGGAGAACATTTGTTGGTGTCGAATTTTAAGCAATTGTTCAACTTTGGGGTCTTACAAGTGTTTACAAGTATTTCCAGCCAATCTACAACTTTTGGCTGTTTTTGGCATTTATAAAGTGTTAATAAGCAGGTTAATAACTGGCACCCCTCTTTTGTTAAACGTTTTTGTCATGTGTCATGACTCAAGAGACCAATCTCTTCTCTTTATATCCCACTCTGGTCCCCCGGTTGAGAAGAGCCAAACTGGGTCACTCATTTAGGTAGAAAAAATCCATCTTTCCTCCTCCCATTTGGCCGGCCACGTGCTAATGAGCTCATTTTCGGAGGTCACTGACTCTTTAATTGAAATGAGAGCGCTTTGTGACCCCCAGAGTAGCTCTATTATTAGATATCTTCCATGACTCTGTGATCCCATGCCGAAATAACTCGCCAAATTTGGCCAAACAGGAAAGACCCAATTCAATGAAGTGCTGCTAAAGAAAAAATAACCACCATAACATTTTTTGGAGTAGTATTAAGTTTGTTGGTGGTATAATACTGTATGTGCTTTGGATTTGAGTATATGCTTTATGTGGTTCACGCCACTAGCTCAAATGTTTTGTAAAGATCTTTTTTAGTGGATCTATCTCTGTTCTCGACCTACTTTAGTTCTTTGTTCTCTTCGATATTGAGCGCAGCCTGAGCCCCGAGGTCTTCACATCATTTAATTCGTAGATTTTAGCGAATATGTAGCCTCAATACAAACCAGATTTGGATTTCCAGTTTTTGCATGACACCAAAAAATAGTGCTGAAATTTTAAGTTGGATTGACTTTTGCATCACAGTCCGGATGGAATTTTGTAATCCGTCAGTTGATAATAATAATAATGATATTTAGTGTAATACTAACTGTGTACACTTCATTATAAGCAAGAAATAGAACTTCAATTACAACCTAGTATTTAAAAAAAGCAGAAGAAAGCCCATGGCAAAAAATGTACATATACAATTTTGGTGTGCTTTAAAACCAAAATCATAACTTTTATCTCCATAACACAATCCCAGATAGACCAACAGCGATTCATTTATTATGAATTATTAAAATATTGATGTCTTACTGTAGATTCTGAGTTTGGAGACTTTAGTTTAAATACTAACCTCAGTTGAAGTTGGAAATGGTATTACTTACGTTAGATAGGATGAAGTAAAGCTACAGTGAGAGATTTCCTCAGCGCTAGGCTAATTAGCACATATATTACGATTGGTACGCAGGGAGAGGAAATTGGTTTGTCACTTTTCCCCATGCAGTAACTGTGTGTTGGCATGTGTTTGCGGCAAGTACAATGAGGTTCTCTTATAGACCACTATTTCTCTCCAAGTGCTAAAAATAGTTTCATTTTAACTTTAATGTGGCTAAAAAAATCGAACCGGGATATTTTTTGCACTATAAAAACTTAGCTAACACAATTGACCCAAAAGCCATTTTTAGGGTTTCACAGCTGCAGTGGGATTTATGTAGTTTCATCGTTCTCTCCGCTTACTCGGTCTGTACTGTTGAGTTCATGAAGAATATCGCATGAGTTTTTTGGCACGAATTGCGTCTTTCTGTTCGAACGCTGCCTACGAGCGTGCGCGGACAAACGCACACGCACGCTCACACTTATCGTAACTGCCAAGATGTAATTAGCTGGTAACATCTAACATGTCTCACCTACACACTCCTACTCGAGCAAACAAACCAAGCGACCCACAGCTGAGCAGATTTACAGCATTATCTAAACACACAGAAATGGCGGAGCGAGAACAGATGCCCACTCACACCCATCAAACACACACACACGCATGCATGTGTGTACAGCAGTTTTAAGCACCAGTATAGCCTGCAGCAATCCGTGGGGTGTGTAGTGGAATGCAAATGCAAATGCCTAAGTTCACAAACAAGTTAAGATCTCTTTTATATATCAATAGTGTCTCCTATTCGGCAATGAGAATAGATTGAGAGCATATGGAGACTTGTGAGTGTCTTGCATCTCCTTGAGGGGAAAAAAGAATTCAAAATGTTTCTATTAAACAAGTCTCGAGCAATATTTGAGCGATAACATTTTCGTCTGGGTTGTGGATTTAATAGCATTATAAAATCTTTTTAGATCCACAATCTAAAAAATAAAGGTGCCACTAAACATTCTTTACAGCGTTCCCATTGAAGAACCGTTTGGTTCCCCAAAGAGCCTTTTTTATGCCAAAGAATCCTTTCATTACAAAGAATCTTTTGTGAAACAGAAAAGATCTTAGGATGTTGAAGGTTCTTCATGAAACCGTTCAGTCAAAAATGGTTCTTCTATGGCTTTGTGAAGCACCATTTTTTCAAGATTGCTCCTTGAAGGATTTACACATACAAATGTATGTGTATGTGTAACATACATCTCTCTTTCTTCACGTTTCTCTCTCTCCATCTCTCTTATCTTCTGTATTCCCATCTCTCCATATCACATATCGCTTTTAATATCTCTCTCCTCTTCCTTCGCTCATAATAACACTTTTAGTCTTCACAGTATTTGTTCTCTCGTTGTCTTAGTTGGTGTCTGATCCCACGCTGCACTTACCAGAGATCAAAACGGCACTTTCACACACTCACACACATGCACACAAACTCACACATAGTTACATACTTGAATCGTGTCTGCCGTAATAGAATTATCATCTGATTAAAAACTCAACAAAAAAGTACCACGATTGCTAATACTAGATGGTAATACCATGATACAGATTTCAATATCCATGTATTCCAAGACACTTCAAAGAATACTTTGCTTTTACCGTAATACATAATATGATCTTGGTATTTAATATCAGGGTCCTAAAACTGACATTGCAAATAATATTTAGACATGGTATACTTCAAAAATGTCTTTTATTTTTTTATGTTTTACTGTGGTAAATGCTTTAAAACCATTATACCATGTCTTTGAGCATATTGTTGTCAATGTATATGCACATGGGCACTTAATACAGGATGTGAGAAAACCATGGCATACTTTGAACTTTTACCATGGTAATTGCCAAAAAAAACTATTGGTACACCAACAATCAAAGTACATCAAACTACATTTATCTCATCCTCCCCTCTAAATGAAATTTCTTCATTCTTTCATCACTTTTTATTCTTTTTTACCTATCCCCCTCCAACAATCACCTTCTCATTTTCAAAGTTTTAAAGCATGAGGTTCTCTTACCTGCAGCACGCTCTTACTCAGGATGCGTTTTGCTTTTTCTCCCTGTGCGTGTCTCCCGCTTGCGTGTGTGTTAGGCTGTGTTCGACTTCAGCGGCACCGGACGGCTTGAGCTCAGTCTGAATGCTGGAGACGTGATCTTCCTCCTGCGGAGAGTCAACGCAGACTGGCTGGAGGTGAGCAAGTGATGGAGAGCGAGAGGAGAAGGATGGAGGGAGAGAGAGAGATGTAGAAGACAATAGGTAGGCAGGGAGGAGAGAGAGAGAGAGAGCGAGTTGTAGAGGAATAATCTCATTAGTATTGGTAGATATTTGTAGAGTGATGTGTGAGGTTCAGGCACACTAAACGTTTTGGACTGTAGAACCTACAATATAAATGTACCAACGGCTTTTAAAACGTAAGAACAGCTTTAAGTAATTTTAGAGATGTACAACTCTTTATAGTATACTATAAATCATTTGATTTTTGAAGAATACAAGAATGAAATTAATCAATTTTAAAGGTTCAATGTGGAGATTTTCGCGGCATCTAGCAGTGAGGTTGCGAATTGCCACTCCTCTCTTTCAAAGCACTATGGCAGCTGACACAGGACAAAGATGTCATCACGCTTCTTTGCCGAAGGATATAACGCATTTACCAAAGGCGCTCTGTAGAGCAGTTTGTCCGTTTACTGTAGAAACAACATGACGAATTCCGTGTAAGGGGACCCGCGGTGAATGCAGATAGAAATAGCTCATTCTAAGGTGGTAAAAACATGACGCTTCATTATGTACGGTCTTTATATATCTCTGAAGACATAGTTAAGTATATTATATTGTATTTCTGTCAGTGGATCTTCCTCAATATTACACAGTGCACCTTTCATATATATGCAAAAAAATATCTGAAATTGGAAAGTTAGCCTACTTGAATATTTCTTCTGTAATAAAGTGCTAAAAACTGAAAAAGAAACTAAAAGTAACTAATTATTAACTAATTTAATCAGGATACTTCTTAGAAGAAGCCTTGGGGTTGGTTAAAAAAGTGACAATTCGATACTTGAATTGAATTGCACTTAATGAAGAAAGAGGACGGAAAATTGGAAATAACATAGACGTGCAATAGCCCCTCAAATAACATTATCGAGATAAGATCCAGTTAAAGAGAGATTCAGGTTGTACCCACTGCTTCATTGCAACCACAAAGCTTTTTTGGGGGGGCCTGAATGTACCTGCTGTATCTGAAGATAAGGGCTGTAGAAATCAAATCTTCCTTATTTGGGAACACATTAATACCTTTCACATACAGTGTCCCCTTTCCCTCTTTAGATCATTCACTTTGCCCCTTCTGAAGATGATAATAAAATAAAAATGAAAAGTCTGCTTTGAACTGTATAGCATTCATGGACGAAAGGATGTATCAGAGATTGTGGCATGCTTAGAGTCTCGAAAACAGCATGAGGACACCTTCATCCGCCTATGCCATGTCCTCTCTCTAGGGCACCGTGAGAGACAAAACGGGAATCTTTCCCGAGTCATTCGTTAAGATTATTAAACCTCTTCCTGAGAGTGAATCTGATGAAGAGGGCGGATCTTCCAAGAATGCGGATCGTGCTCAGGGTTCATATAGCTGCCTGCGCTGCTATCTGCTGAAGCCGGAAGGGATCGATACAAGGTCAGAATGGAAGATAAAGAGTGCTCTTGCTTGTATTTCTACATTTAGGTTGATTTTCATAAACCAACTATTGGAAAATAAGTTTGTCTTTATGTTGTTTTGGCTTTCCGTATTGACTTTGAACCACTTGTATTTTCTTTATGATAAAAATGATAAAATCTTGTTGTACTGTATTTCTTAATGCGATGTTTGTGTGTTATCTGCTGTAGGGACATTTGCGTTGAGGAAGACATCTCAATTCAACCATCTTATCAGGAACTGCTCTCCCGAATGAGGTACAAAACATCACTTTTCCATTTACGTACATTACTTTGGCTTGTTGTGCAATTTCACCAACTTTCATATTTTTTGGGTTATTCACCAAACATTTTTTGGGTTAATTTTCTCATTGTCAACATCAGCATCTACGTTGTTGTACTCTTCTCTGTGAGCAACAACTGTCTCTTTTTTATTATTCACAATTGCCTTTCCTGCAAAACAAATGGAGAACAGACAAACAAGCCAATTTAGAAGCTGTTCAAATGTCAAGATTTTCGGTCTGACGGCAGAGACGCGCACGTTTGCAGATGCATTAAAATACACAAACCAACGCTTTAAACTGCGTGTTCTTGTGTGTCCATCAAATTGCTTTTGTCGCCAGAATTCAAATAGCACGGCGATGAAAAACACATTTAACTTCTGTTTTTCCTCAAAGAAAGCTCTGTTAAAACATATTTGGCTGTCTACCTGGGCGGCATTTTAAGACATCGTACACATGCTGTACAAATCAAAAACTCACACCAAACGCGAAGCGTCACGTTCCTCGCTCTATATTATTTGCGGGATACTTGGTTTCAAATATTGAGTAACAGCAACTGACTAAAACATATTAATAAGCCTCATTTGTATATTGTTGAATATGCATCACTTATTTACATGTTGCATGCAGCCAATAATTTGCATTTGGGTCACGTGACTGCTGACACAACTAAAAGGACTGAAATAGTGTCATACTAATGGTTTTCGCACTTGCCGTGACCTCTAAACGGCTGAGCAGTTTGTTTTTCTCCCTCTCCTCCCATCAGGGACGTTTTTCAGGTTGAAGATATTGCTCTGAACTATCGAGACACCGAGGGCGATCTGATACGGGTATTAGACGATGAAGACGTCACGCTCATGGTACGAGAGAGCAAACGGGCGGGGTCAAAGGTCAAAAGACCCGTCAATCAGTTTCCTTGGGAGCTGCTTGTCACACATTCCAAAGATCTGTCGGTCTACAACACAGATTATTAATGGGACAGTTCAGGCAAAAACCTACATTTTGTGACCATTTCTTTCCCCTCAAACGCGTTTATGACTCTTTCTTTTGTGAAACACAAAAGAGATATTTTGAGAAATGGTTTTGTGTCCATACAATGGAGGTCAATGGGGGTCCATGTGGTTTGGTTATCAACATTCTTCAAAATATCTTCTTTTGTGTTCTGCAGAAGAAAGAAACTCACAGATTTGCAATGACATGAAGGTGAATACATTTTTGGGCGAACTAGCCCTTTAACATGGTCGTCTGTATCAATTCCTTATCATTTCACAATTATTGGACAGTGTTCTTTTTTTCTATTCGAAAGTGAATTTGTGGTATAAACACAATCAGTATTACGTAGTTGACACAGTTGTTAATATATTTTTTAATTTTCAGTGCTAATAAATAATAATTGTACTTAACCAAGCAGTGTTTTTATTTGTATGGCGATGTGACATTTGGACCTGTTTTGTTAGGTTACTAAAGTGCCCTCTTAGGGCATTTCTTTAGCCAACTTCCTTCTTTTAATTCCCGTTTGGCAGATTTTTAACAGGAAACAAGATTTTTATATATTATTTACAAATCGTGGGTAAGTTGATGTGTGAATCTTGACTTCAGTGGCACGCATATACTGTACTGTACTGTAGTGGCCAAAAGAGACGTCTGGAGATTAAACCATCGAATTTTGAACATCCCAGGTTTCGGAAGGACAGCGACAATATCAGGAAACAAGGGTATTATTCTTATATACAAAAAGATGCATTGAAAACCAAAAGCTCACTGGAAACGAAGCATACATTGTCAACAGTTATTAATATTTGTTGATCATTTCTTGTGGTAATATTTTGTAGGTACATCTATGTTGTGTGTTATTTTTTGCCAAGTCACCATACATTTTTCTCAAAACTTGACTTCAGTTTATACCCCAAGCACAACTACTCAACATGCATGCAAAATGTGTAATCTTTAATAATATATGGAATAAAGTATATAATTGCATATTTTATGCAGTAAATTATGATATCTATGCAGTGCAGTCTGAAGAAATGACATGCATTTTTAATGCATATGCTTATAGAAGTGATAATTATTTGCAGTATGATGGTGAAGTTACTTCACCATTATACTGCACATGCTGACCTTAAATATTAAATACAAAGGCCTATAACTCATACTGTTTGTGTTACGGATATGAGTTATACTTCAGTGTTTTATTATAGTGTATTTCTTTAGATGGAACTTTAAATGTGATTACATTTTCTCAATCCTCCATTTGTATGTACTGTACATGTGGCAGAATTGACAATAAAGCTGACTTTGACTTTATTTTTTATATTTTAAGGGGGGTTTAATGGGATAGGATATAGTAGACAGGAAAGCATTGGATAGAGAAAGGGGAGTGGGAGCAGCAAAGGAACTTTGAGACGGGTGTCGAACCCGGGTCAGGCCGCGAGCGCACTTGGCGAACATTGAAACGTCCGTAAAAATCATTTAAGGGCCATTTATAGAGGCCAAAGTATCATAGAGATGTTATGGGAGGTAATGTAGAAACCCCCCAAAAACACAAGAGTAACAACATAGCAGTCTGCTTAAAACACAAAAAGGGGAAAGGAATCATATAGTACATTGAAATTCGCAAGCAAAGCAGTTTTGATACTTGTGGTAAAAGTAAACACATTTGCGGTCATGTTGGCACGAGCTGAAATAAGTTCATGACACTTGAGGATGTCAACATGACCAGCAGATGCCCGACTTCAAAAGAGGAGTGCAGGAGAGCCATCACTGTTCACATTACACTGAATCCTGTTTGATGGTAAGCTCAACTTTTTCTATTGTATATACTTCATTTGAATGTTTTTCTTTTTTGATTGTTTTTGTCTTGCTCTATTTATTATGACATTGATTTTCTTTCAGCTACTGGTATTTAACTGATCAGAGGTCCCAATGTATCCAGCGAGCTTGCTGTGTTTGACTGTATTTCTGACCTCTGCTGTGTGCACATCTGCACTTACACAATGTCCTCGACAGAGTAACTTTGTGTCAGGTTAGGGTTGTTTTACTTTAAACATTCAGTAAAAGAAAATGAGCTATTTGTAATATGTTGGAGTGTCAGACGAAAAATAAGCCTGTAATATTTTTAGCCAGCATGTCAGAACATTTCTGTCATTTCCGACTAAAACGTACCGTAAAATAAAATAAAAAACCTGTAAAATTAAATGATATAGGGATATATAATAAATTGTCTTCCCCATTTTTCTTGTAAATTTCGTTGTCTTTTTCATATTTTCTGGGGCGCCAGAAATAAACTGTAAAATAACTGTTTTTCCACGTTTTTCTTGTAAATTTGCGGTTGTAATTTTCCTTTTTTTTTGACCGTATTTCAAAAATACATGAAAACAAAAAGAGTGAACATTTTACGTGGAAAATCTGTAAAAAATTATATAAAACTACAGGTTTTTTTTACAGTGAGGTATTATATATGTATGAATACAGTCTTTAATTTATCTATCTATTCCCAGAATCCTCTGCTCTGGAGTCTTTGGAGTGTCGTAATGACTACCGTACCCACATCCGCTGTAGCTGGAGGACAAATCCCAGTATTCCTCTCTCTCTGTTCCACATGGACCCAGATAATTACAGGTAAGACAGAAATAAGTTTACTTTTTATAATATTTGTTGGGGTTTTTTCGGTAATTTTGATTTACAATTTTAGAAATCATTGTTTTATTTCATACTAAATATTAAGCCCTTGCTGGGACGGGAGGCCTTTCTGTGTGGAGTTTGCATGTTCGCCCTGTGTCAGTGTGGGTTTAGCATGAATATAGCCTTAGATGCTGGAATGGCATTACGAATGAAACAATAAATAAATATACTAAATATTACGAAACTGAGAAAAATATGTCATTATTTGTCAAATATGTAATTCATAAAGTGAAAAAGTATTAAAATAATCAAAAGTAAAATGTCTGTATTAAAAAAAGGGATTTAAATTTCATTGAAATTCATTGTAATATTTTATTTATGGTATGTCAAATCTTTGCAAAGGATGACATTTCTTATCAATAAAAATTTTATTCAGATGAAAACACATTTTACATTAGATGAATTGTAGCCTACAGTTTTAACATATATGATTACTTAATTTTTAATTTTTCCTTTATTCCAGAGTTGCCCCCTGTGTTCGGATTCCTGACCCTTCCCATAATGCTCCTGGGCAGGAGAGAGTGTTTTGCCGTTATAACACATCTCTGTTTGCCATTGGATTTGATGATGTGTTTTTCTTCCACATGCCACATTCTCCTGGTGTTTCCAGAACCTACAATCTCACTAAATACAGTAAAGTGATCATTATTTATAGTAAATTTCTATCATAAACAAAATATACCTTGTACATTTATACGGTAAATGTGCCTTTTGCCGCAGTGAAATGAATTAATGAATGTTTTTTACTTGTTTAGATGACACAAAGTGGATTTTTAACCAGGTGGATGATATATCATCTCGCTCATATTTAAGTCCTGATTATTTGAAGACACTTGCGACCTCTGACCGCTTCAGACAACATGACCGTCAACACACAGTGAGTGTTAAAAGGACCACTTGACCTTAAAGTCACAAGAAACAAAAACCTTTCCCAATGACCAGAACTTTCTCTTTACAAAAATGTAATATCCAAAACATTGATATTATTATTATAAAGTGTTTTTAGATGTAAACTTGATGGAAAAAATCAAAGTCCTTTGGTTTTATTCAGACAGGCACTAAAACGTGTTGTGGCTTATCCAAGTCAAATCCGTTTAGTGTTTTGTAGTTAAATATCACATCACATCAAGTGTTTACAAGCTCGAACCAAACCACATCCATAAGCCGTTTGAAATCTGATCTACAACTTTACATTGACAGCTACTTACAATTCCAACATTACACCAGATATTGACTGTACTGTCTGAACAAACAGATCACATATCTTCACTTACAGTTAGTTCGGAAAACAAATCTACACAATATGTGTGTGAACAGGAAGTGGACGTCAGACGTGAAGCAGCAAACATGCGAGGGAAAAATCTGACTGAAGCGACAAGAAAATACAGTAAAGACGCAGTGAACAAGGATGAAAGCGAGGGATGCGGGGTGCTGTTTGACAGACCGACACTGACGTCTGACTGTGAGTATAAGGAGAACCCCATGCCCTCTGTGATTCTTTATGCATGTGGAGCCCCCTCCTGTCTTGGAGTAGTATTGACTTTTTTCATCATTTCTGTATGTGTATTTGTTTCAGATAAGCTCCCCGGTCCCACTAACCTAAGCTGTGTGTACTGTGGTGAGAAGAATGTGAGCTGTAGCTGGGAGCTGATGACAGATGTGGTTCAGTACATTAGCTTCACACTGTCATACAGAACACACTCCAGTGCACTGTGAGTGTGTATGCATATGTGTGTGTTTTGTGATATTTTAATGTGTGATTTGTAGACCTGACATGTTGAATGTTTCTGTCAGGGGTGAGTGGTGCTGTGTTGATAACGTGGAGGTCATTAATACGGGCGATCTGTTGCGAATGGTTGGCGTTTTCAACATCTTTGAACCCGGAGTACTACATGTGCAACTTACACCATCGCCAGTGACCAGAGTCATCCACGCTTACAAACACAGTTAGTGTCTCTACAAATACACACAAGTTCACTATGTGTATAATAAATAACACGATAAGTCATTAAAGAGACAAGTCACAGTTTATGCGTTATAATGATTTTACCAGGGTATAAAGTGTGGTTTTAGGCAGCACGGTAAAATCACTATCATGCACATTTGAATTGATTTATATGATGTAACAATGATGTTATATGAATTCAAATGAATATGATTTAACATTAATATTTATTATGAGTATTATTAGGGATATGAATCAAGGGTATTTTAGTTAAAACTCAAATTAAAACTGTTTATTGAAATCAAATCAAATATTGGCCTAAAATTTTTTGGTTGGAAAAGCTTAAACTTTAAAGAATTTTTTTGGTCTCAGATATAAACTAAAATAATAATAATAAACTAAAACTAAAATAAAACTAAAATATTAATTAATTAATTAATTATATAGCAACATAAAAAATAAAGCAAAGATATATATTAGTAAAATTACAATTAAAAGTAAAAACAAAAGAATATGAATATTAATCATAAAATACCAGTGTTACATAAATAGCATTATTTATCGTATTTTAATAATATTGTTGTTGTTATTGTTGTTGTATTATCATTATACAATAAATCAGGTACATGTAGGGTCTTGAATCAGTCTTGAAGCAGGTCAATGAATCAGGTCTTGTACATAGGATACTATATTATGCAAACAAACGTATTTTAATTATTAGTATTTTATTTAATAATAACAATTATTATTATTATTGCCACAAAAAAAGACTCATCAGAATAAACAATGACTTGGGTGTTCTTTTTAAATAAAATATTATTATTTATTTATTTTTATTCATTATTATTTTGTATTATTATTACAAATAATAATAATAATATTAGTGTTACGGGGGCAGTTGTGGCCTAATGGTTAGAGAGTCGGACTCGTAACCAGAAGGTTGCCGGTTCGATTTTAAGTACCGGTAGGTAACAACTGACGTGCCCTTGAGCAAGGCACCTAACCCCCGTTTGTTCCCCGGGCGCTGCAGTGATAGCTGACCACTGCTCTTGGTGTGTGTGTGTTCACTATTCACTGGATGGGTTAAATGCAGAGGTCACATTTCGGGTATGGGTCACCATATCTGACAAATAGGTCACTTTCATAATAACCCTCAGAATAAAATATGGATTTGTTGTTCTTCTTTACAGTGCACTAAATTAAGATTACAAATTGTGAAATTATAATACACTTAGTAACATTGTTGAGGCCGTAACATTGTGTATTGGACTTATGATATTTATTTATTTGTTAATTTCAAGTAAATTTTGTGAAAGGTCTTTTGTGTATTTTTTATATAATTCTATAATAAAAATAATAGTTATTCCGTGTGTATGTATGATCTTTGTGTTCTAGTCCAGCCTGCGTGTCCCGTGGGTCTGAATGTCAAGCTTAGCGGAGAGTACTGGATTCTAAACTGGACTCTGCCCAAGTACCGTACTATACCCCTTACTTCTCAACTTGAGTACTGGAGCGTACAAACTTCTGTGAGTGCTTGTATGGTTAGTTTTCATACTTGAATTTTCTTCTCTTCGTATATTTACTTTGTCTTTTCTCTTTAGAAGGATGTGAAGATCATCGCTCTCTCTGATCCAGTGACGGAATTCTCTATACCAGAACGCTCTCTCATTGGTTCCTCGGAGTACCAGGCTCGCGTTCGGTGCAATGTGAGCACATACAGACGTCCGGGACAGCGTTACGCTGGATATCCTTCAGAGTGGACTGACCCTGTTAGCTGGACCACACGGCCTGGTATCATCCTTTAAAAAGTTTCACAGTAATATCAATCCAAAACACCATAATCCACACCTCATCATGTGTGTATATGTTTGTCTTAGAACCTCCCGTGCCACGTCTTGTTGCAATTCTCCTGTATTTCCTCATCGCAACCCTCTCAGCAGCCGTTTCCATTGTAGCTTTCTTCATTCTGGTTGTCATGCAGAGGTACAGTAATAGTTATTACTGTTTACCTTGTTTACTTACAATGGCTGTCTTTTAGTTACTTTTACCTGTGTCTGTACCTACAGAAGGCTGAGAGACTGGAACGCGTCTCTTCCGTCTCCTGTTCACAGCAAAGTCTCTGAGGTGAGACAGGTAGGTGTCAAGATGTCTCAAATGATGTTACCTTTTCCAAGAAAACCCAAAAAGGAGGATGTGTGAGGAATCTTCCTGCAGCTCTATTCTAGACAAAATAGTTTATACGACCACAAAACAATACATATAGTTAAACCAGCACAATGTCGTTTTTCGACCTTAAAATAATGTCTCAAAAATGATTTCAGTAGTAGAACAACTCTTAACTGGATGAATTTTACTGGCGCTGATACCTGAGCAGCCTCCTAGCGGCAAAACATTATTTGCAACGTTGGTAAAATACAATTGCGCTTATCAACCACATGGGGGAACCTGTGAGCAAAAGTTCATTAGTGGCGCTTTAAAAAAGTACAATTCCAGACCAAACACCTGAACATTTACTGAACTCACTGGGTTACTTTTGAATTACTTTTACATTGTGGTCATTTATAGACATGGTCACTAAAAAGTTTTACTTACAGCTAAGGAAAAATCATTTCTAGTGTCTGTTGAATTTCAACTAAATCAAACTTTACGAATGACATAAAGTCATCCAACAGCAATGTGAAAGACTGACAGCATGACAAGACAAATGAAAACTGTGAACTTTTCCTAAAGACATGTAGAAATATTACTGTTGTATTGCTTAAAAGTGAATATAAACTAAAAGTGAAGTATGTGAGGTCTGAAAAAATACAGAGCATTTTTTCTGATATTTTGACCTGTTACTCCAGTTTTCATTTTCTGCAAATAAATGCAAATAGAAACAATGTTTTTAATTGAAATTTGGGAAAAATAGGGTTAGTAGTTCACAGAATGAATAAATGTACCTATAAATAGTAAATTCAGAAAAACTGAAATGATGCTTTGAAACGGTCTCTTAATTATTTCCGTTAGTTAAAAATATATTTTTTAAATCATTTTTGAAAATAATGTCAGAAATGTAATTTCTAAAGTATTTATACCATTTGTCCTTTGCTAAGATATATGTATCTATTTTACAAATAGTGTCCTCAGAGAGATCTGCTGCCCAGCTGTACAGGACTGAAGGATCCAGATATCAGCAGCGTTCAGATCGTAGGTGTTTGCCATCGGCTGTCATCATTGTAAGTAACGGTTTTATGTGTGTTTTAATCCTAAAATATTAAAGATATGCTATAAAAATGTTTTTGGGTTAACTTGAAAAAATAAGTCCTGGCTGCATTGAAAATGAAAAATTATTAGTTAACCAATGAATTTCATGCAAACTCATTATGTTAACTATTATTTTTTTGTTTTTTGTTTAGTTATATGTTAAATATTTTAAGGCAGCCAGGTAACTTATTTTTTTTTAAGTTAAACTAGCATATTTATAGTGTAGTTATGAATACTTCGAGAGGTTTGGAACAGGAAAGATGGGTTGAGTTGGTTATTTAGTGGTTAGTCCTTTAGATCAGCACCTGGAAGGATGTTTTTAATGAAGTGACAACAATCTAGATGATATGGTGATCCTGTTGGTTACTTTGTTCTTTCAGTGACTCCAAAGTTCCCAAACTCAAGATATTTAGCATGTTGAGGATCCATGTCTTGTGTCTACACCAAGAAATTGTAGGGATGTTATAGGAATTAACCTCAGTGCATTTCAACCTCGCACTTTCAGTCTCAGTGATGCAGTTCTACCGTGTTCAGAGGGATACATGCAGAATCCCGTGACCTCCACTGGCGCTACCCAGAATGCTTTGCAGGAGGTTTGCCACCTGAGTGCTGAAATGAACGACAGGTACATGAATTGTATAGAGCATGATTTGTTTTTAGCCCATGGAAGAAAAATACCTGTTTACTCCCTACGCAAGCTTTAAACACTGATGGTTTCCTTTTACATCCCACATTCCGAGTACAATTACATGTATGCATTTTGCAGACGCTTTTACACACATTTACTTATTTTTAGGTGCATAAAATAAATTCTGGTAGTTTGTCACGTTTTGTTATGTCCATGAATAGCAAAAAGAGACCGAATTTAACCAAATTCAAGTTCAGAACCGTTCCACTGCAACATGTTAACCCATTGTTTATGTGTGAAAGAAAGCAGGCATGTACATTGCTGTTATTTTTAAAGGAAGCTTTGATGTTGTATGCCGTTTTCAGACTGATCACTAGGGGGTGGTGTAGTATAACATTTGCGATTCTGGGTTATGTTTTGAGCTTCTTAAGCTTGGCTGTCCATCACTGGCTCACCCATTGAAGTTTACTTGTTATTAGAGTCAAACAAATGTATGTGAGCCTCAAAATAAATCAAATAATAAATCAAGAAATAAGAAAATCAGAAATAAGTTTATTTTAATATCTCAAATGTTATTTATAGACAGCAGTGATAAGGTCTACAGAAATATAATGTGTCTCTCTTGGATATGCCAATTGATGAGAAAATTTGCTGTATATAACTTAAATATTTCTCATCACATTCCAAAATAAACTGTAATATTTGAGTTATGCTATCACCAATAAATTTCTATTTTCTTATGTCAATGATTTTATAGTTTGTGTTTTTTCTTTCTCCTAAAGAATTTCTAGCACTCGCAATACTGTACAATATATTAGTCACTCTTCACTATTTCATTCACATCTAGTTCATTTTTCTGTTTTTACAACGCAACAGCAACCTCTTTAAGGTGTGAAATATTGTTTAGAGTTTATTACAGTTTGGCTCATTCTGAGTTATATCTATCTTGCTTCACCGCTGTGAAATAAGCACAGTTTGCGTCATCAACCCTTCCGGCTCTTCTTTCATTGTGTGTTTTCTAAATTACTCTAGACGCGTGCGGAAAACAGCTGTTTAACTTCTTCTTTAGAGATGTGCGTTTCTTCAGGCACTGAAGGTCTGCTTGTCAAAGGAACAGCTGTATGTGAAGCGAGAAATCCAGAATGGGAATAAAAGATGTAGAGGTGTGGAAGTATAGACAGACAGATTCACTGTCATGCTCCATAAGATACAGAGACCGAACAGAGAGATTCGCTTTCAAAACATCACACTTAAGTGTTCACTTCCATCAAAATAATCGTTCTAAGTGTGATTTTGGCATCTCACCTATTCTGATGGATATCTCGCTTCCATCTAATCTGCACCTGGCTGTGGGCTGCAGGCCAAAGCACACAAACATACACTTGTGCATGCACATGCTTTGTTATCTGTAGGTCAGCAGTTACATTTTTAGTCTTTTGTTTAGATTTTTAGTTGCCATAGTGTTGCAATGTGGCTGCTAAAGTGTATGGTTGTCAGGGTGTTGCTTTGTGGCCGCTAAGGTGTAGTGAGGGATTGTCAGGGTGTTGCTATGTAACCACTAAGGTGCTGTGAATGATTGTCAGGGTGTTGCTATGTAACCACTAAGGTGCTGTGAATGGTTGTCAGGGTGTTGCTATGTAACCACTAAGGTGCTGTGAATGGTTGTCAGGGTGTTGCTATGTAACCACTAAGGTGCTGTGAATGGTTGTCAGGGTGTTGCTATGTAACCACTAAGGTGCTGTGAATGGTTGTCAGGGTGTTGCTATGTAACCACTAAGGTGTTGTGAATGGTTGTCAAGGCGTTGCTATGTAACCACTAAAGTGTTGTGAATGGATGTCAGGGTGTTGCTTTCTGATTGCTAAGGTGTTGTAAGTGGTTGTTAGTGTTACTGCTATGTGGCTGCTAAGGTGTTGTGTGTGGGTACCATGGTGTTTCTTTGTAGTTACTAAAGAGTTGTTATGGGTTGCCAGGGTGTTGCTTTGTGGTTGCTAAAGGGTTGTAAGGGGTTGCCAGGGTGTTGCTATGTGGTTGCTATGGTGTTGTGTGTCTTGCTCACTGGTTGTATGGGGTTGTCACAATATACATAAATTGTCTGAAAATGTGACATAAATAACCATGAGTGTTTATATTGTGTGATTAATACACACATGATAGCATAATTTTACATGTTGCTGAGCTAAATAGTTACAAACTCTTTATTTGTCTCCCTATACTCATAATTGAGTTGGATTCATTGGCCAAAAAAGTGACACAAAAAGTATTATTATTCTATGCTTTTACTTCATGGATATTGTTATAATATTGTTATCATGAATTATTTTGGCCACAATAATCATGATACTGTGACAGCCCTAGTTTTTTTCAAACATTTATACATAGAAAGACCTGAGCCTTATAGGAGGACCAAAAGTATTAAACACCTGGCAACCACACAACAATGTGCTAACTGTAGCTTAAAACAATTTAGCAACTACATAGCAACCCCCCAGAACACCCAGAAGCACTTAATGTTTAAATACATATCTTCTGAAGCAAATGTATCATGCTTCTTCTCATTCATTTGTTTGTTACACCTGGCTCCTCTAAAACAGCTGTGTCAGCCTCGGCCCCTCAGGATTTATGGCCCACTTCTCCACACCACTCATCTTTTTCTTCACCCGTCCATCAGCTCCATCTCAAGCGTTTCACTTCCTACAGTTACACTTTCACCTTTTTGTTCTCCATTTACTCTTTAATCTCCCCCTCTACTTCTTATCTTTCGACCTCTCGAACCTTCGACCCTCATGTCTCCCTCCTATAATCCCCCCCATATGTTCCTCACAACCTGTCTCAGATGTACCGCTCAGAACTTCCTCTTAAACTTTGCTGCCACCATCATTCCATCTGTTTTGCCATCTCCTTACCTTCTTTCAATTGAACAGTCAACATCCATCTGTCTCTCTCTGTCTCTTTTTGCTGTGTATGTTTCTGTTCTTGATGTTTGTATCTGTTGCAGCTTAAAAATGATAAATTAGCGTAATGGTGTTTTGCTAGTGCAACAATTCAGTTCCAGAATAAACAAACGGCATTGTCAATGGACAATGCATTTTTGTGTCATCTCGATAAAAAAAAGCAGCTTTCGCCTCTTGCTGTCCATTATGTGTGTGTTGGATGGGATTTCCTTCATGAACTTTGCTGAGACCTGTCATAGGCCTGAAGTTTGGCTGATCTCCAGACTCAAGCATGTAGTGACAATCTTCTGATATACTTGTTCATGCCTTAGTGCAACGTCTTGCATTCCTATGTTTGTTTTCTCAGCGCATGCTTTTGTTTTAGCGCCTGTGATTGGTTGACATGTTAGCATCGTTTTTAGCATCGTTTTGTGATATAGTCCTTCTGTTGCTTTGCCTGTTTGCTGTATTTGACATCACAGCTCATGTGCTGGCATTACCTCAGGTTCCTGTCAAAGTTGTACTATTTTAGTACTCCTCTGCATATATAAACATGAACATTCGCACTTCAGTATAAAGGAAAATGCTACAAACAAGTTTCAGTCACCTGACAGACTTTAATTAAACTAGTGTATACACTTGATATTCATGCTGTTGTCAGTTATTGTGATTCTTGTTGATGGTTGTGTTGTTGCTTGAATCTAAATTTGAGGTTGCACTCTCCTTGTAGCTTCTGGCTGTGAGCAGTGCTAAAGTTAGGGTCTGCATGCAGTATTCATGAATGCTGGAGCTCTCCGTCATGGTGATGGACTACGGCTCTTTATATAGCTTCAGAACGACTGATGAGGGTCGTCTGGTGCTCCGAGACCTCCTCGCTGTGAGTGCGGCCGTGTGATTCATCATGTAAATGGGTCCATTTGCAACGGAAAGACACAATTAGCATGTGGCTAATTACTTTCCCTATAGTGTTACAATGATGTCACACCTCAGACACAACTTAAGCGCTTATATAAGAATGCTAAATGACTCTTAGCGTTGATGTGTGGTTGCTAAGATTTTCTGAGCTATTTTCTCTGGAATGTTAAGGCATTGTGGGTGAATACCAGGGCATTGCTATGCCATCTTTATTTTATCCTTACAAAACAAAACTTCCTGTCTTTATTCTTTATGTATTTCTCAGAAATATATGTAACATTACACTTATTGTAAATTTGACCTATACTCAGTCTTTTGTGTGAGATATACTTACAAGTATAATGAAGTATTCTAAGAATACTTGGCTTGTAGTTATGTTTACTCTTTTGATTGAATAGACTAATAAATTCTTTTTTCACATAGTCTACAAACTGTTTAATAAACTTGCATGTTTAAGTTTATATTGTGACAATACAATAAAATATAAATAATATATAAATGGCAAACTATAAGAATGATGTATTTTTGCAATTACTAAACTTTCAGTTGTTTACTGAGGCTACTTCAAAGTGTACTTTTATTAATTGAAAATGTAGTATCGAGTAAACTATCAATATACATATGTTAACGTGTAGTTGCAGCACAAACAAAAATCATAGTTGTAAACTAGTGTACTCAAAGTTTGGTGAAAGGAATCTAGTGTAATGAAACAAAACACAAAACAAACCACAAGACTTTTCCGCCCCCTACAGGACAGACAATAAACCAAAATACATGCCCAGGTAAATAAACATGTACGTAACACAAGTATACTACTAATACATTGCTATTGGTACTTACTACTAGGGTTGTCAAATGATTAATCGCATCCAGAATAAAAGTTTGTGTTTACATAATATATGTGTGTGTACTGTGCATATTAATTTTGTATTTATAAAAACATACACACGCATATATTTAAGAAAAATATAAAAATGAATAAACATTTATATATAATTGAAATTATTAGTAAATATATATAAATACATCTAAATATTTCCTATATATATATTCATGTTTGTGTATGTGTTTGTGTTTATAAATACAAAATTAATACGCACAGAACACAGACATAAATTTTGTAAACACAAACTTTTATTCTGGATGCGATTAATTGTTTGATGCGATTAATCGTTTGACAGCCCTACTTAAAACATAAAGTAGTTGCTAGGGTGGTCGTAAATGGTCTGTTTTATTGTTGCCAGGTAAAAATTAAAATGAGTAAAGTAAATAGCACTAAAGAACTCTTCATAGAAAGTCACACAATTTAAAGTATTATTTAATGTTACATTGGAGTGACTTAAGCATAGAATTTTAATACTCACTTATTTTTATTTTTTTATTTTTTAGGATTTAGTTGTTCTCAGCTGGATGGCTGCAAATAGCGTTGTGAAGAGCAGAACAAAACCTATGCAACTAACCATATAATAACAATAATAAGTAACACAATAACTGTAGGCTTATTCACTTTTGAAAGTGATTGTAAAATGAGTAAATTATTATTTTGTTGTTGATGTCAAAGGCTGTGTGCTAAAACAAGTCAAGTCCACTTATACTGTTGGTTTTGTTTGTTCTGTTTATCCATTTTCATGTTAATCATTTAGCATTTTATTGGGCCTGTGCAGTTTATAGTAATATCACATTTCATTGCTTGAAGCATAATATACATTGTGTTGGGCGCAATTTAAAATCTGCTTACTGAAGCAAACCAGTTCACTGTAAAAAGAAATGTTGGTTCAACTTAAACAAAATAAGTAACCTGGCTGCCCTAAAAGTTTGAATTAATTCAACTTAAATATATTAGTTTGCATGAAATCCATTTGTTAAATAATATTGTTTAAGTTGAATTAAAGTTTTAAGTAAAATATTTTTTACAGTGTTGAGATCACTTCATGTATATTAAAGGCCGTAATAGAGGCATCACCCTACGCACAGTTATCATGAATGAGAGTAAAGCATAGAAAGAAAAAGGCTAGTTTTATGAAAGGCTGGAGAACAGATGCATCACTAAAGGCTTTCTAAAAATAAAAAAAACATCAATCATGGTACACAGAATTGGGTGTAGTGGGTTGTGTATTTATGGTTATTTCATTGTGTGGTATTGAAAAGATTTAAACGGTGACATCATTTCTACGTTAAACGGATGACCACAGACATCCAAAGAGGGATTGATATATGACTGTATGCTTATATTACGTTAATGATATGCAAATTTGACTATATACTCTTTGACCATAACCAAACTTGTGAATCATTTTGTAGACACTTTAAATAGAAAAATTACAACGTGTTCATACATGCATTACCAAGGAATTGAACCCACAATCTAAGTCACATGCTACCAGCTGAATTACATTAAAATATGAATAATATTTGACGTTTATCGTCATACCAGATGCAACAGTTTTCAACTCGTAGTTTACACGTGTAAAGGAACACTGTGTGTGGTGTGTTTGTGCCTGCGTCCGTACACCAAGACAATACTGGAATGTGAGGAACGCAGCTCTCGCTTCCTGTCTTGTCGCTAGCTACCATTTCCTGTCCAAGAAACGGAAAACACTGATCAACTCAAAATATCACAAGCATGCGCTCACGAACACATCGCACAACAAGTTTTACGACGAGATGCCCCATTGTAACCTCCACACAATGTCACTCATAAATGTGTTTTTCGTGTTGTCGGGTAACGGATCTGAGTTCCCCAAAAAGTCTGAGCGCACACATCACCTCCCTCATGATCACTCATGAAAAATGCCTTTGTCTTGTGCTGGAGGGGATAGACAAAAGGGAAGCAGATATTTTCATGAGCACAGTGTTCCTGTTTTTCCAAAGTCGGTGTAAATATGCGACGCAACCGGGGCCAGGAGAGGCGCACATGTGTGTGTTAGATAAGGGCGTTGAACAGTAGCACCTGCGCTCTTGCGTAACGCCGTTCGGTCGCTTCAAGCGTTTCCATTCACCTTTGTTGTTTTCAGTACCTCGATGCTTCAAACACAACATTGATGCTTTAAGTTTGAGTTTCAAATCAAGATGGCCAAATCTGTTGTCAGTCATAAATTCTTGGCTGCTCCATTTGAAGATTGTCTTCAAACACTAACCCTAGAGGGACAGGGGGCCTCGTTCCTATAATGTTTAAAAATACATAAATGTCTGTAAATGTTGCACAACGTCGCTGTTTTTTTTGGTCACCCTCAAGCTGAAATCACATTTGAAGAGAAATTTGATGAAAATTGTAAAAAAGTATTCAGGTTTTTGATGTGCATTGAAAGTAATATCAATCAAATTGCAGTTGGGTTTTGTTTTCAATTTATAACCTTTATATATTTTTTCCCCTCATTTTTTGGTTTATATTTTGTCTCTATCAGTAACCTACCCTAAAAAATATAGATCCTTCATTTTTGTGTAAGCAGCCAAACTTAATTATTTCCCCACTGTACAATTTATGAGTATGTGCATTTTTTGGGGACTCAAACCCATGACCTTGATGATGCCAATGCAAAGCTATAGCAGTTTAGGAAAGTACAGGAAACTTTCTTCTTCATGACCTTTACTTGCAATAACTGCTGTGATGCTCACAGGTTTCCCCGTTCAGGGTGTTGGTTGTTTATATATGGCTGTATATTATGGCTCTGCTATAATAGATGTGTTGCTGAGCAGACACTTCATTAGTCCAGCTCTGTTGAGTCACTGGACTGTGATGAGATATTCTCACTGCAGACTCCACACATAAGCAGCTTTCTAGAAGGATATGGGCCTCCACATGTACACAAGTTCACTAGAAATAGCCCAACACGGTCAAAAGAGAATTAGGTAAATATAAATAAAGCAGCGTCTAGTAACAGCAAGCGATGACAAGAGAGTGAATAACAGCTTAATGTTGCCACTAACAGGAAGTAGCGTTGACAGTTTTAGATAAAATAGGGAGTCGTGTGAGGGAGTGAGAAAGACAAAAGAAAACCGGGCGACCGAGAAATACAAGGAGTGTGAGATAAGGGTAGAGGTCAAGGATCCAATTAACACCGGCATTGAGACGGGTTAAAATATCTCGAACCGTCAGCGGATTTTAATGGCAGACACCTCTATGGCAACCGCAATCTAAATAAAACAACAGCAGAGGAGCGGACGGATACGACATCACGACTCTTTCACAATTCACATTTCGAAAGAATTTTAAAGACAGCATTGGCGTTTATTTGGAGATGTTCTGCTTTTTTGTAAAAAGGGCATTCGTTTCTTGCATGATGGGCTTTTCCTTCGTTTTTTGAAGAAGAATTGATAGCGGGATGAAAGGAAGAGTAGAAGCAGATGTTTCTTAACTTCTCCAAAACTCAAAAATAAGAGGGAAATAGAGATACTTTCGATTGAATGAGCAGAAAGTTTTGTTTGAGAACCAACAACCGAGAAACTTCTCAAAATGAGTGTGGCTTCCGAATTTTGTGCCAACAGGTGGATTTTTCAACGTATCGCCATATTTGGGAAATTTTTAAGGATTTACAGTTCTTACAACCAACCATAATACTCTAGCGACCACCCAGAACACCCTAGCAACGGCAAAGCCATGCACTTACAAGCCTTTAGAACACCCTAGCAACCACATAGGAATTCCCTGGCAACCAGCCAAGTAACATTGCGTGTAGCAGTGGATTTCGCATAAACAAGAAAAGAGAATATGGAAAAAGAAATGAATGCTGAGCGTAACATTTCATTCAGCAATTTTTATGAAGGGTGTGAGTGATTGTGACATATTCTAATAAAAATAAAGGATGAAAGAGGAAATATAACATCCCACCCAAACACACACACATACATGTTTATTCAGCTAATTTAATCTAAATAGAGACATACCATACACTTCTATTGTTTTTACATACGTAGTTTGACAAAGAAAGATTTTGATTTTAACCAAACAACACTGACCCCCATTAACTTCTGTTGTATGAACACAAAACTTTTCTCAAAATATCTTCTTTTGTGTTCTGCAGATAAAAGAGTCATATACAGTTTTTGAATTACATGAGGGTGAATAAATGATGACAGAATTTTAATTTTGTGCACGCACGCACGCACGCACACACACACACACACACACACACACACACACACCTGCTAATACAGTAATACAGTACACACACTGTCTTGAGTGTCAACATACGGTAAGAAATCATGAACCCTGTGTGTGTGCGTGCATGTGTGTGTGTGTGTGTGTGTGTGTGTGTGTGTGTGTGTGCGTGCGTGCGTGTGCTTGCGTAAACTTTAACACAGTACACAGTAAAACGTGAACAGTAAAACGCACACACACCCCTCATCGGATGCTTGAGCAGGGGTCATACACATACTGACAGGCATTGTGCAGCTGAGAGGTATCGTATGGGTGGGCTTCTTCTGCTGATCGTGTTTTGTGGGAGGAATTCTCAAACTAGTGGAGACAGACGGACGATATTGACACAGCACAGTACAATAAAAGGGAAGACATTGGAATTATAGTAGATTCATGTATACGTCAAGGTCACCTAACTAAAAAAAAGTGTAAGTGGAGGTGAAACGTTCACCTCTGAATTGTCCCTCAGTTGGGCACAGACATATGTCTGTAAGGCCAGCAGGCTTTGTGATGTCATTGTGAGTCATGTGATGAAGTGTTGTCTGTGGGGCAGACATTAGTCATACATACATTCACAAACATAACAAGACTGGGACACAACACATTTTCAGGATTTTCATAAAATATAAATATATTGGCTAACATTTTATATTTATATTAATATACATTTGTATTGTTTTATTAGCATTGCTATAGATTACATCAAAGATAACAAACATAGACTATAATCAACTTTTTTTATTGCTTTTTATGCTAATTAAAAAGCATTTGTATTTAAATGATTTTTAATTGAATATTTTATTTAATTAATATTTTTAGGGGTCTTTACAATATTGTATTATTCAAAATCCAGTTTATGACCATCGTGACATATTAATGGATAATTCACCATTCGTTGGCAAAAACCTGATTTTCACTGTTGTTTGATTTCACACACACTGAATCTCAGTCCCATATGTATGTCATTGCTATATATCCCACATTTAGGTTTTGAGCATCTGTCCCTTTAACAGTGTGTCCTTACACGAGTCTGCTAAATCTGGCACGGGTCCGTGTGTAGCTGTACCAGCCCTGCAATCTGATGGTGATTATGTCACGCAGCCATTAAGCTTTATTTCACCCATATATAAGCTTTATTTCACCCAGAACTGTCTGAAGCAACAGTGCCAGACAAAACACACAAAACGCTTTACACTCTCCTGTGACACACACACATATATAAATGTAAAATAATGTACACAGTGACTCGTAGCCAAAACACATCTTGAGTTGTCCCAGCACCTCATATAAAGGTGATGTTATGCTAGTGAAAAGTTGATGTAATGGTGCTACATTTGTCAGCATTTTACTGTTATTGTTAGATAAATTTATTCTAGAAAGCATTTTTTCTTTCAAATGTATTGTTTGTGTTTAAAAAGTGGTACCCATGGCAAATTTGACAAATTTA
Organism: Oreonectes daqikongensis; assembly: GCA_026939265.1. NCBI lineage: Eukaryota > Metazoa > Chordata > Actinopteri > Cypriniformes > Nemacheilidae > Oreonectes > Oreonectes daqikongensis. The sequence goes on along the minus strand of JAOTQM010000047.1, from coordinate 3,686,032 downwards.
GGTTATTGGGCATTGCTTTAAAAAAGGGTATTGGTGCATCCCTAGTTTTAAATCATCAAATCTATTATTTTGTTCAATACAATCCGTAAAATGTATAGTATAGTACAGTACAGTACAGTAAACAGAATAGCATAGTATAGTATAAGAAAACCGTACAGCACAGAATAGTATAGTGGCATGGTATGGCACAGTGCAGAACATTACAATATAGGATGATACGGTGTGGTGTCGTGTGGTGTAGTTTAGTTTAGTATAGTATAGTTGCACAATACGGCATGGTATGGCACAGTGCAGTATAGTACAGTAAAATATAGGATGATACGGTGTGGTGTGGTATAGTTTAGTATAGTATAGTTGCACAATACGGCATGGTATGGCACAGTGCAGTATAGTACGGTAAAATATAGGATGATACGTTGTGGTGTGTTGTAGTGTGGTATAGTATAATATATTATAGTGGCACAATACGGCATGGTATGGCACAGTGCAGTATAGTACAGTAAAATATAAGATGATACGGTGTGGTGTGTTGTAGTGTGGTATAGTATAATATATTATAGTGGCACAATACGGTATGGTATGGCACAGTGCAGTATAGTACAGTAAAATACAGGATGTCACGTGTCATGTGGCATAGTGGCGCAATATGGTATGGTATGGTACGGTACGGAATGGTATGGCATGGTTTTTATTTGTATTTATGAAAATGTAAGTTGGTAAGTTAGTAAATTTAGTAAGTAAATTGTAAGTTGGACTGGTTACACTCACACTTACTGTAGAATGACCCCTGGCCAGGTGATTGTAGAATGGGTGTGACCACCTCTCTCCCTCTCTTTCTCACATGAAAACACACACACTCACGCTTTTGCATCAGTGGTTAGAACTGCACTTTATATTACATGCACACACACTTGCTAATACACAGAGATGTAGGGTGGTTGTTTGAGCAGTGTGGATGAAGGGGGGTTTGACTGGGGCAGGGGAGTTTGAGCCAGGTAGAGTCCATGTGTGAGGGAGTTCAGCAAGGGTGAGTTACAGGATGTGCCAGGGGTCAGCTGGAGCTCTTACATAGCGCTAATGCACCAAAACCGCACATTACATCACAACGCACACAGTTCGAGATGCATTCATGTTGAAATGATGTTTAATAATGTGATCCTGACCTTAGTTTGAACCTTTTGGTTACTGAACAAACCTATACCAATTTCTTACCTTTTTTATGAGGTGGCTTATTACTAATTTGTTTTAGTACGATCTGCTTTCACGCCAGTGTTGGATAGGTTTAGGGGTGGGGCTTCATTTATTTCTTTGATATATTTTTATTGTAGGTTTACAGTTTATTGTATTTTTTTGTTCTTAACAGTGTTGCGTCATTAGCTTAGCAACATGCAAACTCTACTGAAATCCATTGTTAGTGAGAGCTCTGCTCATAACTTACCAAGAGGGTTGACCTGCATCTTCAGAATATTGCTTGGTCTGTATTTTCACACTTGAAACCCATCTTGGGCGGTCACTTAAAGAAACTGCCCCCACACCGGGGCCCCGGGCACGCATACCTCCCACTTTGAGGTTACCGAGCACTTGCGAAGACCACATATATTATGTTCACCAAGATTTGTGCTCCCTTCTCTTCCTCTTTGACCTCTCACTTTGCTGTCATATCCACGGCCACCCCCACGTCTGCCTGTGGTTTCTCACTCTTCTTGCCATTTATTTGCTTTGTCTGTGTAACATCTATCGGTGCATCTGTCTGCCTGCCCTCCCGTATCTATTACACCACCTGATCTGGCTCTGCGTACACGTCCATCTGCGGTGCTATGACGACCGTCCGCAGCCGCTGCGACCCGTCACACTCACAAATCACAGCTGTAATGTGACCACCACGAGGATGGAGTCACACTGTGCCAAAACACTCACGTACGCACACATTAACAACGTTTTGAAGCTTGGTGCGTTATGCAAACTGATTTTAGCTAACTCATGGCTTCCTAACTTTTATCCTGCATTGGGTGCATTACTGTGGTTTATTGAAAAGTGGTTTTACAGTCCAAACCAAATGCTATAAATGATGCTAGTCAAGGAGGTCTGTAGTACCCGGGAAATGCTATCTGTTAGCATTTCCATTCACTTCAATGGCAGTTGCGCGGCTAGCGCTGACAACCTGTAAATATACCAGCTGCCATCTTACATCTTTATCAAGTTTTCAGAAGTGAGATTTGAGCTGTTTTTGAAAGCTAAGAAAAAAAACAATGAAACCAATGATAAATGTAACATTTTTTATATTTATATTAAAATAGCACTATAACATTAACAATAATTCTCATTCAAACAAATAATTAATTCATTACTCTTGAAAGCAGATGCTTTTTCATAAATAAGTTATGAGCCAGAAGAAAAATGCATCAACAGTTATTGTATAGCTTTACAGGATTTCAAAAGTAGCTGAATGCACAGATGGGTGTATGGGAACAGCCATAGACATACATAGACGGTGCATTGAGTGCGTCGGCCTGCTCTCGCCATGGGTCAATAGTGCGGCAATATTGGGGAGGGCAAAACTGCCCTATTATCATATATATTTCTGGAAAAAGCACAACTCACTTGATTTTAATGCTTGACAACTGTACATTTACAATGAAAAACTAAATGAACTCTCAATGTATTTGTACTCTATGTAGATTGCACATCATACAATTAATTGCCCAATGCGGTGTCTATGTATGTCTACAGGTACAGCAGGCCTAAAACGTCAGTAACCGAGCACTCCATACTGCCACTACTGGATGGGAGTATTTCACGGTAATGGCTAAACACAATCGTTTCATTCTTGATAACGATCATACTTGACCCTGCACGACCATGTTACATTGATCTACCAATAAGAGAACAGTTTGATAACCTCCAGTGTACGATATTCCAGTGTTTGCACCACATAGATACTGTGCGAGATACTTAGAAATGTCCCTTACAACAAAGGACTGTGAAGGTACACCGATGGATTACCACATTTATGTACCATGGTATATTTTTATATATTTACTCCAGGGTACCATGGTGCTGTGTCTAAAAATTGCATGGGAATACCATGGTACTATTAAGTGCTTTTATCCAAGTTTCATATCGAGCCAGCTGATATCTTGGTATCTAATAAGCTTGGAGTGTTTAAGTAGTTGCAAATATACAGATTATACCTTTTAGCGATGCATTTGTAATAGTTACGTTTTGCGATTTATACTCTGAACTCTTAAGTCTTGAGCTTCATATATTCTGTTTCTTTGCTCTTTGAGAGTCCAAACACAAAGTCCTCACTTCCAGTTACATATTCCAGTTTTAACTTCTCGTTAGCAACTTCTAGTTGCTATTCCAGTAGTTCCTCAAGCAGTCCACAGTCTTTTTCCAGCCCGGCCCGGTGGTTTTAAAGCGAACAAGAGCCGAACGTTAGTTCAAGTCAATATTGCACAGCATTTGGCCGTCGTGTGCTGAATGATGTGTGTTTGGCAGACCTTAATTGTGTTGTGTTTTAAATACAGTCTCGCTGTTTTTGTCCCTGTGGAATCCCTTTTAAGTCCATGCTTAAAGGATATCCTGAGTGTAGCCAGCTCCCATAGCGCAGAGGCCGCAGAACTGGTGGCCTCCAACGACTGCAATGGCTGATGGGAAATGTAGTTCATAGGAGCTTATTTGGCAAAGATCAAAGACATTTCCAGTTATTATAAAAAGATATTTCCAGTGTGTCTCCGTTATATCCTGTGCGTCTCCACCCTGACTCGCAGCTTTGTGGTTTCTCCTGGGACTTTGTCAGCGGTTCAGTCATGGTCTTCTTCAGGACATAACCCTAAGTGAGGATGAAGGACCAAATCTGATTAGATCTTTGATAGAATTTGACAAAATAATTAAATTTATTTGTTAAAGTTGCAGTGTGTCATTTTTACGCCACTAGCGGCACATAATCTGTTTGTTACATTTAACAAAGGAGTCATGGATTGGTTTGATAGCTTGGCAGTTATAGCCCATCCTAGCAGATAACGTAACACCATTATGTTGAAAAAAAAACCGGTTTTATTACTAAAACTATTAAAAGTAGCTGTACGTTTGTTGTGTTATTTAGTTTTTTTATGTTATTTTGTTATTTAATGTTCGTTTATTGTAAAATATTGACATTACATTATCATAGCTCTCATGGAGGCCTTGCTCATCCTCCTCCGATGTTTCCGTCGCCGCTTCCGCGGGGGCTGAAGAGGAGGCGGAGTCTGTGGGGCTGAGGGTGTGGTCTGGGAGGCTTTCGTCACTATAGGATAATGAAGAAAACAGAAGTTATGGAGTTATGTGGGTGTTTAGCATGGAAAAAATTCAACTCTGAGTACTCAGTATCACATTAATTTGTTGACCCCGTGACTTTATATGGTACCGTGACGTTAAAGAGCCAGGAAGAACAACAGGAAGCTTAAGTTACTAACTACAGTACAATGTGTACACATACACACACACAATTACAATGTTGAAGAGATCAGTATTATATTGTGTTTGGACCTACCAAAGCAAAGTTTAACTATCAACCTTACTAAAAAGACCAGAACCAAACTAGCACACACCAGCTTAAAATGCAAGGTCCAGCATGACCCAGAGACAAATTGTGTTGCTTATATGTTGCTTTATTTCCACAGGCCTCTTACCTGTTTGTTGTGTGCTTGTTTGTTGATGGTTGGACACTTGTGTTGTATGATGTTGATGATGATGGTGATGTTGATGACGAAGATGATGTTGTGTTTCTTCTTGATGCTGTTCCATTTCCTGCTCTTGCGGCAACTTCTGATGATTACTCGCTTCTGATTGGTGGTGGTGGTGTTTTCTAACTTCTGATTGGTGATCACCTAGCACTTCCGATAAGCCACTAGATTGGCCGATCACCTCAACATGGCTGTAAGTGCGACCAAGTCCATCCAGTTGGCCGCTGTGTGGCACACTGTGTTCTGGTTGGACGGAATCGTGAGCAGGATTGTGTTCTGGTTGCTGTGGTGTAGTTTGATGATGTGGTTGCTGTGGTTTTAACTGCTGTTCCTCATGGTGACGTTGAGTGTAATGCTGTCCCACAGTGGGCATCTTTACAGTTGTGCCATCTCCGCTGCCCACATGCGCGTGATGTTCGGGTTTTACGTGATGTTCCACGGCTTCCTCTCTTTGCGTTTCATCGCTCATCATGTGTGGAGCTCCTAATGTGGTTTGTCGAATGGGAACATCTTCTTTACTTACATAAACCGGTGTATGAGTGAGTGTGTGCTGGGACGGGCTTTGTCGGTAACCCTGTGTGTGTGAAAGTGTATATTTGGACTGCCACTGCAGTTCATGTGTTTCTTTGTCTTCTAAGTGCAGTCTTTGATTATGTTTGATTTCATCATGCCGATGGAGCTCTTGTTTTGATTGGTTCTTTGGTGCCGTTACTTTAGGGTGGGGACGGGACGGAGGAAGGGGTGTGGTCTGGAGCCTTGGAGCATTTAAAGAAAGGTGCGGTTGACATCTACAAGACACGTGGTCCTCTATGGGTATGATAACTTTTTCATAGACCGGTTGTCGGTTGACAAACTGAATTTTTGTCATCTGAATGAAGAAACAGAAATTACAATATTATTTTAAACACAACAGCATTGTCCTAAAACTTAAAGGGATAGTTCACCCAAAAAATGAAAATTCTGTCATCATTCACTCCCCTTGTCATTTACAACCTGTATGAGATCACAAAAGAAGAAAAATGTTGATAAACGGACAACGGCGGTACCCATTGACTTTTGTGTCCATACAATAGAAGTAAATGTGACAAGAATGGGACAAGAGGGTGAGTAAATGATGAATTATCCCTTTAAACATTTACTACAAAGGGTACCTGTAAATGCCGTGTGTCTATGGCAACCGGTACGCATTGTAGCACGCGTGTGTTGCAGCAGCCAGAGCATCGCTGCACTTCAACACACGGAGGCCATAACAGGAAGTTGGTATTCCGTTTGTCCAACATTGCACGGGTCACTTCCATAACTTCTGTCCTCACTTTACACATCGCCTGCTGGGCCACCTGAACACCTGAAAGAGCAAAAAAAGAGTACATTTAAAACTGGTGTGTCTTATTTATTCACAGCTAGCATTAGCAACTGGTTTCCCTTTGTTTTGTAGATGGTCGAGATGCTCAAACAAACAAAGCAGTGGCTTACTACGTAATACGTTTTAATAAATATTCCAAAGAAAATCACAAATACACAGGAAAATGATTTCAACACCCTATAAAACGTTGATGGCACGCTGTCAAGTGCTTGACGTAAACACAAATTCTTACCAGATTTATTGTACTACCTCACAGCAGAGGCCAACCTCAATTCAATGGTTAGGATTTAGACAAACCAGACCAACAAGACTACACACACTATAATTTAACCTCTCAACACTCAGTCAAACTGTGTGCAGAGGTGCACTTGAGTGAAAGTGAGCGCTCGGCGAGAGAAAAAAGCATTACGGTTCGAATCTGTGTGTAAAAGCGGCGTGGGTGGTAAAATGGAGCTCTGAAATGTGCAAGGGTGACCTGAGGACACACGGCAAGACTGGACTCTGCCGCAGAGACAAAATCAATCACAAAGACACAGCAGACTGTGCCACATCCAAATACGCACATCTCACAAGCCACAACACTACTGTGGAATCCAGACTTCAAATACCTTCAGATTCTGCTTAAGAACAAAGATGGAGAGACGAGAGCGAGTCAAAGACAAAGGGAGGAAGGGACGGGGTCGGTCGCACTTACTGAGGCTTCTGGAGAAACGTCGGTGTGTTTCGTTGGCGTGGATCTCGTTCTCTGGGTTCTCATCATCTTCCTCTGAAACGGGAGGGATTAAAAAAGACAAAACGTCAATTTAATACGATCACAAAGATCTCTTTAATGCTTCTCGATCACGAAAATGTCTGGTTCATGTTTAAGCGCTCTATTCTAAAAAAAAAAATCTGGGTTGTTTAAAACTTTTTGGGGGGTAAAATATGGACAAAACAAAATTGTTGGTTTAAATTAACCTAGAAAAAACATATTTGACCCAACCATGGATTGAAAAAACACAGAATTTTGGGTTGAAACAACCCAGAATAGGTGTTTGGTTTGGTCCATATTTGACAAACCATGGGTTGAAGCAACCAACTTTTTTTGTACTGTCTGATCTATTATCAGCCAGACCTGTCAATCAAAATCCTGGGTGGCCCTTAAGGGTCAGAACATTGTCAAATATGGCTAAAATGCTCACAATATTACAAGGGTGTACACATACTCACAATACACACATTCCGGTATAGGGAACAATAGCAGAGGCTTGTGTTTTTGTGCCGTCTGTAAACCGAGAACTGGATTGAGCTCAAGGTCACTGCTATTGTGCCTGTCTGGGGCTATACACAAGCCATTCATGTAAATATTGCCATTACTGACATACATGCACATACACACTGCATTCCAGACCCTCCTTCCTGCCTCACCTACCCACTCCCATACACACATTCCACAAATCACCAGACTTTTACTGGTGTGGGTTGATTTTGAGGGCGTTTTAGTTTAGGGTCAGCTTTACCTACGGATTCTACGTCCAGAATTCTCTTCAGGTCATCTACAGATGAAATCGGGGTGTTCAACACTAAATCCACCAGAGATGAAGGAAGAGGGTCTCCCTGAAAGAGAGAGAGAGATGCTTAAAAACAATAGTAACTTGCACTTGCGAATATACACATACCTATTAATAGTTTCGGTGTCTAACCGACTCGCGTGTCAACATACAACATGCATCATGGACTTCTACAAAAGATCACAGCACAAAGAGATGAGAGAGAAAGAGAGCTTGACTGTGTGTTTATTTTTTATCTCTGTTCTTTATTAAGCTGCATTACTCATAATCAGATCACTGCGTGTGCGTTTGTGTGATATGGTCAGTGTCATGTGGCAGGGAAAACACATATATAAATACAACTTTTTTTTTAAATCATGCACACACAAAGGAGTTTTTATATTCATTTATACTTTACAGGCTCACTGTAGCCGTACAGAAAGCATACAGCTAATTTCCAAAGAAAACACAATATCCTCTGAATATAATCTGCATTTAGACGGTTTCAACGGACACACGCGCCTTGCCCGAAGTTAACTTCCGGTCTGCGTTTGTTGATCGGTCTGGCTAGTGGCTAATAATATTACTATTTATATTTAATTTAATTTATATTAATTAATATTATAATTTGATTGTATAATAATTGTATTAAATAAACAATTTGTTAAATGGGTCGTGTAACTTTGTCGCATTTAAGTTTAGCCAAGTAACTGTTCTTCTTCTGGTAACCCAAAATAATACTGACTAGACATACTTTTAACTCGCTATCTAATGTCATTTACTTGTTATTTCTTTTGCTTGTTATCAGAAATAATCTGCAGGGACTTTATTCTTTGCGGATGTGTACCTGAAGTTAAGTTTGTGCCACAAAAGCATGCATGCTCAGTAACGCTTGTTTATGCTGTTGCTTTGAAACCATGTAGTCAATATTTTATTAATGTTGAAATATTATAAACAATACTAACAATATTATACAATTATATTCTAAAATGTACATCTGGAAGAAATTCTGAAATGTGTACATCAAATGCATTTTTGACCATTAAAAGGTAATATAGATTCTCTGATATATGACCACCCACCCATAAGCACTAAATACACTTTATTCAAAAAAAGCTTATGCTCAGTTTCACACGTTGTCAATACACAATTAAAATCATTAAAACCATGTGTTGCATTTTAGCATGACCACAAGGGGCGCTATAGTGGGCAGTAAAGATTAAAATGTATCTATTGGCAGAAATGCAAAATCATATACATAACTATGCCTTCAGAGGTGTATAAAGACCTTACATTATGAACTGTTATGTTTTTATTATGTTAGTATGAGCTATTTCTATCTGCATACACCGTGGGTCCCCTTACATGGACTTCATCATGTTGTTTCTACAGTAAACGGACAAACTGCTCTACAGAGCGCCTTTCAGATGTTATCTCCTTCGGCAAAGAAGCGAAAACATGACGGCATCTTTGTCCTGTGTCAGCCACCATAGTGTTTCAAAAGGGAGGGGGGAAAGGTGGAATGAGCCAGTGGATGCAATTCTCAACCTCACTGCTAGATGCCGCTAAATTTCATAAACTGGACCTTTAACTGAGCCAATTTAAACCTTTAGATGCAAGAAGTTAATAGAAATTTTGAGTTTGAGAAGACTTTTTACACTGCTGCTATGTTTGTTATAACTAACTAGTAACTACACGAACAGCAATGCATGTTTAATTGCACAAATGACAAGAATACATATAAAGCATTTACACTGTACATGCCAAACTTAATACAGGTAATTTATTTAGAGAATTGTTTAAAAGGACAGTACCAAAAGTCATGTTGAATTTAAGGGTAAGAGAGAGAGTAAATAGGGAAAAAGTACAGTCATTTTATGTGAGATGGTTGGACCCTTACATGTGCACAATTGCAGGTCAGTGTGAAACAAATGTGCACTCTGTACAGTATGTAATGACATACTGTCAAATCCATACGTGCGTGTGTGTGTACACTGATCCTGTTTAGATGACATCACTCCCATTTGCCACATGCTCTTGCCACAGTAATGCCGAATGCATCGTGGGACACTGGACCCAAAGGAATGCCAATAGTTCATCCTGAGAAAAACTTGGGGAATGTGGTATAATTATGGATCTGGATGGCTATACTCACACACATTCGAAACATTAGAGGGCGGCCACATGGCAGTCTGCCATAACTTTTAATCCAGACATAAAGAAATACTGTATGCATGTCCGTGACTGGAGACAAACTTACACACACACCCTGTCCACACCTGCACACACAACCACATAGATTCCATAGGGTGGACAGATAGAGGTATTGAAAGAAGGATGAAAAGACAGGGATTTCATTCAGACCAAGCTGATCTGACTGTTTCAATAATCACGCTTACATAGAAAAGGATTACGCATTACATGAAAGATAAAGTACAGAGTGTTTCACTTAAAGGAACAGTTCACCCAAAAATGTCATTGTTTACTTTCTCATCCCAAATGACTTTTCACATTCCTTTGTGAAGTACAAAAGAAGCATGTTTGAGCATTGTCCTGCCCTTCGATTGTTATTATGTTATATTGTTTCTAGTGAAAGTCAATAGCGACTGGGGCTGTCAAACTTAAAAAAAGAGTCACCCGAGCAGCATTATAACTTATGTTCTGTAATCTTTTAAATTGAAGTTGAGGAAAAGATGGCAAATCATTGAAAATCAAAAGTCAGCTCGCCGCGTTGCGGTCATGATGCGAGTTCATGAGATATGTGTACAAATTGTGTTTATAAGCCTGATGTTTTTATACTTTTAATCATTTTATTATTCCTGAATATCAACTTTGATATGAAAAAACATGTGGGAGCTGGGAGGGTAAAGGATGACAGAATTTTCCTTTTTGGGTGAACCAATCCTATAAACACATGCACAATAAGGCCCATCACTCTTCAAAACCTGAGTCATTAATGCAATCCACATTGATTCTGTCCTCTCAGGTGTAAGGATTACCTATAATTTGTTTGATTCCTGAGTCATGTCTGCAAAAGCAATTTAAAGGAAAAAACGTAAGCTCCCGGGGCTGTGCCACATGCGTAATGCGAAAAAGCAAAGCCAAATCATCTTATGTGATCCATCCTCACGTCTCTACCATCTCGCCTAGATTATACCGCACTCTTATATAACTTCAACACAAGACTTATGATGCACCAATCACAGAGACTGAAAACCCATCAGCGGCGGTGACCTTCTAAACTTACGAAAACACTCCTGGGGGGGCAGACCTAAAGTTTGCAGGTTTTTTGCTTTTATAGTTTTGGTGATGATGAAATGGACATATTCACAATCAGATTACAAAAAAAACATCACAAGGGGATTTAGGTTTTAAGTGCGTGTGTGCGTGCGTGTGTATGTGTCCGGCCAGTAGTTGATATGCTTGTCACAAAGACCTTCTTAGAAAGGTCAAAGCATAAGTGGGAATATCTGGATGCGTGAATGCATGGGTGATTCTGCCAGGGCAAAATGTCATTCAATTAGATTTAGATAGAACAGCACATCACTTTGCCGGAATCGCATTTCATGTCAACTTCCCAATAATGCAATACTGCTGAAAGGAAATCTCAAAATAACACACAACAATATTTTTATCGTCTTTTAGTAGATATTCTGCACTTTTATCTCAGTGTTCTTTTTATTATGGTTTCATTCTTTTATACACATTTGTAAATCAATTACATTCATTTTAATGTTATTTTGACGTTATTCTGATGTCATTTTGATGTTACTTTGATGTTATTTTGACGTTATTTCAATGTTTTTTACCGTTATATGTATCTTTAGCGTTTAATGTTATTTTAAATCACCCCCTTATAAAGAACTCTTCATCTCTTTGCTGTTTTTTTTTATTATTTTTATTAAGTAACAACTTTGAATTTACATTGTGTATAAAAAGTGCTATATGAATGAACTTGGCTTGCCTAAATTTCAGCATTAATACAACAACCATTTCTGTTATATTTCCATTCTGCAATTTAACATGTAATGTTAAAATGTTGTGAAATTAATTCGCCTGGCCGACATCATTTATGACGCAAAGAACCCAATATAAAAAAACAGGGCTATTTGAATATATCATATAAAAGCATAATGTAGTGTTTTCAATTTTATGACACTGATGCTCTTAAGCTGAGTGATGTGTTTTGGCAGTGGTGTACCTGGGACCGAATCCAGGGCACATTAATGCTGGCAACACTCACTGTATCTTTTTGTTGAGTTTAGAATTACACCTTTAAAGAAATACAGATTAAGCATCAAATCCAGTAGAGTTTATCAGGGGGCAATGGGTGGGGGACCTCCGCTCAGGGCCAATGCGCACTCAGGCAAGCTTATGAGGGAATCTGTTACACTAATACCACATTATGCTTGAATTTCATCCCTCAAATCAAGACACACTGAATGCAGCTATTGTTAGAAAATGAAAAGAAACAACGTACGCCGATCAGATCGTGACGTCAGTCAGGTGGGGCTTACCTGCGAGCGACCGGAGCGCAGGCACGCCGCGAGCACCAGCAGCAGAAGCCGCAAACTCATCATGCGCGCACATCCAACTGTCTCTCTCTATGTCAAACACGCACACGCGAGCGCGCACTCGGCTGCAGTAAAGTTTATTCCGGATTCACTTCAGTTGCGTTGCGAGCTGATCCGTATTAACTTTGAACTCCAGCGTGAAGATATTGTCACCGATCCGTTAAAAACCGCATTTTATTCAATTCATTTACAGAAAGGCAAAAACTCCACTCTTCAGCTTAAAATAGAAGCTTTTAATATCCAAACGCAATATGTCCAGTGTGAACTCGTATTTGTAAAAATAACCAATGCATAATCATCCAAGGTTCCACAAGTATGCAACTTTCCTACAGTGAGCAGCAATATTGCTGTAGTGCGCGCGCCAGCTCAGGTGGTATAATGCCCCACTGCTGCAGTTCAAGCGCTGACTTCAGACTAAAGGCAAGTCACGCCCCCGTGTCATCTGATTGGCTCTCCGCCCCTTTAGGGATGAGCTAATGTTTCCATATAAGGCAAATGATGACTCCTCATGACCTGAGATTCTTTGTGCGACTTTTATTTGGAAAAAGTCGTTTTTCCCACAGCCACCTGTTCAAGTGTTCCACTGTATAAACGAAGAACTGTGAAATGTCATAGCAGACAATCCAGGCTTATGAGAAGATTCTCAAACAGCATTTACATTTAGGCATTTAAGCAACTTAGGAACAAAATTAGGAAAACAATATAGTGATTCAACAATGTGAGATTGGAATATAGGCCTAGCCCTATTACACATTAGAAATAATAAGCATGTCATGATCATGTTAAAATCACATTCATATTACTGTAACACCGAAACATCTATTAAGTAATGAACAGTTACTGTGAAATGTTTATATTGTCAAATATTTATACATACATACAGCACTTTTCTTGTATTCTCTTCAGTATATTTTTAAATCAAAATCTTTTTTGCAATAATTTCACCTTCCATGTAGAAGTGAAAATCTTAACATAAATACATAAATAAATAGAAAAAAACCCCATTAAAATAGGCTAAATATCCTAGTATTAAAATAATAATTATTACTTGAGTTTAGGTTAAAAAAATTTACTTATTAAGAAAATATTCTTCATGTCAACGATTTTTCCTTTGTATTTGGGGTAAAAATGTACCCGGATGTGTTTTTACCATGCTTTGTGAGACCCAATAAGACACAGGAACAACAGTTTGATGGTTGTTGCCATATATTTAAAATCTGTCTGTAAAAAATAGAACACATCTTTAAAGTCTTTACATTTACATTTATGCATTTGGCAGACGCTTTTATCCAAAGCAACTTACATAACATTGTACTATACATTTGTACATTTTGTATAGTAAGCAAGTGGGGGTTAGGTGTCTTGCTCAAGGGCACCTCAGCTGTTACCCGCCAGCCCTGAGAATCGAACCAGCAACCTTCTGGTCATGAGTCCAACTCTCTAACCAGTGGACCACGACTCTCTAACCAGTGGGCCACGACTTATTTTGTTTTTAGTTTTATTAATATATTAATATTAATAATATTGATATCAATAATATATTTATTTTAATAAATTATATAATTTATTTTAGTTTAAGTTTTTTTAATGTTTTACATTTTTATTTATTATTATAATTTCAGTGCCTTCAATTTTTTTCAATTTTTTTTATCTGAGGCAACGTTTCAATTTTTCGCATAGTTTTTCCAATAATTGTAAGGCCAATATTTTATTTCAATAAACAGAAAGGTTTTCAAAGTTTACATGTAAACTAAACTTTAACTCAACCTTGTGTTGTCCCTTTTATTTATTTATCACAAAAAACGACTCACAATGTGTCATATTTTAAATCACACTTTTTAAGATATAGCCTGAATAAGCATTAACAGAAAGCAAAAAAATGCACCAACAAACAGTTCCTGTGATTTCGCAAAAGTTTGTGTTTTTGGGATTTCCAGTTGAAAGATGAAATCATATTCATGAGGTCATCTCCAGACTAGCTACAGTAAGCATATTTGTAAAGCTTCAAGCTAATAGGGCTTATGGAAACGCTAAATGCTTCACATGCTACAACTCCATACTGTAGTCTCGAGGTCTCTATCTCCCCTGTCTCACTGTATGTTACTGGATAGATTTACATTACGGTGTGTGCCAGCGCCTTCTGGAGAGAATCGCACATCAAGGGTTTCGTCGTGAGGTCGGAGGTCACGGTGGCCCCCTCTGCTGCAGCTGCAGAAAGTATAAAACGGGTGCTTGAGCGACTCAGGGAGGCTATTTATAAACACACTGACCTTTTCGTTTTACGTGCAGCGAGTAATTGACATGACGCGCGTTATCGTGAATCGCAGGAATGACCAGTATCACCTGTGCTCCAAGGTGATCAGAACATAGTGCCGCCATTCAGCGAAGAAAAGAGAGAGGGGGGGGATACTATAGTATACCCATAATAGTATGTTATTCAAAACAGCCAGAGAGAGAAACTTGACCCAGACATTACCTTTGACCCTCTGTTGGTTCACTGTCATCCAGTAGTTTCTGTAAATTATCAGCTACAGTATTGCAACAGAGAATATAAGACAGCAAGAGAAGTTAAACAAAAATATAACATTAGTCATTTGTGACATGCAGTGCAGACAGTATCACTGGGTGGCAGGGAGACAGACGTGGTGTGTCACTCTTTTAGTGCACATTAGGTTCTGTCTGGTTGTCTGATTCGATTGATGAAGCCAATTCTCACCCTTCATTAGTAGGCCAGCCAAAATTCCACATTTTAGCACGAAGGCTTTGAAGAGCCGCCCCTCCCCTCCCGTCCCGTCACCCCTTTTCCACCCCTTTCAGAACTTTTCTTTCTTTTATTCGTTCTCAGTAATTTACACTGTATTACACTGAATAACTGCATAATTTAAAATAACTGTGAAATTAAAAACCATGATTATCGATATCGTGTTAATTCTACATATAGAGGATGACGGAAACAACACTGGTCCAGAAGAACTTCCTGTTTCATTACACAAACATTTGAACAAAATACAACAGAATATTTTGAACTGATTAAAAATGTTAAACAAATATCTTTAATCATACATGTGAGTTTTTAAAACAAAATTAAATAAATAAATAAATAATAAATAAATCAATAAAAAAAATATAAAAGCAGAAGTTCTTTTGGACCAGTGTTTACATATTGTAAAATGGTCTATATGACCTTGTCTGTGAAAACCCACCTCTTTTGGGATTTGATTGTTTATGTTTTACAAAATCCTACATAATGTAAAGAACATTTTGTGAAAATATAGGCTTGATATTTTTAATATTGACTGAGTAATGCCTTCATCATATTGAAGTTAATGCTTGAAATCAAGTTTTGATGCTTGTTGTCTTTAGCCTGGTTTTCACAGACACACAAAATTCAATGGATGTCACAATAATATTATTATCGTGAGTTGTTTTGGCCTCGATAATCATGCAATGAAAATCTGATACTGTGACAGCCCTAATTATAGGTCATATTTAATTTAATAATTTCAATAAATATAATAACATACAATATTTAACACATAATAAAATATGATAAAACAATTGAGTTGATCTTTTTATGTTAATATTTGATAAATACAAACCGTTTGATAAATACAGCTTCTTGTGATAATAGAGAGATTTTTGTTTTGTTTTGTTTTGTTCTAGAATTGTGTGATTGATTGCCAAGCTGTTGCTATGGTGTTGTGAATAGTTGTTCTGGGTGGTTGCTAGGGTGATTGGCCAGACCTAATATCTCCATTACATTCTGGTCTCTAGATGTACTGTTGTTCTCTTCCAAAGCAATTTCATGGAATTTTTCCTAAAGCTTAATACGTTGGTTTAGGAGTTCGGTAGTCCGAAGTGCTCCTGTGATCGAGGTTGTAACGGAAGTTAAAATATGTAATGTATTTCTTTTTTCTGAGGTGGGGGATTTTAGGCTTTACCTCTTGATTGTCTGGCAGTTCTGAGCAAACAATGGTGAACTCACACTGTTCATGCTGTGAAGTTCACTTCGCTTTCGTTCTCAACCCACTTCTATTAAAACTGAAGGATTAGTGGGTGGGGGGCTTACAGACGTAGGTTGGGAGAGAGAAAGGTGGGGGGACAAGAGTTGGGCATCTGTTTGTGCATTGTATGTGTTTTCCCGAGTCAACAGCGGAGGAAATGAACACAGCAGCTAAATATACAAACATCACAATGAGCTAGCAAATAGCAGCTGCGCGCGGGAAGGCTAATGTCATATCGAGTATAATAGCAGATGAAGACAGGGAGCGGATATGAGGATCTGCTAACAAAGTATGGACGGATAGATGCACTGATTGATGGATTTATGGAGGGATAGTTTGATGATGATGATGATGATGAACCGGAGGTCAAGGAGATAGCGGAGAGCCAGGTAAATGATACGAGTGGCCCGCTGTTCTCAAAGTGACACTGCATTTAGGTGTTTGTATGCCAGAGTTGTAGCAGCAGGTCATGAGGGAATCATCGTTCCAGGCTGGAGGAGAAAACAGGAAGCCATGCTGATGGTTTTTTCCTCTGACTGATGTTAATGTGGACATGGGGTTCTGGATTCAACCCAATGAGAGAACACAGAGCTTCGCTGTATTCATAATGCTGACCTGGACAGAGTCATTGCATCTGTGTACAAGAAAACATCCACACTTTACTGTTCTTACTGTAACAGTAGGTTATATTGATCTAAACACAACAAATAAACTGCCACCTATTTCACCTGGAAAGGTACCAGGTTCAAACCACAGGTATTTTGGCCATACTAAGCTAAATTTGCAGTTACTCTGGTTGTACTACACATTAAAAACATTCTCCTATGGTTAAATCATGGCTAATGTTGATAAATCCCTGGGCAATAATGTATAATAACATATATATTTATTGAGTTTTAAAACTTGCATTTACAATTGCCTCCCCCTACTTAAATCAAATCAAAGTTTTTAAACTTAACAGAAGTTAATTGTCCCATGCTTATTTAGTTCATACGTTATTGTTTAACATGAAACATTTTTATATTTTGTTTGTAAAAAGTTGTCATATTACTTTGAATAGACAAAACCTTTTACGCATTTCTGCAAATATTTCGAATTTTCCATGCTTCCAGTATCCCCATGCTGACCTATTAATATGTTACAGTATTATAACTTTTATACTAATCACCCCTACATAAAAAAAAGTTATTTTACTACATAGTTTTATACAATGTAATACAATATACAATATAAATAAAACAATATAACTGAAGTTGTTCTTTACCTCTTTATTATCTAAGTTGATACAAGAACCTTATCAATGATCAATTTCACCCATGTGTTCCCCACCCCTTACCTAAATGCCACTGTTGGTCATGTAAACAGAGAATCATTGTGATTGCTAATGATCTTTCCATCCAGATGCTATTTTGGTAGTATTTACTGTACGTGTAGTATTACACCCAAAATCATAGCACTAGAGACAGTTCAGAATATTTTTATACTGTAATATCCACCTTCAAATATTTATGCAGGCCCCATAAATAAGACCCTCATTACCTCCCTTTTACCTTTCCAGAAACCTAATGTCATCTTTCCACATGGACTACAGTGTTGGACATGTATTGGGCAGCCATGCCTCAAATAGATAAACTAAGATGATTATACTATTTAGAAATCATTTTTACGTCAGCGTTATCATCTAAAAGCATTAGTTCAAGCACAGTACAAGTTGCTTACGGTTGTAATGAACTCTCTGTTTGATATTTAGTCTTGTAGAAGTGTTCAGGCCTTAAGGTGCAGCACAATCCCCTATTAACTCTCTCGTGTTTCATTGAGGCTTGGAAAGTGTGGCAACATTAAGGTCAGATTTCAAGCATATCTGTACATTTGCGGTTTGTAATCCACGATTAACCCAAAGCCAGCATGAAATCAATTCCTCAGATAAAAGACACTCATTCCTGTGTTCTAGCTCGAGCACGTCATATCAGATACAACACATCTTCATATCTGGCGTCCCGCCATTTTGGCTGTTGCGTGAAGAGGCAACAAACCCCAACATATATAGAGTTACGGCTGCTTTATAGACAGAATTGTCGACTAATCTAGATCTGTTTTTGGCACACGCATCATTCACAATGATTATTGAGCTCAGGTTCAGGTTGTGAGGAGCTTAAGGTTTGTCTGTGCACGGATGAAAAAACAGTGTCAGATTTTGATGAATAGGCAAACCAAGGTGTGTTTTCTGGGAGCGAGGGGTTGATCTCACCTGAGGTCCTGGGCCACAGGTATGTACACGGCTAATGGAAAGGCGGCCACAGGTGTTCAGAGGTCAGATCTGTACAGAGAGCGCACAGGTTATCAAACCCATGAGGGTACAGACAGGTGCAGAGACATTTATTGGTCAGATTACCAGTTTTGGCAGTCTTGAGGTTTTGGGTTGAGGTTAGGATCAAACATAATGACTGAGGCAGGCTGGAGTTCAGCACACCGGTTAGACAAAACCTCACATACCCACAATATGAGTTTGACTCAAGTTTTATGCTCAAACTTGTTTGATATTTGTCATCTTTTAAATCGTGTTGTGCACAAAAGATTCACAGATTGATCTTTTTGAAGATTGATTGACTGTATTACCTGACTGTTTATAAAACAGGTGGACCTATTAACCGGTCAACGCCCGACCAAACATTCCATTGCATTTAGGGCAGATCATCAACTGTTATATTTACAAAGAGGTCTCCCTTTAAAGGTCCAGTGTGTGACATTTAGCGGCATCTAGTGGTGAGGCTTTGAATTGCAACATGTGTCTCACTCCACCCCTGCCTTTCGAAGCACTACGGTAGCTGACACAAGACTATTTCTATTTGAATTCTGTCATCATTTACTCTCAAGTTGTTTCAAACCTGTTACTGTCATAGTAGGGAAAATAAATACTATGGGAGTCAATAGGAGATGATATCTGTTTGGTCACTGACATTCTTCCCAATATCTTCCTTTGTGTTTAGCAGAACAAATACATTTATACAGATTTGAAACAACTTGAGGGTGAGTAAATGATAACTGATTTTTGGGTGGACTGTCCCTTTAAGTTCTCCTGAGCTTTGAAAAGGAGACCTCTGAGCAATACAATGACCCTCTGATTTCTCTGAAGTAACTTTTAGACATGTGAAGCAAATATCTTAAACAGAGAGCAAGTGTTTGGTTTGTAGTGGTTCTGCTGGCAGACGTTGGATCATTTTAGAAGAATGAACATTTCGGATGTTGAATTTATACCTCATTTGAATCCCCTCCTCTTCAATCGGCTTGAATGAAGGTTGTAACTGTCACAGGTGGCTGTGTGGGTTACAGGCATGTGAGACTTAAGATCCAAGAGGAGTGTTATGAGGTTTTTGGGAAATTCCCAAAGCATGGAGGTGCTCTCTCTCTCAAATTATGAAAAACTCGGAGAGCATCCGTTCCACTGTTCTCCCCTTTCCTGTTCCAGGTCCTCAGAGGTTGAGGAAAACGGCACCTGGGGGAATACAGGGACTTTGGCCGCCCTCTCTCTCTCTCTCTCTCTCTCTCTCTCTCTCTCTCTCTCTCTCTCTCACACACACACACCTCTCAGTCTTTCCCTTGTTTTCCTATAGGCTACTGTCCTCCCATCATAAATATCATAACTATCAAGTCAAAGAGAAAGGCTTGTCCTAACAGTCCCGAAAGTTCTCTGTGGGGCTCATGGGTCAGTGCTCGCTGCTCAAACACGTTTCTCTGTTAGGTTTTTTTTAAAAGAAATTCCAGATCTCTTGAATTGTGGAATTTGACTTCCACCCTTGATAGCAGATTGTGTTTGGAGATTTGATGCCATATGCACTCATGCAATGCTTTAGAATGACCCGAAGTGTACATTTCCTGGTAAGAACGTGTTAAAAACACTGTAATTGGTGTTAGCTGATATTTTCCAAAGACTGTGTTTGGTTACCCGAGTATGTTTCAAAGACATATGTTTGTCATGAAACAAGTTTTACGAGCATTTCTTGTTATCCATATCAAATCTCCATCGTCTACAATCTTCCTATTTGTTCATAAACTGCTTATACAGAGGATTAAGTGATTTATGTGGTTCATGGTGCTCATGTTTCTCTAATGTGAAGTGAGGCAGAAGTTAATATCCGAACATGTTCAGCAATTAGTACAGATGTGCTTTCTGTTGTTAAAGTTAATAAGTGCCTTCGAGTGAACACCTGCCTTGTCCCATCTTCACACCCTCTGGGCGTATATTGTATGTTGAATATCGCTGCTGTCCTTCTGAAACCTTGTATCTCCATTTTTTGTGATTGTAATTTTTTTGTCATAAATCATTATTATTAGTCACCCTTCGTCATTGGGTTTTGCAAACATCTAACAGATAAAAAGTATTAAAAAAGTGCTTGTCAACTTTGACAACACAGTATTTAGTCAATTTAAAAGTACAGTTATTTTCATTTCTTGAAGAACAGCTAATTTGGACATATAAGGTTTCGGAAGGACAGCAAACATTTTTTTACAGATAAAGTGTTCTGCTAGTTCAACTCCAACCTAAAAAGTATCATTATTTTTTCATTAAGGAAGTTATATTTTTAATAGTTCTATATATACTAGGGCTGTCAAAAGATTAATCGCGATTAATCGCATTCAGAATAAAAGTTTGTGTTTACATAATAGATGTCTGTATACTGTGCATAATTATTTTGTATTTATGAACACAAACACATACATGTAGGCCTACGTATATTTAGGAAATATTTAGATGTATTTGTTTATATTTACCAATATTTGAAATTATAGTTAAATGTTTATTAATTTTTATATTTTATATTTTTCTTAAATATATATATGTACATATATTATGTAAACACAAACTTTTACTCTGGATGCGATTAATCGCGATTAATCATTTGACAGCCCTAATATATACCTTTTTATTTGATCTTTTACTTTGGATAAAACAATAGTCTGGAAGGTAATATTGTACTGATATGCATGTTAAATATTTTTCTCTTATTTTAATTTAATTATTATTTTATTTATTTGTATTATTTGACTTATTTTTTATTTAATTATCATTTTATTTATAATACAGTCATTTAAAATGTGAGCATTTATTTACCAATGTATTAACACTATTTTAAGTTTCTCTTCATTATAATTTAAAAATCACATTTGCTGTTCACTGGCATTCGGTATCTTTCCAACAAAACACAAACCACAATGTTCTGCTTTCATTCAGAGTCACAAGCAGCTAAACACAGCATGAACAGGAAGCTCGAAATCCATAATGTACCAATTTTGGGTTCTTATTCACAAAAGAAATACCAAATTGACCAAAAATAGCCTGCGTTCTTGTTTTGCAGTGGGTGTTTAGTGTCAAAAAGGAACAAAGATGTATTTCCATGTCAGAGGTTCTGTGAACTGATGCTGTGGGTGAATAAGTTTAAATTAAGTTTTTATTTCCAGCTTCAACCAAACACGCAAGATATGTATGGATGTGGTCACAGGGCTTTTAACGCGTGGAAAAACGCTTGTCTTTTTAACACTTTTAACGCTTGTCTTTTTGCTAGATAAGGTCGCAGCGAGAATGTAACATCAAAAAAGTAGCGCAGGAGTTTACCAACTGAGAAATGTTTGAATCATTTCAATTTCAAAAAGAATGGAGTTTGGGGGCACGAAAAGTTTTAATTTCAAAGTACGGTTAAGATGACTAGCAAAACTGTACACCATTCACTTACAGCATTTCCAATAAAACCTTAAGAAAAAGTTCAAATGTACAATTTTGACTTCATTTTGACTCGCAAATGGCCACACGCCGTGTACAATTGACCAATATTTACATATCTGTATGTAAAGACCAAGGGAATTATGGGTAAAAAGATCTCTATAAATGGCCTATACTGTATGATGGAGGGGAATAGTATCTTAACTGTGTTATGTACAAATACAAAGTCTTCCAGTAATTGTGTACATTCTGAGATCACTACAGGAAGGAGTCCACAAAGTCCTTATAAGGAGGTGTGTGGTACGGATGCAGGAGGATACGGTTAAAGAGTTTGTCATTTATTCAGCTAGCTGCCACAGACTAAATAAATGACAAACTCTTTAACCGTATCCTCCTGCATCCATACCACACACCTCCTCAGTGCCGTGCAGAGACCTTTGGAGGGGTAGGTGCTCATGACTATTGCTGCGTCACATTTCGCCTACTTATACTATGCGCTTATAGTTTTTACTGTTTTTGTTACGGAAAAGTACATTTTAGCATGTAGTTAAACAGAATGCACAAAGTTGGACAAACTAACACGAAACGGAAGTGACTGCTGTCAGAAATAAACCATAAAATAATAGTGTTATTTTCATTTGCAGTCTTTTTCTGTACTTGTACAGTTTTTGACCAAATTTTCACAAATAAACTGTAAAACATTACATTAAAACATGAAATTTTCCTGCAGCTGGGGCACCAGAAATTAACCATAAAATAAATGTTTTTACAGGATCAAAAAGGACACTATGGGGATCAAAAAGGACACTATGGGGATCAAAAAGGACACTATGGGGATCAAAAAGGACACTATGGGGATCAAAAAGGACACTATGGGGATCAAAAAGGACACTATGGGGATCAAAAAGGGCACTATGGGGATCAAAAAGGGCACTATGGGGATCAAAAAGGACACTATGGGGATCAAAAAGGGCACTATGGGGATCAAAAAGGACACTATGGGGATCAAAAAGGACACTATGGGGATCAAAAAGGACACTATGGGGATCAAAAAGGACACTATGGGGATCAAAAAGGACACTATGGGGATCAAAAAGGGCACTATGGGGATCAAAAAGGGCACTATGGGGATCAAAAGGGGCACTATGGGGATCAAAAAGGACACTATGGGGATCAAAAAGGACACTATGGGGATCAAAAAGGGCACTATGGGGATCAAAAAGGACACTATGGGGATCAAAAAGGGCACTATGGGGATCAAAAAAGGTTGATGTCAAAGGTTGTGGTGTTCAGTCAAGATGTACTTTGAATCAAATTCATCTGTCACTTGGTACAAGCTACAGTAGCTACATAAGATTAAATCATTTAAAAGGATCATTAAATACAGATTCACCTGCCGTAAGAATAAATGTGCTGACTACCGTGTATTCTTTTAAATATTAACTGCATCATTGAATTGACATTTGAAAACTTGCAGATTTGACTGTTGTTATATTCATAATTTTGCATGTTCTTTGGCCCATGCTAAATTTTCATTTTTATTTTTTAGGTACAGTATTGTGGACCACCTGACGGCCAATGTCAAATCCCCTGAAGAAAAAGCTACATTCCCTTCATCTGGTATCTGGTGATTAATATGTGACAAGGAGAGAAAGAAAGAGAGGTATTTAAAGAATGCATGCTGTGCAGACACGAGAGACAGAAAGAGAGAATAAGAGAAAGGCGGGTAAAGTTTATACACCACATCTACACCACAAGCAAATTTTGCAGATCACTCTGACAAATCTGGAACAGCCTCATTGTAATTTAATGTCGCATGCTTGTGAAGACCGCCGTATTCTGTCAAAGTCAAAATGTTCTAAATGATAATATATTGAAAATCTCTGCAGTCCCCACACGACGTGCTGTGGAAATAAATGACTTTTGGTCAATCGCTCGTCGGTGGCGGTTAAGTCTCATATGGGTCTAGAAGTGTGCTGTTGGTATTATCTGATGGAAGGGAACTTCCATTTTAGCAGGATATTAATATCAGGCATGCAGCCACACGCATCACTGAATTTCTGCCAGGGAAAACATTATACAAGAGAGAGAGAGAGGAAAAGGGAAAGACAGAGGGGAAAATGACCTGCTTATGGAAGTTCTGATGAGAAGTAGATCAAAGAATGAGAAATATTTGAGCAGATGGTAGAAAACAAGCTTGTCTTCAGCAGGTGAGCAGACAGAAGTCGTCTCTGACACATTCAATGTCCATTTCCTGGTTTTGTTGCTGGCCAGAGCACGTTCACACACACAGCGTGACCTCGGCGGGACATCATGATGCCCAGTTCTGAAACACCAAGATGGACAATGAGTATTGTGTTTCTGAATGAATGCATATGTTTGGTCTTAATAGGATCAGTCTATCCGCCATCATGAGTATCAAAAACCTCTTTTTAGTCGATTTCACCCCCTTTCTTTATGTGTTTGGCTTTATTAGGTAGGCAGGTGCACCATAAACATCATAACCGCAAAGTCACGTAAAGCCCTGCGTAAGACATCCCAGATCAGTGAAGCTCTTTGTAGTGCCACCAGCCTATGAAGATGTCAAAGCATAAAAAAGGCCAAATCCACAAACTTCAGAGCTCTTTCTGAAACACATAGTGGTGCGTTTGCGTGTGATTCTGCGTCTGCGTGTTTATGCTTGTCATGGTGCCTTGAAAGAGAAGTCGGAAAATGGGAAAGATACGTGGCATGATGTCACACCAGTACAACTATACAGTCTATAAAAAACAAAGGAGAGAAAAGGGGAACACACACATAGTGACATCAGGTCTGGGATGATGCGTTCAGACGGTATGATGTGATAGTGTGTGTTGGTGTGTAGTACGAAAAGGGTTTCCACCTTTCCTACCATAATGTAAACCACAGAGATGCAGACGCAGAATGAGGGTTTGAGATCTCAATTCTGTGTCTTGTTTTTCGTTTATTGACTTAAATGATGCTGACAGATAGCTCTCTGTCTCCTTTGTGCTAGAGGAAATAGTCAATAAGTTCATATTTCGGTCTGTCTCACTGACTTCCTTTCCTTTACACACAAACACACGCGTGCAGGTGCATTCAGCTTTATATATGGAAAAGAGGAAATAGAAAAAGAAAGTAGAAAAAATGGACATAAACAATAAAAAAAATAATTAAATATTAAATTAAAAAAGAAAGACTTTATAGAAAAATATAAATATCTGGGAAATGTTAAAGAAGAATATAGTAAGCATTAAAAGAAAATTAAACTTCTAGAAAATATAGTAGTTTAATTATTTTATATAATTTAATTAAATGTAAAGTATTTATATATAAATAATAATATATATTAAATATCATTATTTTATTTATTTTAATTAATAATACATAAATGTATTATATATTTAGTGACATTAGAATCTCACTGTTATTATTATTATATTGTTATTATTATTATTCTCTCTCTCTCGCTCTCGCTCTTGCTCTCTCTCTCTGTTTGTTTTGGTATATTGCTGTAATGGAATTTGCTATATACTTCTTGTTTTATACTGACATAATAATAGCAAGAATTGTTTATTTTTGTATTTTTTATTTATATAATAGTATTTATATTTATTTTATGCAAAGATATTTAGCTTTTGCTATAAAATAACTGTTAATATATTAAACCATTTACTATATATTTGAAAGTATATAAAATAACATATAGGCCTATAGAAAACTATAAGCACTTCGTTCCAAAATATGGAAATGTATTTTTTAATATATTGCAGTATATTTTCCTGTATATTCCCATATATTATTGTATATTATAGTGTTAAGGAACGCTAACCAAACCACTTAACCTAATCCTCCCAACCTTTTCAAATAAGCATTATTTAGTATGTTCATTAATCCTATTTGGTCCCCACAAACAGACAAACAAGACCACATGCACACAAGTAAAACCCATAGCACAAAGTCGTGATTTTTCAATTTGTCTGTTGTTTCAGAACAAACCAGTATAACAAAACCCCTCATGTTCTCTAGTTATGTTGATTTAGTGTGTGTGTTCAACGTAGACAGCCTTGTTTGTGCCTACAGCTGCAATAAAGACGTGTATCATACGATAAATGAGTCTGTTGAGAGAATAACCGTGTGAAGGTTACTGCTCGAAACAATGACTGCGTGTGTGTTTACGTGTGAGGGTGATGAGTTTTAATGAAGGCTATACAGTCAGAAGTTATCCTCACTGACAGGAGACCAAACTCACGTGCGATGAGTTTATAAAGCTGTCGGGTGCTCGAGTCATCAGCTACTCAGTGTCTGTTTGTTTTATTAAACAGGTCACAGTGATGAAACATGTGCAATGATACAATGCAGATTCAATTCTCTGCAGGAAGGGATGATAATTGAATCAATTTGCAGATGAATGTCGAAGATGATGTCCAATTACAGCACAGATAGACTGTTATTTTGGGCTTACGGACAAGCATCCTGAATCACGGATAAGTTATGTTTGCTTTATCAGAAGACATCCTCCTTCATACAATACTCTCTCCCACACATATTCCCTCCTAACGTCTTCAGCGCTAGCGCTTCCTGAGCAATGTTTGTTATTGTTTGTATTGAAATTCCCAGGTGTCTTCCCATTCCGGTTCCGCCTCCGCCGCGGCATCCCGGCTCTGCATCAACTTCTCCAGCGTGACTCAGATGCTGAAAAGGGTATTCCCTTTTATTTCCCTCGCTCGATGTCTCTCTTGTGGTGCATGGGGGCCAGAACAATGCTCGCGTTTAATGCTCGTACCTTTGATGACACACGGCACAGTGAGTTCTCCTGTGCAGCTGTCAAGCTTCATGGAGACATCTGGAAGATCACAAACAGGCTTTAGAGCTTTCAAAGAGTT
This sequence comes from Oreonectes daqikongensis, assembly GCA_026939265.1. Lineage (NCBI taxonomy): Eukaryota > Metazoa > Chordata > Actinopteri > Cypriniformes > Nemacheilidae > Oreonectes > Oreonectes daqikongensis. The sequence goes on along the minus strand of JAOTQM010000047.1, from coordinate 3,659,236 downwards.
CGGAAGACCACAGTTTATTCTAGGGTTTATAAACGCTATTCTTTTTCTTCAAAGGAATTACAATCAGATACAAGATAAATTCAATTGTTGGATGATGTTTTTGATCCGATTTTGCTTGACTCAAAAATGAACGTGTTGGATCAGAATTGGAAATTAAAAACAAATCTAACATGAGATCTGGGTGCAACTTGTCTGGGCTTTCACACAATATTTATGCAAAAATGTATACAGGAATTCCCCTCAGGAAATTTTTTCTCTGTATGTATCACTTATGAATCCTTATAATCTCTTCTATCACATATGAAACGTACAGTATTTTAAGAAATGCGCATGCTGTAATGGGTGGTTGCCAGGGTGTCGCTATGCAGTTGTTTGTTTTTAGCACATTGTTGTGTGGTTTCCAATCTGCTCTTGATGGTTGCTAGGATGTTACTAAGTCATTTCTAGAGTGCTTATGGAGTTTAGGGATTAGATAAATACAGCTAGATGCCACGTTAGCAACAATGGTCATCCGCCATATTGGAACGATGCAAGTCAGCCTGTGAACTACTGTTGCTAAGTCTGCAGTTTTACCTTGTATTAGGCAACTTTTACTGTTGCAGGTTAAGAGTAGAAGGATTTGTTAGTTATCAATCTTAAGATGATTTATTTATGAAAGTTGAGTTCTGTTGTTTAGACTAGGGTCTATAGTGATGATTGATTTTGTTACACAGATCTGGCAACCCTGTGCAAGCCGGTCCATGAACACTCAAGAGCAAGCTGACTGTGCGTTTGCAACTGTAGTTATACGTGTGTATGATTATGAAAACATGTTTTTATTTGCTAAACTAACACACGACAACAATGAAGGGGTATCCTATTTTTGTGAATTTAAATCCATGTGGTTTTCACAGCCATGTCTGCACAGTGTTGTGGCATTTTAGCAAACTGTGACGATAGTGGACCGTTCCTAAATGGGGACACGTCTAGGAACGCTCAAATGTGCCAACTAGTTCTATAAATCTGATTGAATTTCTTTCTATCCCAGGTGAAAATACCTTAACCCAGGGTATTTTGTTGTTTTACAAAATGGAAATACACCTATTTACACTTCAATCTTAAATTTTGGATATAGTCTATATTTACATTCTTTTCTTATTCGGTCGTAAAATTTGTTCAAACTTTTTATATTAAATTAAAAAATAATAATCAGGAATACCTTGGATACCCTTTGAAACACCTCTGAGGAATAACAGGTCCAAACTAATCTCGACTTCATCAGTCACTTTTTCTTTCCAATGAATCACTGATTACTCTTCATTCAGAAGTTCAGAATCTGTCGGTAAGAGACCTTAACACTAAAGACATGTTTCAACAGTGTGGAACGGCTACACACACACACACCCAAGCGTGTGACATATAACACAACCCAAACAACAACAGCTGTTTTGGTTCACTAAAAGTTCTGTATGAGTTGCCATGGAAACCGTACCGTAGCTCTGAATGAGCAGATCTGGAGACAGAAACGGTGAAAAAACTAAGATGCACCGCGACTCATTTCACATGCAAAGCGCCCTATATAGTGCACAAGATTAGGATAAGTGTGCCCCAGATAATAGTGTGTAGAAAATACTGTCAAAGAAGACTGAATGGAGTATTATGTGCTTTTTTTTTTAGCAATGTTTGTGAATTTTTGGTGTAATATTGGCTATGGGAATATAAAAGAGGCGTTTGGGATGGTTACCTGTCATCATTTACCGTATATTTGTACAATTTAGAAGTTATTTTGGAGAAATAGGGCACAAGGCTATCAGCTCTGACAGATGCTAACATTTTAACACGGTTTCAAAGCAACAACATAAACAAACGTTACTGAACATGCACGCTTTTGTGGCCCAAACTTAACTTCCGGTACACAACCACAAAGAATAGAGTCCCAGATTATTTCTGATAACAAGCAAAAGAAATAACAAGTAAATGACATTAGCTAGAAAGTTAAAAGTATGTGTAGTCAGTATTATTTTGGGTTACCAGTAGAAGAACAGTTACTTGGCTAAACTTAAATGTGAAAAAGTTACATGACCCATTCAACAAATTGAATATTTAATGAAATTAATATACAACAAAATTCAACAAATTGTTTTTTTAATATAAATATTGTATAATAAAATATTAATATATATATATATATATATTAATATAAATTCAATAAAATTAAAATAGTTCTATTTATTATATTAGCCGCTAGTCAGACGATCAACAAACACAGGACCCTATCGTACACCCGGCGCAATGCGCGGCTAGTTTCAGCCTGACGCAGTTCTCATTTTCCCGTCCTGTGCCGTGTCGTTTAAATAGCAAATGCATTTGTGCGCCGATGGGCGTGCTGGTCTAAAAAAGAGGTGTGTTCAGGCGCATTGTTGCTATTTTGACAAACTGAAAACTCACACCTGGTCTAAAATCAATGGTGCGCTTTCGACCGTGCACTTAGATAGTTAAAATAGGGCTACAAGACCGGAAGTTTACTTTTGGTCAGGCATGTGCGTCCGATGAAACCGTCTATATGCGAATGCTAACACAACCCTATAATATTTCCATACAATCTTATTACAAACTCAAAAATGTTATAATGATATATTCCTATTTCCAGTGATATACATAGTATGTAGTAAAATTGAGAATTGTACAGAAAAAAACAACTAAAAAGTAGACAGAACAAAAACGACAAAAACCCATTTCTGGAAGTCAACAACGATAAACACGTAATGGATCGGAAGATTTGACGTCACTTGCATGTTTGACCTCAAAAATCAGTCCATCATGACCGGCCTGAACCAGTGACTACACCTTTGTCTGCTAAGCCATTGTAAATCTGTCCTTTTCTCTCTCTCTCCATCCTCTCTTTCATCTGTCAATGGCTCTATTGAGTGTCTCAGCAAGTGTGTTAGGGGTCATCACTGCACTGCGGCTTTTCCTTGGTAACGTTCCCTCACACATAAACACAGTCGAGCATGTGTGGGGTGTTTCTGTGTGGTCGTGTCACGGGCGATGCCGTGCGGGGTTTGAAGGGCGTGTCAAATTAGATGCCTCACACAAGTAACTGTCGATATGCAAGCCCATCTCAATACACACAAACGCCATTGTGTTCTTAGACATGAGCTCATGTGTGATTTCATTTATGGGATTGTATCAGATTTTCCTTGACTGTACAGTATGAAAATATATGGTGACTTTCAGAATTTCCCCCATTAAAGCTGCATTCTGTAACCTTTGCCTCACTATCGCCATCTCTGTTGGAAACATAAAATTGCTGGTAACTTTACTCATCTTTATGTGGGTTGAAATCGTACATGCCAGTCTCTCTCTCTCTCATTGTTCCTCATTAACTGTGATTATAATAATCATAGATCATAAAAAGGATGATAGGGTTTGCATAGACACACATACACACTTTAAAGTCATAATAAAAAACATGCATCATAAAATCCGTCTGCGCATGATGCCAAATTCTGCAAAATGATGACATAGTTCCTGTTGCCAGCAGTGAAAACTGATATCAGAACATAAGAGCATCCAGACGTAATTCGTATTAGTGAGTCAGACCCACATCATCTCTCCCACACCACCTTGAGAATCCCTTCTAGTCCTCCGTCAGGTGCTAAAACCATTAGCTAAAACAGCAAACATGGATTCAGAAAATCCTGTGTGACTAACCGGCGTGCAGGAAACAAGAATGTCCTTATTGGGCAGTTTGCATTTCAAAACATGTCCTTGCAAAAACACATTTGTGTCTACTTATGCACCTTTCCTCTATAGAGACTTCCCCTTAAGGCTGATGATGTCATCGCGGAGAAATTCCTGCTTGTGGACAGAAGTAAAGAAAGTTAATAAGTGACAAGAGCTCTTAGACGTATAGAGAAAGAGAGAGTGGCCCTTGACTCCCTGCGGATGAGTGCGCTGTCCTGGAATGTGGCCCCTGAGGGTTTTGGGACACCTCTGAGTCACATGTTTATGACATCATCAGTCTACGGTGAGCTGTTAGGTGGAAACTACCTGTCTCATAGGTTTAACAGCAGACTGGTGTAGATAGATTGATATAGATCAATATTGACATGGTAAGGAGCTGTATGTACATTTCACTGCTTTTAACAACTAGCTTTACATGTCATTTTAACTTACTATTTTAATTTTAAATGCTTTAAATGTTTACTTCAGCTCATAAAAGTAAGTTAAGCAATTTTAACTTATATTTACAAGGTACAACAACTCACCACTGGACAACATTTTTAATAATAAGTTGAAATGACTTGTTAATCCAAAGTGCGTTCAAATTTAAGGCAAAGCAACGTAAAAACCAACACAATCTCAGAGGAATTTGTCATTTTTTTACAAAGCGGCTAATTCATATGAATTTGTACGATTTTATTAGCACTTTTTAGTACGATTTGCTTTCACGCCAGTGACGTTAGATTTAGGGGCGGGGTTAGGGGAGGGGCTTTACTGTTTTTTTTCTAGTAATCGTACATTTTTGCATGATTCACATTGTACGAATTCATACAAATTAGCCACCTCATAACTTTTATGGTTATTTTATTATAAAAATGTTAAAACATTTAAAACGTTTTTATTGAAATAAATTAAAGAATTGCCTAAAAATTATTGGAAAAATAAAAAAACTAAACCAAACTTATTTTATTTAGCCTCAGATATAAACTGAAATAAGTTAAGGTACAAAATATAATAATAAACAAAAACTAAAATAAAACAAAACTAAAATAAACAAATAAATAATAAAATGAGAAAAGCATATAATAAAATTGCACAAAAAAAACTGTAGTCACATTAACATAAAAACTAAAATTCTAAAAATACTAAATAGTAAAACTATAATAAAACTAAAAACACAACTTTAATAATTCTGCCTCATAAAATAGAGGTCAGGTTGTACCAATTTTTTTAAGGTGGGTAATGTATACATTTCTCTAGTTAATGGTGGAGCTTATGTGTTTTGTTGATTCATATTGTTTTGATGCAAAGTACTGTTAAAACAATAGTTACAGTAATATAAAAAAAATGTTGGTCATTGTAAATAGTTATGCATGTTGTCTGGGGCATGGCCGTCTAAAAAACAAAAGTGTAAAATGCTGGCAGCGTCGCTTTCTTTCCAAAATGCTCGGGAGTTTGAGCTTTCAATTTGAGCTTGACGTACGTCAAAATTTAAACAACAAACCTGAGTAAACGTCCAATTGTAATATCCAGTAATCCAAACTACAAAACCCCCCAAAAAATATCACTTACGAGTTTAATTCTGTTTCTATATTATTTAAATTTTACATATTTAATATGGTCTAAAAACCCGTGTCTGCAACTTTTGTAATTTGATGTCTATGTCTGTAGCTACAAGTTAAAGGGATAGTTTACTCAAAAACTCACTTGTCTATGTCATTCCAAACCCAAATGCTCTTTTATTAAAGATAATTTGTATTTCAATCTGGTAATATTTGTATAAAAATATCAGCTCACCATGTGTTTACTCCTTACTGATAAACATGAAAAGACAGACATGGTTTCAGCTATTGTTATGTAATTTGCACTCCAAACATACTAAAATAGCGCATAAGTAGATCAGGAAAGTCGTTTGTGTCTGGGTTTTTGGACCTTTGTGTTTCTAAAATCCTTCAAGAGCACTAATCTTTAATCTGATTGTTAAAAAGGTTTTCTATATACTACTAGTTCATACTATAAACATAACATTTTTACAAGAACTTGACCAGCGACTCAGTTTAAACTGTGTCATTTTCTTCTGCCTCACGCAGGTGACTTAGCACCTCAGCCTGCCGTTTACTGTATCTGTCAGTTTATCCGTCTGTCTCGCTCACTTTTCCCTCTCTCACCTCAAAAGCAGACGGCCCCCTCCCCATCCAAACCACTTTGCCTCTTTCTATTTTCAATCGCATTCCTTTCCACTGAGGTCACAGGGTGTGTGACGTCTCGTGTTTGTGCGTTTTGCAGACAGACAAATTTATTTATTTAGCACAGAGTCTGTGAACTTAATTGTGTGTTAAAAAAGGCGATATGAGAATTTGGGAGCGTTTTTTGCCAACGTCGTCTGGTGCGGTGCAGTTTATCGGTACTGAACTCTAAAGATATATTTAACAAGTTCTCCCTCCTTCCTTTACAATGTAGGAAACTGCAGTCTAATGATAACAGGCATGCAGACAATAAGCTTCTACACACACACACACACACAGTAGTATAGCTAGAGGTCAACAGAGCTCTCACAGACGTACAAAGTTCTTGTTTTGGTAACACAAATGTATGGACCCAGCAATTGCCTTTGGGGATAGATATGGAACAATGTGGAAATAGCAGAAGTGTTTCAGAATTCAGCACAAATGTGGAATAAAGATCCATGACGTCAACAGCAGAGGGGATTTTCTTCTGTGTGAAATTTGTTCCTTCAGACAGCATTTCCTCTGTTTTTCTGAGTTTTAATTGAGCAATGGAGAATACAGACAGTCCTGTTGACATCTGCAGGGATCAGTTATGAGGTCAAATGAATGAAATATTTAATGCAGTCATCCACATATTCCAATAAATCCTTTGTGCATAGGGACGAAGTGGCATCATTCATTTAGTTCACTTCATATGACATTGTTATAGATGGTTGCTAAGTTGGCCTGAGGGATTTCGATACTACTTGGGACTAAGGGACACTTTTTAGTTTACTTTAAGTGAACTTTAGTTTTTAAGTAAACTTTCAGTGCACTAGTTTACAACTACGTTTTAATTCGTGTGCTTACATGTATACTTACTGTACAGTACAGTTTCCTGCACCTGTTTTAGCTTATGAAAGTACACTTTGAAGTACTCAACAAAGTAATAGATTTTCTACTACAAGTACACTACAAGTATACTAAGTTTTCTTTACTGTAAGTGACATCATAGTCACTATTTAGATATGATTTAAATCATATGTGACCCTGGATCACAAAACCAGTCTTAAGTAGCATGAGAACATTTGTAGTAATAGCCAAAAATACATTGTGTGGGTCAAAATTAGCCATTTTTCTTTTATGCCAAAAATCATTTGGATGTTAAATAAAGATCATGTTTCTTGAAGATATTTTGTAAATTTTCTACCGTAAATATATTACAACTTTATTTTAGTGAGTAATATGCTATGCTAAGGACTTCATTTGGACAACTTTAAAGGCGATTTTCTCAATATTTTGATTTATTTGCACCCTCAGATTCCAGAGTTTCAAATAGTTGCATCTCTATTGGCTTACCGCTGTAATGACATTGTGGAGAATAGATGAGCTGAAATTCTAAGCTTTACATAGATAGCAAACTTGAGTAGGAAATGTACAAAATGTCTTCATGGAACAACATCAATATCCTAATGATTTTTAACATAAAAGAAAAATGGATCATTTTGACCCACACAATGTATTTGTGCCTATTACTACAATGTTCTCGTGCTACTTATCCAGAGTCACAGTTGTCAAAGATGTGCCTAATGTTGCATTTCAAATTCAAGTGGCCGAAAAGTGTGCCTCTGCAAGCTTCCGTGTGTCTGTATGGATGGATTAATGGATGTCCTTCAAGCCCCTCAGGAGGTCAAACATCAGCTCTGGGTGTTTATGTGTGAATATCAAGCAGGATAGGCTGAGATCAAGAGTCATTCTCACACGACAGCGAATCAGCAAGTCACCCGGCTCCACATCAAAGTGTTTGTGTGTGTCGCCCGTGGCTCAGCTCTGCAGCTCAAAGATAGCTTTGATGTTGACTGCGCAAATGCTGAAAGACATTCGGATCGAACAAAGACGCACATGCACGCGAGACAATCGCTTTAAAACGAACGCGTGTTTACGTTCCTTTTGTGATGTACAAAGAACGCAGTCAGATGCAACGATCCCAAAATCTTTAATTCTATCAAACCACGTACAAGTTAGATGTGAGAAGACGGAGAGAAAAAAGGGGATGGTCGGCGGAACAAAGGCTTGTTGAGAAGCGATAACAATGAGATATATTTTACCCTCTGCCCACTGTAGCCTTCCATTATACCAAACTTTCCTGCCGCACGCACACGCGCGCGGCATCTACGTCAGGGTGTTTGAGCGTGTGTGTGTGTCGAATTATTTCCATTTTTTGAGGTTAACAATGGACTATTCTGTGCCGTCCCGAGGCGAATCGACACACCCGGGCAGAAAGCTGACCACTGGGAGAGATTTGGGCACCGTCCAGAAACAGCTTAGGCCCTTTGTGAGGGTTTTGTACTGTACTTGTACTGTAGGTGTCAAATGTTATTTCTGTCCATGTCGAAGATGTGGCATTCTCGGCGTAACCACGTGGGGCGCTATAGAGGGCATTAGCATTAATTGTCTATGTTAACGTTTTTCAACGGGCCAGTGACTGTCGTAACTAAAATATCATTCTTTCTCGATTCATATTAAAAGTAGCTGCATATTTTGACGTTTTTTTGCAATAACCACATGTTCCATTATATTAAAAGGTGCTGTATGTGATATTAAGGAGGATTTATTGACAGAAATGCAATATAATACTCATAACCATGTCTTCAGAGGTGTATAAAGATCTTACATAATGAAGCGTTCTGTTTTTATTATGTTCGAATAAGTTATTTCTATCTACATACACCGCGAGTCCCCTTATGAAATTCGCCATGTTGTTTCTACAGTGAATTTAAGAAATTTGACAGAGATATTTGTGAATTTGGTAAGTTATGAAAACATCGAGAGCTCATTTGTGATTTGTCTTCTCGATGTGTCTCTGTCTTGCCCCGGTAAGTATACCTGTACAGGCCTTCGTGTCAACACTCTGCCCTTCATATCTCTCCATTTGCTTAGCAAATTTGTCATTGTGTAAAAATAGCCGCCACACACAGAAGACACAGTTTAAGCAGGTAGACTTGAGAAGGTCACATATCCAGCATCCCGACACAGTGTCCAGACATCTAAATGCATCTGAAAGACATCTTAACTTTAGAGGAATTGTCTGGCTGGTAGAGCAATTACACAAATACAAATACAAGCTCTTGATTGACAGCTGGAATGTGGTTGGGGCTTTGCATTATGAGCTGATATTTGTTCTTTTCAGCAAAAATGAAAACCGGATGACCTTGTCTCAGCACTGACTGACAAGCTACAAATTAAATATTTGACTGTATATTAGACTTGATTTTGACATTATTTTAAGAAAATGCAAGTGTTGCTTGTCTGTACAAAACTCGCTAGGGGGGTTGGCAGGGTTTTTAATGTGCTTGTCTCTATGGCTCGGGTCCCTTCTATTTAAATCAAATGTAATTGTCCGCCAGGCAAAGCTTAAAAAAAGTAACAGCACATCTCTGTTCTTATGTCAAAACATGAGATTTGAGGTTTCATTCGTATATGAAGCACAAACAGAGCTATGCGCCAAAGTCAAACAGTTCGGGTTAGGGGTCTGTTCAAATACCAATAATAGTAATGCTTGCTTTAGCAAACACCAATAACTATAGCATTTTGGAGGAAACTATGGTTGCCGTGGTCAACTTGCTAAGTGAAACCCAGGAACCCTTTTAAAACCACAGACTAGGCTTAATATTAATCTCCATTTCAGTAGAGGGGTTTTCAAACCTTTTCATGCAAGGACCCCCAAATATGACCAGACTTTTGCGAGGGACCCCTTTTTAAAATACATCATTTCTTGCATTAAGACGCGTTTAAACTGTTAGACAAACAGTGTGATATTACAAAGACAAGATTTCCTTAGAACATTCTGGGGGTCCCCGGACCCCAGTTTTAAACCCCTGCTCTAAACCTATATCCTCGACTCCAGAGATCACATATGAAGCACACCTTGCTAATGTGAACATAAATGTGGATCTTTTGTAATTGGAGGAGTTCAGTCGGAGGTGGAGGTACGAATGTTCCAGGCTGTCTCCAGTGGTTATTTGTGGATTGTGGCTCTCTGGACTGCTGACCTTCTAACATAAACTTGCGAGCATCTTCACGCCAAGACCACACGGCCCGACTGCCAAGCTTAACATCCAAGACAAACAGACACACACAAACGTCAAAATATAATTTACCATCCGCCCTGAGAATAAGCAGAGATGTCAAACATCCTTGCGCACACAAAACACGATATTACAAACAAACCGTGAGCTGAAGGACAATGAGTTTGATGTGAGCATGACAGATATTGATCAGAGGAGCAGACACACCCTGCTTTAAAGTTTAAATCTGAGAATGCTGAATAATGTCCGGTGCTGAATGAGTTAATGGTAAAATGAATGAAGCTTAATGGCGCCCTCGTGTGTTTCATAAAGAAACTTTGTTGTATTCATATTGCATATTCTCGTTGAAGAAAAGAGTGCTGTCACTTTATGACTTCATAAATAGCTTATGATTGAATGTTAATTTAATTGTATTTATATGCAATAGTGCATTGCTGAGAAACAGCTTTACAGAAGACATTGTATCATATAAACTTCATTAAAAAATGGATAATGATTTGTCAAAATAATGTTATGAAAATAGGAAAGTAGAGAAAAACTTATAATTTAGCAATGCATACAACTGTGGTAAAGAGTAATAAATGACACAAAGTGTAAATCATACCTTTTATGTCTAATCAGTTAAATAAAACCACAAAAAGTTTAGAAATGAACTTCTGAATGCAAAATGTTGAATAATGTTTAGTCTGACACTGGATATATTGGTGAGTGTATGTATGTCTGTGGCGCCCCCTAGGGTCCATATCCAGTCAACAGTGAACCAGTGGATCTCGACCTTTTTTACTTTAAGGTCCCCAACCATTTTTGAATGCTCCCCTCGCTTACAATTTCTACCCAGTAAAATTGTAAAATATCGAAAGAGCTATAATTGTTTTTAGTTACTGTATAGCTTATTTTAATGCTTGTTGAGTCCCCCTTATAAATTCGTTGAGTCCTCCTAGTGGTCCTGACCCCCTGCTTAAAGTTCTGAGATGTGCAGATGATCACATCCCATCGAAACATTCCTACAAGCTCATGAAAACTCTCCATTACTGCCGAGACTGCGGTAGAAGAGCCAGCATGAAGAAGTGTTTACATTAGCCCACTCACACGCACACTGTGTACGTTGTCTAGAAGAGTACTGACTGAACCCACAACATAAATAATGGCCAAGCAAAGAGAAGAGAGAGAAAGAAAGAAAGAGAGATCGTTGTCTTAGTGCAATAGAAGTAAATGAGATGTAAATTATTGTTAATATTCTTATTTATGAGGGTGCAGTTTGTCATTTTGTTATATGCAGTTAACACGCTTTCATATTTTAAAGAAATCATAAATAAATGAGTCATATTTAACCAAAAGTCATATAGCAGCCAATATAAACGAACATTTATAAGGATTTAATTTACAAATATTAAGATATAATGCCTAATGTTATCATTTTTTATGACAAGGACAGTCGTGATAACTGTACACAATATTTTTAATTTCTTTAACCGACTAAAGGTCTTATTGAAAAATTATTCCAAAATAAAGCTAGTAGTAAAATAGATAATGTGGGGTGGGGAGAATTTTAAGAAAAGGTATAACCAAAAAAAGTGCTTACAATTTTCTTTTCATTTCACAGTGTAAGGTGATGCAAACATGTTCTTGGCATTACCAAATGAACATCTTTGAAACTTCTATAGCTCAATTGGTTAAGCATTGTGTTAGCACCCCAAAGGTCACAGATTCGATTCCCAGAGAACATACATATTGACTTATTGAAAAAAGTACAGACTGAATGTCACTTTGGTTAAAAGCATCTGACAAATGTATATGTAAATGTGATTGGTTTACTGTAAAAATGTTGCTGTAGCTATGCAGCAGTTTGCCAGTAACTTACTGTAGATTTTTATTGTTCTCATTTATTGGCAACAGTTTGTTTAAAAATAAATGAACATTAAACATGAATAAGTCTTTATCTTTACAGAATAAAACTATAAAATAACAGCCTCATGCAAAGCATTCTGGGTATGCTTTGCGTGTTATTTTATAGTCGTTTCCTGTAAAGATAAAGACTTGCTTATGTTTCATGCTCATTTATCTTTGAACAAACTGTTGCCAATAAATGAGATAAATCTACAGTAAGTTACTGGCAAACTGCTACCAGTAATACTGTAATTTCTACAGGATATTTGAACAGTGATGTTCATATCTGTTTTTGAAAGTATATGTATCTCAGATGGTGTTCTACTTTATTTCTAGCAAAGATGATGTTTTGCTAAACTATGCTAGTACTCCACTCTTACCATATGTCTGCGTTAACTACACGCTTAGTAACAAGGCAACAGATGGTCACAGCAGAATCTGTTTTGCACTTTAGTTGCTAAGTACGAACGGGCATTGAGATGGGCAGGTGGGCTCGGAGTCACTGGATTAAAACATCATGCTGTTACTTATTTATTCTTGTATTCCAGGAAGGAGGATCTGACTCACTGAAGCAGGGGAAACCATTTGCATAATGAATATAAACCTTGGAAATAACAATAACCTTGAACCTTGGGGAAACCTTGAAATAACAATAAATACACATATTCGTATGTAAGAAAAAGTGAAGCACTGTATAAGAATGTTTTAATAATGTTAAAGAGAAACAGGACTGAATGACAGAATGAGAGTCACTGTAAGGTTAACACAGCAACAGGGTTGGACTTTGAAATAGATTGATTTTAACGCAATACCTACTATACACAACAGAGGGCAGTATATTGTTTTTAAAAAAAAGTTAGCATAAAGTGAAATATAAAAACATTTATTTATTAAATTGAAATATTAAATTAAATGCAGAAATTAATTTCATATAAAATAAATGTAATAAATGTATTTAAAAAACGATGTACACTATTATAATAAATATAAAACTGTGGATATTAAACAAATACACCAAGGTAAATCATTTAAACAAAAAGGCTTGTGTTCAAATAAAAAGCTAAATATCTTGCATAGGCTAAAATGTATGTGTGTGTGGGGGGGGTGGCAGAGAAGGAAAGAGTGACATCACAGTCTGTTTGTTCTTCTGTCTGACATGCCAGTGAAACTAAAAGGAGACGTGACCTCCATCACCTCCTCTTTGTCTCTCTTTCTCTCTCTGTTCATTTCAATGTTTAAATATTTATTTTTCAAAACTGCATTTGGTCATATTTTTTACACACATTATAACAAAAAGAAAAACAATACTGAATAGAAGAAAATAATTAAATACATTATGTTAATGTGTAAGACATTATTAGAGAACATATAGTACATCTTAATGCATTTGATACAGGAGCCTTTACAAAAATTTCATTTTCGTACCTTTATGTCGTTCAAAGTCTGTGTGCTGCATTTTTTCCATATACTGTAACTGCATTTTTGAAGAAACAGACGAAAGTTAATATTCTGTGTAAAATGTAAAATCTTTTCCTTTATTCTGCATATTCAGGCGGGCTTGTGAGAACCTCAATGTCAACATCAGTGAAGCCCATCATTTTTCAATCTGAATGCGGATGTGAATGAGGTTCCAGAGCTTTGATGGAAAGGAAGATTATCACCGGAAAATGAAATAAATTTCCATCTGTTCCTCACAACTATTGCATTACTTGGAACACGGCGTATTTTTGAGATGAAATTCACACAATTAGCAAATAGGGTGATAGCGCCGGTTTACTTTCTGAGGGTGTGTTTTTTATATACTGTGCTGTAACAGATGCTAAATTATCCCTCTCTCAATCTGTCTCTCTCTTTACTCATTCAGGTGAGTTTACTGGTACGAGAACACCTGCTGGGGTCCCATCATCCTCAGACGCATGCTGGGAAAATTCCTCAAGCCGTACAGAGGAAAATGCACTAATGGGTCGACATCGTCCCAGCGACGAAAAGGAAAGCGTGATGTGCATTGTGTGATACACACCCACGCAGAACCGCCGTCTGAACGGCCACACACTTCTAAAAGCATAAGAGCTCATTCCTTTTAGCATGTGTACATTAGCATGAACACCCATCATCCAATTGTCGCTTTTCTCTGTGGACCTTAACAGACGCACCTGCACGGAAATCTTCGATAAGTTGAGCAAATGTGTTGTCACGTTTGAAACAGAACAGATTTGCAGACATTGGTTGAGTTAGGATCTGATTATTTTGAACATTAAACAGATTTTCATTTTAAGCTTAGCATTAAACACAAATGCGAATTAGTGTAAATGACAAAACGATGTTGTCTACAGTGTGTAATTTGGCAATGTTAAAATACTTACAGTAGCCTATTCCAGCTGGGAATGCAGAGATAAATATATTCTAATAAATATATGCCATAAATCACCTAGTAGTAGGTTAATTCGATTTGAATTAGTCCAAATTTACCAAGTCAGTCTAAATCAAAACGGAAACATTTGCTGGCGGTTTGTCTGTCTGAGGTATTTCGATGAAACACTTAATCTTGAGGAAAATCTACAAAGTGGTGGACGTTACTTCTTATGCGGATGAATCTCAGAAAAGTATGGCAGATTCATATTTTAAAAAGAGAAAAATAAGAAATCATATTTTACCTGAAGCTTGTCCCATTGCAAAAATGAAATACACTCTAAAAACAACACAAACTTAACTTAACACGCCTCTGTGTTATGGACAACACATTTTGTGTTACTATTTACTCAACCTTGTGTGTCGTTTAACACAATATCAACACAAAATGACTTATAATCAGGGTCGGGGCTAGGGGGGCTCCCCCCCTCCCAGATTTTTATTGGGTCCCTCCAAAAATAACTAGCTGACAATTGAAAGTAATTAAAAATTAAACTTATTATTTAACACATCCTTTCTAAAGCGTTATTTTTACAATTATACAAATGTTTACAATTATAGCCTACAACTAAAAAAAGAAAGTAGGCCTACAACAAATGTATTTATTGATTTATTGCATATGTATTGGTTGTCAAAGATTCGTAATGATCCTAGACATTTTTCGGTACAAACAGTAGAGACAAAGACAAAAAGTCTGCAATACATAAAATACATGCTAGTATTATTGCAATATGTCACAAATATTCTACACAATTATGTAAAACATATATGTGCAAAATTATTTTTCCTGTAAATGAACCTGAATGTGTTTTTCTCTGGTATTGTATGTGTTTTCCAACTTTATCCTAAAAATCCACACTCGTATGTTGCAACAGAAGGTGACTTTCAGCATAGTTTAACAGGATTACGCCAAAAAGATCCAGGACGGTGACCAAATCCATTTAAATGTCACCGCCATAATCCTTTTCGAAACTTTTTTTGGGGTGTTTTTTGTTTCAAAGGCGCTTTGTCATGGAAGGTCAATATCAGTGGTCTGATAAAACGGTAATATCGCTGGGTTAAGCTATGGTTTTGTAAAGAGCAAGCATGAGTTTACAGACTGCGAATATGAGGATATGAAGAGGGTTAGCTAAATGCAATATCTGTGACCTAGCATTTATTACACATGACTGTAGTGTGGGTTGTCTTTCCTAAATCATCTGCTGCTGAATTGATTAGACCGGCTGCAGAAATACCGGGGCTCAGAAATGAATATGTCAGCGGAGTGGATTTATCGATCTGCTTCACTTAACGCTTATTGCATTCGAAAACAAAACCCTGTATGTCTTGCATCCAATTCCGATCAGAAAGAATAACGGCGATCCAAAACACAAACAAACAATTATCACATTACAAATCCAAAAATTAAAATCTAACATTGCCGTACTGATGACTAAGAGGTCATCACCTTTGATTCTGATGACTTAAAAGGATAGTTCACCCAAAAATGAAAATTCTGTCATCATTTATTCACTCTCCTGTATTCATTCAGTTACTGGCATTCTTACAAATATCTTCCTTTGTGTTAAGCAAAACAAATAAATGAATACAGGTTTGGAACAACTTGAGAGTGAGTAAATGATGACAGAATTTTCATTTGTGGGTGAACTGTCCCTTTAAGAGGTCATGAACCTGCGGTTAATTAGTTACACATAAAAGGTTGGAAATGGAGATTAGATGCTAGGTTATGGTATATGTAAAGATAATGTGAACAAATTTGCAATATTGGTACACACAAGGGGAGGAAGTCTTCTGTCGAAGAGTTTTAATAATCTAATTCTGAGGTGGTAATAGAAAAACACATAAAACACAAAAAGTTTCTCTAACCTGATCTGAGTGGAATTTGCTTTCAAGGGGGGCTAATTCATATGAATTCATACTATTTTAAGAACAACGCAATAATAAAACACGTCTAAGGCCTTGTCCACACTAATACAGTGTTTGAAGACGTATCTTTTTCTCTGCGTTTTTGGCCTTCCGTCCACACTGTGACCTCATTTTTGTCAACGAAAACTGAGTGAAAGTGGATACGTTTGAAAATGCTGTATTCGCATTGTAGTGAGGACTACGAAAACAGGAAAACAGGAAAACTGTGACATATTTTTGTCACGTGACAATGGCAGCTCTCCATTTTGATAGTGTTAACATCAGTTTTTACATACATTCGATTGCTTTTTCTATAGGGTATAAAGTATTTACTCACCTTTATTGTTCGGCATTTGAACATAATGACATTTTCACTCACTTTTGCAACTTTATAATAAACGCCTGACAGGTATTACGCATGTTAAAATGTCTAACATTTCACTCATGCGCAGTACGTGGAATGTGTATATGCTGTACTGCTCAAGTGTCATTTCTGTGTGTGTAACATCAGGTCCCTGGCGGCATATCCGCTAGCCTCCAGCTAGAGCGCGAGGGTGGTCTGAAGCGCTCACGTCAGGCCGCGGCTGTGAAACATTGATTTTTCTCCAGTGTGTTGTCTAATTGCCCTTATCAAAATCATGACCTGCTAAATGATGGTGTCTGTAATCTCGCACTCCCTAGCCAGTGGGCATTGACATTTAGTCAGATTAATTATTGCAAACATCCAGAGATAGAGAGAGCAGTAGAGGCCCGTCTCAATGGACCAGAGAGACTATACAAGTTCGAGTGTCACCATCTGTTGTTCTGAATAACTGTTACCCAGAGACTACAGGCCTTATTTACAAAGCCACTACTGGCGCTGGAAGCAGATCAGTTTTGCTCATCGTCGAATCGCTCTCTCAAGCAGATAGAAACACAATCCTCGATCAGCACTCAAATTGCCAAATGAGTTTTTCATATACTGTAGGCTTATAGCTCATCATGTTTAGTTGGCTGATAATATGTGTATTATCTTTCTCAGGTGTGTGTGTGTGTGCGTGCGTGTGTGGAACATCACACGAGATCAATCTCATATTTCATTTAAGCAGGTTATTTGGATTTAAATGATGATTCCTTAACTTATCTAAGGTTCTGGGTGGTTGGTATTGTAGATTGGTGGTTAGTGGACCAAGTTGAAAGAGCCCACACACTTTTTACCATTAGGTGAAAAGTGCAATGATTTGATTGCTAAACTTTTCATTTTTTATTGGGCAAACAGTGCAAAGTACAACAATAAACAAGTATAAATGTAATGACTAAGAAAAAAGTTACAACAACATATAGAATAGAACAAGCTAAACAATAATAAGAGCCAGGGGAGACATGAGGAAAAGAATAAAATATATAAATAAATGTATACTTTTTTTAATAATAGAAAAAATTGGAGAAATAAAAATAGGATTGAGGCTGAAGGGGGATTTTAACACAAAAAAACGTTTCCTTGCTTTAGTATTCTTTGCAATAGAAAGCGTTTTAAGGTATTGGTTAAATTGTTTAAAAAAAAGCTTATGATTCGAAAACTTACATTTATGTATATGAAATTTTGCCAGGAGAATAAGCAAATGTATTAAGTAATATTCATTTTCAAGGTGTTTCTCTGTATTGACAAAACCAAATAAAAACATCTTTCCAAAATAAATAAAAATGCGGATACACAAAATCAACATTATATCTACAAAATCTCTTCCAAAAATCTCTTGTATAGTTACAATCCCAGAACAAATGAATCACACTTCGTATCAATAGGCCTATCAGGTGTACATTTTTTAAGATAACTTTTTGCTGGGTAGAAATTACGAATTAACTTAAAGGAAACTTCTCTAACTTTGTTTACAATGAAATATCTGTGTGGCAATGTTTGATTGCTAAACTAATCGAATCTTTTTTTAATATGCTGCATCATTCATGTTTGTAGCATAAACACTGCTGAGCATCAAAGCACCGCGAGAACGATTCAAAACATCTGAACTGGAATCGCTCTCGCGTTACTTTGATGTCATAACCAATGGGTCTGCGCAGCGCCACATGAAGTCAAACGCATGTTTTTTTTCCTGGGCCACGCAAAACGTCATTAAACAATTAGCACGTTTAAACATGGCATTTCATGTCTATGCTACATTTCTGCAACATATTACTTTTAAAAACTCGCTCGCATTGAGAGAAGCTCTCCATCGGCCCACAGGTATAAGCTTAAGAGCAGGTAAAGCCCATGTTATGATGTTTCTTGTGTTATTTTCTATATTAATGATGGACGCTCATATGTTATGCTGTTGTTGTTTGACGATGTTCTTTCATTTCATTGACGAAATTCATGCTTGTTTTGTAATTGTATTAATTAGGCAGACATACATTAATGATGTGATTGTCCACTTTTTTTAACTTGATAAAGTAACGATAGGGTTGCCATCTTTCACGCATTTGGCACGAGACGCATTGGGGCTCCTTCTTACTTTGCCTAAATAATCGTCACGCCAAATATCAATAAATAATATTTGTGCGCGCTTATTGCTGTCATTACGGTAATATTTGTGAATGAAAGCGCACGCGCGGCTTATCACTGTATTTACCGCTATATTAGCAAACAGAGAGAAGTCAGAGCCCTTGTTGTTAAGTTTCTCTGTAAGTTTTGAGGTAATTGCCAACAAAATGACATGTTTTCAAGTTATTGCAACTGTTTATAGGTGAGAATAAATCGTGGTGGTATGTAGTTTTATCTATCTTCAAAGACATCTTCAAGCCATCTGTAGATTTGATACATGTTACGTTATTTAAGTTATTTGAAAACAAAAACAAGCAAATTGATAAATCTTTATTTCCACAGACATCTGATTGTAAGTGCCATCATATGAAGCTGTTTTACTCTAGTAATATTTCATACATATACCAACAAAGTCATTTTAATACATTATAACATAGCCTAATTCATAATAAATGATAAATTGCTTTTGCAATTAGGAACCTCACAGAAATGCCCACTTCATATGACATCATCTTACTGTGGCACATGTCACTTTAAAGATCCATAGAAATATCTTTAATATAGTAAAAATAGTCAGTTCTATAACTCTTCTGTCTGCCCCATCTGAATTGTTCTTGCTCTGGCGGGCCAGTCTGTGCCATCTGATGGTAAGTGTCAGTCTTTCTCTTTTTGACGGACTGCCTAAACCCTCAAGATGTTGGAATCCCTAGACTGCATAGTAATTAAATTCAGAAGACAAATATGAGTTTGGCATACAAATGCAACCTGCTGAGTGTTAAAAAGCTGACAGCTTGATTATTCCTTTTCTTGTTTTGTCCATGTTGATCATATTGTGCATCATGGTGTGTTGTTTATGTTTTAAGGGGAGACACTGCAGGTGAATAGTATTTTTTTTAATAAATTTAAACATATTACCATGATATTTTACCAATAAATTAAATACATTATTTGTAAACATTTTTGCATTGCAAGTTTTCTGACAAAACATGTTTTGATATGTAAATGAGCGGATATCTCATTAAATATGCACATATTTACATATATTTAAAAATTGTAATCTTTGTTTCATTTTAACAACATATCAGTGTTACACATTTTTACACAACAGATTTCAGATATATAGATTTTTTTAATTTAAAAATATGAAAATATTATGAACACATAAATAAAATGTAATTATCCCCATATTTTTACCCCAAAATGGTATATAAATCAGCTAAAAACATTGTGTTAATAAATCATTTTGTAATAACTAAGAATGAATATGGAAAGTATGGTTTAGATAAGTTGACATTTTTGGTTCAGAATGTTGAAAATGACTCATTTTGAGAAAACGGCTGATAAAGATGCACAAATAGACGGGGACAAATAGAGGATAGGAGTTACAAAACACCTAAAATAACATTTTATTGTGATCTTTGTCGTTTTTATAGCATCACTGTTAAATAAGACATGTTATAGAAGCAAAATGAAAATCTTAAAAACGAACAGTATGCACAAAACTTTTTTTGCCTGCCATGTCTTGCCTTAAAGGATGTGGTGTAGATATAAGTTTGATCATATCTTGACTACTGGCTAATTATATGGTCAAGTGCAGCCAATTGTTTAAAACAAAGGGATTAGTTCTTCATTAGTTTTGCATGCCAATGTTGGCAAAATGCTCAGAAGTTTATCACAAGCATCTGTGCAGGCGAATTGACATTTTGGAACCTTGATGTGCTTTCATGAGGTTATCTGGAAGCACACAGCATGACTTATAGATTTAAGGTTAAGGGTTTAAATGACAAAGAAAGAAAGACAGAAAGAAAGAGAATGATGATGATAAAAACTAGATGAATGAAAGGATAGATGGATTGCGAGTCGGGCGGATAGAAATAATGTTTTATAGAGAGATGGATGCGTATGTAAAAAGTTGGATGAATGGATGCTACAAAAGCTATATAAAAATAAAAATGCTAAAAGGATGGATTGGTGGACAGAAAGATAGATAAGAAGATGGATGAATGAAAGATAGCTGTTTAAAAAGATGGATGGATGGATAAAAGGATGTTTTATAGAAAGGTGGATGGATGGATGGAAAGCAGGATGGATGGATTGGTGGACAGAAAGACAGATATATAGGAAGATGGATGAATGAAACGTAGCTGTTTAAAAAGATGGATGGATAAAAGGATGTTTTATAGAAAGGTGGATGGATGGATGGATTAGTAGATAGATAGATAGATAGATAGATAGATAGATAGATAGATAGATAGATAGATAGATAGATAGATAGATAGATAGATAGATAGATAGATAGATAGATAGATAGATAGAAGGATGGATAAAGGATGCTTTATAGAAAGATGGATGGATGGAAATATATACAGAATGGGTGGATGGATGAATGGATGGATACAAATATGGATACATAGATGGACAGGTGGATAGAAAGAGCAGTACAGAAAGATGGATGGAAATAAATAAATATAAAAGATGAATAGATGGATGGTCGTTCCTGCATTCAGACGGATTTAGTTCACAGTGTTGTTGACATTCTGGTTGATGGGAGCATGCCCATGACATTATTCACTTCATCCTGCTTTATTTCAGGATAGAAGAGACACGGCGTGCTTGCATGTGTGAAAGATCGACAGAAGAACTGAAAGAACAGGGTCAGCAGCTGATCTGCACTGCCTTTGCTTTTCCCTGAGAGCCTCATATTGATCCAGAGTCGGGCATTACAGCGAGAGAATGAGAGCGGGGAAACATGTGAGGGTACCGGAGGTCAATAGTTCAGCTTTGTTTTACTTGACAAAATGGAGCTCTGATGTATTTCCCAAAATCTATTCGAAGCACTCGCAGGCCTGTGGGCACAACAATGAGAGCAGAGTATGATCCTGCTTTTAGTTTTCAGTGATATATCTGGAATCCAAGAAGTTCTGTTTTGTGCCACTCGCTGGCCACCAGATATGAGCTCATGCATTTAGACTCTTGTAGGTTTGTTTGGACAAAATGTCAACTTGTTGTTGTTGTTGTCGTAAAAGGCTAATTGTACAATTTACTCACCTAACCCTAGGCTCTAAAAACAGAATATTTGACAAACACACAACCTGTAATTTAAAGCTGTGTATGATGGTGCAATGGCTTCAATGTAAACAACTTCACAATTTTCTATTTGCAGATTCAGGTGATACTGTGCAGGATATATTTTAACAGAAATGCAAAGTTTTGATATATGAAGCCACAACTGAGCTAACAAAAATGTAAAAATATCTCCTAAAGGCATAAAAAGGGATAGTTCACTCAAAAATAAGGTTTATGTCATCATTTATTCACCCTTATGTTGTTAAAAACCTGTATATGACTCTTTCTTCTGTGGAACACAAAAGAAGATATTTTGAGAAATGTCTAATATCTTCTTTTGTGTTCTGCAGAAAGAAAGTCATACAGGTTTAAAATGACATGAGGGTGAGTAAATGATCAGAATTTACATTTTTGCATGAACTATTCCTTTAAATATGGGTGTGTATAACCTATTTGCATGTGTTGTTATTGTCCATTGGCTTTTTAATAGGCTGGTGTACTGAACCTTCTGTTAGGATCTTTTTATAGCAAGGTCCTTTATGAGAGATAAGACGTCATGTTTTCTTCCTTTCGTAACAGTAAAATTGTCCCCTGGTAGATTAATATTTAGCTATAAATAAAAACGTCTTTGAAAGCTATCAAAATGAGCGCCACAATATTGATCTGCAAAACATTTTTCTTCTGTCATAAATTGTCGCTCGAAATCCTCATCTATTGATTAGATTGTGCGGCCGCGGGACACTCGGAAAGTTCACAAAAACAACCACAGTTCCTCTTTGCATAGCGAACAGTAAACCAAATTTGAAATTCATCACCGGTTAAAGCCTTCGCACTTTTTGCTTAGCATTTGCCATCTTAAAATCCACAGCTCATTAAGGTGAACGCATTTCCATAAAGCACAGAAAGATCAAGATTTATGGTTTCCCTAAGGGTGTCCATTACCATTAGGCATGAAAGAGACAAAAAGTAAGAGAATATTCATGCAGAATTTGCATATCGCTTGTGCTGTTAAAGTTGCACAGCAAGAGTTTGACCCTCGCATGTCAACATCTCATTAATTCTATCAGTTCAACAATCCTTTTGTTCCCACGTCCACTTTTTTGCACGTATTCACTCTCTTTGTCTTTTAAAGAAGATATTTAACGCAATATATATTTCGTTTCAATATTCAGTTGACGTTTATTCAACCTTTAGAGCATTACCGTATAACCCTTTGCTCTGCTGTGGCACTCTGGATGTTTTAAACATGAGATCAGATGAATTTGTGCTCTTATTCCAAATTCACTCTTAATTCATCTTGCTCGGTGAAGTTAAAAGATTCGTTTTGCTTCCAAGTCTCTTCATTTACATTTAATTGATATATTTTACCTCAACAGCTCGTCGAGAGCCACTAGCATTACCAAATGGAAAAATGATGGATGCGTTTTATTTGTCTCCCTAGGTTGTGAGGCATTTCTAAACATGAATTCGGGATCTAATAATGCTATTAATTGAGTAAACATTAGGAAACTGATGAGTCAGTTAATTACCTGGGACACGACTATGAGGTTGTGCATTAAAACACAGCTGGTATTCATCAACAACGTCATTGTATTAATGGCTTAAATCATCAAAAACGGAAAATGTAGTCGTTGTTTACTCAACCTCATGTCGTTCACATCCCTGATGGAACTTTCTGAACCAAAACACAGACTTTTGTGGTTTTTGTTTACATGGAAGTGGATGGTGTCAGCATTTTCTCAAGCTTCAAACGTGTCTTTAAATAACACGACTCATGTTGTACATTTCAAGTTTCAAGGCCAGTGAAAGGGAATGATGACAAATACACTTCAACATAATCTATTTTTTGATGAAAGTCTTGACCTTAGCCTTTTTCTCCAAGCCTGGACATTGACAATGGTAGTCAATGGGGGTAAATGTGGTTTGGTTACCAACAATTTTCAAAATGTGACCCTGGACAACAAAAGTCTTATGTGTCAGTTTTTCAAAATGTAGATATTTACATGATCTGAAAGCTGAATTAAAAAGAGTTTTTTTATTGATTTATATATGATTTTTTCCGAGATCTAAACCGAGGTTTTGCATGACATTAGGGTGGGTAAAAAATCTGCAAGTCTACCTGTTTAGGGTGCTGCCTTATCTAAATGTAAAACTGCACATTTTGCACCTTTACTGGCAATATAGAGAACATTTCAGCACACTGGAATGAATTTGAGAACAAAACCGCCCTATGAATGGCTGACTCCCTGCACATATATAGTGAAAGGTAATTAAGACGCACCTGGCAGTCGAAGACGTCAGTCCAAAGGGAACATGCATAGATGCACATATGTAATTCGAATTAAATATACAAAACGTCCGTAAATACACAAAACACAACGCTCAACAGAGATGAGAACAAATTAATTTTAAGATGACGAACAGTTTGATTTGGAGTGAAGAGAGTCCACAAGCCCCACCACCCACAACTCGCACACAATTATCTCCTCTTCCTCTATATACCATAGACCAGAGGGAATCGTTTCCATGACAATACTCATTTCTGATGGCTTAAATGAAAGTGCAGGATGTTTCAAATGCACCTGAGGTGCCTATATGGAAAACTCACAGCATTCCGATCACATGACGTGCTTTCAGCGGTACTCAAAGATCTCGGAAAGAGTAGAAGTATTTTTCATCCAAAGCCAGGTGAAGCTCTCCTCTCCGCTCGCAGGAGGTTAATGCGCTTTAATGACAAAAACAGGGGAGGGTGGTGCCCTTGCCACTCTCTAATGCTCGAGACCTTGCTGTCCTCATAATGGTTACCCAGAGAGAGAGAGAAAGAGAGAATGGTTGTATCGCCCAAAGGCTAATAGCAGACACAACCACATTAGCCGTGTACTGTGACATCGCTTCTCAGCAGAGCTTTGTGGGTAGAGAGGATATTAAACCGTCCTAACAGGTGTCTCGGTCGCCTCATACACACATATCCTGTGAAATAAGAAAAATGATAACGGACACAACCAATATTGCTAGTGTTAGAGTCAAAGGAGTTAGTAGATTCTTTTGTCGGCGAGACAGATGCTTTTAACATCCTTGTACAGTTAAGAAGAGCGCTCGTATGAAAGAAAAACCACAGATGTTATTTCTGTATATTTAAAACACAACCTATATTTAAAAATGTATATTTTTATATAGCCTATATTAATATATATTTGATACTTCGATACAACCCCACAAAATGCCATTAAACCAAATGAGCTATGAACCTCTGAGCAAGAAAACTTGTTTTACTATGCATCTCACAGTATATTTTATAGCATGTTCAAACAAATGATGTTGACAATTTTCTCAGAATTCATTTCACATTTCTTACACTTTTGCTGCAGAAGTGAATGATTTTCCATGGTAAACAGCAGCACGTCACCGATGTTTTTCATATACAAGCTTCACTTGTCTTAATCCAGGTGCACACTCGACAATTTTGACCACGTTAGTCATTCAGATTTGTTTTGACACGCAGTCCTGCGTTTTTGGTTTTCCTACGACAACCTATGTAAAACTTCAAGCGAGTCTTATTGCGTGGGTCTGTTTTTAAAGTCTTAACTGTCCCCAAAATATATGCAAATTAGGTTTGTCAAATCAGTTAAAAAAGTTTGTGTTTATATAAAATATATATGTGTTGCATGTTTATTTATATGTGTATATAAGTACACAACCATATTTGTATACATTTTAGAAATATAAATATGTTTATTTATATTGTACCTATATTATATTTAATAATACATTTTTATTGATGTGATTATTTGTTATATATACATGTGTGCATGTGTATATACAGTACATATAAATATCCACGGCACACACGCATATTTGATATAAATATAAACTTTTATTCTGGAGATGAATAAACGTGATTATGACAGCCCTAATTGAAATATACTGGAAAATAAAATGCAATATTTCAGTAATACAAATACCAAATATTTTTATTTTTTATATATGAAAAGCAGCAATTCCTTATGTAGGCCTATTGTTCTATATATTGTAATTAACAATAGATTATTCTATATGTTTTAAAATATATATAAAATATATATAGTGCTGTGTGTGTGTGTGTGTGTGTGTGTGTGTGTGTGTGTGTGTGTGTGTGTGTGTGTGAGAGAGAGAGAGAGAGAGAGAGAGAGAGAGCAGTCTTCCAAGTTGTAAAGCCGAAAGTGCACGAATAACAAAGTTATAGGCTTCGGAAAAAAGAAGTCGATTATGATTCACTTAAACGTCGTTTATTATTATTGCCTATTTTTAGAAAATGTAAGTGGTTTACAGAGTGTCTACGTACATACAAGGTGTAAAAACAAAGTAGCACCTTACAAATCACAAAATATTTACTCTTTAATATGCTGACAGTTAATATATAGGCAAAAGCATTTTCTTAGTTGTCATTAACGTCAGACTGTATGACAGTGTGCACTCGCTTTAGACGCAAAGTGTTACTTCAAATACCTTAAACGTCTATATGCGACATAATGGATGTCATCATGTGACTAAGGCAAACTCAACCCCATGAACTCATTACAGTTCACAGTCACAAAAAGCCGTGGAAATGTTTCGTACACACTTTAACCCTACAAACAATTACTAAATAGGGGCGAGTTTATAGGCTGTGTTTTACAGCCGAGTACTACAATCTTTTCTTGTAATGTGTAAACACCGTGTGTTCTCCATCTGTCTAGATGTGGCAAGTGATTTAACGCAATGTGTAGAAGTGCCGTCAACCCCGTCATCCTCCACTCCACATTGTGTCTGTTAATTTCCTCATTATAAGCCTATCGTCACAGCCGAGGCCTGAGCGGCAACGATTGACTGAATCCGACAGGACTGTTTTTCTCCACTCAAGGCTTGATTATGGATCGCTCTTCCGAGAGCTTCGGCTCGGGGCTTCCGTTGAGTCGACAACAAGGTGGTTTGGAATTCTGGGAACGCTGTGTTTTTGTACGATGTCAGCCTAGCACGCAGAGTCATCCAACCCTCCCCAACTGTACTCCCAGATCTATCCTTTACTAAACCTACCTTCTCTCCTCATATATGTGTGTGGTAATGTGTCTTTGTATTTTTTGAACAGAACATCCTAACCCCGATACCGAGTGGTGCGTCCGCCCTGCTGTGTTTACCCAACTCTGTGTAATCAGGATGTGACCGCCCACGACCCCATCGCGTCGCAAAGATGCACACCGACTCTCTCGCTGCCAAATGAGCCGTGCTAATATATTTGAGCTGCAACCTTAAAACGCTCTTTACAACCTGCAAACCATCAACAGAAACTAACAGACCTGTGAAACATAATAAGCCTGATCCGTTTGTCCAGGATGCGATGTGCGATACGATCTACACACGGAACCCAGTATGTGTGTCTTGCATGAAATGTTATTACTGAGTACTAACAGGGACTAATACTCTCAATCTATTATGTTTGCACAAGCGTTTGCGCTTCATTCGCATTCAATGCGAAGTCAAACAAGAGAGTCCGACTCATTTCTTTTGCACAGATCCTTAAGTCCCAAGATCAGACGCCATTAAATGGAATAATGTCCTCGACTTTTTAACATTATTAAATACTCGCTGAGAGGATCCATCAGTGCCAAAATCTTGCTGTCCAATTATGTTAAGAAACATGTTTTAATATGTGAACCACATAAAATTGCAATTTTTTGGGGGGATGTCGTAAACGGCGCTGGTCTAGTAACTTTCTGTTTTACTACTCAAGCGTTTGAGCAAAATACAACCAACAGAATATTTATTACCGATTTAAAATGTTGAAAACGTAAGATTAAATGATATATGTAAGTACTAATAATAAATAAATAAAAACTAAAACCAAAAGGGCTTCTGGACCAGTGTTTACATCTTGCAAAGTGGTCTTTAGTAGCATTCTATATAGGCTTTACATGGGTTAGTGGAATATTTGAATATATTAATTATATATTGATTATGTTATTGTTTTTCTTAAATAATGTTCGTTGGCCATAGTACATTTTAAAAAATGTAAACATTTATTGTATGTCCATATGTTTGTCTTAAAATAAAAAATATATTCATAAATATTAAAGAAATAAAATGAATTATATACATGCTAGCCTTGCATAGATGGTAACTGCTTTAATTCTAGGTAAAACACATCTCAAGAAGCCAAGAAGTTGCTTGATAAAGTGCCAAAAGAACATTTTTACAAATTCTGATGATGGCACAATTCAACATAGACTTGATTTGTTTTTGTTTTTTTGCATTGTCTTAATCACAAAATAATTCCAATAGTCACATTATGTTGTATGTAATTTACAATGATTCTAAAATGTGAAAAAATCTATACATAAACTTATAAACGTCTGTAGACAAACATACACAAAATGTAATTAGCTTGAAAATACAGTAGGGTTAATATGCCAACATGTTGCACAAGTTTGTTTTTAATATGAACATGAGTAAAATAAATAGAAGAATGTGTTCTTGCCGAGTGGCTATTTCAGGGGCTTTTAACAGGATATGGGTGGTTTTGTAAATCCTTTGTTTGTAGTAGCATCCATAAATGATGGGAAATGGTTCAGCATGTAAAAAAAAGTGGACGCTTCCCTACTTGAATGATAATTATGTTGCCATGGGTTGCCTGGAAACAAAACATGTGAAATCATCAGGGGCACCAGAGGTTGCAGCACATGTAGATCCCTTTTGTAATAGTGAGTCACAATGCGCGTTCAATACGCGGAACAAAATTACAGCCTCACTGATATCAATTTACGACAACAATTTTTGGACAAACACAGAATTGGTTTAAAGCCGCACTGGAGTCTGAAGCGCTCGTTCCCAACCGTGTAATCGAGTTATTGCCGTAAGGAACCGGATGGAGATGTTATGAAAACTCCAAATAAAACCTCATACACAACAACACACATTGAAATCATTTTCAGATGAGATTACTCTCTCAGAAAATAAGAAAACAGGTGCGTCTGAGCCACCTGCAATTTTTTTAATTAGCAAGTCTTAAATTCCTGTTGAAAAAATTCATGCCATCCAAGTAAAGAAATAATCATTTATAGTCGTCTCCCGAATCTTTGGAGATAACCTTTACTTTTCAAAGATGATCCCCTCAACCCACCCCCCCATCTAAATTGTTCCATTTTCTCCGACAGAATCAAGCTCCTCCAGAGTGGAAGGTAAATCCCATGCGGAAAGGAGGTTAAGAGCTTTAAGACGACACTTTTTGGCATACTGCTAATCACCAGCACGCATTAGCCGTGAGGTTTAGCTCCGTATTCTGGCAAAGCCATTAAAACTGCCATAGCAATCCGTAAAGTTTGTGGCTTGCCATGGTACATCACTTTTTCCTGCTTCTATCTTTTGCTAAAATTTTTGCATCTGTAACAATTGATAAATTGTGTTTAAATTGTGTTATCCATAATATCATTAGTTTGCATTATTTATCCAAACGAATGACAATTCTGTCATCATTTCAAACCTGTATGATTTTCTTTCTTCTGCAAAACGCAAAAGTCGAAAAATGTTGGTAGCCAAACAACATTGACCCACATTGACTTCCATTATATGGACACAAAACCACTGAGACATTTCTCAAAATATCTTTTTTTGTATTTCACACAAGACCTGATCTATATTGCAACTCTACTGTACAAACTAGTAGAACAATGCCAGAAACTTCTCTCTTGTTTAAAGTACATCTGATAGGAGATTAGTCAAGTAAACAGGAGCCAGAGGGTATTTGCGCACAATAGCTCTGGCATATACAAACAGAGAACGGGTTCAGGCTGACTTATCAACTACTTATCAACTGACTTATACTACTCTGTGAATTTAGGTTTTATTTGGACGATTATCTACTTTCTGATGTCTGATGTTATGTTGGCTGGGACTCATTGTCTAATAAGGCGTTTATTCAACTTTGGGCACTTTTGGCCATATGGACTTCTAGAAAATAAGCTTCCTTTAAAAAAATACTAGTTTATTTCACCAGCAGTGTAAATAATAGCAGTCCAGCAGTGTTGAGATAATTCTGTCAATTTCAAACATTTCCACCATAATGTAATGTCCAGCATATTTCACACTTTGGTGTTTGGTGTTTATGCGCATTCTGCACTGTAAAAAAAACCCCATCATTTTTATAAATGTCTTTGTTCTGTTGAACCAGAAATCTTAAGTTTGTATTATTTTCACAGTACAACACATTGTGTGGAACTATAGTTTAACTGTGTTTACATCATTAACCATGTAAATGATTATGGCATGAAAGTTAAGGTTAAACGTTTTTTAATTGACCGTAAAAGCTAAAATTTGTTCAAAATTAACCCAAAGACTGTAGCCTGAAGGTAAAGAAATACAGTGTGTTTGTATGTGTGCTGGGACTGGAGCTGTTTGGTTCACCAATAGGTCTTTTTTCCAATAACTGTAATATTGGCCATTAAGGTTTATGGACTTTTTCACGAGACACAGGACCAAGGTGACAACAGCAAAACCGTCAATAGCAAACAATGGCAGTTTTGACAAAACCACACAAAATGTTTAAACTAATGGATTGAACATGAAATGAGCATGTGTAATGAACTAAATAATTGAGGTAAATAAAAAGATATGGAGGTGAAAGACACGGTGAAACTAAATATGTTTAATGATCTACTGTATGCATGCAAGTTTACATTCAGTAGTTCTTCACGTTTAAAAAAAAAAGTGATATATTGATTAAATTCCAACAATACATGTTTATTTATTTATTACTTTATGTGAGTTCAGTGTGAATAGAGTTGTAGTGCATAATGCATACAGAAAGTCAAGGTCGTGTTTGACACAGAGGGAGCACAAATAAAATGTGTATATTCAATCCAACATACATCACAGCTTCCATACCATCTGCCAAGTGAATAAATATGTGTTTTGTAAAGGTTTTCATTTGTGTAGGCCAATGCTAGATGAACTTGTGAGCATCTGAATCTTGTGTGCATCTGTATCTGAAATGCACAGAAACGATGCCTTAAAGCCATTGTTTCATTGGTGTAAAAATTATTTATCAATTCACTGTTTGGTTTTGTCAGAATACTGTATAAAGGCTTTAAATGGCATGGGTGTAAATACTGTAATACAGAATTTTGAGCGTACTGTTACTTTAGGAAACACAGCTAAGCTGTTTGCCAAACTATAGCCTTCTTTAATTCCTCAATCATGCTCTTAAATGTTTAGAGACATGTGTTTGGAACTAATATTTATATTGTACCTGTGTTTGAGCACAGTTTACGTAAAGTTTTTTCAAATCCCAAAGCATGACTGACATGTTACGGCTCCTCTAAATAAATAATTGTTATGAATAATTTATAAATTCCACATCAGGTGAAGCTGTTTTTGTCTGGTGTGTATTAGAGAGCGATAAACCCGCGTTGTGGAAAATCAGCAGTGAGAGTTTAATGGTTAGTTGAGTGTGAAAGTACAAAGAAAGGTAATAGAGGTCAGGTGACCCGCGTCACAATAAAGCACCACATACGCGCATTATAACGTTTCCTCGTGGGCCTTTAGAGTTTTATGGCCTAAAAAAGGTTTTACAATCAAGGGAATATAATCGAGTATAAACAATAGACTTTTAATTGAGAATTAAATATATAAATGTTACATTAATAATTCGTTAATAATCAATAACCAATATTTTTAAGGATTCATGTGTTACTGATACAGTTAAACAAAAAAGGAGTAATAGTTTTCAGTTCACACGCGATGATTTGATTGGAGTACACTAAAATACATCACTTACGACGGGTCGTACGCGGTCTAGTCGCTCAAGTTTTTTTAACGCATCCAAAGCTCTTAAAGCTTTTGGATTTAACTCCCTGTGTGTTGTTTTGAAGACTTTACAATTATAATGTTATAGAATGGCATTATAATGACTTTACTATATGAAATGCTAACTAAGTTGACTTCCGGTCTGTGTTTGTTGATCAGTCTGGCTAGTGGCTAATAATATAATCAATGTAATTTATTTTCATATTTTATTGTATAATAACTGTATTAAATAAACAATTTGTTTGCATTTTATTGCATATTCATTTTATTAAATAAACAACTTGTTGAATAGTTTAGTAACTAAAGTTCTACTGGTAACCCAAAATAATACTGACTAGACGAACTTTTAACTTGTTTCGAAAAATTACTGTAATTATAGTTTTATGTTGGATGTATGCGGTTTTGGGACCTATACAGTATATGGACAAAGTGACAAATATAATTGTAAAAGATATGAGTAAATTATGAAAGAATTTTCATTTTTGGGTGAACTATCGCTTTAAGAGCTAATTCTGTATATTACATGCAGTTGTTCTTGTGGTCTGGGCAAACAAGAGATTAATGAAGTAATTTTTTCTCGGAGTGCCGTGCGAATTATCATCGCAGCTTTGTATGAGCTCATGCGATTACACCACCATCGTATAAACCCTGTCACAAGATAAAGTGAAAAGGAAATGATTCTGGAAAGCGGAGGAGTGTTGAGATACAGATATGAATGCGTCAGCACAAATATGCTGAAGAGCCAGCGTGCATCAAAAACGAGCCAATAGGAATCGAGGAAAGTATTTGCGTCATAATCGCAACCTAATGACACTACATAGATGACTAAAAGGGTGAATAATGTGGTCAGGGGCACAACAATGCTGTTAACAACACACACCATTGGCTACTAACAAAAACACAAGGGCTAACCTGGTTAAACAGACCAAAGGCTTTTAAAAGTGTAAAAAAGCATTGGCATGCAAATGCGATGTCAGTCTCTCTCACCACGCACACACGGCGCAGGAGAGGCGCTGCGCTTTTCTTAATTAGCTGTGAAGTGTGGATTTAGTTAAAGTGACTCTGGAAGTATGTAATTGACAAAATGGCTCTTGTTTGGCAGGCAGGGGTGGGTGGGGGTTCGGAAAAGATGAAGTACTAATGCATCTGACAGTCTATCAAAAATCAAAGTGGGCTTTAGAGGCATCAAAAAACGCTTTTCATGTAAAAACACATCTTTGCCGTGATCGCTGCTCGTGAGCAGCACATTGCATTACTTTTTCATAAACTTACAGGTTATCAAGTTTATTGTAGCTGTGTGCGTGCTCAGTTATTTGGCCAAAATCTCATCCAATGATATGAAGTGCTACACAAGGGCATTTTAACCCTTGTGCGGTGTTCTGCGCGACTCATTTTCAATGTTTACTAACAATAAAAGGAATGATTTTTATATAATTTAAAGTATTTTATGGCTGTACAGGTTAAAAAAGCGACACAAGTTTAAAGGCATAGTTCACCGAAAAACAAAAATGCTGTCATCATTTACTCGCCCCAGGGGCGGTTCTAGACCCTTTTTAGGTGGGCTTCAGCTCCCCTGTCTGTCATCTTAACCCCCCCTAAACCAATCTGCTGTTAAACTATCAAAACACAGTGTTTCCTATACATCGCCACTATGTTGATTAAACACTGGTCGCCACTAATAGATTTTTAATGATTTTTCTTTACATTTTTTATTTTACTATTTTTAACACAGCTATATTCATTGTAGAGTTGCGCGCAGCGTGTTGACGCTGGAGCATCTCTCTCTCTCTATCATGTTGTGTGCAGCACCCTGGCGCTCACATGACAGTAAACAAATTAAAAGGTGGCAGTGTTTTTAATATGCATTCCTCCGTGTACTTGCCTTTCCACGTCAACAGTCACAGATACTGACAGAGAAGACGGCTGACCAAGTTTATCAGGAATTAATGAAAGGTTAGCAGTTTCATATCCTACACACTCTTTCTCGATTTGCTCGGTGTGCGTGCAAGCCCTCGCCCTCTACCAATGAGTTTGGTGCGGTGTGAGTGCACTCGTGTAGTTAACTGTGTAACAGTGTATTCTCGCCTATTTCTGAATTTGTACAGAATTGTCTGAACTATATGTGTGCAAAAGAACTCGCAAAACTTGTGTCTTTAAAGAATTTTTTTTTATAAATTCTTAATAAATAGTTAACAAAGAAAACATCAACCTAAACAATACATGAAGCACCAACTGAAGCTTGGGGTTGAAGCACCAACCCCCTCTTGTTATTTCTGGTTAGACCTAAACTACATTTAGTTGCCTTGTACTTGTACATGTGTAATGTCAATAAAGTTGAATTTAATCATCTAATCTAAACTGAAGGGCACAGGAGACAGGTATAGATAATCCCAGCACAAATCCTAGAGCTGCCCCTGACTCCCCCTCTTGTTATTTCAAACCTGTATGACTTTCTTATGCAGAACACAAAAGAAGATATTTTGAAGAATGTTGGTGAATGAAAGCCGTTGGTCCCCATTGACTTGCATTGGTTTTGTGTCCATACAGTAGAAGTAAATGGGTTTCAATGTCGTTTGGTTTTCAGAAGAAAAAATAAATATACAGGTTTGAACCACATGAAGATAAAGTATGACTGATTTTAAAGAAAGTAGTTCACCCAAAAAACTAAAATTCTATCATTTACTCCCCCTCTTGACATTTCAAACTCGTACGACTTTCTTTCTTTCTTCTGCAGAACACAAAAGAGGATATTTTGAAGAATGTTTGGTAAAACATTTGAGTTTTTTGAATGAACTACTTTCTTTAAAATCAGTCATAACTTATCTTCATGTGGTTCAAACCTGTATATTTATTTTTTCTTCTGTGAAACACAGAAGATGATATTTTGAAAAATGTCTCAGTGGTTTTGTGTTCACACAATAGAAGTAAATGTGGTTTGGGTGACAACATTATTCAAAATATCTTCTTTTGTGTTCTGCAAAAGAATTAAAGAAATTCATACGGCGCACTGTGTAATTTTCACTTTTTGGTGGCTGATTATAATAAGCACGCATTCATAACTCTACACGGTGCAGAGCACGAAATAAAGTCAGACGGGTCCATAATCAAACTTTTATTAAGCTATCAATCTCCTGCAGTCCTTCAAAACTCTCCTATAACCGATTGCTGATGATGAATACGTAATGTTTTTCGACAAAATGTTTTTTGAAAAGAAAACTAATTGAATTTGGAATATTCATTAGCAAAATCGGAATCTGGGGCCGATCTGACCTCGGGGTTGCAGCACATTTACAGGCCCGGTCTGTGTTGATGGCTGGCCTGTTTTTACACTCCTTCAGTCAGGGATTCTGTGTGCGTTTTGGTAATTACAGGGGAAAGTTTGTAATGGGATTCAGACCGTGAGAACATCAGGGTCAGCGTGTGAATTAGCATTTCACATTGACGGATAGGGGGAAAAGAGGAAGTATGTGCACTATGTAAACGGATTTGATTGAACGCTGCAATATTGCTGGACACCTTGTGCTTTGCTATTAAAACACACATTGTACTTCAGTGTGGCCTTGTATAAACCTCGAATCAATAACATGATACTGTATTAGTATGCTGGATTGTATTCAAGGATCATATCTGACACTATCTGACAAAAAAATTCTCCCAGATGTTTCTGTAATGCACAGTCACACACTTAAGACTGCGACATATGGGTAGCAATCGAATTTTTTTAAAAATAAAAAACGTTTGTTTCGTATTTTCACGTGACACGTATTCGCAGGTCAGAGTTATTTTAGTTGTGTTTTTAATGTAGTTTTGTTATTGTTTTAAATGAGCTAGTTTAAATTATAGCAATTTTCATATGTTTATTTGTCATTTTATTATTTATTTTTATGTCACTATGTAAGTTAAACATATTTTTATTTATTTTTAGTATTTCATATTGATTTTACACTATTTTCAGCAAATTATTTAGTGCGTCAAATTTATTTCATTTAAATTCTTAGGTAATGTCACGGCCACCGTCTTTTCAAGTTTTTCAAGTATTATTTAGGCCAATATTTGATTTAATTTCAAATGTTTTAATAGTTTTAGTAAATACCTCGGTAATAACCTCGGTAAGGGTTCACCACACTTTGGAACGCAACAAATGCAAATTTTCGTAGATTTCATTGGACGTATGCGCCTGACCCGAAGTTAACTTTCGGTCTGTGTTTGTTGGTCTGGCTAGTGCCTAATAATATAACTATTTATACTTTATGTAATTCATAACAATATTTTATTGTATAATCATTTTATTAAATAAACAATTTGTAGAATGGGTCGTGTAACTTTGTCCCATTTAAGTTTAGTCATGTAACGGTTCTTCTACAGGTAACCCAAAATAATACTGACTACACATACTTTTAACTTACTAGCTAATGTCATTTACTTGTTATTTCTTTTGCTTGTTATCGGAAATAATCTGCAGAGACTCTATTCTTTGCGGATGTGTACCGGAAGTTAAGTTTGGGCCACAAAAGCTTTGTTTATGTTGTTACTTTGAAACCGTCTAGAAGTCAATGGAATAAAAAGTGTATTGTGACCATGACATTGGTCTCCATTAAGTGCAATATTTTTTTTGATAGCAAGTTTTATAACTCACGAGGAATAATTTGAATGTTTATAAAATACTTGCAAACCTCTTTTGATCAAGCCTCATAACCTGAGATATTATTCAGTACACTTATCAGTAGCAAACAGTGAAGGAGTGCAGAATTCACTTTAAGTTTGACACTTCAAAGGGTTTGATTGCCTTAGCAACCATCTTTTATCATCTTCAGATCTTTAGGAATACTTAATGGCTGACTATGATGATTTCCGTTTAAAAGTTTCCATGGGGATGAAGAATTCCAATGAATGTTAATTGTCAGATACGTCTATACAGTACACTATAGCATCAAAGTTTTATTTCAAAGGAGCAAATTGAGAAAATCACTGTTCCTCTATAGAATAAAACTAACTTCACATCCACATTTTTTTCTCTTCTCCACATTATCAGGCCCCTGGGGACCCCAGAGGGCCCTACAAATTACCTGCATGTCAGTTATGAGTAAGCACCCTGGAGAGAGGGACCACGAAAGAACGGCTGGAAATTGATGCTGCCAGTGAAGTGCCACCACCCATTATTTTTCTATTTTTATTTTGAAATGAAAATCCTCGGGATGAGTCATGGCCGGAATTTATATAACGCTATATTTTGTTATTTAAGACCTCTTGCACCTAGATTAATTTGAAGTATTTCAAATGATTCATCTTTTGGGTTGGGAACATTGCAATAAATTAAGCAAAATCACAAAGGGGCCGAGATATATCGCAGCATAAATAAAAGCATGAAATGGAAAATATTGAATAAAAATGGCTTTAAAATGGATCGCGACATGATTTGCATAGTAAGTCTGAAGAAGACATTGTTTATCGATGCATATCAATCTGAACGGTCAAGATTTTAGATCATACTAGAACTTTTAAAGATATTTATACAGCATTTGGTTGTTTTTTTCTCGGACAATATAAAAAAGCAATCCCTCTGCAAGAAAAAAGATGAGAAATATTCTCAAAGTGATATAACTGATCTCTAAAGGGTGCTGTGAATGTGAGGAGGGCAGGTAATAACAGAAGTCACATGATGTCTCCTTAGTGCTCTGATTGGCTGACAAGATCAGACAGTAGTCTTGCCTTTACAGAATTTTATGGCCTCGACTGGCAGAAATGTAAAGTTTAAAGAAATTAAAAGAAAGTTATTAAAAAGTAAACGATTTACACGCTCAGACATCACTGTGACTAAATAACTTTATACAGGTTATGTTCATCCATTTAAAGACTCCTGCAGTGTTTTCCGAGGATTTGTTGACTAATCTTGTGGGAAAATGGTGACAATTAATAAATAAAGTCGAACAAAAGCTAGTAAGAGAAAGTTAGAAGAAAACGTTTGGACACTTAAACATACAAATAATAAATATCAATTTATACACATTGATAATGTAATATAAATGGTGTTTCATACACTTTTTAATGGGGAACTGTGAAAACACTGTCCATCTGCTTTGACATCATTTGGTTTTCTTTGTTCAGCTTAGCTCAGCATTGACACACAGAGGCAAAAGATCCTGAAGCCTCAGGTTGAATCATTAAATTCGTTCATCTCAGCCTTTGCTTTATTAAACTAGAGGAAACATGCAGTTCTGGCTACTGTCTGCTGAGGATTTACTGCTGGTCTACACACTAAAGCCTTTCTCTCAATTATTAGATTATCATTATTCTATGTTAGACACTGTGTCAGGCACCGTGTACTTTCACACTTTTATGACCAAAGTAAAGCAAAGAGAATTTTAATAAAACCAACGGTAAAACGCTGTTACAATGGGTTCAATATTCTTACCTACAGCCATTAAAAGAATGGTTTGGGTATAGCTTAAACGGATAGATCATCCCTTTAAAATTCTGTCATTTATTCACCCTCATGTTGTTAAAATCTGTATAATGTTCTATCTTCTATAAAACATAAAAGAAGATATTTTGAAAAATGTCTCAGTGGTTGTGTGTTATTCAATGGAAGTCAATGTTGTTTGGTTACTAACATTCTTCAGAATATCTTCATTTGTGTTCTGCGGACGAAAGAAAGTCATACAGGTTTGAAATGACATCGAGGGATGTGAGTACATTTTCATTTTTGGACGAACCCTTCAAGTTGACTCTTGGCTTAAGCTCTAAGGACATTAAAGGGATAGTTTAACTAAGTTTTGATTTGCGTTCTGGGAGTTCTTAAAACATGTTGAATGTCATGCGGGTGAGTAAAAAATAAGAACTTGATTTTTGGGTGATCCATTTAATTTCTTTTTGTAATTTTTACATGAGAAGTACATAAGCACTTGATAGTAATAAAATTGTCTTATTTCTGATCTAGCTTCAGTACACCAGCTCAACCCGCTGTACTTGTTGGCTGCTGTGCGGTAGTTTGTCAATGATGTTCCCCTTGGATAAAGTCAGCTAAAGGAATAAATTTAAGTGAACTTTATAATCACAAAATTGCATTTTTTTGTGTTGAACGATACTGATGTTGATGTGTGAATACATCCCCAGACATCTATTTTCAATATCGGAGAACATCAAGGGACATCTTTCAAATCACAGAAAAAAATGTCGGATTAATTTTCTGTGCTTTTGATTTCTATCATTAAAGCTACGACTGTGATTTCCCTCTGCTTGCGTTCCCTCTGTGCATTGCCTCAATTTCAATTTGTCCCGTTTCAATATGACCATATACACACAGCGGCTGTAAAAATAAAAACACAAACATAAACATGAATTCTCTCTGGCACTTTTCTAAACTTTAGAAACAAATTTCCACTTATCGAAACAAGGGAAACAGATGCAAAGTGGAAACGGTCCAAACGTTAGCCACCAGTTCCCAGCGGCCCCTGTGTGAACAGACTAGCGCAGGAGGCTGCTTTCACTCCACGCTGACGCGCTCACCCCAGGAAGCATTTATTGTTTAAGTGTCTCATGACATTTGTGGCCCTCGTGGTCTTCACTGACCTCAACAGCTTCGCAACAGCATGAATCTATCTGACCTACGGGTCGTTTTCAGTTCATGTGACAGAACTCATAGACATTCACCAGGGACCAAAACTGTATCTTACTGATTTAGTGGCTCGCATCAAGGTCAAATGCTTCTTTTTGCATCTCGATTTGGAAGCTCTCCTCAAGATAAAACCATGTTGAAGAATTGGATACACTTTGGCCATTTGAACCACAAATCCTGTCCTTTTTTTAGTGAGAACCATTGTATATTTGGTATATAAACAAAACATTACACAGAACATGTGAAGAAGTGTCAAAGTTGGATAAGTTATTTTAAGAAGAAATGAATAAATAAATGTATATACGGCCGCGTAAATAATTAAGAGACCGTTTCAAAGCATCATTTCAGTTTTTCTGAATTTACTATTTATAGGTTGGTGTTTAGGTAAAATGATCATTCTTGTTTCATTCTGTGAACACTATTTTTACCAAATTTCAAATAAAAATATTGTTTCTATTCGCAGAAAATGAGAACTAGAGAAACGGGTCAAAATAACAGAAAAGATGCTCTGTATTTTTCAAACCTCAAAAACTGCAAACAAAAAAAGGTTCATATTTACTTTTAAGCACTACAACACTCAAATTTGTACATGTATTTAGGGAAAGCTCATTTATGTGATTTTTATCATAGTTTTCATGTGTCTTGTCATTCTGTCAGTCTTTCACATTGCTGTTGGATGACTTTGTCACTCCTGAGGTTTGATTTTGTTGAAATTCAACAGACACTGGACTGGAATGCCCACAATACATCTAGAAATGCTAGAAAAGTCCAACTTTTCATTTCAAACCAGCATTTCTAGATGTACTGAGGTCTGAAAAGGTCTCATTCTCCAGGTCTCATTTTCAGCAAAATAAAGCAAATAAAAACAATATTTTTATTTGAAATTTGGTAAAAAATATTGTTAGTAGTTCACAGAATGAAACGAGAACGATAATTTTACATTACTTTATGAGAGAAATAAGTTTATTAACAACCACAAAGCAAAGCTACTTTAGAAGATATTTTGAGAAATGTCTCAGTGGTTCTGTGTTCAATGGAAGTCAATGCTGTCCAATGTTGTATTTACTGTAATAAAACACTGTGTTGTCAAAGTTGATGAGCTTGTTCCAATACTTTTTATTGGTTAAATATTTTTAAAAGCCACCGACAAACATGATGGGTTAACAAATTTATAAATTGCTCGAATTATTATACAAATTAGTATTTAATTGTATTCAAACACAATGTTTGTAGTTGCAATTCTTGAGGTTGACGCACCAACTGACCAATTTATTTTTAGTAGTTTCAGGCCCTGTTTGTGCCCCATTCATGCCAATTTCACAGTGACGAATGACATCTTATCATTTGCTTGAATAAGACGTTTGATTGTAAAGCGTCACTCAAACCTCTATAAGCTGCATTTCAATAAGCGGCGCGATTAGCATTCATCTCATCTCCTTTGTGTCCCCGCAGACTAATTTTATAAACTGAATTCTGCAATTAAACACTCCATCTCCCTCACGCCGCAATTCCGCCGGTTTGTTGTGTACTCACATCATCGGTGCGTACGCACTGAGAACGCATCGCTGTGTTTTAAACACTTACTCTCTGCTACACAGCTGCGTGTCACAGCGGTTTTAAGTGCACTTACGTACACAAATTGATTTCCCAACGGGTGGGTTGATGCTGGAAAAGTACAATCCAGGAAAACATTCTGGATGGGGCAAACAAATTCCTCCATCACCCCATGTTGCTCTCACTAACAAGAGGTCTGCCTCTTCGCTTGCCCGCTGTAAAATAACGGCTTGCGTTGCACAGACCGCAGAATGAAAAGATCGTGTAGCAGGGTCCACGTAGAATAAGCTCAGCCTTTCTTTATAGGTTTGACCTTTGCAACTTTCCGAATTCATTGGCGCCTTTTAAAAGTGGCACAAACGTGACTCTATTGTACCAAGGCACTCTGATAGCCGCAAGGCGGCATTCGCTGAAAGTTTCAAGCATCTGGGGAGCAGCCGTTTCAGCTTTTTGGATCTGTTATTGGGTTGTTTGTCATGATAACTGATTAATGTTTGTTCACTATGTACTGCAACATATGCTCTCTCATAGACTCATAGATGAAACATCATCTTTATAGTTGCTCAATTATTGTGTCTAGTCTGCTTGTTTCCTGTAAGCATGGGAGGCTGTATGGACAGCATCTGTGACATGCTGTAGAGTAGCTTAAAGGTTATTTTAAACAAATAAACAACAAACAAATTAAACATTTATAAAGAGTAATAAATATATGTGACATTATCACATAAACTATTTTTTTAATTTCCCTAAATACATGTACAAGTATTACTGCTGCATTGCTTAAAAGTGAATATGAACTTCTTTGCGGTATTTGAGGTCTGAAAAAACACTTATTTTGTTATAACAATAAATTCAGAAAAACTTAAAATAATTTTGAAATGGTCTCCTATGTTTTTCCGTGGCTGTATGATATATAAAATTGTGTGTTTGTGCTCTTTTTGGTTGTCATGTTAGCGTAGTTAATGTGATAAACCAAACACCTGTTGTTAGTCTAGCTAGGACACCAAAAAATGTTAAAAGATTAGTCTGTAAATGGCACTTGATACTGTTATCTAATGTAATGAAGAGCATCTGAAGAGCATTTTAGTCAAGATCTTCGTATTCAGATGCACTTTAATTTTGGGACCCACTGTTTATTTTTCACACATTTTGTATATTTCCACTCCATGAATGAAAATAATTGAAATAGAAACCAAATTGTCACTCTATAGGCCTATAGTAACCAGTACTAACAATCACGAAATGATAAAAACTTTATTTTTATGAGCGGATGCAGCAAAAACGCTAACAAAAATGGTCGGAAAACACAAAGTTTGGTATCTATGTAAAGTTTAGAATTTCAGCTTTCAGGTTCATCTATTCTTCACAACATCATTACAGCGGTTACCCAATAGAGAGTGTTAAAACAAACCTGTTTTTCTTAGAAGCGGCCCGCTACAGCGCCTCTTTGAAGACGATTTTCTCAATATTATCACTTTTTTGCACCCTCAGAATCCAGAGTATCTCGGCCAAATATTGTGCTATTCTAACAAACCATACATAAAAGCTTATATGTTCAGATGATATATAAACCTTTGGTTAAAAATATTTTAAAAAATTGGTTTTGTCGTACATGGTCACATATATAGTATGCAAGTATGCCTATGCAGATATGGGGAATGTATAGTTATGATAACTTTGAGGCGCCTAACATCTCTTCATCACTTAAACTCTCCGACTTTTTGATAAACCTGTTTTTTGGTGACTCATTCCTTACCTGCTCTGGTTTGTAAAGTCAAGGTTTTTCACACTTATTTGGCCAAAACATTTTATAACCCCCTCACCGTGTCATATAGAAACCGCCGCTCTACCTCAGTGGGTGGTGATGCTCTGACATATTTTTAACATTGTTAAATCTTTTATGAAAGGTTCGTGAAATACAATCCTTACTTGAAACTTCGTAATTGTCATTCTACTGCCTTGACAATTTAATGATGATTACAGATGAGAATTAATCATCATGATCTGTCACAATTATGGAGGTCTCGGTACATTCTGTCTAAAATGTATTGCTGGCAATGGGGAGCTTTAACCGCAGGCAATGTTTCAGTTTCAAAATGCTATTGCCAAATTGCTCAGAGAACAAAAAGATAAATCACAGAGAATAGAGGAAAACAGAAATAATAAACAGAATTTTAGAGGAGAACCGCAAAATCTGATGATTTAAAATGAAATTGAACTCGGAGAAGAGTTCATGGAACTCAAATGGCATACTGTCATTACAAAAGGAAATAGTTTCGAGTTAATGAATGTTTTCGAGTTAATAAAAATCGCAATCCATTTACAGTAATGGATTAACAATGTTAATCTATGGGGTGAAAGCACCACAGAGTGTTTTAAAGCAGATAGGTTTTATTGTTGTATTTAGTCTTTGTAAAGAAATGTTTAAATGTAACGTTTTTATACTAAACTGTCCTTCTGAACTTGGTTCTTGTCATTTATGTGCAAAAAGTATTTTTTCTTTGTAAACAGCATTTACAGACTTCACATGTCATGACATCAGTTAATTTTCACAGACAAGGGTATTAAGTGCTTTTATCAAAGTAGTATCACAATTTTTGCTCGGTCTGTGGTAAACAACTTTTTTAGGCCGTACCATAACAAATCTTACATTTTATTGGAGCGTTTTGTCAATAAATTATCGAAAATATCTCCAGGGACCTTTTCTAGAATGATAACAGACAAATTTTCTCTGTATTGTTTGCTTTATTCTTTGAGTGCTTTTGTTGTTCAGATTGTGTGTGCAAACACAATTTGTTAGACCTTAGTGGTAAAACACTTTGAAAGCACAACCAGGACAGAAAACAATATCAAATCGAGTCATACATCGACGTTTTTTTCAAATATGACAAAAATGCACAGTGACAAGTTTGTAAATGTCATTTGAAACCTTTGCTTTTAACCAGTTTAGGTCAGACAGAAATTGGACTGGACAATCACTTCATCTTACTGAATAGCTTACAATATCTCCACAGATATGTCTCCATCTGTCACACCGTGCTAGGTCCGACTTTGAACGGGAGACACTATGTTACACTGTCAGTCATTCGATACCTCGCTGAATATTCCTGCGTTGTTTTGTATTCCCAGAGACACAAAGATTAAACTCCGTATGTTGAACACCAGGTGCGAATTCATAGTAAAGTAGCTCTCAAGGCTAGATCTGTGACCCGGATGCCACACGGTTTATTAGATCCAGAAAATTACTGTCATAATTGCTGTAATTTTCTTGCGACGGGGTGCTAAAGATCCATCCATTATATCCAGAATGACGGATATAATCGACATCAAAAGCATAAGAAATTGTTGTGACACCAGGCTTGTCAGGTTCCAGTCAGACTAGCTTAACATCTTTTTGCTTAACGGTTCGTGCCAAGATCGTAAATGAACCGTTATCAGCGGGGATAAAAGACAATTTGTCCGCCAAACAATATCAACACCTTCACAATAAATTATACAATATGTCAGGGACATGAAAAGGCCCGAGAGAAGACACTGACATGCACATTCTGCATGAAGTAGTTGAATGTGCCGCATATGACTTTATGAAGTTTGAAGGCCAAAGCAACACAGTTTGGCACTTGTTTTTCACATTTGGAGGAATTTGTGAAATGATAAAATACCACACTTACAAAACTATTCCACAAACAGTACAATAACCACAATACATTTATACATGGATCAACCCACCAC
Source organism: Oreonectes daqikongensis (assembly GCA_026939265.1). Lineage (NCBI taxonomy): Eukaryota > Metazoa > Chordata > Actinopteri > Cypriniformes > Nemacheilidae > Oreonectes > Oreonectes daqikongensis. The sequence continues at coordinate 3,614,737 of JAOTQM010000047.1, read as the reverse complement.
GTTTTGTGCTGTAATTGCATAAACATGCATTGTTAAATTACGACATTTATACAAAGCATGTGACCGTCTTTTCCCTTTAGACTTTTATGACAACAAGTTGGCTTACTGTACACAAATATCACACTCCACTAACGTGAAAAAAGTGTCTGTTTAAAAAAGGGGGAGAGATAAACCCCCGCGTCCTGCTCACACGACTCTCCTGTTATCTCTCCGACAGAGGATCTTTTTAAAGGACCTTCGGAAATCATTATTGAAGATTGTGTATATAATGGGATTGAGGGAGCTGTTGCAATAACCGAACCAGAAAAAGAACTTGAAAAGCGTTTCTGGCACGCACGAGTCGCAGAACGCCGTCAACGTGTACGTGAAGAAAAACGGGAACCAGCAGACGACGAACACGCCTATAACTACAGCTAGGACGAAGGTGAAGCGTTTCTCTCTGTTTTGACGGCCCTTCCACCTGCTGGTCTTGGTGCTCTGGCTGGCGTCTTGCTTCTCGATGTTGTCACCCGGTTTGATTTGGCTCAGTTTGGTCTTTCCCTTGGAGCTCTTTTTTTTGAGCGAGCAAGGGTTGGAGACCTTGTGGTCGGAGGAGGACGATTCTTCCATGTCCACTCCATTTATGTCGCCCTTGTCGTCGGCGCCGTTCGGGTCCCCGTTGAGCCTCTCGTCCTTTTCGTCCTTATCTGCTTCCTTTTTCTTCCGGTCTCCAGGGGGCGCTCTGGTCCTCTTCTTGGCGATCTGGTAGATTCGGATGTACACAAGCACCATGATGATGCAAGGAAGAAAAAAGGAGCCAATGGAAGAGGAAATGATGTACCATTGTTCTCGATTAATGTCACAGACCGAGCCCTCTTCCTTCTCCATGGTAATGAGAGGCGGGAAGGAGATCACCACAGCGATGACCCACACAACAAAAATGATGCGCTTGATCCGTTGCGGCGTGCGCTTGAGGTTGTACTCAATGGCTTGCGTAATGGACCAGTACCTGTCCAAACTGATGGCGCACAGGTGAGTGATGGAGGCCGTGCAAAAGAGAACATCCAGGGCGAGGTAGATTTCGCACCACACTTTCCCGAAGGCCCAATAGCACATCAGCTCGTTGGCTAATGAGAAAGGCATCACCAGGGTGGCCACCAAAATATCAGCTAATGCCAGAGACACCAGGAACAAGTTCTGGGGAGCCCTGAGAGCTCGGCTCGTGAAGACGGCAATGATCACCAGCACGTTGCCAAAGACGATGAGGAGGATGAGGAGCCCCACGAGAACGCTCAGAGGAAGGGCCACCAGGAGGGTGTAGGGTTCGCAAGAATACGTCCCGTTGGTCACATTCTCCATCGCTGGAAATCGGTGTCTTCCTCTCACAACCGAGATTATATTTCCAGCCGATGACACTTTATGACGTCCATGTTAGCGAGAGAATCTTTGCATTGTGCAGGAATTACATTTTTGGTCATTTTGACATCTGACAAACAAAAGAGAAATTTACAGTAAGGAAATGAGGTCAGATTTTAACAATATAATAAGTGCTAATAAAAACAACTAATTATTTTATATGAAGAATATGTATTAGACAATTATGATAGACAATTTTTTTCATTTTAATATTAATTAATACAAATATTAATACGACTAATAAAACATTTTTTTAAAGAATACATATTTTGTTTTTTAATAATGGTAGGCTACAACCTAAGTATAAATATGACTAACAGCAAAAAGGAAGGAAGGGAAAAAAAGGACCTTACCTCGTAAGAAAAAAGAACTTATTTATCCGTCCAAACAAACGTTATTCAGGGTATAACTTCTCTGTCAAGTCGGTCAATAAGAGGAAAAACTGGTTGACTTTTTTCTCGCATGTCGTCGGCGGAGCGCGTTATGACAGCGCTTCATCATCAGCGCTCAACTCAGCGGTGCGCGCGCTGGATCGGGCTCATCTCGCGCACGGAGCTAATAGAGGTGTAATCATATTACCTGCTGTGAGCGCGCCGCGTGTGTGCGAGAGACGCCGGAGAGAAATGCGAGTGTGTGTGCGCGCACTCCAGTTCTAAACGACTTCCCATACGCCGTGTGCGAGCCACGCCCTCTTTCTGATAACGCCAGCCTCCGAGTGGCCGTTGCTTAGCAGCGGGCGAGCGAGGCGAGGTGGAAACGACGAAAGCAAGTTTGAAACGCCTTTTTTATCAACGCGAGACAGGTTTGAATCAATTAAACTATTTGTTTTTGGAGTGTTCAGTCGGATAAGAGAGAAATAACCTGAAGTGATTGTTTATGAGGGGTTAATGATTATCTACGGGTCTTTATTTGAGGAAAAGTTGACACACTTTTTAGTCAGGATGGGTTATTGTCAGAAATGTCTGTATGGCAGCACAGTGGACATATTATTGTGGAGGATATAATATATGAAAAATATTTGAATTTGGTAGCGTTTGGACTACGTATTTGACTAAAATTATATTAATAGTTCACTTAGGAAAACTCTCGCAACGAACACCCACGTGACATCTAGCCAACACACGCAATTCCCATTTCCAACACTTTTAAACATTTTTATAAACTTTACCATTTTTATTTTTAAATCATGAAGTGGTCTCCCTTAAGAAAATTAACCATGGTTTTACTATGGTAAACGTGTACCATGTTTTTTTTTGGTAACGTTACCATTTGTATAACCAATTTTACCTCAAATAGAATGGTTTAAACTGTAGGAAAACCATAGCTATGAATAATTCGTATTTTTATTTAAATTTGGCTTTTATATTTAATCATACTTTTATCAGTAAGTATCCATGGAATGAGATGTAAATTGTATACATTATATAACGATTGGGACTCCACTAAGACACTCAATGGACTGACAGATGTCGTGACGTTTTAGTCTACCAAGAGCATGTAAATATGAAATTGTTTTAAGGTCTTCATATGCATGACGTTAAAACCACGAATGTCCTAATATTACACGATTCTTGCAGCGCTGGCAATATCTCAAAAATTATAGTTATAAAAAATATTTCTATAGACATACTGAAGAGATAAATAACGAAGAGGAAGCGCGTTAACTGTGATTATAAATGGCTAATCATGTATACAATAAGCGCTCAATGAGAACAGCTGGGAGCAAGAAGCGATGAAACAGCGACACCCACTGGAAACGAAACTGATATCAGGAACATGCCTGCAAAAATCCTGGATTTGCTACATTTCTTATTTAAAAAGACATATATTATATGTAGCTACCCCTGGGTATTCTTAGTAGTTTTTATTTTATTTTAATCAAACATATTGAAAGAATTTTGAATATAATAAAGGAGCTTTTGAAGGAGTCAATGGGGGGTTTTAAAGAATATTTCAATAGATGGTTTCACAAAGACCCTAATAAAAAGCATATACTAGTTCTGCATGTGAGCTTAAGAACTTTTGTGAAGTTTTTAGCACCAAGAAAATGTTCTTTAACCCTTTCATGCATCGAGGTCACAGTGGATAGCTATCCAAAAAGCCATTTTGTGTATACGCATGATTTTGATTGTTGCACTATAGGACATAATGCATCATTCTATAGAGTCACCTTAAGTGGACAACTAAAACACTGAAAATGTGTAAAAAAAAAAAAAAAAGGAAGAATTTCATGCCCTTTAGCAATAAAAAAAAAACAAATACATTGGTAAAAATCCTGACAAATTGTCAATTTATGCATGAAAGGGTTGAAGGACACTTCCTTGAAAGGTACTTTGAGGATCCAAAAAAGATTTATCGCTGTAAAAAAAAAAACCTTTGATTTGTATTAATGTAGACTGATAACCATTTGAAAACGTGGCTGGTGAGAGAACAGCAGATGTGACATTTGTAAGGCAGTCAAATGAACATTTATTTGAAGAATGCTTATCAAAGCAAAGACTTAACTTAGGGTCCTGTTACTCATTTGGGCTGTGTTAGAAAGAAAGAAACCAAGAGATTCACCTTTAAGGCTGTTCTTCTAGAGAAAGTAACAACATTAAACAAGTCTGCACATCACTTGATACCCTATGAATTGTGTAAAAAAACATTTTGCAGTTACGAAAGAGCAACACGTTTCATACTTTTTACATCCCTGCCCACCCAGACAATTATGAATTTCAAAAAAAGGGGGTGAAAATAAAATCAACATGCTCGTTTTCTATACATAGCAAGGCAAAAAAAAGCAGGAAACATATAACACATTCTTACAGTAAAAAATGATCATGAATATGAACTTCATCGATACAGTTTCTATGACCTAAAAGCACAGACAATAGAAAAATAAACAAACCCTTAAGCTCCAATCATGTGGATTCACCAGAACATTACAAGATCAAAATCAAAATCGCCACCCCGGTCTGATTACAACTGCGCTGTCAGTATTCGCCATCAAAAGCACATCATTTTTCCTTTTTCAATTTGACTACATTCCTGGTTTGCGATAAAATGCTCTCATCCAAAAACTGAACAATAGAACTGTTAATCACTTAAAAATCAGCCCCAGACCCCTGCATAAATGGCACATAAATGTTTTATAAAAAAAAAACAGATGGAACACGTCACAACGTCGTGTCCCTAATGCACATCTCACTTGAAGTACTCAAAGGCATTTATTGTCACGTAATAATAATAATTCCATTTTGTTAACATCTAACTATTCCCTCGCACACACATTCACACAAAAGAAAAATGTACAGTTCTAAGCTTTTATACAAAACCAGGAATGCAATGCCTCTGGTGTATAGTTAAGCATGAACAGAGAAAGCCCTTTTTACAATGTTTGTATTTTTTCCATTTATCTTTATAGTTATTATTCAGCGTCTGCGTCAGGCGGCAGATATGCACCGTATTGGCCAAACAGGTCCAGAGGGGTTTCATCTGTAGCAGAACATCTGTGCTGGTAGAACCGTCCGAGAGCCCAGTCCTAACATCGCATACAGGTCGGTTCTTTTACAGCATTACATTTTTAGGAGGTCCATAAAGCAGCAACAGGTTCTGCTGGTTGATAAAGCAGCAATTTGTGTCCTTTTCATGCCAAATGTGGCCCCACTAATGTGAAGTGCCTCTATGAGATCCGCTCTGTGGCTGCAAGTCTTTACACTGCTGCCAATGCAAATATAAATGAAAGAAAAGAACAATGAAAATAAACAGTGCAGATACAATCCTAACAAAAGACATTTGGCTTGATAAACTAAAAACAAAGGTGTAAATTTACAGTCACTGATATAATACTAAACCAAAAGAGAATGCATCTTTGCTTCAACAAAACAATTCCATTAAAAAAAAGATGAAATAAAAAAATCATAATCAAAACATTTTTTTATTTTAATATCAATACTTTGATGATTTGCACCATTCCAAACAAAGGATACCTGTGATATGAATTTTAAATATACAGGAACACAAACTAGTCAGACAGAAGTTTAAATCAAAACATTTAATAAAGATAGCATTAAAGCTTCAAAAATAAAATCAAGGTTCTTAATAGAATGTGTTAACATGTAAATTTGCTGAGGCAACCTTTTTTCATTCATTGTTATAAAATATACATGATAGACAATTCAAATAAATGATAAAATACTTCAGAAATAATAATAAAAATGCCCCCAACCATTTGTTTACCAGTAACGTGAAAAATCACGACCCTTTTACTTGAGGTGGATGCCAAATATCAATACAAAGTGCATTAAAAGCAGCAGCATAAGAGGGGCGGTGTATGAAACAAAGTAAGAATCCTGTGACCATGTTGAGGTTCAATGTTCTGAACAATTAAAAAAGCAGAAATCAGGGGGTAATGTTTAAGACCGGTCTCATAACGCCATTACTGGCGAGTCAGACCAGGAAATCCTTCAAAGTTAACAGAAAGATTGATTTAAATGGGTGTTTTGGCATTCCTCACAGTAAATGTGGGCCTTTAACTGCTAGCATTGTTCAGCACCTGATATGTAGATGCAAACTAATTGAACACAAGGAGAGCGCAACACTGTGGATATGGCAAACAAGTAAACAATTGGAGACCCACAACCAAGACTTGCACCTTATTAGCGAAACCCATGATGTGATTGTTGTCAATTTGAAAAACAATTCTAGAGTCGGTTACCTTGCTTCACATTCTCTAAACCGGTTCCTATAGTGACAGAAAACGTTACTAATCACTGAAGATTATCAACTTCCAGCGTAGCAACATGTCTTGACCCAACATTGAATAGGAATGAATATTGAAAAAGGGACTGATGACGTAATAAAAATTTTTACAAAATAAGTAATTATGGAATAAATTATGGTTTTGTAAATTCATCCTTTTTGTAATAAAAACCTCTTGGATAGTTATGTCCAGACAAACACCCCACTGCACTGAATAGGCACAATTTCTATAATAATATTAATAATAATAAAAAAATGAAACACTAAAATTTGTTCTCTGCTTCCAAACAGGTCCTCTGTACAATAAAAATCTTTTGGTTGTGGGATGAAAAAAAATCTGAAAAAACATAAATACAATAAAAACAAAACAAATAAAAAATCAAACAACTAACATACAGTATGGCAGCAGCAGCAAAAATGAAGTTGAAAAAACGTTTTGTTTTTGCATACGACTGTTTTTCCTGGCGCCAAGAACCACTATAATGACTTTCAATAAATTGGCAAAATGATTGAAACATTTTAAGAGCGTCTTCTCTCAGAATCACTGATATATAATCACACATTTTGGCAACAAAAGTCTAGACATTGTGTTCTACTCGACTGGGGTAAAGGGGGCCTAACTGGCTATGATTCCTCCATTTGAAACCCAGTTATGCAGTTTCCTGTCCTAGATGTCTTCAAGGCGACATCGAATAGCGATTTTGTTTTTTCCTCTTTGCTCATACAGTGTGTAAGCCTCAAGCAGGACATCTCAGACCATGGCTCGATAGGGCCCCTGCATCTTGAGGAACTGGATGATAAATGAAGGGCCCCCTGCGACGATCTGGGGTGGGAGGTGGCTGAGGGGGCAGTTTTCTATGCTCATGATGGACAGCTTACTGCATAGGGCCAACTCAAACGGCAGACTGTGCAGGTTAGGGTTATCGTTTAGGTACAGGTCCTCAAGGTTCTCCAGTGTACCTGTGGATGGAGAAGAGAGAAAAAATAAGCACCATACAGGCAAGTGAGTGTTTATGTTTGATGGCAGCAGTGACATCATACCGATTTCCTCAGGTAGGTGCTGCAGTAGGTTCTCTCCCAAGCCTAGGTAGGTCAGGTTTGTCAGGTGACCGATTCCTCTAGGTAAAGTGGTCAGCTGATTATTGGTCAACACAAGTTTCTGTAAAGGAAACGAACATGAAACATGAGAATGAGTTCCAAATCTGCACCTAATTAGAGATCCGCATCTAACCAGTGTCACTTCAGATTTGCTTTAAATGTCGTACCTGTAAATCCTTAAGGTAGGCAATCTCATTTGGGAGTGACTCCAGTTTGTTCTCCTCCAAGTCAAGCTCTCGTAGTTTCCGTAAATTCCCAATACCGTGAGGCAACTTTTTCAAGAGATTGTTGGACAATATAAGAACCTGAAAGAAAACAGTGTGAAACCATAAACCAAAATAATGACAACATGAGACCCACTATGACAAAGATCAAAGTGCAGTTATGAACTTGTATGAATGTGTGCAGCTGCATGCACTAGAGAAAAAAACCAGTATATATTATAATTGCAAGTGAATCCATTACAATACATGAAAGTACGGCACCTCTAAAGACACAAGGCCACAGATATCCTCTGGAATCTTGGTGAGCTGGTTTGTTGCCAGGTTCAGCTCCACCATGCTGGTCCACGTCCCAAAATCCAGTGGGAGGGACGTTAGCTGGTTGTCCTTTAAATATAGTAAAAGAAATTAAGTCATTTTTAGTCACCTGTAAGATTCACAACTAAATCACAAACAAGACACCTGATATTAGAGCAACCTTATTTTTACCTTCATATTAAGCTTGCTGAGCACTTTGGCTCTAGAGAAGATGCCGAAAGGGATTTTGTTGATACGGTTGTGCTCCATGTTGAGAGAGTAGATAGTGGAGAACTGGGATGGGCCGCCCACTGGGTAAGACTGGAAACAGTTTCGTGCCAGCGTCAGACTCGTCAGGTTGACCAGGCTGGAGAGAAGACCCTGTGGAGGAACACACGTGATGTTGTAAATGAGTTACAGTGATTTTACAAAATTAACAGGACAATCTTGATAGATCTGGAAAGTTCTGAAATCAAAGCAAGCCTCACCTCTGGTAACACTGAGATGTTGTTGTTTTCGAGGTTAAGCTCTTCCAGCTCTCTGCACTTCGCTAAGGATCGAGGGATCGCTGAAAGACGGTTGTACCTCAGGCCCAGACGGTTTATACTTGACAGGTTACCTGAAACAGTGGAGGAATGTGATTAACTCCACTGTTATAATATAAAAGTGACTTCCAAGTAATAAAACCAATCAACCTTGTCATGAATAGATCCTCACCTATAGTCTCAGGTAGGTCAAGAAGTTCATTGTGCTGTAGGTCAAGATTGGTGATCTGAGTGCAATTGCCGATCTCTTTAGGAAGGTGCTCCAGCTGGTTGTGCGCTACATCCAGCGTTATCAGGTTACATAGTTCACCTATAAAATACCCCAGAACAGCACATTGCCTCTTTCTGTACAACAGTAAGTAAATATATGTGTTTGTACGTTAAGACTTTCAAGTACTTGCATTGTTTTCATTCAGTAATGATCAGAGCAGAAATATTTACCCAAAAAATAAAACTATAAAATTATTTTCTCTTTTCAAAGTCAATTATGTTTTAAACAAAGACTATTTTAAAGTGTTTTTCTTTGCCCAACTAAGAAATGATCCGGTCACTCACCGATTTCTGCAGGCAGCTGTTTAATCTTGTTCTCTCGAATGCTGAGCATGGTGAGTTTGGACAGGTTCTTGATGTCCTTCTCCACGGTGGTGATGCGATTAAAGCGCAGGTAGAGTGTGGTGAGGGAGGTGACGCGGTAGACCACAGCTGGAATCTCCCTTAGTTTGTTATGCCGCAGGTCAAGCATACGCAATTTCTTTAGGTTGTCCAGAGAGTCGGGCAGGCTGGTGAGAGAGTTCTCGCTGAGCGCCAGCGTCACCAGGCCCGACAGGCAGCCCACCTCCGGCGGGAGGCTCTGCAGCTTGTTGCTGTACAGGTAGAGCTCGGTCAGCTGGGTCAACTCCTTGATGGAAGAAGGCAACTGATGGATGGATCTCTTGGACAGATCCAGGCGCATCGAGTTTTCCTCGCGGCACTTGTTCAGCTCCTTGATGACTTCCGCATTGCTGGATTTTTTGCGGGTGCTGGGCGGTGGGTTGGGGCGCTTTATCGTGCTATCCAAGGTGAAGGCCACGGCGGGCGAAGCACCGCTTGCGTCCTTCTTCCCATCTTTGGCATCTTTCCCTTTGGTTTTGGATTTCCCTTCGGCTTTGGGCTCCCTCTCCTTAGAGTCTTTATCTTTGCCCAGAGTACTGCTCATGGCGAAAGCCCCTCAGCCCAATGGCACATGGGACCCTCAGTCTCTTTCGCTTTCTCTCTCTCTACTACTTTGTTCGGTATTCAGGGGCAGTTCTGGTACTGAACCAAAGGGAAGGAGCTGTTATATCTGTCTGTGCTCATACATACCTGTGTGTTCCTTCACTAGTGTTGGAGAGCTGAGACAGTCTGTACTCCTAAGGGGGTTAAAACTCCATGGGGGAAACGTGTGTTTGCTGTAGTCGGTGTGGCGAGGAGGCCAGCAGCCTCATGCTTGTTCACTCTTTCCCTCTGCTGGGCTGGAGCTGTTGTACACAGATAGGTTGCCAGGATTCATATCCTTTGGCTGTTAAACAATCAAACAAACAAAAAACATAATTTTAGTTTGGATATAAAATTTACACACACAAGACTTAAATGTCCTAATATGTACAACTAAGTAATCCGATTTCTAAATGTCATACATAGGGAAGACCAGAATTATAATATTGGTGACAAAATGATCCTTCAAATTCAGGATGTGAAACATGTATTCAAGTGCTTCCCTTAATGGTTCCAACATTTGAGCCAGCATAGAGTTCTTTCCTGTATGTTTACACCACAAGCAATTTCAGTAAGAAGAAACATAAAATCACTTTGACCATTTGGGGCAATTAAATCCCACATCTAGTTTTTCGATGCATCGGGACATCCCTTAATGTAGGGTTTGTAGGATTCTATTTTGTCAACAACCATCAAATAGCCACTTTTTTTACTGATTGAATTAGTGTACACACAAAAGAAAAACCCTGACATTGATTAAGCATTGGACTAAGAAAGCGTGAGCTCAGTTCTTCTAGCTTTAGAAGGTAGGGACAATAAAAAGAGCCAATACATCAAAACCAAGTTATTTCGCTACAGCAAAAGGCTCATTAAATGTTAGTCGTTTGTCATCAGTGTTGCCATTGTGGTCAAGCCATGGTATGCTTGCATCACTATTTACAGTAATCTAGACTAGATTTTTATTTACTTTATCAGCTTCTCTTGTCAGCTAGTATTGAAGCTGTAAACAACTGTCTGGGCAATTTCGTCATTACCACACTCCTTTACTAGTGGCACATAACAATCAGAGCCTGAACAACAGATGCATCAGACTTTTCAATAACCATAACTATCAAAAATAATGGCAGCCTATTCAATGCATGTGTAAATGTACTAGCAAGTCAGTACTGTGTGAGATGCTATGTTTGCCTGAGCATGTGCTGTTCTGTACTTTATAAAAACTTATAATTATGTGCATTTGATGTGCAATTTACGCGTTGTGTGTTCACAAGCCTAGACCAAGCCCAGATCAGAGCTGTGGAAAGGTTAATGCCGCAGGGAATAACTTTGCGAGCGCTCTTTAAAGCTCAGGCTTCCTGCAGGTCGAAAGACCTTTATGCCTAAGGAATCCAGCTTCTTTACTACAACAACAACAATAGTAATAATTATAAAACATATTATATTGTAATTTATACTACAATATTATACATTATAGCATGCTGCTTTCTACGCAATAAAAAGGCTACCCCAAAGTTTCAATTAACATAAATCTGATTTTATTTTTACAAACCGACTGTGATGAAATACATGTTGTTGATATAACAATCAATATCTGGTGTTCTGTGTATCAGTTGCTATAGTAATGATGAAAGCATTAATACAGTGCCAACAGACTTTCACACTGATTGAAACACTGTCAAATGTGTTAAGTGGAGCTGATTGTACTACACTCTTATTGGCTGCCAAAACCATCAAGTTCTTTGTAAATGCACAAAATATGTAATAAACACAAAAAGGGTGGAGCACATGCATAATTTAGCAGATTGATTACCTTAAAACAAAATACCTAATATTTCATGAACTTCCAGCTATTAAGCTTACATCTTGAGATGAGTAGGTATTACACACCACATCAATAAGACAAGAGAAATTCACAGTAGAGGTGTTTCTGCTGACCTATGTCTTTATATGCCGTCTTGCAAAGACTCAATTGTGCATTGTAAACAGGTCACTTTAATGCTAAAATTATTTATTACAGTACAGTATTACCGCAACTCACTAGAGGAATTTGATTCACTGCGGGATATAAAGGCCTGTATGTTTCCACTGTCAAGTTTAGATGCTATGTTATCTCTTTTAAATTAAACGCAGAAAAGCCCAGCACATCTTACAGCTTTAAATAAGCTCCCCATAAATCCAGAGGCTGTGATATTTCGCAGAAAAGCCACTTGAGAAAGTGTCTTCCGAGCAAGATCACTGGTTTCACAGAACATGACTTCCATGAGGGAAGAGTAAAACCAACCAAACATCAGAAGATCAATACCACAATACATAGAGAACCCAGTTCACCTTAACACACAAGTGAGCATTACACTGGCTTTTAAAAACAGGTGATGGTTAGTAAAATGATAACAGCTAGCTCCTCCCTTTCTAATGGCAATCTGCATGAGTACCCAAGTACTTGTGACAGCAATGATCTATCATCATGATTTTTATATTTCACAACATTTAAACAGCTGTACAAAAACTATACAGGAACAATAAACATGGGATTTTGTGTATGGTTACAGCAACATTTTCAGTGTTAACCTGCAGGATGACACGTTCAGTTTGGGCATCAACAGCACTCATCAAACTGGAAAACTGTGTTAAAAACGTTTTTGTCTTGACACATGCTGTTTTAGAACTACTTTTAAAAGGATAGTTTACTGCAAAAAATAATTTACTCACCCTCGTGTAATGGTGTAACCTGTATGACTTTCCTTCTTCTGCAGAACACAAAGGAAGATATTTTTGGTCCCCATTGACTTGCATTGGTTTGGTGTCCATACAGTAAAGTGAATAGGGACCAACTGTTTTTGTTTATCAACATTGTTCTAAAAATCTTCTTTTGTGTTCGGCAGTTTAAAATGACGAGAGGGTGCGTAAATGATGACAGAATTTTCATTTTGCGTTAAACTATACCTTTACCGCGGTCTAGTAGATAAATTCCATGGCGTAAGACGCTGAAAAGCAGAAAAACCCAATGTCCAACTAGCAATTGGCAAAGAAATCTAATAGAGCAACAAACAAATTATTACAATTTATTATTAAGATTATTAATATATCTCAACCTCTGTATCACCCAATTGTAAAAATATATATATATTTCCATGCAGGTTTTGTACAATTTTACCATGTAAAAATGCTCAAGAACTAATTTCTGAATTGCTTTGTATCATTTATGTGCTCCTGAGGCCAGTAAATGCAAAAATCCTAATTGTTTACAGCACTTAAGAATTATGAAAAAACTGTTTAAATGGAACTGATAAACTGGAACTGATAAATGGAATAAAATTAGAATCAGAAACATAACATGTCCATCCTTAGATGGGTTTAAAAAATACTAAATGATTTTCTAAAAGCTTTGCTATCTGGTTTGTCCTGACGCACAAAGACAACAGCTAAAACAAGACAAATTTGAAATATTGTATGACACTGTTTAACAAATGTTTTGATACGTTTTTATCCAATTAGAAACTTGAAATCTATAAGAAATAACTCAGAATATCTTTATGCAGAAAACTGGAACAATTCTGATGTGTGTTGTGGGCGAAGACTGCTGAACAGCACTGTAGGGCAGAGGTCATCCTGCACTATTTTCTCCTAAACTTGCACGAAACAAGACTGCAGAGAAATGCATTCATCCTTTAACACACTTCTTACGTCTTTCGCAAATCAGTCCTGAAATCAATGCGTGTCTGTGAGTTGAAATGACATAACACTGAATTTTGTCTTGATAAAAACAAGCCACACACAAAGCCCACAGATTTCAATACAAGCTGCAAGTGGACAAAAATACATGCATTACATATATCAGGACATATCTGCCCATATTAAGGGCATATTCTTATTCTTTCGTCACGCATTTGATACACAGTCTTTATTAAACCCACAGTCTGACTACACCGACGCACAATGACAACAATAACAAGCAGATCAAGTTTTTTTTTTTTTGAGAATTTGTTACACATTAGATATTTGGGTATCGATACGTGGCCTACATATAAAACGACACTTAAAAAATAACGGTAACTGTGTCGACATTGGTGTGTTGTACTTCAGTACACAATAAATCAAACCAAATAACAAATGTGCAATCAAACCACAAACGGCAGAAGCATTATCTGATGTGTTGAAGTGCTCAGGGTGCAAAGCGTCTGTTTTGCAACATGCTAACAATTCCTTTCTGGTAGATCACACAAACCCATAACCCGTCAAGAACATCTGCTAACACGACATAGATTACTTAAAAAATAGAATAAATCCTCTGGGCCTGCTGGTTTCGTCGTAATATGTGACATTACTACCAGACAGTTTGAAAGCTGGCTAAGGAAATCTCTAAGATAGCATTAGCCACCCTTCAGCTGGGGCTAACATGCTAACAGCATTAGCGCACCGCGAGACAGTCACAAAAAAGCAACACAAAACAAAATGTCACTTTACACTTCTCACCAGACGCGTACAATTTGGAGCAAGCGGTCTCATGTTGACGAGAAGAAATCAAATCCCAGTAGTTATGGGTGGGAATGTTCGCTCTTGTCAGACGGGCCCGCTCTGAAAAACAAACTGTCATCCGCCAAACGGCACTCGTAGCAGCTCGAAGCGGGAAGAGCTCACTCCGCAGCGAGTGCGTGCGTGAGTTAGTGCGTGCGCGTGCTTGCGCGTGAACGCGCACCGGCAGTCGTGCTCCTCAGTACTGTTGAACTGACACTGATGATGATTGTATTTATTTGTACTTTACCTTGTCCTTTTTTCCTAAGTTTTTATTCTCTTCGCTTTAATTACCTTGATCATAAATACAAATGAACGCAGTGCGCGTTGGGAATGTTGAAAATGTTAACAATCCTCCCTATAGAGCTTTGTTGACTCTGACTTTAGTCTATATGACCATTTTGGGACAAAATCACTCTTTTGTTTACTGCCGGGTGACACGCAAACGCGTGCCCCAACCATAAATGGTTTTCGCTGTACATTCTTGTTTTCTCTTATTGTTTTCTTTTCTTTTTTGCAAGCCTATGGAATATGTATAAAATGCAAAGAAAATACATTCTTAACACGCTCGCTCACACACACACACACACACACACACACACACACATAGAGCAGCGGCCATTCCGGGACTGAACAAAAGAGTGCATTGAAACCCCCTAAACGCGAACAGCGGCGCATCAATCGCGCTCGACCGCCGAATGCGAACGTTCATCTGGTCGAATATAAACCCCGAGCTGTGGAAGTGCGATTCGGAGCCGCGTACAGCAGTAAAAGTGCTTTACCTTCAGAGGTGTGACTCCGCCATCCTTGTTTCCTCCTCCTTTCCAGCAGTGCTGCTTGCTGCAGCTCGAGCTCCCCTCCCCAGCGCGCGTCACACGCACGCATTACAGACGCGTCACGAGACTTCTGGAGCACCCTTTTATTTTTGTTGTGAAAATATTGCAGTAAATACATACGCAAAAAATTTCACTGGGTGTGATCAGTGGAGAAAGTGTTGTATTGGAGGACGGAACAACTGGGAGAATGCGTTTGTTTTTGTGTGTGGCTTATTTGCTGTAATAACTATCTAATAATGTGTAATTACTAAAAATACCAATTGGGAAATGTGTTAATGGAGAGTGTATGTGGAGATGAATTGTTATTATTGTAACAATTTAATCTCGCAATGGTGGCAAAAATAGGTTTCGTGTTTTATAAAGGATACAAATAAAATCTTTTGGTTTGAAATATAATATTCAGATTGTTGGATAACATACGATTATTTATAATCGTTTTATTATAAAACACATATGTGCTTACATGATGAAATGTAACAATAAAAATACATAACATAATATAGCCTACCTTTCATACCGGAGAAATTTCTGAAGTGAAGATAATGAACGTGAATCCATCGCAAACCTAACAAACTGTTTTAAAAGTATTTACATATACAGTACAAATAATACAATACACACATCTTTAAAAATGTTTAAATGTCTGTGTCTGTCTATATCTTTATTTAACACATTCATCTGTTTTGAAAAATCCAACACAACGTTAAAATCACCTCTATGGCACAAGGCGGCAGCAGCGGCTTGCATGTCTCGCGATAGTGGAGGGTTGAAGAATCTAAACCGGAAGTGTACGTAACCAGCTGATGAGATAAATGGTAAGTCTTTTAAACGCTAGATATTTTGTTTTTCGTATATGTACACCGTATTATTTCCATGTGTGTAGAACAAGCTGTTTGTCGTTTAATAAAACTAAGTTGTATTATTCTTTTGCACGTCGTTAACCAGCTTAAAGAAAGACATAAATAACGCGGTCATATATATGTTCTATTGTAAACAACTTAAGTAAATCTGAAATATTTAAATCATATAACATCTCCAAATATAAATAAAGAAGATTATATTTTGCTTGAAGAAAATGTTCAGCATTACAAAGAGACTTTAATAGTAGTAATGCGCTATAAAAAATTGGAATATAATAATTTATATTATTTCGTGTGTATTGGGGTTAATTGTGATCTTTATTTATTTTTATGACAATTATACAAATAGCCAAAAAGTCTGATGTTGCATATTAATAAACTTGTCTTTGCAGTACATTGACAGATAACCAAGAAATACAATGCCTGAAGTCAAATCAATGTTGAGAGAGGTTCTACCTAAACAAGGTGAGTATTTTTGCTCAAAGGGTTTTAAGTATGTGTTTTGTTTTGCCCAGTCTTGCATCAGTGCAGTAGTTGAAACATTTATATTCACGCCCCATATCGAGATATCTCACATGACAACATCACACAAAAGCTGAAAAACAACCCTGGCCAGCCATAATGTCACACCCACTTTTGTGTGTTTTCTGAAAGCATAGTTTAAAAGCATAGATTAGTTTACAGGCAGACTGATATAGCTGCTAGTGCTGATATTTTCAAAATTATACCACTATATATACAATCCACCCCATTACCACCCCACCCTACTTTGTTGATCAATTTCTGCCTGTTTTGTTCAGGTCAGCTTTCCATGGAGGACGTGCCCACCATGGTCCTGTGCAAACCCAAGCTTCTCCCTCTGAAGTCTGTGACGTTGGAGAAACTAGAAAAGATGCAGAAGGAAGCTCAGGAGATCATTAAACAACAAGAACTGGCTTTACGGCAACAGCAACAGCTCGAACAAGCAGAGTAGGGTACACTACACGGGACGAAGTACACACTTCCATTTCAACCTAATATCAGCACATATCACTAATGTAGTTATAATTTATGTGTAATGGTCAGCTGAACAGCCGGATTGAAATGTTAGATTTTTCTTTATTTGATTATTTCTTCCTGCATGAGGTTACTTAAGCTTTACTTTATAAGAACATCTGTACACGTTATGTCAATTTGAACACTCATAACATGGATTATTATTAATGTGTAATCTTTCAGTTTGAGAGCATAATTTTGTCCCAAATGCCAGCAAGTTACCAGTTCAAAACTATTACATCTCTATTGCATGGATTTAATATCAATATTCACAATTCCACTGTAAATACATGTATATAACTGTACTGATATCTTTCAAAATTAGCTTTTGTCAAAACATGGCAGCTGTAGAATGCATAAAATTTTGGTTTTTGCATGATAGCTTTCTGTTCTCCTGTCTTGTTTATAAGCACATATCATTCTGTAACTGTACATGTACAACAAATACATGTCTTCAGAAATATATAATAAAAAATGTAATTGGTCAAGCATATTTAGCCACAGCGAAATGCAAAATTCTTGCAATAATTTTTATGATTAAGATAAATGACACGTAGCATACTTTCATATAATACCAATTAGCACCAATTACTGTGAAAAAACAGAGACACCTCACGCTAAAGTATACATTGATGACAAAACATTTTTATTATTTATTTGCCAACCATTTTAAACAAAGAGCATGTAAGTTTGGTACATTTTACACCCACCACTGCTGAAATATAAAAATAAATGTTCTTGACACTATTCTGTGAAATTATCCCGACTGCGTTACGTTGCCCAGTTTTGCCTTTCGTCATTCAACCATCGGAAATGACATCCCTCGAAAGGTCAAGGTGAAAATAAAGGGAAAAATAAACTTGAGCACAGTATACAAAAAGCAGCCCAGATGGGAGAAAGAGCTTTGAACTTACACCCCCCACCCCTCTTCCCATTTATAAAGCTCTGTAGGCAAATTTGCAAGTCTCTACAAACACTGCTAACTGGAACAAGAGCGGCAGTGAACTCAGGAATACAAAACATGGAATGACGAAGTCATTAGAAGTGTGGCACTTTCAGGATTAGCTTATAGAAGTCACATCAGAAGGATCGGGTCGATCCTTTTGATTTAAAAGTGCCTGGTCTTTCAGTCCCATTGTGTTTTGATAGGAGGAAAGTTTTAAGTACTTAAACCTTCATGACACATACAAGCAACTTAAAGAAATATAAAGCTCCAGTTAACGTCAACTGGAGCAGCTGCCATGGAACTGGCTCAGGGGGCTCTCAGTAGCTTTCAAGTTTAAGGCGCCCACCATCTCCTTCGCTCATAAACCTCTTTCTGCCTCTGAAATGAAAATATATACAGGTGCACCTCAATAAATTAGAATGTTGTGGAAAAGTTCATTTATTTCAGTAATTTAACTCAAATTGTGGAACTCGTGTATTAAATAAATTCAATGCACACAGACTGAAGTTCTTTAAGTCTTTGGTTCTTTTAATTGTGATGATTTTGGCTCACATTTAACAAAAACCCACCAATTCACTATCTCAACAAATTAGAATATGGTGACATACCAATCAGCTAATCAACTCAAAACACATGCAAAGGTTTCCTGATCCTTTAAAATGGCTCACTAGGTTTTTTTCACTAGGCATGGGGAAGACTGCTGATCTGACAGTTGTCCAGAAGACAATCATTGACACCCTTCACAAGGATGGTAAGCCACAAACATTCATTGCCAAAGAAGCTGGCTGTTCAAAGAGTGCTGTATCCAAACATGTTAACAGAAAGTTGAGTGGAAGAAAAAGATGCACAACCAACCGAGAGAACCGCAGCCTTGAGAGGCTTGTCAAGCAAAATTGATTCAAGGGTGAACTTCACAAGGAATGGACTGAGGCTGGGGTCAAGGCATCAAGAGCCACCACACACAGACGTGTCAAGGAATCTGGCTACAGTTGTCGCATTCCTCTTGTTAAGCCACTCCTGAACCACAGACAACGTCAGAGGCGTCTTACCTGGGCTAAGGAGAAGAAGAACTGGACTGTTGCCCAGTGGTCCAAAGTCCTCTTTTCAGATGAGCGCAAGTTTTTTATTTCATTTGGAAACCAAAGTCCTAGAGTCTGAAGGAAGGGTGGAGAAGTTCATAGCCCAAGTTGCTTGAAGTCCAATGTTAAGTTTCCACAGTCTGTGATGATTTGGGGTGCAATGTCATCTGCTGGTGTTGGTCCACTGTGTTTTTTGAAAACCAAAGTCACTGCACCCGTTTACCAAGAAATTTTTAGAGCACTTCATGCTTCCTTCTGCTGACCAGTTTTTTTAAAGATGCTGATTTCATTTTCCAGCAGGATTTGGCACCTGCCCACACTGCCAAAAGCACCAAAAGTTGGTTAAATGAGCATGGTTTTGGTGTGCTTGACTGGCCAGCAAACTCACCAGACCTGAACCCCATAGAGAATCTATGGGGTATTATCAAGAGGAAAATGAGAAACAAGAGACCAATAAATGCAGATGAGCTGAAGGCCACTGTCAAAGAAACCTTGGCTTCCATACCACCTGAGCAGTGCCACAGACTGATCGCCTCCTTGCCACACTGAATTGAGGCAGTAATTAAAGCAAAAGGAGCCCCTACCAAGTATTGAGTACATATACAGTAAATTAACATTCCAGAAGGCCAACAATTCACTAAAAATGTTTTTATTGGTCTTATGAAGTATTCTAATTTGATGAGATAGTGAATTGGTGGATTTTTGTTAAATGTGAGCCAAAATCATCACAATTAAAAGAACCAAAGACTTCAAGTACTTCAGGCTGTGTGCATTGAATTTATTTAATACACGAGTTCCACAATTTGAGTTAAATTACTGAAATGAACTTTTCCACAACATTCTAATTTATTGAGATAAATTGTACTTGTACTTTTCTTACAATGCGAATTGTTCATTTCAACTTACCGACAAGGACAGAGGTCTCTGAGTTTTTTATTGATGACTCCAGCATTAAAGCTCTGTTCCACAAACTGCTCCAGGAGCGAGTATGCGCATGGCACGTCAATGCTGATATCAGCCATGTCCAGATAAACCCTCTCAAATCCCTGCAGGAGGAGGAAGTTCTGATCAGAGCGAGACCTTTAAGACTGCAATAATGCAAATGACCAACAGGTGGCTCCATACCCGTCTCAACTGGTCCACAGTGATGACCGTGGAGGTGCAGAGACACTTTAACAACTGTAGAATCATTTGAAGTGTGCGGTCACCTTTAGACTCCAGCACCATGATAACAGCCTGAACAATTACGGAAAAGTAATTATCAAAGTTGTGAGCAAAGTGGATTTTCTTTCACTAAATGGTCATTTTGTTTGGCACCATTACCTCATACACAAACTCGTGATGAAAATGTGGGACTTCCAGTTCTCTCAAGCACCGCTCGGCCTCCAATGTGTCACCTGACAACAGGTACTCCTTCAGCAAGAGATTAACCTGCAACAACAATTGCACAATCCATCATTGACGCTACACAAACACTCTTGAGTTACTGAGACAAAGAGATGTTGTTATTTTATGTAACTTGTGGGAGGGGCGTGTCATTGCCTCCTTGATGAGCTGATTGACAGGCCTCTGGCCACCACCCGAGCCCCAGAGGTTGTCGATTCGAAGGCCGGTCCACCGACTCATCCTAAGAAGCACGGCTGCACGATCCAGAGCAGCTCTGAAAATGGATCAAAGTCTGACTCAAATCTCAACGTTGGGAAATCAACATACAAATCCCTTCCAGATACATATTTTAAAATGAGACATGTCCTACCTAACCAGACATGCCACGACAAGTTTCCAGCAACAAGCAATTTGTCACACAGGGTCACATTTCCTATTCAATCTTAGCCTGCCAGAACACAGCTGATGTTTAATAAAACCTTATGTAAAGTGCAATGACTGAGGGCAGGGTTACAGGGTTGTTGCTGGTTGCTTTCTGGTCACAGCTGGTTAGGACAAAAAAACGTCAAATGAAAAATACTCTCAATACCTGGCGAATTCACAATCTACTCTGCCTTTGAAGCTATCTATGAACCCTTTAGGAAGGATGTTGTCAGCAACCGCTCTTGCAATGAACTGGCCAACCATCTGAAAGACAAAGGCACCAGGTATTTTAATATTTCTAGGCAACAACTGCTCATTCAAATAGTCTTCTACTGACCTCACTTTCATCTGTTATGTTAACTAGAAAACACCCAAGACCCGTGATCT
Source organism: Oreonectes daqikongensis (assembly GCA_026939265.1). Lineage (NCBI taxonomy): Eukaryota > Metazoa > Chordata > Actinopteri > Cypriniformes > Nemacheilidae > Oreonectes > Oreonectes daqikongensis. Next base: position 3,593,741 of record JAOTQM010000047.1, on the reverse strand, counting down.
CACTGTTTGCATGGGAATCCAAAACAAGGAACCGAAATCAGTGTACACAGAATAAGGTCACTTGAAGTATGAAACCAACTCAAGGTTCCTCATCGTGACTATGGAAATGAGCAATGGCACATTTTTAAAATGCCACTGGAATTTTGTGTTCGACAGCAAACAGAAAGCTTGTCGTGTACACAGCTGGCAAAAACACCCGTCATTTATCCAGAAACGCACACACGCTCTCAGGTGTTGGTATTTGTACTCATGCGGTTTTAGCACGTCTTCCACTTCTGCCTCTGACATTTTCAGTCGCAAATGGTGAGACGGAGAGGATTGCGTGAATGTGTTTGTACAGCGTTTGGAGCACAAAGCTGAGCCAGCGTTCTGCACACAGTGAAACAAAAGCACCAGCTCTGGTGTTTCTATGAAGCCAGAGGAAACAGCTGAAAGTCTCTTCTGACTGGCTGATCTGCACCACCGGACACTCTCAGACCACAGAGTTTTCATTGTTAACCACAGCCTGACAAAGTCACTTTCAGCAAAATAAACATTCTGTACAAAGAAAGACAGAAACCAAACCGGACATACAGCAGAGATATGACGATAGTATTTGGTTCATGAAGAGACAACGGTGGTTCTTTTTGTCTTGTATAATTAGTAATAGTCTGATTTATTTCATTATTCAAATAATGAAATTTGTGCACAATAGTGTTACCTGTGGAGCCGTTGGCGTATCTAGCACCAGATCAGGCAGTTCCTTAAGCAGTTTGTGGAAGGAGGCCTCTACGTCACTACATGTGAGCACGCGGCCGCAGAGCTCGTTGAGCAGTCGTGACGTCAGCTCTCTGTGGCTGGCTTTCGCCTCCAGCGATAGCGACACGGCCAGCATTGGCACGTCACTGCGCATGCCGCCCAGGTTCAGTTCAGCGAGAAGTTCCTGCACGAACACAGCAAGATGCCTTCAAAAACCAGATGCATTCTGGAGGTTTGCTTACTTATAAGATTGTGCAATATTGTTTGGATTAGCAAAATCCAAGATGTTTTTTGAAGATGCAACGCACCGCTACTTCATTGGCATCTCCATGCTCAAAGTACTCCTGAACGATAGGAGTGATGGTCTTCTCAAAGGTTTCGTCATCCAAAGGCAGGACGACAGTCTCATACACACAGTTCTCCTGGAAAGAAAGAAATCTGGCTGAGTTGTTTGCAGGTTTTATTATTAAAACTAGGATCAGTGTAACAAGTGTTTCTTACTTGCTCAGCGTCATAATTGGGATCTTTAAAATCAACCTCGTCTTCGTCATAAACAACACCTGCTGGTCCCCATACACCTTTACCTCCAGCTCCACCTATCGATACAAGAAAATACATTGGAGGAAAATTAAAGTGGTGTTTTAGGCCTTTAGTATGTAAGCCTCTCTTGTATCTTAGATACTGTTTCGTCTGTTGCCATGTTAACCACATAGGGTCAACTTCTATAAAATACTAAAATACTACTCAAAACAAAACCGAAGCCTCTTTAACTTACAGCTGGTGACTGACATCATCTCTCAACACTTGTCTAACCACAAATGCCAAACAGACTGAACAGAGAAAGAGAAACCGATTTTAACCGATCATTTTTCCTCTGAAATTGGGGGATTTATTCTGCAATAATGTCTAGAAACAAGAAATCGCTGGTCAAACCCAGAAAAAGACCCAACACATCCTACCATGGTGCACAGTGAGACAGATCGATCAACTTACAGTTAAAAATAAACATTGAATTTTTATTAAGGCTGTGATCGGCATTATCTCTATTTTCGGCTGCTCCTCTGGTTAAAACGCACCATTTGCTTATGAAGTTAATCCCCTTTATAAAACATCTACAGCGTTTATTTTTATCATATCAGAACGGGGATTAAAGAGCTTTTAAGAGTGACTGGCGGTCAGGATGAGCAGTGTTGTCTTCCCAGTGTTGAGCTTTGACATGCATTAATCCACATTTCAAGACACTTTATGGATGCTATGTGCTGGTTCATTTACTAATTTCAAACATAAACCATCATGTAACCTCAGTATGACTTCAGCAGGACACAAAAAAGATATTTTGATGAACACTGGCCCCCATTGATTTTCATTGTATGTTTCTCAAAATATCTTCCTTTTGTGTTAAACAGAAGAGTCATACACAGGTTTTGAACAACATAAGGGTTCATAAATGAAAGAATTTTAGTTTTTGATGAACTGGTGTTCAGCTGTGGCCAACAAAACCTGTTATGTATGCACCGAAATTTCACATGCATCTGAAAACAAAATTAGTCAACGAGATCTCCAGCCCTGCCTTGCTGGCTGACATAACCAACAGTTATGTAACAAGAACGGGGTGCACAGGACCGACCGCACCATGCCAGAAAAGAAACAAAATTGAGATTGTACCATTAATTTATATCATAGAGGGAGGAGTCGGGGCGGTGAAGCAAGTGAGCAGCACTCATGATGCAATAATCTCTCCTAAAACACATCGAATCTCCCAGCCATCTGGGTGATCTTACATCTAAGATGATTAAACGTTTGGAATCAAGACACAAAGAAAGCCACGACTGTTATACAATACGGCAAGCTGTGTTCTCTGCTAGCTGGGCATTGTGCTATTGCCCAAAGAAGCCTCGCGTACGAGGGGCGGATCTGTCTGTCTTTTGTCACACCGACTGTAGGCCATTTCTACAGGCCAACCCTCTCCCATTAATTCAGGTCTGTTGCACACAAGAGCTTTTAACCTCTTAACAAGAGACCACCACTGAGCAAATACAACAACTGCAAGTCTGCTATGAATGCACGTGTGAGTTTGAGCCGTTTTGTTGATGTGGCATGTTGTATATGTAGAGCAATATGGCATGTATGCTACTGCAAGATGGATCAGCTGTTTGTATAGTTGGTTTATCTGTTGAGGACGCAGGGCTAAAACCAAACTAACACACACATGCAATGGGATTCTTTACTTAAATTGTTAAACTGATAATACAATTTGTAAAAGAAAAATGTCATAATAAGCATATTTGCTAGTGGTCTTCCACTTTTGCTCTCCATTTAAAAACCTAGGCTTTTTTAAATATCACCCTACCTTTGTGTTTTTTTCCATTTGAAAACACTTCACATGCCCTATAACCATATAAATGAAATGTTCTGGAGTCCGCTGGACTTCCGGATCTTTCCGCCAGCTCCACAATTCCAAATCCCTGAGTTTCAATTATTCAGCATTTATGTGCATTCCATCTTCAATTCAAACAAAATACCTGCATTCCTATGAAAAACCAACTATAAAATAAAAACACTTTGCCAGTACCTTTCTTAGGCAGGCCTCGTCCCTTCCCCATTCTTGATTTCCTGTTCAGTTTGCCCTTAGGGCTGGTGGGCGGAACCGCAGACCGGACCGCATCCCCATTATCGCTGACCGAGTCTCCCCGACCCGAGTCCCTGGATGAGTTCTTCCTCAGACGTCTCTTCACCTTGGCCTTTAGTCTCGCCTCGTGAATGCTACCGGTACCCACCGGTATCCAGTTTCCATTGACCTCTTTGTTGACATTTTCAGTGAAGGTGGATTCCTCGTCTCCGGAGTCGCTCGGATCGGCAGTCCCTGAAGAAGGATGACAACAGATTGTATATGTGCATGTGCAAGACTTTCTTAGATGCTCAAAATGGAAAAATGTGGAATTTTGTGATTCTCAAATGAGTCAGAAACCAAAGTCATTCATATAGTGTGCTGTATTCCAAGTCTTAAGTTATCCAGCCTTGAGAAACAGGATAAAATGTTGATGGAAAAGTATGGAAGGTGTTCAGGAAAGACATCCAACTGTCCAATTTTTACGCTCGCTAACAAAAAGATATATATTTTTAAATAATCCCCAAATAAATATATATTTTTAATTATCCCCCAAAAACGAAGCCCTTCCATTAAGTCATAACAAACCAGCCTCTGCAAGACTAAAGCACGCGTTACTCTTGACCTTGACAAATTCTCATCTCTTATCGCGAAAATTCCCGACAGGGTAAATACTTTTAAAGCACTGGCCCACAATAGGAGACAAACCCACTAAAGATTGCAATAAAAATCTACTTACCAACAGGGTTTGCATTAAGCCATGCCTCGCAGTCAGTTGCCATGGTGGGTAAAAATAAGTTTGCCAGCGTATCAAACGTGTCTTTGCACCTAGAATTGCAAAATAAGTTACATAAATACATTTATAGGCAAAGCATAAATGAATGAAAAGACAGACTGCAGTCAGCTGCTCCAATCAGCTTCGTCCATCTGGCTCAAAACACAAGCCCGATGCAATGAATGGATCGCATTACCATGCAGAAAGACGCTCCGCAATCCCAAAACAAATCGCTTTCGCCAAGAAATGCTTTAATTGTGTGTAAAATACAACAAACGCGGTTTATATTTCAAGCACCAACGCATTTAATGCATGACGATGCGTGCACGCGCAATCGCAACGTAAACATAAACAAAGCCAAACGCAAAGAGCAGTGAACAAACGCTCATTTTACATATATGTAGCGCAGTTTGTACGAAAACCAAAACAAACTTTTATATCACGCAGTATACCTTTATATAAAACGACGGTTGATCAACAAAGACCAAATCTCACAAACCTGCTTTCTAGCCTAGTTCAAGTACTCTCCGTTTGTTGATTTTGTGTTCTCTGCCCAGCAACTCGATAGCGTAATGCTGTCCTACGAGCTCTCCGATTGGTCAGAATAACGGAGGCGGATGAAAATCGGCCAATGAAAATTGAAGTGTTATGAAGCAGGCCTTTCTCGTATTTTCGACGGCGTTGGTGAGCGTTACGTCGCGCCGTCTAGTGTTGAACATGGGGACTGCAGTGATGTCATTACGTCAGAGTTTGCGCATGGTTGGGCATTAAAGTCACTGTTGTTATCCAACTAACCCAGTTTATAACGTTACGGGGTAAAAATGTTAAAGGGAAGATTGTATTTGTTATCAGCCAACCATCGTTATCGTGTTATTTCATAACGTACAAGCCAAGAAATGTCATTCAGGAGCGTTGCGTAGGTAAGGCGTTTTACACGTGCGTCTAGGGCGTAATGAAGTCGTGAAAATCATTACAAAGAAGGAATATTAATATCATAAAATGAAAATTCTTGTAACTCCTGTAAACCAAGTTTTTCTTTTTTTTAATTTAGACTCATGAATTGAAGAGAAGCAAATTGGTAAGTCTGCAAACACTATAGCGATCAAGTAAATCTGACAACGTCATTTCCATAAAAGTGTAAATAAATATTTGCACCAAAGCAACCCATAGCAATTATACAGAAGTTTATTTTTCAAAATCTGGATGCCATTATATAAAACAAAACATTTCCAGAACTATTTCAATAATATACTATTGTTTCAGAACACACTCAGCTTACTTTACACAAATACATCTGAAATCAGATAAATAAACATGGTCCAGTTCAAGTATCCCTCAAATCTAAGATCTGTGTACAGTAATGACAACATGCAAAATATAGCAAAATAATATAACCTGACAGTACATAGATATAGCTTTTTTCTGTGTCCGATTCTAAGGCACTTTGAAACTGAAGGCACTAAAATATAAGGCGCTTTGAAAATGATTGAACCATTGAAATAGTAAATAATGAAACACTCAACAATGCAAGACAGACACACAAGCAACATTCGCGTCCTAAAAACCTGAGGATAAATCTGAATTACCTCTTCATATTTATATTAGGCACTTCTGAAAATTATATTTGTACACAACAGAGAAAAATCAGCATATCTGCAAGCAAGGTTCTAGTATGAATGAGGCAGATGCAGATGATGTAAACACTACACTTATCAGTGCTTTTCACATTCTGATACATATTGTTCACAGTGTAATAAAAATACTTTGCTGGACAACAGAGGATGCAAATATCTTCTTGCGTCCTGTGTATAAGCACAGTGCCCCAAAAGGAAGGGTTTGCCCAAAAATGTCATTTGTGTCATTAAAACACATTATTTTGCCAAATGTTGATGCTTGTATTATATTTATTGTTCTTGGCGTGAATGAGTTTTTAAAGCCATACAACAGCTTTATTGTGGAAAATGAGATTTTTTTTATTTAATATTGTAATTATGAGTTATATTGTTTAATGTTTCACATTCTATACCATAGGTTAATAATTTACATCATGTACTCAGGTGTTTTGAATTCACAATATATATTTGTAAGCCCTGAGATCATTGTATTTGCATATTTATGACATTGATGAAGTTTAATAGTAAGGAGCCCAACAGCCCTGGAAAACAACAGTGTGAACATTCTAAAAGACATGACAATGCTAAAAGAACTTTCATTTTTGTGTTGACTATTTAGTTAATAGTCATTTCGTATGGCGTATGACAAGCCATTTCATTACTTAATATTCTTAAAACCCGATTCAAAGAAGATTCAGCTGATATGTTTCTCCCGTTTTCTCTTTGCTTTGTCTCTCTCTGTTGATCTTGACAGATTGTGTTGTCCAAGCAGCGTCGCAGTCCTGCTCTTACATTAGCTTCATTCAGTGTTCGGTGACCCGGTGTGAAAGTTCAAAAGACTTTCCTCAGCCAACTGCGATAGATACTTCTATAAAAATATAAACAAATAGACATTTAAATCACTGAAATCAGAATCAGAAGAGCTTTATTGCCAAGTGTGCTTGCACACACAAGGAATTTTCTTTGGTGTTACACATGACAGAAGCAGCTATACATTTTAGAACACTAACTGTTTGGTTTCTCTGGCCAAATCAGCTTGACATCTGTCATGACTTAACACTGATGTTTGTGTTCCTGTAGCTCAACTACAGATTCCCAGAGAACAAAAAACCCCGGGATGTATCTTAAACCCACTGTCACTAGATAAAAGGCCAAATTTGCAAATAGATTTGTGCTGCGGTAGTGGTCGCTTATTTCCCTGAAGGTCAATGCTCAACAGCGGTTTTGTTTACAAGTTAAACACAGAGGAGAGTTGAAACAGTAGAAGGTTAAATTGTGGGAGGCAGAGCAGGTGTTTCCTGTAATGTTTACAATCTCTTCCACCTGTCTTATTCATGTGGTGTTAAACTCAGCTGTCACTTTCTCACTGTACTTGTAAACTCTACATGCATGGCAGACCTCAAGGATGAGAAATGAAGTGGGAGGTGATGTTCTCCTTACTGCTACTTTGGTCTGAGAGACAGGACAACTGGTAACGGTCTGACCGTGTTGACGGGAAACCTCTGGCTCCATGCTGGGCCACTGTATCGTATTGTATAGCGTGTATATGTGTGTTTATGTGTGTAAAGGTGTGAAGGACTAGATGCGAAACTATATCCTACCCCGAGGACTGTGAAATTATATGGCCATCTTAGATCAGTCAATCTTACACTGCAGTCTTATGACCAGTTGGAAACATGCAACAGTTCTCACTTCACGGTGAACAGATATTCCTTCAAATCCAACCACAACTGGGCCTGCCTTAGCTTTCCACCCTAACACCCAATAATATACTCAACATAAGCACATGTTGGTGTTGCATTCTTAGCCACACCACAAGGGGTGCTAAAACAACCATTAGTGTGAACGTCTTGACCTTTACTGTAAATAATTAATTAAATTAAGTGATTTAAATAATATATAATAAATATATATATTTAAATATATAGATGTATTGCACTAATATATTTGAATTCATATAAAATGTCATTTTATTTTTATTTCTAACTAGAAAAATGGTTTTGCATTACAGCTGCAAATCGTAACTGAAATCTCAGTTTGAGATGCTTTCGTAGCCCAAACTTAACTTCAGGTACACATCCACAAAGAATAGAGTCCCTGCAGATTATTTCTGATAACAAGCAAAAGAAATAACATTAGCTAGCAAGTTAAAAGTATGTCTAGTCAGTATTATTTTGTATTATCAGAAGTAGAACAGTTACTTGACGAAACATAAATGTGACAAAGTTACACGACCCATTTAACAAATTGTTTATTTAATACAATTATATAAATAGTTATATTATTAGCCACTAGCCTCAACAAAGACCGGAAGATAACTTTGTCCAGTGTGTCCGATGAAATCATCTATAAATTTACCTTTGCAAATCAGGATAACGTAAAGAGTCTTTTTGAAAACAGATCGTTTATGTACCTGCTCAACTGTTTTTTATGTAACCAAAAAAGTTGCAATAATTAATAGTACATTAAAAGATTATTACACCTATTATAACACTTAGTCCTAAGCAAATCTGAGTGTGTCTTTGCATCACCTGTAGATTCCTGTAGTGAATTGTACTCCGACAATGTGACGTCTTGGCTGTTTGCTCGTTGGTGTAAAACAAGCCACACAAGTTGCAATAAAATCCTGTTCTTGGCACGATGAACTCCACACCTGCCAAAAGACAAAATCAGCCAGAACTCAAAACCATGGCGGGCAAACATCTGTACACAGACAAACAACAGTTTTTCTCGCCACAAAACTCATATATTTCTGTGTGTTTGTTGGGGTGTAAAGTCAGCTCTTCTGTGCTTGAATTAGCTGTGTTAGCTGTGCAGTAATCTGTACACAAGCTTACGTCTCGTGGGTGCAATTCACACCTCACGCTCTAAAACGGGATGACAAACGCTTCACTGACATCAGCTGGACCCAAGTCTTCAGTTACACTCTGAGTGCCCACCTCACAGCCAGAGCCTTTCAATTATAATCCCCCCACACTGATCCTGCATCAGTGGTAATGTGATGAATCCTTTGCCCACCACGTGCCAAAGTCTGTCTATTAACTATTTTTCATATAGATAGACATTGATGGTGTTTTACGGCTTAAAATAATGATCCGAGACCAGTGGTAAGCGTTTGGCTTATGCAATTGGTTTAAAAGTATAAAGCTTGCATTCATGTAAAAATAACTTTAAATAATTTCGATGTTGTAAAAGCAAAGTTTGGCTGCTTGCAAGACATGACACATTAAAACTAGTCTAGTGTGGGACACCAAGGAGGTTAACGTCCATTATAATGCAATATGACACAAGCTGGAGTGTGTTGTGGTCATGTACGATCATGGCAATAAGCTGATTGATAACATTATAATAATGTCATAATGCTATTAAGGCATTGCTTTGGAAATTCTAGCTCTGTGAGGTGAGGTGTTGTGTTTTGATTGAAAGTGATTATGGGATGTGATGTGATCAGTCACCTAATGGTATGCTGTGTTCACTGATGGCTTTCTCCTGCTCTTGGGAGGGCGAGGCTGCCGAGACGTCTGTCGTCTGAGATGAAGGAGCAGGTGACGTGTCAGGGATATCTAAAATTAAGAAAGATCATTATTGAAATACTGTTTTTGATATGCTTTTAACTATATTTAAAAAAGGAATATGATGATCCCAGTTATGGTTCCTTTGATAGCTTCTATTTAAACCAAGGTGTAGTTACCTTTCTTCTCACTGTCCGGTTTGTGACATGGATCCTTGTCGTCCATCTCCATCACCTTTCTCTCTTCATTACTCAAGTGAACGTCTGTCAGTTTCCCATTTTCACACGAGCTGTCATGGTTGGGTGGAGCAGGTGGTGTGCTTGCATTGATGTGCGGCTCCTTATCCGTAGAGGTACAACTTTGTTCCAAAGCTGTCTTAAACTCCTGAGAGGGAAACTGGATAAGTCGAGAGACTGTCTGCTCTTGGAGAGATGTGGCTGGGGACATCTCTTTGGGGCTGGGCTGAGCTCTGCAGGAGTTTTCTTCTGGAACCAAATCCAGAGATGGAAGAGGAGGAGAGTCCAGAGTGGCCTCCTCACCTTGTTTTGGTGCTTTTTCACTGGGGTTAGGGTTGACTTCTACCTGCGTTCCAGCCTCCACATGCTGGTCCTCCTCTTGAAGCTCAGGTAGATCAGGCTCTACGATAGAGTCGTCCTCTCCTCCGACTTCATCAACAGTTACCAATTCCTCCATGCTTTTAGGATACCAGGACTCTTCCTCTCCATCATCTCCACTATCTAAACCCTGAGAATCAAGAAAGATCTTTCAGCAACAAACAATTGTACACAATGTGCATCCGGTTAAGGCTAGGCTAAAGCTAATTGGCTGGGCGTGTCTTGCTAGCTTGACATCAGAAACGGCAAACCATCTAAAAACTGATTGTAGTTGTTTACCTCACGGTCTCCATTTCTGTCACACTTATTAGGCTCTAAAGGTTTGATGTTATGAGGAGATGCAGATCTTTCCTTGGCTGGATTTTCTTCCTTCTGTTATGGATAAACAAGCAGGGCTTATTTTAGAATGAATATAGTAAAAGTTTTTATAACGCATATATGTACACAAAAGTCAAATAGAAATATGTAGGACTTGCCTTATTCTCAGACTCTTTCTCTTCTTTCTCTTGTCTCCGACTCGACCTCTTGCTACGTCCTCTGTCCTCAGCCATCCGATTAGAGCTCGTATCATCCATCACATCTGATTCTGAATGCTGATGTCTGTGGTCTCCACCCTCCCTCCTTTTAGATTTACTCTCATGCCTCTGATGTTGCGACCTGCTTTGTTTATCGCTCTTGTACAGTGAGTCTTTCTTGTAAAAATCATCTATTGAGTGGTAAGACGAGGAGAAAGAGGAACTCTGAGGACTTCCACGAGCATACCAGTCCCTCCCCCGTTCATCTCCAGGCCCCATACGTGGACTAATCCGGTCCCCTGATTTAAGATAGGGCTTCCTGCGCTCTGACAACCAACCGTTGGGTCTGTCTTCCTCATTGTTCCTCCAGTCATCTCTGTCACGTGGGTCGTCATCACCACGGGAATGAGTCCAATCCCAGGAGCCCCGCCGCGGCCCCATGCCATTGCTCCAGTCGGGCCGACCTGGTGGCCCTGGTGGACTGTGGGCAGAACTACAGGAAGTGAAGCTCGGACTGTGAGAACGTGGACTTAGAGAACGGCTCCTCGGACTACGCGATCTTGCTCGTTCTGGGAGGTATCTACAAGAACACACCAGCAGTGGTTTAGAGACTACACACCACAAAAAGCTTTCCATTTAAAATATTATATTATGATATCATTATCACCTGTCAATCTCCTGCATTTCATCTCGCTCTCTCTGAGAATTGATGTCTTGAATTATGGACTCTACATTTTTACCTGGTTTCTGGATTGACAAAGCAAACATGCGTTTAAGTACAAGTCTGGCTATTCATGATAAAAATCATTTTCCAAAGACAATGAAAGGTGTTTGCCATGTCAACGTCATGATGTTAAGGTGTTGTAGGTGGTTGCACCTTGGCATTGCTATGTGTTTGCCATGTCATGGCTGGGCAGTTGTTGGACATATTTTAAGAGTATCTAAGTGTCTTACCAAATATCACTGATATTCATATACTGTAGGCAATAGTAAGTCAGAGAGAAACATACTGTACCTTCAACTGTAGCTCCTTGTATCTTTTAGACATGCGGATCAGTAGCTTCTGTCCATTGATTGTAGCCGGCTGCAGCTGGTAGTACTGCACCATAGCCTGAGCCGCCTCCACGTATGCCATCTCCAGAAAAGCCTGGAGGAAACATACACCATAAAACACACATCAGACATAAAATGTGTCAAATATGATCCCAGCATATGTTTTAAGATAATATTTAATTGCATAGTAAATATTTAAGACAGTTACAGGATTGGATGTGGGGTCATATACTGCACGTGTCGCACTTGGCACTGGATCAATAAATTTCATCCAGATAGTATTACTGGGACTAGTCTAATCTAAAATGTGATTAATAAATTCAGGACAGGCAATTGAGACATCATCTTGCTGGGGATCGAATGGTCAAAGTGATAAAGTAGATACTGTGCTTGCCTAAATATATTTCTGTTTTAACTACCCCATCCGGCCCAGTGCTACAGCTTTATCTCATACCTCATACCATACAGGATCGTGATAACCCAGGACTATCCAAAACGTACTTTTCATGATCTTTTTTAATGCAATACTGTATGTATTTTTATTGTAAGTACAAGTACAACAACTACATGGTATGAGAGTGCAACTGTATGTGTATTTTGTAAACTACAGGGCTGAACTGTACCTGGTGTGTCGAGCGCATGAGGATGTAGTTGGTCACTTTCCCAAAGGGTAGACCCAAGTTGATGACATCATTCTCAGTGCAGCTTCCCTCCGGCAAGTTACAGATGTGGACGACATGACCGGGACATGCTTTACGCTGAAGAAACTGTGAGGGTACATAAGGAGAAAAGGTTTGAGATTTAATTATTGTGCTTTTGTAAATGATTATCAGGAGTGGTGGGAAAACATGGTTTTGAGCTCTGATTGGTTTTAACGTTTCCCAGCTGTGAAAGGCTGTAGGGTTAGGGATGGAAGAGGGTTGCGTTGTCATTGTCTGTAATTCTGATGTCAGGCAGTAGGTCATGCGTTGTCATTGGTTCTAAATATACAGCAACTATGTTATTATTTAACAATTTAAAAATAATGATATAATGATTTGAATGGTCTGTGTTAATGTGTAATACAATGAGGTCTGGAATATGTTGGAGTGGATCATTTTAAAAGTTTTTAAAGGTTAAAACATTTTAAAGATTAAAACATCCAAACTATGTTGGAATTATAACATTTAAAGGGATAGTTCACCCAAAAATCAAAATTCTGTCATCATTTACTCACCTTCCAAATCTGTATAAATGTCTTTGTTCTGATGAACACAGAGAAAGATATTTGGAAGAATGCTTGTAACCAAACAGTTCTTGGCCACCGTTGACTACCATAGTAGGAAAAATTATTTTATGACTTTTTTGTTCTGTTGAACACAAAATTAGATATTTTGAAGAATGTAGGACAACAAACAGTTCTGGGGCACTTTTGACAACCATTGTCATTTTTCCTACTATGGTTGTCAATGGGGTCCAAGAACTGTTTGGTTATAAGCATTCTTCCAAATATCTTTCTCTGTGTTCAACCAAACAAAGACATTTATACAGATTTGGAACAACTAGAGAGTGTGTAATTCATGACAGAATTTTCATTTTTGAGTAAACTATCCCTTTAAATGGTGCTTTTTTTGGCAAAAGAAATGTAAAACCATAACAGAATTCTAGTCTAGATCATCAACTCACAGAACCGCAAATTTGTACATATGCATGTGTGGGGGGGGTGTTCCGCCAAGTTGCAGAATTTGATTGACAGCGGCAAGTGTATGCAAGCTTAGAGTACATGATGAGTGAGACAGTAGGGTCAGTGTTTACACTGCAATTTACACACCAGAGGATGGGCATTACAGTGTAAGTACCACAGTGATCTACATACTGAACTGATCAGTTTTCATAACTGCTGATCTAAAGTGAATGAACCTACTGAATCTACATGAGACGTCACAAAAATGACCTCAGATAGCAAACAAGGCACTGTAGCGGTTCGATGTCTCAAATCAATCTTGATGTGGTTGGTTTATGTGGTTTAACTGCGACTGGCTGCTGACCCTCTAACAGTTTAAGGAAAGCCCGTGATAATTCTACAAATGGCTCTGTGCCAGACTTTCCCTTCACCCAAATGTGTCAAAAAGGTCATGTTAGGTCCACATCTATTAACAGATCCAGAAATAGATTCCCAAACAGGCTGTTTATACCTCTGCTATATAATACAGAGCATAACTACAAGCGGATCCTATGTGCTGGGCTAGCAAATTGCAGCAGCAGTGTTTTGGAGCTTGTTCAACACTTTACAGGTTAGTGAAAGATCGCTGGGTGGCTGGAGGCTCTGGCAAAGAGCGAGGTGATTATTGAAATCGGGGGTCAAACATAACCCTGGCATGACATTAAACTGCTGAGGGGTTGTGGCTGCTTCTGATTGGATGGCAGGGGCTATCACTCAAAGGAGGCTTGTGGGATGTCTAATGTGATTGGTCTGGATTATCCAGATAGAGTACCATTGCTGGCTGTCTAGCAAACCACTAACCACTGATACATACCAAAAAATCGGATTATTTATTAAGGTACAAATAGTACAAATAAATAACTGTGTTAGTCCATTCAATTCAATTTTTTGTGAAGTATCTTAGTAAAATAAAATTATCCCATTTTAAAATGTTTTTTTAAATGTTCAACATTTCCAGGTTTAAAAAAGATCTTTAATCCTAGTTTGTTGATATAATCTCAGAATCTTGTCGAATGAAACCCCACCATCAGTTCTGTATCATGAATGCCAGTTGATATGAGGGCTCAGTGCTACAACATAAACATGACACGCAGCGTATAAAATTAAAAGATTTCCTTTCACATTCTTGAACACATCATAAATCTGAGCAATGACAGACGTTCTCTTTAGAGATTCAGTGAAGACCTGCACCATACTGTGTAACAAATACATTCACTTGTGTTTGTTTATATAGAGAGGGTTTACACTGGCACTGGAATAGGTTCCTCAGTAGCTCTAGCATGCATTTTCTGAATTTCATAGATCTCCTGGCATTCCCATGTCAGGAAGCCTTTATCCCCACCAGATCAGGTTACGATTCTGTGGGTGGAAATTGAATTCCCAGTCTCAACAGATTCCTGGAACACAGCACATATCTTGATTACTTGCCTCGGCAGTTTGGAACCCTGTATTCCTTTGTCTTTGCCTAAGTAATAGAAGTGCTAAAATCAATTGAATGTGAAGTCTTATGAAAAGTCCCAACTATAATGTTTTGGTTGGTCTATTTATATTTACTTGATCATAATATGCATAACTGTGATGATACAGCAGGCAGGAAAAAACGTCATGATCTTAGCGCTCTTTTCATAGAGAGAAAATGAAGGGACAGATTCAGTTCTGCATTGTTTCAGACCTCAAATACTGAAAAGTTCATATTCAACTTTTAAGTAATACAACAGATATATCTGAACATGTATTTAGGAAAAGTTAAAAAATAAAATTGTGTGATAACCTCGATCAGAATTTTCATGTGTCTTTCACATTGCTGTTGGATGGCTTTGTCACTCTTGAGGTTTGATTTTGTTGAACTTCAACAGACACTGGACTGGAATGGTCTCTTCATTTTTTCTGCGGCTGTATGTATGAAATATGACAAGCCACCTTAAAGTAGACTTTAGTCAATTATTGTATATAATTAATTCACAATATTTACTGTATCTTAATTGTAAATGTAAGTGTAAATATAATCAGATCTGTCATTATTACTTTTACAAAAAGATATCTGGAGACCCCCCATAAAGCCCATTTTTTTTACTTTAATCCCTAATTCCTTATGAGGAGATATGAAAAACATTCAGGCAGTTTTGTTCCTAATGGAATTTAAAACGTTGTATGATGAACGTAGTGGTTTTCTAGTTATTATAGTTTACTGTATTTTACTGGTTAATTATAACATGCTCTACTATAAAAAGTACTCTATCAAAACTTTTGTTAGAGATTTTGCTGCATCCACTCACAAAAATAAAAAAATTATATATTTCTGGTAGGAAATACTACTAATGTTCTCATGCTACTTTAGACTGGTTTTGTGATCCATTACATTTATTACATATACTGCATATATGAAAAGTATTTGAAATATGTTGCCATATCACTACTGGCCTTTCATCTACACTATATGACTGATGTCCCGCCCCGATCCTCCAGGGTCCTTTTACAGAAATAAAAACACCTGCATTGGTTTATCGGCTCAAAGGGTACGCTGTAATGTAAAAGAGTTATAAACACGAACGTACAGCTGCTGTATAACAGATGGGTTTTACAGGAGCTAACATTAGCTCACGCGTTCACTGCATGCACCTCGTCGGTAAACTAAATCATAAATAACTTGGCTAAACAGGCCACCGTAAAGATGTTTGTGTATAGAAGCGGGCGGGCAACTGCATAAAATACCATGCCGCACAGAGCATCGATTCAATTATAGGTGAAAGACTTTTAGGCAAGGTCAGAATGGATCTAATCCAAAACAGTGCTCACTCTGTCCATATGTGAGGACTCATCAGTCACACTCCGGGTACGCAAACAGCCGTCTGCGCGTAAGCCCCGGCTCACATTACCACAGTTCTCGAACAATCATGGAACACTGAATCATTGTGAGATTATTCTATTTTCTGCCAATGAGATCAAACCAATCCTAGCAGACTTTTAGAAGACAAACGGATGGCATGATCATACAAATAAAACGGTTTTAAGGCAAAAAAAAGCTATACTTACAGTAATAAAGGTATTCACTATGACTTGCTATACATATTGTAACTATTACAATAACGCAGAAGTAATACTCTGACAAACATCTTCGACCATTAATATTCTGCAACTTTGAAAAATGTAAAAATATAGAGAGAGGAGTTGAATATTAATATAATACTAATAAACTAAATGTTATACTATAAACTGAACTGAATTTATAATACACTCGCAGTCAAAAGTTTTGGGACACTTACTCACTTATGTGTTCATATTTTTTCAACATTTTAGAATAATAATAAACTCATCAAAATTATTAAATAACACAAAGGTAACTATGGGAATTATGTTGTAATTTAAAAAAATGAAAAATAAATGTTATATTTTCACCTTTTGACTAGAATTTGCAGAAATGTTTTCATTTAATTTTATCAAGCAGCTTCTGGAGGTCTCACACTGAGATGCTTTCTAAACAATATTAAAGGAGTTTTTATCTATTCTGTGCTCTTATTGGCTGTTCTTTCTTAATTAATTAGTCAAAGTTATCCATTTCAAAAACTTTTTTTTTTTTAAATAAAATTAGTTTTGTAATGAAAACATGTATGTTTGGAAAATTATATTTTTGTCTACTAAACTAATTTCAGATATTTAAGCAAACACCTCAGATCAAAAGGTTTTTTTAAATGAGAAACATTTCGTCCCCCCAAAAAAGTGTCCCAAAACCTTTGACTGCTAGTGTATCTATAAACTGTATATTAGTATATTATTGAAAATGTACAACATTCTGCATTTTTTCATTTAAATTGTAGGCGGTTTCATTGGACGCACACACCTTGCCTGAAGTTAACTTCCGGTCTGTGTTTGTTGATTGGTCTGTCTAGTGGCTAATAATATAACTATTTATATTTTATTTCAGTTATATTAATATTAATTTATATTTTATTGTATAATGACTGTATTAAATAAACAATTTGTTGAATGAGTTGTGTAACTTTGTCACATTTAAGTTTAGTGAGTAACGGTTCTTCTACTGGTAACCCAAATTAATACTGGCTAGACATACTCTTAACTTGCTAGCTAATGTCATTTACTTGTTATTTCTTTTGCTTGTTATTAGAAATAATCTGCAGGGACTTTATTCTTTGCGGATGTGTATCGGAAAAATTGTATTTCATAACAATTCTTATGAAACATAATATTAATACTACATCTGTAAGAATAATGACAACTTAATGCTAAATTGCATTTCACAGAGAGACAATTTATTCAGTAGTTTAAGCCAGTTGTCACAACATGCAAGATAAAAACATATTGTCATAAGGGCAACTGTTATTTCCTAAATATAATAACAAGAAATGAATAACTAATTGGACTTTATTATATCTGGACAATTATCAATTCATTCAACATTAGCAGATATGGCAAATAGTTGCACAGCTAAATAAAGACCCAAGACAACAAAAACAAGTGCTCAGTTTACACATGCAACCAGATCTATCCAAAGGCAGTTAACCCATCTGTATTCCCGCCTTATTACAGCAGCACAGCAATACATACGCATCTCTAGATACAGAAACTATCCCCTCAATGCTACTAAACCGCAATTAAACATTAACCTTTTAACTTGTGCGCAATGACAGAGTCGTCCAGTGCTGCGAGCTACCACCTGTTCCTCAAGTGCTTTAGCTGTGAAGATGGCTCAGTTGTCTTTTGAATAATAACCATTAGACTGCGATAATAAGCACAAAGTAATTTGTCTGTCAGTGAAACAGCAGGAAGTAGCCATAGCATGATCTCTATCTCGCTTCTGTTGGCTCCCTTACAAAGCCTGTGAACTAAGCGCAGAACGAATAACATTATGAGTTAAGCCGAAAAACGTTCAAAGAATAAATAACCTCAGTGAACTGACATATTTTAACATGCAAAAGTAGGATTACCCAAATTAACCAAATCCTATATGCTTTACTATTTCGTTAATTTTTTTTTTTACAAAAAAAAGGTTTTCTACATGAAAAGGCTAAAAAGGTCCAAAGGCTGAAAAACATACATTTTTGAAGGTGATCTAACCTTTTCTCCTGATTGGTGTGAATTAAATCCCACCCCCGTGAGAGGAAATGACTTCATAGCTGTGACAGGCAAATATGATGCGCTTCCAGTTGAAACATCTGTGGAAAACAGAGAACAGGAAGTAGGGGCGGGCCATATTGAAGCCTTGTGTTTACATTACAACACAGTAAAACCACATACAGTAAGACCACAGTCTTTGCGACCAAACAATAAAAATGAAACTAAATAAATAAGTAATAATAATAACATATGAGCTTTAGCTTAACATGATATACCATGACACGCTACTGCAAGTGGTGCCAGGTGATATTAAGTTGAGTAGTCGTCATTCTAGAGAGCATTGTAATGAACACAAATAACACAAGCAAAATGAGTAAATAATATTTTGGTCCACTGTCCCAAAAGACAAGACTCACTTTTAAATATGTGTACATGTTAAAAATTATTTTGTTAATTATTAGTACAATAGCATGTAGGTGGTCTCAAAATCAGCACGCATCAGTTAAAAGCCCCAACACAATTTTGATCACTCATTATACAACATCAATATTTTGTTTAGTTTATGTAATAATTGATGTAAATATTAACTTTTTTAATTAATTATAATGTTAACATCAAGAAAAAGTTTTTCTTCGCCTCTATGTTCCAACAAAAAACAACTGTGTCTGGGGTATAAATACATGACTAGACGCCCAGCCCCGCTACCAATATGACTGCTCTAAAAATAAAGTCCTCTCCAAAATCACATCTCATACCTCCCAGTTAAACTGCCAGTTGAAGTGACAATATTCGACTCACCTTGACCAGCAGCTGATGAATACGCCATTGTGTTACTCAGTGCCATGTTGAGACATCCTTCAGACGACACAGGGAAGTGCACTCCTGCGACGGTCGGGCTGTGAGGGGGACAGCGCTGCTTTTAGACTCTAAATCCCAGCGCAACTGGGCTGACCGTATCTTATGACACAGCTCGAATTCAAGTCATAAGCGTCTCTATGTGGTAGAGGACTGTTTATAAAATCACTCTGTTTAATAAAGAGAATGCTAAAATAGATCACATTCATACAAGACCTTTTAAAATATCTTGCTTCTACACCAAGTTAGCAAAGGTTACCGTAGCCACCCATGTGACGGATTTATCAGTACAATGACTGTAAATTTTGTTCCCTAAGTACTCACCTCTCGGTGTAAAGCGAACAGTTCTGTAGATGTAATTTGCCCTTCACATGCTGGTCCCAGTCCTGAGAACACCACACAGAGAGACCAAACATACACACAAACACAACAAGTCAGTCCGATTCTCTGACTTCACTTCTAATCCTTCTGTGTAAGAGTGATAGATTCCTCTGGCATTGCCGTAACCCAGCCAATTAGAGAGATAGCGGTTCACAGAGGAGAGAGGGTGAGAGCCTAGAATGAATGCTATTGCGACGGACCCCTCTAGAACAACTACGTCCTCACCCTCTAAACCTGCCTTAGACACACGCCAGCTGCCACAAAAGCCCTCACACCCAACTGTAACCAACAAGCCTGTTGATTTTACTCTTAGTACTAGGAAAACCTAACTCAGTTCTAGAAAAACAACAGGAAAATTGTAAATGCTTCTAGATAAGACTTGCTCATAGCTTATAATACATTTGGCCCAAGTAGCACGTATTAGACGTTTATCATCTTACGAATATTTACAGTGTGGTGTGAATAGGTCATTTCCCTCAATCTCACCCAGCAGATCCACTCACCTTCAAGTTGTAAACCTTCTTCTCACAAATGGTGCATTGATGGGGTAGGTGTGAAGGCGTCGTCCCATGAAAGTCATTAAGCTGGTGAGGTTGTAAGGACATAGTCATCCCTTCCTCCCCCTGGTGAAGCTGGGGCTGCTGTTGAAACCCCCCTTGCTGTCCCATGGGTGGGCCAACTCCTGGGCCACATGCTGAGTTGAACTTGGGATCTGCTGTGGGCTCTTCAGGGTTATACAGCTCTGCTTTTGGGCCCACAAACCCCAGGCAGGTTGGTACCCAAGCTCCAGAACCTGCTCCTGTACCCATGTCCATTTTTCCTAGGTTTACTGGGCCTTTCCATTGCTCCTTTGGAACTGATGAAGATAGAGATCCAAGATTTTGATTACTACCTCCTCCCAGGAAACCAGTTTGTTGAACCGAGGCTTCGGAAGAGTAGAAGTCCCTCTGAAAATTACTTTGGACGTTGTTTCTGGGTTGAATAGTAGATCCTCCATATTGTCCACCATCACATGTCTTACTATTGACCACTGAAGACCCTCCCAGATATCCAAACGGCAAGCGTCGGTCTGTGTCCGTCAAATACGTTCCAGTCTTTTTACTGTACTCGTTGTGCTGACTTGCCTTCTGATTGGGTGCCCCATGGTAAGTGGTGGGCCTGATCCCAGTAGGATTTGGATTGAAGCCACTACCAACCAGTGTTCCCAGAGCTGCATTTGGAGTTGGGAAGGCTATAGGTGGTGGTGGGAAGGCTCCACCGTGGGCTTGGGGCATGCTGGAACCTCTGAGCTGGTTGAAGAGAGGCTGCGACATGGCCACATTGGAGAGAACCTGATTGAGGACAGTGGCAGCGGCAGCTGTATTGGTGGTCTGGGCGAGTTTGAGACGGTGGAGGGTAAGCTGGGCCTGAAGCTGAGCCAGCTGAAGACTGGCAGGACTCAGCAGCAGGCTTTGACCCACTCCACCAAGAGCTCCACCTAGAGGAGCCGGCGACTTATCAGGCTTGTCTCCTGTGGTGCTGCGAAAAGATACGTAACATGTTACCATTAAATAAGCAGGAATCACAGAGTCGTGTCAAAATCCAAGAATAAATTGGATTATCAGAAGTAAACAAGTTTTGGGGCAAATATCCCAGAAAAAAATTGTTAAGCTAGGTGAAATGTTTTGTCTGTAAATGTTTTATGCAGATACATTATGGTCAATAGGAAATGAAGTAGAACTGATTGAAAGAGCAACACTTGAAATGGAATGTACTGAAAATCTGTCTAGATTTTGCCATGCGTGCTCTCAGGCGAGAGACAGTATAGGATACGTTTGCAGAGAGTGACGAAAGGCTGTAGAGAAGAGATTTTGTGGAAAGTCTGTATATGGAGACGGCTTGCTCATTTCTAACCGTGCAAAAACGCTTCCAGGTGATTATCAGCGAATGAGAGCTAATGACAGCTTTTGTAATTGAAACATATCGCTTTGTGATACATCATATCAAGGTACTGAAATTGGCTTCGTCCGATCAGGAAACATTCCTGCAGCTCAGACGCTCTGGACTCCACGTCCCCATTTAAGTGCACTGATTAATGCGCTCACATGCTGGCTAAATTTAGCAAGCGCTTCTATCAATCAAAATATCTGTGCAAGCCTCGTGCCGTCCTCGCTGAGCACACACCCTCCAACTCGAGAGCCAGAGATCAGCACAGGTGGCAATTCCCCAAAGAAAACTTGTGCTACAGTGGTGAAAGAGGGAACAACAATGTTTCTGAAAGGTGCAGGTAGATACATAAGGCTTCAGGTTTTGGAGCAAAATACAATTTTTCCCTGTGAAATGAAATCTCAAAGCTTTCAAAGTTCTAGTGTCTACAAATTGATTCTTGTCTCCGTTGTCAAGAATCAAAGCTGGAACCAGTGGGAGGTTCTGAAATACTTTCGAATCTGAATTTGTGCAACTGAATCTTTTGGGGGATTAACACCTCTCCAATGTAGTGCTGGAGTCACTTCAGATTATGATATGGATTTACAAGAACATTCTCAGATCGTAAAGTTCACACATCAATACAAGCTAGCCAAATAAGATATCCTTTATTTCTACACACTGGAAAATGAACAATACAATCATGTGTCTGTTTTTCACTTATTATACAAATGTACATACAGTTTAATAGCCCCAAAATGTATTTGGGCACTTGTTTCAACATAACTGCATTAGATAATAAAATTAAAGCACAATACAAACTATGGGCAATTCCAGCATTATGGATGTGACATTTTGCATTATGGATGTGACATATAAATGCTCTGAGAATATATTTGTTAACACAATATTCAACCATCTGTTTATATTTCGCTAAACCCTTGTTGATAGAGTCTAAACATCAGAAAAATATCAGTGGCCGGAGCCGATGGTGTAGTGGACAGTGCTCCGGCATATAGCGCGGTTGCGCTCCGGGTTCGAGTCCCGACTCGAGGTCCTTTCCCGACCCCACCCCTCTCTCTCTTTCATCTCAAAACATTTCCTGTCTTCTCCTTCACTACTTAAAATAAAGGCATAAAAATGCCAAAAATAAATAAAAATAAAAAATATCAGTGATCGAGTTATGGATGTGACACAAAATGGATACTTTCTTTGAATTTAAATGCACAAACCATAAGAAATAATACACAACAAATGGAGAAAGGTTGACTCTTCTTAAAACATAAATTAGTTACTTTGTTACTTTATTTTCATGCATCCATTCATGAGAAATATGTACCGTCATGGATGTGACAATTATGAAAATGGCACTAACCAGACTATGGACATAATACCAGACATAATAACACCAAACTAAAGAAATTAAACCATTATACAAAAAAAAACATCTATAGAACATACAGCTGCAGCTGCAGATTGGCTACCATGCTACTCGAATAAAGAAATGTCAATCTTGGGCTAAGACATAACATACATAAATTAGATTTTACGGGTACAACTGGTCTTTGAGACACAACAGCTGGCCAATTGAAAAATACCAGGATTAGGAGTCCAGTTCAGGAGCCAACGTTGGATTCACAAATTCCAAATTTATGGCATACAAGCTATAAATGCAAATTCTAGTCACACATTGTAATTCTAATTTATATAATTCCAAGATGCTTTAGATTTGAACAAATCTTTTTACATTAACATTTATGTATTTGGCAGATGCTTTTGACCTTTACCAGTTGAGCAACAGGAACTTTTAAGGCCCAATTCCAATTCTATTTTATACCCCTTTGCCTACTTCTCGCCCCTTGCCGCTTGAAACAGAGTGGGAAGGGTTGAAAACATTCCCCTAAGAAATGGAACACCACTACTACACCTTCATACATCATCATATGTCACTGCTAGCTCCTACATCATAGGAGATGCGGCGATGTTTATCACAAACTTAAAAGATGCTGCCGTCAGCTAGTCATATCAATTTCGTGGATTACAACCTAAAAAGTGATCCTGGACTTTTTCGCCAAAAGTAGCGCACCTAACGCGATCATGCGTTCCGATTCCCCGGACGGAGGGGGAGACTTTTGGGACAGTACAAGTTCTGCTTCCCCCACATTCCGGAGATGGCCCTTGCTACAATTAATACAATTACTTTTTATGTTGCGGTTCTATCGTGTATTTAGTAATGCAATACGTTAGTAAACTTTAGCGAATTTTTGCAAACGTTTTAAGCATTCAAGAACATGAATTTGAACACAAGAATAAATTTAACATAAACCAATTGATTATTTGTTGTTTAAATACTTATTAATTGCAAAAAAAGACTTACATTATACTCGCATGAGCAGCCATGTCAGAAAATTTCTCATTCCTTCGTTTGAAGTGAGGTCCCCAAAAATCTTTGTTTGAAGGGCTATATGGCCCCTACCCCTCCAATCAAAAGAGAATCGAGACAGCCCTTCACGTGAACACGCTAAAAAGAGGAGCAGGGGAAAGTGTAGGGGTAAGGGGTAGAAATGGGATTAGGCCTAAATGTACCTTAAACTTAGAGTCTGCTTATGTGTTTACAAGTATAGTCAAGCAAAATATATAAAAATGTAATTTGGCTGATGAAAACCTGGCAAGAACAGATCAGATCTAAAATATTTTTTTTCGTATTGACATTCAACATCTAAACTGCTGTGCTGTACATTCAGAGTGTATATTTCATCAGTATGCGTGCTCCATGGGAATCAAACCCATGACCTTGGCGTTGCCAGCAACCCGTTCTATCACTTGAACTACAGGAACATGTAGCTTACATAATATTATCAACATTGTTCAGTGTTATTAAATAGCACCACTAGATGTTACACGGGTGCCGCTTTACCTTCATGACTCACAGCCCGAAATACACAGCTGACATACAGCACAGCACGCTCAGCTTCCACAGGAAACCAATACGGCCTTCACGACTGCCAGCTCGGCGCAGTCCTGACTCGGGTCATCTCATTTAAACATAAGATTCAGGTGTCAGATGCCCTTGACCAATTAATGCAGTCCAGCGTAAGAAAGCAGATGCGCTAAGCATAATTAGACGCTATTGTGCATGTACGACGTCTTTGCACCGAAGGGGGCAAGGGAAGAGACATGCTGCGTGACTTTTTGTGAATTTGTATCTAATCCAGGGATAACATGACTGGAGTACAGGGGTCAAAGCCCTCTGACTTCACAACGCAGACACTTATGTCCTGGAAGCAACTGTTCTGGTTTTATAAAAGCTAAATCTCTGGCTGCGATTGGTTGGAAACACGTCACATGTTGTGACAACATACCAGAGTTTATGAGATCTTGTGATACTGGACGGAACATTAAAATAGCGATTTAATTGCGTAGAGAGAGTTTCAGGGATGTGCACTACCAGTGGAACTACAAAGGAAATTATTTAATCGTTTTAATGTCAGTGAATGTAAATAAATATTAATGATTTTTATTAATATTAAATGAGTTATGTGGGTCAACTAATACTACTGATTTCTACCTAGACATAGGATTCTCACATTTATATGAGACTTTTTATTAGATATTTTTGATCTAATAAAAAATAAATGTAAAATAATTTTTATGTACTTGTAGAAATTAGAAGTTGTGGCAATGCTTTACTAAGAACAAAACAACTTTGCCCATTAAATGACTTTTGCCTGACTTGTTTTCAACTTCTCCCAATGTTTTTATATCTCGCCCAGTTGGCCGCTTAAACAAATTGTAACAAACTGTAATGCCACTAGTGGTGGCGAAACCGCACTTCTGCTTTAAGCGAATAGTTCTGACCTATATAGTCAAGCTAAAAGAATGGTAATTTTAGAAAGATCATTAAATAACATTTACATTTGTTTATTTAGCAAACACTTTCATCCAAAGCAGCTTACAAATGAGAGAGAATTTAAAATTTTGTTAAAAGAGCCATAGGTGTTTCTGACTAATAGCTATACTGTAAGGAATTAACTGAAAGCACACAAGGGTACACAATCTTTTACTTGCTTGTGTAAAAGGCATCAAAAGCCACAAAGAAACTACAACAAAACGTTCACGGAACTAATACACTGAATTTAAAATCTCCAGAATGTCTCAATATGTCCACACTAACAAAATTGTTAATATTCTGGATTAATATACCTAATTCCGATTGAAAGCAAACCAAATCCTGGTTTTAATGTTGTGTAATGTTTTAGCAAGAAAGAGTTCTTTTTTATTTATTGCAGGTTTATGATTATTTCATATCGTGTTCTTATAGAAGGGTAAATATGCATCAGAAGCAGAAATGTTCAAAAACGAAAAAAAAACGAGTTAAAAGTGTTTGTTAAGAGAATCTGAGGCTATGTACATGTACAAACTTATAAAGCACTGCTGCTCTGAGAGTGTGTTACCATATTCAATTACTGCTTACAGAGGCAGCTGATGTCTCAAATGAAATGTATGTACAAGGTTTGTTTGCATATCAACTTCAAACGTGAACGCCATGAAAATTCCACTTGAAAACATTTTATTTCACATAATAAAATCTGCAGATATTTGAAGAGTGCCCATATGTGCTTAGTTTTAATAGAGTATGCCACTTAATTTTTTTATGTCTGAAGTGTAATCCTATTTATTCATCCATGTATCAAGTTTTCTATGAAGTTTAATTTATTAATTATTTATTAATTTAAATTTAGCCACAGCAAGATTTTACTACTAGGCCTTTTTGATGAAGAGTTTGGTGCAATTTCGATGGCTGTAAATAAAAATTAATAATAAAAAATAAATATTTTGTTTTTTAAAATCCATTTTCCACTATGTTACTGGATTAGTTCTTCATTTACATTAAGCCTTATATTTCATTGTTGTTGTTATTTTACATATGTACATTAAGCACTATAGTTAGGATAAACTAAAATGAGAACATGCACAGTTGTCAACTCTCAACTTGACCTTTTAAAATTACATGCATAGCCTAATGTAGTTGAATAATGTATTGGACTTCTTTTGTAAATCTTTTAAGATGTTGCCAAACAATAAGCATTTCAGTAGACTGAAAAAAATCTAAAACCAAACCTAGAAATATTTCAAGTTTCCAAAAGGTGAGTTGTTAACATCCACATGCAATTCTTATGTTGTACCTGTTTTAGAATTTATTAAAATAAATAAATAAAGCTCTTAACAGTTAGGCTACACGAACAGTTCTATTAATCGCTTTATTAAGAACAACACGCATCTTTGTCTGAACCACTGGCACATCTGTTCTGCCAGACTCCTCTAATCTCACCCCGAGACAGATCAAAGCTTTATTTCTCTACACACTTTCACACATTCACAAAAGGAAGCGATAAAGTAAACCCATGAGAACCGATGATTTTAGCGAGTGGTAAATAAAAAAACCTGGCCGCCACTTTACAATACATGCCGGAACACACATTCCCCACGATAGCAGGCCAAACCCAGAGCTGACTCACCTACAATCCTCCAGATGATGATCTGATCAGTGTCCTACACTCAAACCAATGGACAGCAGTTTACTGCGGTGACCTCCAAAAGCGCACAATGCGCATTTACGCACGCTGGCCCGCTTGTAGTTCCCAGTGCCGTGTGCGCGCTCTGTCCTGAGGGCTGGGATAGAGGCCGGAGTGATGAAGTGTCACATGTGCATTGTGAAAGGAGGACAGGGAGGGCGATGTGTTATACGCGAACTAACACGTTATTGATAAAGTCCTAAATTGGAAATGCGTTCACATTCATGCAGTAAATGTAATTGAATTAAGACTAGTTTATTACCGAATGTATAAACTAAAATCTTCGTTGATAGACTTTTATTCTTAACTGAATTTTACGAGTATTTGAGACCATTTTCCGACGGAGAGACTTTCGCGCAGTGAAATATGACATGCACTGTTACTGATACACGGATTTATTTATAATAAATATATATGAACAAAACAATATTAAAATGTATTGACTAAATACAAATATCTAAATGTTGTCAAGTTTATGTATTAAATTATATCGTGGGGGTATTAAAATGATAAAATAAAACATTATTAGCCTAGATATTTTAAACCATGTTTTACGATTTTGTAGGGTTCGTGAACGTAGTGTAATTTCCAACATGTGTATAAAGTCTACAAACATGCAGACATCGCGGTGTGTAGCCTACGATTCAATTGATCTGTTTTTATTCAATTATTTTTACGTTACGGGCAGCGCGTTTACATTACGTGTTGTTTTTACAGACTTCGTTATTAAACAGAATAAACTTATTTAACAAGATGCACGTAGTCTTTGAAAACAAAATGAAAACTATGTGAAACATGATGCTACTATGAACTATGTGAAGATAATCCTATAAACCCTTTTATAAGCGTGGCAGAAACGAGGAGGGAAGCTTTTCTCCAGGAGTCACGAGCTTCTCCAAGTTTGTCGGATGATGTTGGAGCTTTAAATCCTAACGGTGATCCCAGTTTGACAGCAGTTTGTCTTTGCCAAGACGTCCACCTGGCTCTAGACTTCAGGCCGTGCATCTCTCTGTCCTGCGCGCTCTCTCGCATGTTTCATTAGCAACATCAATGCGTCCTAATGACAGATGCGCGCTATCACCTGCTTATCGTGATGAACGCACGCGCTGACAGCATCTATAAAGCCAAAGCACACACCGCCTCCAACTACTGATGATTAACATAAGAAAATAGTTACGAACCGCAAACGGGTTTGATTTGCATATAGGCTACGGAAATACTTGCCGACGGAACATAGAAATAAATAGGCATATGTGAGTGTGAAAGAACATAAAACAATTAGGCTATATAACTATAAACAGCAACACAAATAAAGGCAAGACAGTTATATGTAATTTTGTGCTAATTCTATGCTCTGTAAATATCATAAAAATGCTAACATTTGGTTTTGAAAATATATTTCTTTGTTTTGCTATTTGTTTGTTTTCCTGCATGCTTTATTTGTAACAGACATGCAAATATTTGCCTTTGTTGATCTTAAATGATCTTAAAAAAATAAAATTATTTTAAGCGTAAAAAAGTTTTTAAAATTAATTAGGGCTGTCAAATGATTAATTGCGATTAATCGCATCCAGAATAAAAGTTTGTGTTTACACAATACATATCTGTGTACTGTGCATATTAATTTTGTATTCATAAAAACATATAGGGTACATACATGCATATATTAAAGAAAAATATAAAATATTTAAATTAATAAATATTTAAATATAATTTCAATTACTGGTAAATATAAATAAATACATCTAAATATTTCCTAAATATATTCCTTTTGTTCTGAATGCGATTAATCGCGATTAATTGTTTGACAGCCCTTAAATTAATTGGTGAATTTTTCACAGGCAACAGGTGTCAAAAAATATATAACAAATAGCAAATTAATAAAATTCAAAAATATTGTATAATATATATTAATATTGGACATTTGCTAAATGCCTAATAATCAACATACATTTTATAGACAAAGTTCCTCTGCAGTCTTACCTGTCAGCAGCATATATTGTAAATGCCTTAATATTACAAAACTGATTAAATATAGTTTCTATAAGCCAAACTAATGATTATAGGTCTATTTGTAATATAGATTTTTTTATCTTTAATTATTGTTTTACAATTGTTGTATTTCATATTTTTCTGAGGAGCCATTTCTCACAATCTCACAATTTAACCCATACTGTATATGTCTTGCTCTGGATAGGCCTATACTGAATATTACAAAACTATACAGTACAACAAAACAATTAAGCAAATATTATTATTTTATGCTATGCTTAACAGATTATTACCTAATGTAAATTTGAATTTAAAATGTAATGTAACATTAATTTTCATATAGTCCTATTCATATTGAAATGTAAATACACTATTGGACTTATAGACGGTTTCATTGGACACACACACTCCTGGCTCGAAGTTATCTGTGTTTGTTGCTCGGTCTGGCTTGTTTATATTTAATTTAATTTAAATTATTATTAATTTATATTTTGTTGAATATGTTGTGTTGTTGAATTTTTTCAACAATTTGTTAAATAGGTCATGTAACTTATTTAACTTATAACTTATTTAAGTTTAGCCAAGTAACTGTTCTTTTACTACTAGCTAGTGTCATTTACTCGTTATTTCTTTTGCTTGTTATCAGAAATAATCTGCAGGGATTCTATTCTTTGCGGATGTGTACAGGAAGTTAAGTTTGGGACACAAAAGCATGCATGCGCAGTAACGTTTGTTTATGTTGTTGCTTTGAAACAGTATTAAAGGTGATAATGTGGAATTGTTAGTTTATAGTATCTTGGTTTATATCTAGCTCTACTTGACCAGGATATCATTTTAGATTATGGTCATATGTTTCATAGCTAGCTAACTAAATATTATAGGTGTTTGTGTTTGTTATTCAGGTTTGTAACCTTGTTTAAAGAAAAATAAATGAATACATCTGATTTTATAAATTAGGTGATATTTGTAGCATTGTAGCGCTCCTCATGGCCTGCCATAAACAGCCCTTTGTACATAAGTGCCCCAGCATGCAATTCCCAGCGAGGTGCCAATGCGACAGATTTACAGCCAGCCATCTGTTGCCATCTAAAAGAACGACACAACAACCAGCATTTCAGATTCTTTCCCCCTTTTTTAGACACACAGGACACTCCGCCAGCCCCCTAATGCAATTTTGTCTGGGTACAACATAACCACTGTAAAGCTAGATATTCACTGTGAGGCAAAAACAAAATATACACGTTTTAATGTTTTGTTATGTTAATTTTAAGACATAAATACATTAAATAGACTTAGGATAATCATTCTTGTAATTTTCATAATTTTCAATAGTGACCTGCAAATGTAAAATAAGAAGATTTTCTGGACAGAATAAGAATAAAATTCCAGTATAAGCTTTCGATTTAAAGGAATGTTTTCATTATGTGCTATGAGACCAGATCCACTAGATGGTGCTGACAGATTTCTACCCGCTGTCACCAAAACATCTGAGACATTATTGTGGACTGTGATCCACATACAACCAAATGATGGCAGTATGTAGTGGATATTAATAAAATAATTTCAAAAAGAGATGGCTTTAATAAAATGACCAAAAGTGTTGTGTATTTCAAGATAAGAAGATGAAGTTACAGTGATTTTACCACGATAAAGACAACATGCACTAGAGTAAAACCTACCATGATAAAATCAATGTTTTGCACTGACATTTTGGCATATGTCACATTTTTTTGAAATATTATAGAAATTACACCAATATTTGATTACGGAGTTATCTATTAAAAATGTTCCTGCTTGTGCACTAATACAATGCATTTTTTGAATGAATCTTATGTGAGATCACAGATGTGTGTATATAATTTGATGATAATCCATTATAATCTTGCCTTTGAATGTGGCTCATCGATTTGGCAAACTTAATAAACTGCATTTTGATTGGCCGATAAAAGCACAGAAATATAACATTTAGTACAAGGAAATGTAAAGTGTCGAAGCTTTCAATAAATCTATCAAACTTTAACAAGCCATCAGCCCTTTCAACAAATGCAGCCTATCCTACTTGGCCAAGCCACCGGAGACGGTCCGGATTGGCTGGTCATGACTGTGGGGTGTGTTTGTGCCAGGCACAGTTGAGCAGACGATGATTTATAGTCTACTGTTGTTACCCAAACCACAGTCTAGTCCAAGTGTCCTCAGTGTACCATCACAAGTCTCAGGAATGATGTGATTCACGCGCTCCACAAACGTCAGAGTTCACAGTTAGTCATGCCGTATGTTGACATTTACAAGCTTTCTGGTGGATTAAAAAAGATATAGGACATTGTTTAACAGACATCAGAAACTGTTGTAAAGGTGTGGAGTGTTGTCAGAGGTGATGACGCAAATGTGTGAACATGGTGTTAGCATGTTCGCTCGTAGCCGCAGCCTAGCAATTGTCACCGTCTCAGCACAGAAATAAAACTTGACTCTTTTAGAGCCCATTAAATACCCAGAATTACATGCTGTCAATCTTTGGATAAGACATGATGGCTCTGTTCCAAAACCTAGTGCGCTGTCTACAGAACCTGTATCCTTCACAGTGAATGCAATCCCAGAATGCATTGCAATTACCTTGAAAAACATCAGTAAAACGAGAGGTGTAACGATACATTGTACAATATATCAAGATACAAAACTTTATGGTATGTGTTGTAGAGCTATGGTGACTTTTTTATGATTCACATCTGGTTAAACGTATTGGTAAAGCTGCCAACATTAGACCAGCGCCAACAAATATGTTTAAATGTTGTTTTATTGTTGATTTTTCTACTTGAATAAGTTTTAAGAATTTTATGGAGAAATTCAGTAAAATTAACTTTTCAGTAACATACCTAGATTCAAATTTTTTTTATTTGTCACATAAATTCTATAACAAGTTGTATGTACAAAAATTTTTATTATAGCTGCAAGCAGCAATTACGGGGTCAAGCCCAACAACGGCCAAAAGGGAAATATTTATATGTGAGATCATCAGATTTCGAAAACCATGTTTACAAACTAAATATCATAATATTGAATGTTGTATCGAATCATAATGGGTTGTTACATCACTAATAAAATGGTGTAATTTTTTTATCTTACTGCAATATATATGTGTACGTATTCTTTGGCCTTTTACAGTATCATGTCACTAGCAACATCACAAGTTGCTAACAGCTTAGCAACATGTTTACATCAAACTATAAAAAATCAACTGTGAATCAATAATCAGTTGTGCTATTTAAGTCGCTTCCTACATAGAGCGTTCCAAATTGATCTTGAGGTGCCATCTGAGTTACGATGCTGCCTTAAAAAAAACTGCCTGTCTATGTAGGCATCAATGCGGCTCACCAAGTTTTGTAACAAAGCTACAAACAGCACACCCAAGTGCGTGTTCCTTCCACCTAAGTGTTCTTGGATACATTATACCCATGAGTTTGGTTTGCTCAGTAAGTAAAGGCCTGGCTTAAACCTCCGTGCTGACAGTCCTGTGCAAACTACCTACCCAGATTACCACCCTGGGTTGCTGACACTACGTGTCACATCACGTGATGAGGGCAGAGGCCAGCTGACCAGATGATATTCTGGCTGACCCACCACAGGACTATGAATATTCAAATGGCCGTGGAAAGTCCAACCAGCTCAGCACATCATAATGTGGACTACAGTCGACATTCACATATAGCGGCCAGCACAGATACCCTCATGTCAGTAAACTCAATACTGTGAACAAGGAAGCTTTGGACTAAGATAAGAATATTTAAAAGACGTCATTCATTCATTTTGTGTTGACTAGGCAGGACAAAAATAGCTTCAATGACCAATTTGCAGTCTAACCACTTTTGAAATGCGTCTCATTGCATTCTCACCGTGAATCAACTAACATAGGCACACATTTCATCTGTATATATATGTTTGGAATAATCAGCCTTGGATCTTGTCAGATTTATCTGTAAAAATTGAGGGTAACACAGTTAAGACATTCCAACTAACCTCCACCACCCTGATACTCGCCCAACTACCACCACCCTGCGAGGGAGCTCGGCCCAGAGCTTGCATAGCATTTTACCATCTGTCAGCACCATCAGCCTGTGGATGCCAATCACACCCTGTCACTCCCCAGTGATACTACCTTCCTCAACCAATGACGACAGAGTAAATGTTCTCCTCAGCCAATCAGAATCCAGAGCCTCATACACCTGCTGTCACCCAGTGGTTCTGCCCTCACATGGAAATCAACATGTGCACTTACACATGCATACATGCTCCATTCATTCAGAGTTGAGTTCATACAAACGTTGGGTTGTAATTAAACCCCTGCTGGGTTGTTTTAACCCAAAATGAAAGGCTATGTTGGGACAATTCTAACATTTTCTGGGTTAATTTAACCCGACCATTGGGTTACAAATAACCCAACATTCCTAGAGTTATTTAAATGCCTGTACTATGTCTTTAAACAATATTGCTGATGAAGTTCACAAGCACACACATGCGCACACACAATGAGTTTGCACTTTGCACCTCCTAAAATAAGCCCTATTAAAATAAAGTTAGTGCAGCAGTAAAGCCTGAAAACATCACTGTTTGGCAGCCTGCCTGCTTAACAGCCATATCTAAATTTTCCCATTGCGTCATTATAAGCATAGACGCACTGGGCCTCATTGGTCAATTTAACGTAAAACTAGCGCAGATCCACACACAGAAATCTTACAAAAGAGTTCAAGTGTGATTCATGAAAAAATAGTACATAGCCAATACAACCATATGAATGATCGTACATTAGGGCTGGGATGATTGTTTCGTGATTCACACTAATTATACCTGTCTAGGGCGATGCTGCAATCGCAAAGGCTTCGATTCTGTGTTTTATGCACAGCTCTTCCGTGACCTACGGCTCTTTGATCACTAGGAAGTACTTCTCAATCTAAAATCCCTACGAGATTAAGTCGTTTATAACGTGCAGTTGAAAAAGTCAAACATCATCATTATAAATATACTTTATTATCATGAAAATACCTGAAAAGGTTTAAAGAACAGCAATAGAATATGGCCATTGTCATTTGCTGGAACTACATATGTAAATCATACTTCTTCAAACGAGTAAAACACACATCTTCACACAAACTCCAAAACTTGCGTATATGAGCTGGAACCTGACGTGAGATTTGGATGTATCCTCCACTCGTGTCCATATTCATAAATGCCAAAATGTGCTTAAAATGAGGCTGATTGTTTTTTAGATGCTGTTTTAGATGAGATTGCAATATGTTTGATGCATTTGGCAGACACTTACATATAAAGCGATTTAAAGTGCATTACAAGTTATACATTTTATATGTTCGAAATTAAACCCACAATCTTCGCCCTGCAGTGCTCTACCAACTAAGCTACAGAAACACTATTTTATTCAGAAGTTTAATAAATTATTAAAATATTTGGTAACACTTTATTTTACGGTGCCCTTGTTACACATGTTACATGTACTTACTATAGTATTTATTATAAATAATGCATAATTATATGCAACTAACCTAAAACCACACCCTCATCCTAACCCTATAGTAAGTACATGCGGTTAATTATTATTACTCAGTACTTAAATGTATAAGTACACTGTAACACGGACACTTTAAAATAAAGTGTAGCCAAATATTTTTATAAATAGTTCTAGTATATTAATAAACACATACAATAAACAAAGCAAAAGATTAATAAATTACTAAACTAATAAATGTTTTCACTTCAGCTCATATGGATTTGTTTACTGAACACATTGCAGTGCATTCTGGGATGCCTTGTAATCTGGCTAAGGTCTTAAAAGTCCCCATGAAATCAAAATTCTATTTTTTTAGTATAAATATGTTAGCCTTAAGGATATCTATAGAGTAGTGTGATCCACGTTTTTTCAATGCATTGAACAAAGCTGCACTTCAGTGGGTCTTTAAAAAGGCAGCATAATCATTTCTTATTAATAGTGCTCATAAGTTGCCTTCATATACTGCCTATAGGTAGGCAACTCACAAGTGTTTAAAACAGAGCAATACAGAAATGCGCACACCTAGATTTATACAGACTAATGCATAAACCTTGATACTAACATCATACTCTGGGTTCAACTGAGCATCTGGGACCCACTTTCAGCCATTAAGAGAGGCCCCGACATCACTTCCTCCCCAGCGGGCTCATTGATTAAGCTGAATCATCTGATGAGAGAATACCCAACAGGGTCATGTTCATGACAGCTGTACACTCTCCAGACCAGCTGGAGCTGCGAGATGTTATTAATACACATCACACTTAAACACACATATCCTGACAATCATTACACACAATCACAGAATTTAAAGGTACACATACAGATTTTTCTGGTTTAGCACAATGAGACTAATGAAACTGGACAGTGTCTTTTGGACACATGTTCTCCATTAAGACAACACACAGACAGTCTCCGAGAGAGCTCAGAGCTCTTCTGTGAGATAACCGCGAGTCGAGTCGCACTGATAGCAGCTCAGAATAGAGCAGAGAAGGAAAGGTGTTGGTCTGCGCAGATGACACCGAGCCAGTCAGTAAAGCAACACAGACATTCAAAGTCTTCTACACCAACATGAATACAAATAGTACTAAGAATGCAAAATTTTAAACTAGATTATAAAGAAATAGCTCAACGCGTTTTACGTGAGATTCCCACCAACCCGTGTTGCGTCACCGCTGGAAAGTGTCAGCAGGTTTACCTGAGTTCTGCTCGTTCGTGCGTGATGTGTTTGGGTGTTATGCAAGGTGGGCTGTGGGTGGACGTGAGTCACTTCAACTCTTAAAATGTCTACATGACTCACTCCATTTACAGCTGCCTGATATTTACATTGTGAGCCTTAAAGACACAATGAACGTACACATCCCTACACACAGTCAACGCCAACCTGCAGCTGTGTCATCCACTGTCAAACTTTCAGCTAATGACAGCAGAACCGCAGGAAGGGCTTCCCCACTGTGCTAAACCAAAGAGGTTGGGCAGGTGGGCACTGAGCTCGAGTCAGACGTAATGTGTCAGTGAGAGAATGAGAATTCAAGAGAAGCATACAAAGATAAAACTTAGGTATGAAAACATCAATGCGATATATTGAAATCATTTATAAACTAACCAGAATCCTCTCCAAAATGGGATGAGTATGCGCTAAAAAAGCATAAAGGAAGTATGCAACATAGACAACACGAGGTGCACTACACGAAATTGGCCTACAAAGCTTACAAACAACAAAAGCACATTTTAAAGTAATGAAAATAGCACATTTTTCTTCTTTTTGTCATTTTAATAAGATTATAATGCATTGACTAAACCCTATAGTTTATTCTACATGATTTTTGGTAATGCATTTCCCCACCAAGAACTATAAAGCATGATAGTTTTATGTATTTTTATCTAAATGAAATAATTACATCAACTAGCATTTCCACACATTTTCGACACATATGGCTTCTACATATAAGCATATACTATGTAACAATGTTGAATGACATGGTAGTTTTGAAGTTGTTATTGGTAGTTTGGCATAAAAAATGGATTTCTGTTAGCACCGATAGCCCCACGGTTAGTGCACTGACATATAGCGTGAGTGGATGGAAACGTCAAGATGTGCATAAATTCTAAAAATGCACATTAAAAATGTGCCCTCAAATGAGTCGGACTATGATAGAAACACTTTTTCTAAATAAATTCCTAGATGTGCATCAAAAACGTTACAATATAACTGGACTAACCAGCAGTCCGATTTCATTGCACAGCATCTGAAATGTTCTGAAATGTGTTAGCCAAAGTCTGACATTGAAGTAGTTCGGTATAACTTTCCATAACTGTCTTTCACGACTGGGTTCCTAAAGTGCATGCATCCGCTCTGAAAGCTATGTTTAGTGTTCTTCATTTGTTATTTGTTAAAAATATATTTTTATAAAAAAGGAAACTTACAGTTCTCCTTTGGCAGAAACCTTTTTTCCTTAGTGATATTTGCTGCCAGTTCATCAGAAAGTACGATTTTTGTCTCCTGGATCAACTGGATGGAAATACATTTTTATTCGCAAATGTCTTATGCGATATTCCAAATTTTGTGCATAAGTTAAATTCGTAACTTTGGATGGAAACACAGCTAATGATAATGTGTACTTGTGCATATATGGTTTGTGCTAAGTTAGCAAGCTAATCAGTTATCTGTATCCTAAGCTAATCAGATAAGTTGTTAGCTTTCGTACCATAAGCTAAGCACACCAAAAAAAGCAGCCTAATGTTTCATATTAAAATCTGTATATGATGGTATATGTGACATAATTTGAACTGATCGACATTAATTGACATAATTACATAAAGACATTGTATACAGTCTGTATTCGCATCCAAATTGGCTGAAGGGTTTAGGAATTACAGCTCTTTAATATGTAGCTCCCCCTTTTTCAAATGATCAAAAGTAATGGAACAGTTGAATCAAAAGCTGTTTATGGCCAAGTTTGGGCTTTACATTAAATCATTTCTTCATAAATGAAGCATGTTAAAGGTCTGAGTTGATTTTAAGTGTGGTGTCGGCATGAGGAAGCTGATGCTGTGAACCCACACATGCAATTCAGGGAGATCTCCATGCAAATGATACAGACCATAGTTAGGTTTCAAAAACAAAACAAATCCATCAGGCAGATACATGAACATGAAGAGTGGCCAAACCAACAATTTGGTAAAAACAACACACTGCTGTGCTCAGTAAGAAAAAAAATCCTGCTGTCCATATCAGATAAAAGTGGTGGATGATGGCATTATCTTCTCCATGATAAAAAAAAAAACCCTTTCACAACATCCTCTGTTCCAATACTTATGGAGCTGACTGTATTACAATATATTCATAGGATTTCTAATCTTGCACTGGAAGAAGTTCCTATCATAAATTCTTTCAGCTAATAGAATAGTTTGGACATAATCTTGCACTACACAATTCAGCATATTATACAAATATCACATTACATCACTATTCTTTAGCAAAGCTGAAGTTTTAAATTGTGTCCTTACCACACACACACACACACACACACATATTTCTCAGATGGTTCCTGCACCACTGCGTCTATTAATTTAGCTTCTAATATGGTGAAGAGTTTTTTGGCAGGGCAAGGTCGGTTTGTGTTACAAGGAAGATCATATGAAGGCGAAGAGAAAGACAAGCTGTCATAGGGCCTGTAAAGCCGCTGTAAAACACCGCTTGTGTGTTGCCATGCTGAGTGGGAATCCCTTAGAGAATTGTAACTGCCATTAGGTGGAAGTCTTCGGGTTGATTGTTTTTGTTGGCATTTCATTTGGGAAAAGAAACCCAAAAGAAATCCTTGAGGTTCATGTTAGATTTCAAGAGGGCAAAACTAAGATGAATAACATGAAGACCTGTCATTGGCACCAAGAAAAAATAATGTTAATAACCTAAATTTTCATTCATTTGTAGATAGTAGAGGTGACATTACTAAAGAATTCACAGTATCATGTTGTCAAAAT
The DNA here is from genome assembly GCA_026939265.1 of Oreonectes daqikongensis. NCBI lineage: Eukaryota > Metazoa > Chordata > Actinopteri > Cypriniformes > Nemacheilidae > Oreonectes > Oreonectes daqikongensis. The sequence goes on along the minus strand of JAOTQM010000047.1, from coordinate 3,555,294 downwards.
TAAGCGTTTCTACACATAAAGAAATTACATTACTGTTAAAAAACTAAATGGAAAAAATAATACAAATAAATTGGCAATAATGATATTGATATTGTAATTGATATCATTTTTTTCTGAAATTGTGAAATATGACTCAAACATTTCTTTGCGAGGTTTATACGTGAGTAGGTTTGAGATTTTTTTTTTATCTGATAACACAAAAATTGTACCATCAGTGCTGGTATGTGAAGGAAAAGTTTACAGGTGTTGACATCAGTGGATTAAGGGACAATTATTCCCAGTATTTCGATCCTACTTATTTATCCAGCTTGCTGAACAATACCTACCGCCTCTCACGGTCTTGGCACCCATCTAAAGGTGACCTACTTTCAACTGTCAACAAGTGAACAAAATGTGAGCAAGCTGCGGTCACACGATACACGCTATAGGCCGAGACCGGTCACGTGATCACGGAAGAACACTGCGGTTAGTCCATCCAGAATATCAAGCATTGCAATCCATTAACATCGGCAGCAGTTAGCGTCTAACGTTACAAACGGTGAGCTGCAAAATTACGCATTACTCTTCAGCACACCTGCTGGTGAAATGTAAGCAGTGCATGCGCTGCTGGCATGCACTGTAATTTATACACCCGACACCTGGTCAGACCATGAGACCTCAGCGCAACCAACAGACTCAGTTTTAGATATGGCTGAACCTTATACTGGCTCGAAATGGAAAAAGAACCTACCCATCCAGATAGTATGTTGACGTGTATCGTAATACACCCTAAATCACAAAGACATGTCAAGGTTTGAAGGAAAGATGATAAATAAGCCGTGAATTTAGGGCCTTGTACAGCATGTTAGCTTTCTTTGGTAGTGTCAATGCGCGCCATATATGAGTATTAAGAAAACAGGTGGACGCAGTAAATAATTTGGCGTAAAATATTTAGACAGGTGTCTTATTTGAGTGAGGTTTTAAGACTTGACGACAAAGTGAAATGGCACTCGCGACACATTTTACTTAACTTGTGATAAGACGTATATATAAATTGTTTGCGGCTCATTTTATTTCAGTAATTTGCAATACTTTCATTTAAATAGCATATGAATGATGTTAAATCTTAAAAATGCTGTGCATATATTTGATTTACATATTTACATTATGTTTACAATTGTGACCCTGGACAACAACAAAAACGTCTTAAGAGTCAATTTTTTCAAAATTCAGATTTTTACATAATATAAATGCTGAATAAATAAGTTTTCTATTGATATATGGTTTGTTCGGATAGGTCAAAACAATCAAAACATTGATAAAATCGCCTTTAAAGTTGTTCATCAGCAGCACTGCAGCACACCGCTGCTAAGAAGAAACAGGTTTGTTTTAACACTCTATTGACTTATCGCTGTAATGACTTTGTGAAGAATAGATGAACCTGAAAGCTGAAATTCTAAACTTTACATAGATCCCAAACTTGAGCGGGTAATTCCCAAAGAGCGGCAGCAGCGAGTGAAGTTTGTAGACGTGTTTCCAGCCATTTTTGTTAGAAATTTTGTTGCATCCACTCACAAAAATAAATTTTATATATATTTATATTTGTATTTTGTTTAAATTGGTTTGGAGCTGATCTGGCCTACATTTCACTACTGGTTGTATATCCTCTATATAACTGTGTATGTGATAAATAAAAATCTTGAATCTTGAATTGAATCTTGAATATTTACAGAAGGAAATTTACAAAATATCCTCATGAAACATAAAATAATTTTGACCCATAAAATGTATTTTTGGCAATTACTACAAATGTTCTCATGCTACTTAAGACCCAGCGTCACAATTATTCATTTGGCAAACACTTTAATCCAAACATTTGATACAATATATATACAATATACTTTAAAAAAAATCTAACTACGCTTCTAGTGTGAACTTTATCTACGCATTATAAATCTTACCAAAACTTAAATAACAGTGTAAACCTCATGTCACATATATAAAAATATTCATTATCAAAGCTGAATATTGAATAATAATAATAAACAACTTGGTTTGTGTTACAAGAAATATCATATGACAGAAAGTAATTGATATGGAGATATAAAGACAGCTGACTTTACAGACAACACGATACAGCATTCACAAATCACAACACAATTAACATATATAATGAAATACTGAATGGAAATGTAGGGTGGGGCATGACTTTATTTGATATATCATTAAATATGTTTCGTAATTTAATGACGGTCTTAGCTCTGTTTAACACAGTTTACTATTTTAAAATCACTCTACAGAATTCCATAGATTTTCCACTAAAATTGCAAATTGACATAAACCCAATAAGGATTCATAAATCAAACCATGTGCCGTTGATCTATTATTAGCCTCAGACGTTTGCTGTCACAATGTCAGAACTGAATCTTATATACATTTGGTTTTACTTGTATAAAGTGCTTTGGCTTTAAGAGCAAAGCTGATTGGTTGGCTGACAGGGTGGCAGGGCTTCCTTATAAGGGTTTTGGTTTCACTAGTTTTTAAAGAGGAATGCCCTGCATACTTTTTTTCTGGATCTGTACTGAGTAACCTAGAATTGAATTGAATGGAAGTATCACTCCTGCATTTTGTCAGGTGAAAGTTTAACATTTGTGATAATGTGCTACGCATAAACAAAGCTAAAAGCAAATAATTTAATTTGCCGGATGACACAGAAATATAAAGTTATATTTAGTCATAACCACGATTGCTAGAAATTGGAATTATAACATTAGCAAGGATCATCTTTTCTTATGTTGTCGTAAAATCAAGACAGAATATGTTTCTATTAAGGTTTCTGTCCGAAATATAAGGGCTGGATTTATTATAAACGTACGTGACGTCTAAACAGCCAATCAGATTCACTGTTTAATGTAGAAACCAACACATTCATTTTATAGTCTGTATAAACAAACAAAACTTTAAGATTTAAAAGAAAATATCATAGGTGATGAAATTGAATCAGAAGTTTTTGAAGATTGACAGATTTCTCTTTTGCTTATGAATAATTGTAATGAGGTTATTATCACAAGCATTTTTAGTTGAGATGAGTCACAACATTATCATCAATCTTGCAGACAAGATTGAGACTTTCAGTATTATTAGAGCACTATTTTCATTTCACAATGCTGGATATTGTTCAGTTTTTATTTTTCAGCTCTTCTGAACTTCTTCATGCCATAGTTAATGCAACTGAAACACCATTGATTCTCTCGCATCGTGTGACTAGTCAATGCTGCAATAAATCATTTGGGTATTGAACACAATAAGTTAAGATCAGCTACTTTGTAAGTATAGCACACAATACTAGGTGTCTTAGTATGTATTTTAGTCCTATTGTGACCCACAACTAAAGAGGGAAACAGTGACACAAGGCAATTGAACAACTGAGCTACTGGTTGTAAAATGTGCTGGCCAGCTGTAGAGCGTTAAATGTGAGTTCCTGTGATCTCTATAGATGAAAGTAGATGCCTTTGTGATGAGCACACATGCTACAAACTACTCTGACAACCCTGAGCTTTATGTCAAAGATTTTAAGATCCATACACCATACACATTCCATAAAGGCATGACAGGGGAGGCAGGGGACAGTTCATGGGTGCCACCTTAAAAAGCCTAAACAGGACCATGTCGCCCTGGGGTGACCATACATTTGCCAAGAAGGATAAATGAGTGGATCAAGATGTTTTGTTGGTCAGTAAATTCATGGCCTTATTTTGTGTGATTTATTGGTGGCTCCAAGGAAAAGTATAGAGTTGCTCTGTTTTGGAAATGACTTTACATTTTGAATGATGCCACCAAGGCCAACCTGGTTGTATCTATTTTTTAAGGTGGCTAATTCATATGAATTCGTACATTGTGAATAGTACAAAAATGACGATAACTAGAAAAAAGCTATACTGAACCCCCTCTACTAAAGCTAATGTCACTGGCACAAAAGCAAATTGTACTAAGACGTACAAATAATATTGAACGAATTTATATCACGAATTTATAAAATATTTATCAATACCTGTGAGATTGTATTGCCAAGGCGGGTTAGATTTCAACGTATGGTTACGAATGAAAGAAGCAAACAACAATAATAATAATACTATTTAAGAAAGCAATAACCTTTACTAAACAAAATATAAAAAATAATATTAGATAATATTATAGCAATATTTAGTTAATAATATTATAACTTTTTATAATTAAAGCAGCACTTATCTGGAACACATGTTAGTTATTATGGTGTAACAATACACTCACAATGAGATTATCACAATATTTATTGGAAAAAGTAAACAAATGAAACTAAAACTGATTTGTTTTGAAGATAATAAAGATAATTTTTATTATTAATCTATTTAAATCAATTATATGTAATTAATAATTGTATACATTTTTTATTAATAATTTAACTAACTAATTTAAAACAAGCAGGGTGAGCCGTACGTTTGTAAATTAATACAAATCGGTCTGTTGCTAAAAAATCAACAAAATATTACAGTTCAAATGACGAAAGTTACACCCTAAGAAAGAACTTCTTAAAGCAATAAAAGCACAAAATAAAAAACAAACAGACATAAGTTGATGTAGGTCATGTATTGGCAGCTCAACCAATAAGACTAAATAGATCCTAAAAAATATATTTTCTATATTAATAAAATTATCATAGTCCTCCAATACATTTTGCAATTGTCTGTATTGTGATATATTGTCTGCCAAATGAATAAATAATGTGCCTCAAATTGCTTCTGATTTTAGGCACAATATTTCTATTTTTTTAATACTTCTAAAATTGCTAGTGTCAAAATACTTTTATTTTGTTGGTCGCCAACATATAGGAACATATCTTGGAGATATGATAAGTGCCTTCTGCCTGCTAAGTATAGCTGAGAGATTTTGATAAGACGCCGCCACTCCTTCGGTTTCCCTTTCTTTACAGGCGGGCAACAGTTTCCAATGTGCCCTTATAAATCACAGATAAATGTCTACTGACCATGTGCTGCGTCATAGTTTCCTGCAACTGTGTGAGCCATTGAAGGGCGATGGTACTGAATGCAATTTGACATGTGATACTGTATTGTCAGGAGTTATCAGACACACACACATAGCTCAAAAAATATCACATGCACCACTTGTAAATGTACTTACAGGGACAGGACGATGATGTTTAAAGCCGCCCTTGACAGACATCGTATTTTTACAGTCAAATAAAGGCTAAATGTGGTTTATAAGCACATCTGCCTTCATTCTGCACAGGGACAGACGTCCAATTAAACTCAGATAAACACCTTCTTTAATTTTAGGTGCTGTTTACCCAAAGACCTTTACACTTGGCCAATGTGTTCATATCAGCATATGTTCAGAGCTCAGCAGGCCCACCGCAGCTCTAGCACAGCTTATTACATATAATTCAATGGGACACATATAGAGCTGACAGTGAGGTCACACTGAATGCTCTCTGAAAAGGGAAACAGCATCGGATGGCCGAGACTGCCGTGACACATTTCTGATGACTTAAGGCTTAAACTCTTGGGGTTTAGGACTTGAGAGAGGATAAAGGCATGTTTACGTATGTTAATGCTAGTTATACAGTAGTTATAGTTATAGTTAAGTTACTATCTTGATGTGAACGAGCCTTAAAACTCCATAATAGATTTGATCTAGAAATCACTTTGCTGTTTTACCTGCAATAATAAGAACAAACTTGAATATATAAAATATATATAAAATGCATACTAAAATAAAAATATTTAAATTGTAACTTTAAAAAAAAAACGACAACAAAGAAATAAAAATGTTCATGTAGTTCAGGCCAGCCCAGGCTGTCCGTCTGTGCACTGTATTTTAATATTGGCCAATACTTTTACTTTTTACAAAATATCCTACTTTAACATTTTTCCCAAAAGTCTAGTCTTATTACAACCAATGTATTTCCAGATAAAACTGTGATCCACATTTAACCCCAGACACAATAAAAAATACTTAAAAACATCCTTTCTAAACTAAGTTGAAATTTTGGCTGCACAATATATTGAAATGTTGTATTTATATAATATTATATATAATTAGGCATGGGCCGGTATGAGATTTTGACGGTATGTGAACCTTAAGCCGCAATATCGCAGTTTCATGGTATGCCGGTGTTGCGGTTGCAGCTTTAAAATGTGTTCTTTAAAATGTCTGGGTAAAAAACTGCTTTTTTCCATTTAACACAGTGTTTAAGCAACACAAAATATTTGGGACAGTAATAAAATGTGCAGTATGTCAGGTTAAATCAATGGTTCCCTCAACTTTTTGAAAGCATGGCACCCCTTCTAGTAATTTTTTACATGCATTTCTAGTAATTAAACTTACATGCATACATACATAAATATAAATAACTTAAATGCAGATGAGCAAACAACAAATTAAGCATAAACAAAAAATAGCACAGAACCTGGTGGATTCCTACACTTTCCATCTTTGATGAGACAAAAAACGCTCATACCTTTGAAACGGTGTTACAGAACATTTTAGTGGTGTTCAAACTGTGGCTTTTTCAAACCACGGTATACCTTGAAACAGCCCATGCTTAGATATTATTATAATATTCTTTTTTAATAGTTATGTATAGTGCGTTTTAGTTTGATGTTGAAAGCGTAGACACTGGCAAAGTAATGTTAGTGCCTTTGCAGGTCATGCATGGAAGATGATCAACAATTGTGAAAAATGTGAAACGCTCATTTCATTTTCAATTTTTATATATAGTTTGAACTTTCAACAAACTTAAAGCATTGTCGTATTGCATAGTTAATATACTTAGCAAACTATCATCATTTTCTACAATATCGTGTAGTTAAAATCACTTTTTATCCAACACCACAACTGAATGCCACCAGGCCTGCACATAAAACAGCATGAAGCCTAATGAGGAAATCCAAGGCTATTCACTAAAACCCCACGCTGGTGCCACAACACTGTCATGCATTAAACATAAAGATTAGTCCAGTTGTTTCCTCGCGTCAACGAAGCAATGAACACATGCTCGGAGGCCTGAACCTCAACATTACCGCAGCAATACCGCCATGGAAACAAATAAGCATTACCGCAAGTAAGCTGCCAGTGGTTGACACCAGCAAAGGGCCAAGTCTAGCACTTTTCCACACCGGTTTTCTGCTTGTCGACAAATCGTTTCACTTTGTATTTACAGCGTAGTAGACGTGACATTAAACATTAACTTGAATGTCTGTTCCTCGTACAAGCAACATGAACAACCAACATTGCTTTAATAATTGATGGCTGTTCGGTTTTTCCATCGATCAGGACAGCTGACAGCACACGTGCTACGGCCACCTAAAGGGCGAGTGTTGATATCTGAGAAATCACACCTTCCTGAATAAACAGTCATGTGCTCTGAGCCTCAAGGAGAGAACAAGATACATTAGGATATACAGTCTATACATCAGGATTTGGAAGAGGCATTAGAGGCGTTCGGGTCGGGCAATGACAGCAGAGGATCACAGTGTTAACAGAATAAAGTGCAGTGAATGTAAAAATAGATTATGTCATATGGTCGACTGATAAGGGTTTTTGTTATTTGGTAATTATCACTTTTATTATACGTCTCATCTGAATTTTGACTTGGTAAAAATAACAAGATCCAATTAGCTTTGAATGCTTTCAGTTAGTTTCCTGGAAATCCTGTCATTAAATTAATAAACATAAATAATACTTAAAGTAACAAGTAAAGCTACAATTCATAACTCTATTCAAATTAATCTACTTTTTGCAGAATTACATTAAAACCATGTTTGCTAACTTTACCCCGAGTCACTATGGTATGCTTATAATAATGATTGATAATTAGTCACTTTAATGTTGCAGGATAATGTTGCAGCTTTAACAACTAAAAACATTAACAGCTTTTAAAGGGACAGTTCACCCAAAAATGAAAATTGTGTAATTGTTTACTATTATTAAATATTTTTGATTTCTTTGTTCTGATGAACACAGAGAAAGATATTTGGATGAATGCTTGTAACCAAACAGTTCTTGACTACCATAGTAGGAAAAATGACAATGATAGTCAAAGGTGCCCCAGAACTGTTTGCTTTCATACATTCTTCAAATATCTTCTTTTGTGTTCAACAGAACAAAGAAATTTATACAGATTTGGAACGACTTGAGGATGAAAATATGAAGACAGAATTTCGATTTTTTTTATGGGGTGAACTGTCCCTTTAACATATTTAAATAACTGCATGCTTTAACATGTACGAGCAGGCAGATAATCCTAAAACGTCCAAATATCGGTTCATATTTCTTTCAGTCATTACCCTTTAGCATTCCTGATCAACTCTTACCTGTTATTTTAGAATTGTATAGGTTCTCGGAGTACATCAAACAGCTCGACGCGCAACTGTTTCCACACAGCATTGTGTTACCACACTTCACCATGACTCTATAGACGTAAAGCAGACAACAAAAGGCAAGCGAATAGCCGGCGGTCTCAGAAGCAGAATGCACAAAGGCATTCGCGACATATTTCCCAGCTGCGATTTAGGCATCACTGGTAATGCCACCAAACATGTGCGCTATGCACAACCAAGGTCAACACAACACTCAGGACTTTCCTAGAACGACTAGAGCCAAAAGAAACAATTATTAAAACTGCTATGACAACAAAAGCAGATTTGTACCTTTCCAGGGACATATTTCAAAAGTCAGTTCACAGGGAAGAGTCATAAGAGGTATAAGAGAAGGTCGGCAGAGTGATACAGAGAGAGCAACTAAGCAGAGACACATGAGAATACAGAGACGATGCAGCAAAGCTCAACTCAATAGGCCCGAAACATTGTGACAATACCGACTCTAATGCTATTGCTCACCGAGCTATTTAAAAACAATCAATCAAAAATGGTCCGTCTTTCACCGCACTGTCTGATCTCATGACCTCTCGCTGGCTGAGAGAAGCTTCACGCAGGCAGCTGAGGGTTTAATGCAATGCACCGTGCAAGAGCCAACCTGCATGCACGGACGACTAAACAATCAGACACAATTAGACAGTCTTAGTAGGTATGATGGAGATTTCTCAAATGATTTTAGGAAGCATTAGTCTCAATAATATATAGTCACAGCATTGATATATTGGGACTGGTGGATTATTTTCAGACAGAAGAAAAAGATTTGTATTAGTTTTCTCACATATTTAATAAAACCCAATGCTTATTTATTATGAAACGCCTTTATTGTTATTGTAGAGCTACACATACAACGAAATTAGAGCTGAAAAAACATATAATGGAACAAACACAAAACAATAAACACATAACAATAAAAATAAATAAATCTATAATGGTAAAAGTGAGTCATGAGTGTGTGACAAAGCAGGACTGGCTAGTGTCTAATAATGTAACTATTTATATTTAATTGAATTTATATTAATATTACCTTATATTAATATTTGATTGTATAATAATCGTATTAAATAACAATTTGTTGAATTGTTTTGTATATACATTTTATTAAATACACAATTTGTTGAATGGGTCGTGTAACTGTCACATTTAAGTTTAGCCAAGTAACGGTTCTTTTACTGGTAACCCAAAATAATACTGACTACACATACTTTTAACTTGCTAGCTAATGTCATTTACTTGTTATTTTGCTTGTTATTAGAAATAATCGGCAGGGACTCTTTGCGGATGTGTACCGGAGGTTACGTTTGGGTCACAATGCGAGCATGCGCTCTAACATTTGTTTATGTTGTTGCTTTGAAACCGTCTATATAAGTATATGCAGCAAAGTCATAATATTGTACATTTGACATTCTGGAAAAGTGACCCTCTGCATTATTTATAAATAGTAGAATAAATAAGTTAATACATTAAATTTATTTATTGAATACAAGTAATTTACTTTAAATTGAACATTAAATATGTAGCATTTAGATTTCTTTTGGCATTATTAAAGCACAAAATCGCACATGTTACAAAGTATTATTTTTCCTTATCATGTTTCATTAGTAAAACTAAAATTCTGTAATTTCTTTTAGCAAAGCCAATGAAGTCAAGTGACCATTTTGGTAAAGAGCATTTCATTATTCAGTGCCAACAGAAATCGGTTGCCCCCAAGTTCACACAAGTGTAGCTTGTCACTTAAATCATGACAACCAGATAGTTCAACATATCTTTTACTTCATATATTTTTCATGATGTGCTTGGTTTAATAGTATAGTGTGCTATTTTAAAACGTTTTGTCACACAACACAAAAATATCTGCTCATTGCCTAAAGCTACACCAACCAAAGAGTAACATGTTTGGAAATTGGATGCAAAGAATCAAACCTCAGGAAGTGTCATGCAGAAAGAGAAAATGCTCAAGCGTTAAAATAGAACCAGCGGTCAGCGTGTCCATAAACGGACACATTTCTGGTGCAACAACAAAACTGTCTTCCATATTTCTGCCAGTGACACATTGACCAGTTGATTTTGGATCGATTCTATGTGTCACTCGCTCATAACCACAGGAAGTTTTTTTAATCAGGAACCCAGAAATCCAAACTCATATAGTGTTTGTATACTACATGAAGTTACTAAATATGTTACCTACACACTTGGACACGTGAGTCAAATGACAAAAGTTCAAACAAACTAGTGTGACATTTCCTTATGTAGTGCCCGTACAACTTTCTTTAAATCGTGCAAATGTTATTTTCAGCAGCTTTAACAGTTATATAATACACAAAACAAACAGACTATCAATGCATGTGTTGAGATTAGCATCAAGCAAGATCTCAAGCATGTTGCGGGAATGTGGTCATCACTTATGTCCACATCATCGCTGACCAGGTCGTCTGTCATTTATCTGTTATGGGCAAATAGCCATTTGTCACCAGTAACGTCTGGTGGAAACATTCAACAGGAGCCCACATACGTATGTGGTTCACATGTGATTTCTGTCTGTGGAGCCCCAAGTGCACCATTTCTCTCAGTTTTATTGCTCATAATTTAACATGTGTCAAAACAAACAAAGATGAAAGAGAATACTTCACTAGTTTTATCGTTTACGTTTCAAGAGATTTATTTGATCCTTTTTACAGTATGTGCATGCACGAATTTTGCTCATTGAACTAATTTGAAAATACATTAGGTTCTGACATTGTTGTCAAATTGAGAATTCACTTATTCTTAGTCTGTGACCACTTATTTACATAATATGTTTTTTTTCTTTAGGTTGTATACAGGTTTTATCTACAAAGTCAAATTGAATGCAAAATCTTTAAAGCTCAATATCTCAAAACTGCTCAGAATGCAGATAGAACCTTATAGCCTATATGGTTTCAACGTAACCATATAAAAAAAAGGTGACATGAAGTTAACTTTGGTCTAGATGTGTGCGTCCAATGAAACCGTCCATACCTTTTAATTTGTAATAATTAACATAATAATGCAATTAAATCACATTAAAGGTAAAATACAGTTTAAAGGAACTTTTTAGCTCCTGTTTTCAAAATTGGTTAAATTCTTGCACATAAGCATCCCATAGCACTGACCACAGCTCAGTTACAACTAATCTTAAAAGTTAAAAACTAACTCTAAACACAGAGTTATGATACAAATACATATTTTTCACTTAGGACTAATTTATAAAGAACCAATAAATGAACCTTTAAAAGCATAAGGAGACAATTTCAAACTACTGAATCTTAAAACCCTTCAATTTTGTGAATGATGAAGTTAGTAAAAATGTTAACATATGCATTTAGACACATTCAAGACACAGTTTATAGAATTTTAGTATATAATCCTATTGTCGCTATATTGTTTTTTTTTATTTTCTTTATTTATCCGTCTCATAAACTGTTCATTGTAGCCAACTTTGACTTAAACCCATTATACAATGAACCTAACTTATTTTCAAAAGCCTGTGAATATTATATTTTGATGTTTGGGTTGGCAACAAAACCATTTGGGTTGTGCTATAACCATAACCTTGAGGGGTGGTTTCCCGGACAGGGATTAGACTAGTCCTAAACTAAAAGAAATGTAAGAGCTGTCCAAACTGAAAACAACTTGCACTGACATATCAGTGCCTTTGTGTTGTCTCAAAATGCACACAAGTAATGTTTTTAGTAAGGTATGTTTGTTAAATCTACTTAAATTTCCCAATTAAACTAAGGCCTAGTCTAGGTTTAAGATAATCCCTGTCTGGGAAACCACCCCAGAGTGTGTAAGCTTACAATAAAATAGCAGAAATGAAAAAATAATTATAATTTCATGCTTAAAAACACTTCAAATATAAACAGATAGTCATAGCAAAGGAAGTGCACAGAAACACGTGCTTAACTGTATCCAAAACACTGCCGACAGAAGCATGATGAATTTAAGCAGACGGGTGGATGATAACCATGTTTATGTTGGAGATCTCTTGCTACAATTATACAGCTCAGAATGGCAGAGGAATTACACTTTGGCAAAGAACACAGAGTTACACTCATCGTACCGATCCATCATTCTAGTATCTTCTGCACAACCATGAAACTACAAGCATTTATATGGTTTCTCACTGTACTCCCACCTTAAGCCGGATTTATTCCAATCAAAAAAATAAATAGATTTTCTGTATATCTGTATAACACATTTTCCCACATCAGCACGTTTCTTACCTCTGTAGATGTTCAGTGTAAGTTTTGGCTCCATTCCCTGGAATCTTGGACTGTCCGTTCTCAAAAACACCCTTGTCCCAAGTTTGCTTCATGGTAGAAAAATGTTCTACCCCCCAGAAAAATCCAACGTAATGCAGTCTCTACCCCACCAAAACCAAAGTTGCTCAGTAGGGTGTCGCTGCACAGTGATCAGGTTAAATTTAATCCAGTTGGCGGTTCTTTTCCTGCCGAGGCGGTGTTGAGGGACGCGGCCTCCAAAGCTTGAATCAGCACCCTTCTAACTCTCTGCCAGACACCTCAAGAGTCTAAAAACGTGTGGGGTGTTCAAAGGCTGGTAGTAAAGTTGGATGAGGACTGCAAGCATACGACAGGAAGGAGGTCGTGAGAGGCACTTGACCATTTGGGAGTCCCCGAGGGCTGACGATCCCGTCTGCTGTCCACTTTCATTCTCTCACTCGCTGACTGCCTTTCGTCTCGGCCAATGATTGAGCAAGTGTGAGGAATGCCATTAGCCAGTCACTCAAAAGTGCCGGATCAGATTCGTCAACGCAAGTCCGGAGCCCGCTGCGGAGATTATTAACATTTCCGGCCATTAACATTTTGCGGGGAACAATGAGGCCGCTGCTCCGCGTCTACGTGCAAAGCTTTTGATTCTCTTACTGTAAATCTCGGCAAGATCACTGACGGCCGGGGATTTTAATGCATGACATGAAGGAGCTGGATTGTTGTTGAGGGGGAAGATAATGCGTCTGGCTGGTACTTGGTTAGAGGCAGGATTTTTACTCAATGAAAACAAGATGGATGATGAAGTTTTACTTGAATAGACTTTGAGAAACCAGGGACATTTTTTGATGGTTTGCTTGAAGTGCCATGATCATGAATTCTAACAACTGATATACTGAAATAGATGGACAAATCACATCGCATTTTTGAACAAGTCTGTAAAAACACAGCTAAAGTCATTTTTGTGATTTACTACTGTGGTTTTTACACATAAAACATCCTACATGATGTCAAGAAAATTCTATAAAAATATAACCTTGACATCTTGAATATTGACAGAGAAAGGATTTTTATAAATGAAAATTTGAGTACTGGATCTTGGAATATAATAATTACATAAGGCTACTTTAGCCTGGATTTTACAGACAGGGTCACATACAGTTTATGCATTTGGCAGACACTTTTATCCAAAGCAACAGTGTATTAGATCAATCTATACCTTTCCATCATGTGTTTCCAGGGGGCCAAACCCATGACTTTTTATCTCAGTTAAGACCAACTGAGCTACACGAACACCACTAGAAGACCAGAAGACATTATAGTGGTTGGGCATGATCTAAATAGACATTATATAAAAAGCTAGATAGACAGATATATAATGGCAAGTATTACACATTTATATAAACTAATAGTTGGCCATGTTACATTTATATAAATTGATAGTTGTCCACGTTACATTTATATAAATTGATAGTTGTCCATGTTGCATTTATATAAACTGATAGTTGTCTACGTTACATTTATATAAATTGATAGTTGTCCACGTTACATTTATATAAATTGATAGTTGTCCACGTTACATTTATATAAATTGATAGTTGTCCACGTTACATTTATATAAATTGATAGTTGTCCACGTTACATTTATATAAATTGATAGTTGTCCACGTTACATTTATATAAATTGATAGTTGTCCACGTTACATTTATATAAATTGATAGTTGTCCACGTTACATTTATATAAATTGATAGTTGTCTACGTTACATTTATATAAATGGGTAGTTGACAAATAAACTGTACATGTGTCCTATGGTGTGACATAGCAACAATTTAGAAAAAAAACTAACAATGAAGATAAATCTCTTGTGCTGTTTTATATTATAAATATAAACACTAATTTACACATGGTACAGTTTATTTGTCAACTACCCAAATATACCTCAGTATAAATACATGTATACATAACAAGTTTAGCTCCTAAAAATATAGATAGACCTATAAATACATCTACATATAACGACTTAAATAAATATTTACATTAGGAATTAAAAAATGTATGTATAAATGCATACTAAGCACTTAAACGATCTTACTCTTTGCAGAGTTTAACTAAATAACAGCAAATACGAAAAATCAAGATTTCTTGCTGACACCCACACGGGTAACAATCCTGGAGTATTTTTGGCTGGAAGGAAAGCAGATCCTTTTTAAGGGTATGCCTGAAACTAACTGAGAGCGCTGGACAAAATGTTCCATATCTGCTGAACAACTGCTCACAGGAAACTGAAGGTTCCTCGCAGGAGTCTTAAACACACCAACAGGTGCTAAAACAGTGAATGTGCTGTGCGTAAAAACACTTTCTTGTAATCACTTTATCACTGTTTTAACATCTAAAAGTATAATTAAGTTATTACGATTGTTTATTTCTTTACGAATTAGTTACACATTGTAAAGGCGAGCAGACCGCCCCCCTCCCACCCTTAAATTAGCACTTCCCCTCATTAGATGTGTTAAGTCATGATGTTGCCCCGTCTGAACTCAACTGCTTTCATATATAAAACCGACCTCAGCTGCGTATGCCATTCACAATAACTGGACCCTATACACGCTATTGTTTATCCCACACTGGATTTCAACATTTGAACATGTTTTTTTATTATTAAAATTCCACTTCATGAAATCCACTTTACGCTGCACAGAGGTGTGATGTTACACAGGGATGATGTTACACAGTTTGCGTTGAGCAGGTGGTGATTGCCTGTTCCACTATGACCTCATAAAACCGCTTTAAAAAAGGTTCCTACTTAAAACGGCAAGTTGTAAATGCCTTTTTCCGCACAGGGTTTGATGTGATGGGTTTAAATAGAACAGATATTACACAATGAACCCTGTGGTTATATGTAGAGCGTGTGGTTGCTGGGTCAGATTTGGGAGATCCTGCAGGGTGAGAAGTGTTAGCCACTTCTCCAGTTTTACAGTTAAGCCTATAATAAATCTAAGAGCAATGTAAAATAAATAAAGGAGTGACTATTTCAACAGGGTGTAAATATCACTAGCAACACAGAGCTGCTATTCAATTCCCAAAGATGATCTTCTGGAAGGAAAACTATATACATTTTTGAATGACCCATTGTTTAGTATCTACATCTATGGGTAGTTAAGAAATGCGTTTGCGTTTACGCATTTGCCAGACGCTTTTATCCAAAGTGACTTACATTGCATGACACTATGTTTCTAAGTATGTGCAATCTTTGGGATGGAACCCATGATCTTGGCGTTGCTAGCGCCATGCTCTAACCACTGAGCTACAGGAAAGCCTGTAATATAAACCGCATGTGTCTTATGGTGTGACAGCTAAAATGTAGAAAACAAAAGTTAAATCTTTTATATTATAAATGGAAATTGTTTTCTAAATTTTACGGGCAAAAATAACGGGCAGTCGTGGTCCAGTGGTTAGAGAGTTGGACTCGTGACCAGAAGGTTGCTGGTTCGATTCTCAGGTCTGGCAGGTAACGGCTGAGGTGCCCTTGAGCAAGACACCTAACCCCCACTTGCTTACTGTACAAATGTATAGTACAATGTAATGTAAGTCGCTTTGGATAAAAGCGTCTGCCAAATGCATAAATGTAATGTAATGTAAATGTAAATTTTTGCCGTCACACAATAAAACATACAATATATTTGTCAACTACTAATATAATTACACACAAATACAGTATGTTACCATATTACATATGTAAATATAGTAGTCTGATACAAATGAATAGTTTACGTAAGTATTAAATGATAGATGCCCCTATTTACACTAGGATGTTAATAACATTTTTAACAAATAACCATATAAAATAATCAATAAGAAGTTTCCAGAGAGGAAGCAGCTTAACAATAAAACTAGAAGGTTCTCAAAGAAGCATCTTCTATCTAAGGGTGTCATCAAGTTATATTACTTGCAATAAATTATTTTATTTTTAACAATTTTGTGAAAACTGTGCAAACTACTTAAACACAGCTTTATGAAATTATACAGCTGTAATAAGCAAATTATTAATATATTATAACTATAATCTGTAACTTCTCTATCTCTACATTTATCTTTATATATGTCTCTCGCTATACATGTTGAAGTTCTATTGACAATTTCATAAAATAATCAAATCAAAACTAAAATTTACTTTTTCTTGATCCACCGGACAAGATTATGCTTATGTGGGTAAGATAATTAAATCCCAAAGTGGATGTACATAACTGCTCCAAATGCATTAATAAATATTTACATTATTGACAGCTATGTTGAAATTTAAATTGTAATGCACACATCATATTTAACAATTATGCATCCACTATCATAGCTATCTTCAAAACATTTTTAACCACTTTAGGATTAAACCAACAGAACAAGCCTATAAAGTATATCATATTTGCTATAATTTTTATCTTATATCGGTTGTGTAAAGACAGCGTTTTGACTTTTGAACAACACCCAACAGATAATGAGGCGATTGTGCACGCAGCGAAATGGCTACACAGCATTCACCCCCTGACAGAACAAGACCCTAGTGAAGACCCATTAAAACAGCATCTGTTCTCCCAGCAGGCCACTGGTCACAAAACTGACAAGTTTAATGGGACAAACACTGTCAAGAGAGACAGACAGACAGATTCAAGGGCACATGGAAGGATCAAGTGGTTATAGGTTCGACCAGGCACCTGTTGAACAACAAATTAACTTGTGAGGGGAATGAGTGCAAGGCAGAGACAGATTTATGTGTGTTTAATGAGGCTCTGTGTGATTACTGCGGACGTTTCATGTGTTGACTGTTTTGAAAAGCTCATATAGAGCAGAAGACATATAGATTCCGGCAGTTAAGAGAGAACCCTGCTGGATCACATTTATGATCAGATCTGATTAAGATTGTGTTTGTGTCATTGGCAGATGGGAAGAGGATCTAATATCTGAGAACATTTCAGTAGACGTGACTCCTCTTTGACTCTCTTACAGACAAGCATGATCCAAACCCTCTAAGGGCAACTCGAATCAGAATAAGTTTAGGTTTAAATAAATGAATTTAATAATAAAGGCAAGAATTTTGAAATTAAAATTTCTTGATACGTGCTCAAGACCGATATTCAGGTTCCTCCATTAAATTAAATTTGTTCTGCCTAATGAAAACATTTTTATTATCAGCTTGAATTATATGCTTACCTTAGAAAACAAAACTAATAAAATCGGCTTTGAACATCCACATATTATTACTGTAGTAACATTTCCACTGATGCTTCACTGGCAAACACTCTTGTGTAACACAGCGCCCTCTAGTGGCTGGAAACATCATATAATATGCTATAGGGTAAGCACAGACAAAGGTCTTGTGGGTAACTTTATTGTCTTTTTAGGTAACAGAAAGCACATTAAAAGACTGACTATATATCACAATGACCTAAAAGAATGAATTCAAAGGTATAGTCAACAATAAATGATAAAAACATTGAACCTCATTCAGAAAACCTACAAAACCATACGTTTTGTATAGCGCATTAAAAAAGTAATAGTAACGGTTGAACAGTTCATGCTGGTTTACAAGTAGTGAGAGAGGCAGCCGTTTGAACAGCATCTCTAAAGCAAACCGCAGCTTTTGAGAGTTAAGTCTCAACCGACTACGCTTCATCCATTACTGACGTTTAACTTGGCGTGATCGAACGCTCACGTCTGCTTAAATAACTCGGGCTGAAGCAAGCGTAAATACGCACGGCACATTTCATCCAAATCATGAAAACGTTTCAGTTTGAAATGTATAAATCAACATACAGGAGAAAATATAAAATACAACAATAAACTGGCAAAATCGGTTCAGACTCTGTTCGCACTAAGAATTTTTTGCAGACTTCTTAAAAAACAAAACAGCGGCAGAAAACATGGATGAGGAGAGACAAGTGATGGAGGTGTGTTCTCAGCCGTGAGTGGTGTCGTCCTCCACGAAGTCTTTCGCCTGCTCTGCTGAGATCACATCGATGTGACTCACCTAATGAAAACAAACACCCAGTTAGACTGGTGACCTCATCACTCAACTTTCTTGATGAGACTTACATTCATGGCTCATAGTCAACGCACCAAATTGTTTGCAATTGCTTATTTATTCATGCCAAAGTGATGATGCCTCGTACCTTGTTTCTGAATTTGACGCCATAGAATTTGTCAGCTGACTCGAGCAGCTCAGGTCTGAAGGTTGTGGTGATGAATTGAGCGTGTCCGGCGAGCTCTACGATCATGTCTGGAAAACAACAGAATTTGGGATTTCTGAATGACTGATTGTGGACATTATTCTGGCTCATTATATACATATGCTATAAGATTTTCCTTTTTTGTCTTGAACCTAAAATTTACGTGTATCCCTTATATCAATAAATGCGTTGGCTGACAGTACCTGACACTGCTTTTCTATGCTGAGCGTCCAGAGCCTGGTCGATTTCATCAAACAGGTAGAAAGGAGCAGGGTCACATTTCTGGATAGCGAAGATGAGCGCCAATGCGACCAGAGACTTTTGACCTCCAGACAGCTGCTGCATCTCTCTCATCTCTCCTTGTTTACCTGTGAACGACACCTGACGCACACATATTCAGTTATTCAGCTGTTACACACGTATGATTCACACAGTAATTCTGCGTCGTCCTCTTACTCTGATGCCCACTCCAGTGAACTGGTCCACGCTGGGCACGCTGCTCTGAGAAGCAGATCCTCTCTCGCTATCTGCTCCTTCTCCTTCGTCCTGAGACTGACTGCCTTCAGCATCTCCCTTCTTCATCACCAGAGTGGCTTTACCGCCAGGCACCAGTTTCTGAAACACCTCGCTGAAGTTCTTAGACACCTGTGATCACAACAGGACATCAGACTGCACTGCAGTGATTTTTGTTCATAACTACATTTTCTTGAAAAATTTGGTCTGGTGTGTACCTGTTTGAAAGTGAGCTGTATAGCTTCATATTTGCGCAGCTCCAGGACGTTCATGAGCTCCATGATGGACTTGTAGCCTCGGTCTAACTCGTCCTGCCTCTTGATCAGCTTCTCTTTCTGCTCCGAGAAGTTGACAAACTGGTCCAGGGCTTTCTTATTCACATGGCTGTATTTCTTGAGCTCTGTGTTACACTGCTCCAGCTTTCTGAACAACTGCACATAAAACATACAGCAAAACGGTTACATAACACTATCAAAACTGAAAATCTGTATGAAAAATCAAAACGTATAAACATTGTTAAGAATCAGATGCTAACAATCTCGAACAGCAAAAAATAAATCCAAATAATGCAGTTAAATGTAGGTGATCGTAAAATATGGTCTTGCTATAACAATCGCTTATAAGAAAATTCCAGAAGATGTTTTTATAAGCATCAAAGACAAAACGGCACGATTTCAATGAGAGGGGGAGAAAAGCGGAGAAAGCAGGTATGGGGTAATGACGAGTGAGTCACCTCCGTGTAGGAGGCCTGTGACACAACAGAGCCCCTGACTGGAGAGGTGGAGGGAAAGCAGAGGATCGGCTAAGAGAAAAGAATATGAGTGATGTGGGAGGACTGCGAGAAAACAGTGTGGCGAGAGAGATGAAAGGGGGATGAGAGAGACGACTGAAGCCAGACATGAGAGGTGGAGAGGTTTTTGAAGGGTAGCTGGTCACATTATGGCCAGTGTGATTGTGTAACGCTCATTCAAAACCTAATTTGCACAAGGTCTTCGAAAGCAAAGAAAACAATGTTTTTTTATGCTAAATGAGTCACAGGAGACATTTTATAAACTCATCTCACTAAATGAGGTCATGTAATCAAACTTCCATTTCCTAGTGGGGAACGAATTTTCAGTACCTGTTTGAGGGTGAGCGTCTGGTACTTCTCGAAGGCCTCTTGCGGCAGGGAGCCCAGCTCACGGATCTTCTTCATGCATTCTTCTTTCTTCTTCAGCAACATGCCCTGTCTGTTCGTCATCTTCTCTAGCTCCTTAGTGTCATGGTTAATCGCTTCGTTCTGCTCTTTCTCAATGTTCTTCCAGCGCTCCATGCTCTTCTGGTGGTCTTTTATCTCCAGCTCCGTCTTATCGATGAGGGTGTCCAGATCTGAGAAATGATAAAGATTGTGAGATGTCTTCATACTGTATGATCATAGAAATGTGATTGCTCAGGATATGACCCTTTAAATGGCCATGATCTGCATGTGTGTTCTCGGCTCACCCTCGGATCGAGCCAGTGTGTCTTTGATGCGTTTATTGATGCCATCCAACTCTGAGGTGGTCGCTGTTAGGACGGTTCCTCCCTCTGTTTCTCTCAGTTCGTTCAGTTCCTGCACATAAACAACACTTAATGTAACGCAAACCACTGCACTGTCAACGAGGAAAAACTAGACTTCATTCTGTATCATCACCTGTTCAACTTGGTCGAGTCTCTTGCGCAGGTTCTCGTTGAGGTACGTCTCCACCCTGGTCATGATTCCCTCCAGTTTAATTCTCTCATTCAGCAGCTGCCTGTTGTCCTATGTTTAAAAAAAACACAAACATGAAGCACAAAGATTCACCTGCTATTGACTGAAAGCTAATTGTAGAGTTTTCATTTGTGTATTATACAGGCAACGCCTGAATAAACATCTGAAAGGATAATGCTAAAAATAATTAATAAAACTAATAAAGGCCTGTCTGGAGACACAAGAGCAGACTGATTAGCAAACCAAATTAAGGACGACAGCACACAAATAACAAAGGCTAATAATGGTTGGTTATGTGGGCTGGTTATGTAACATTTGAAGTGTCTCTGCTGTGTGTGTGTGTGTGTGTGTGTGTGTGTGTGTGTGTGTCGGGCCGGACGGGTCTGAAGGTGGTAATGAGCTACAGCTGTGACTTGAGGCTCCAGTGTTAAATCTCCTACACATCTTGAACAGCTTCAGACTAACACCTCTAAGATGAGACCGTAGCCGCTGTATAGACAAAACAACACTGTCCTGAGAGTTTAACACCTACATCTGTCACTTCTTATGTCCCAAGCTGGAAAACTACTTGCCTAAAACTTTAAGACCAAAGAACTACTTGAAATAAAACATAAATGTAGACCTTCTGTATTATTATTCTGGCTGACTGCCCACATAGACAAGAACCATCTGAAGAGCATGTAAAGACACCGACAACAGAATATGACACACATGACAGGTGAACTGTATTCTAACCACTAAGAATGCCACCTACTGTGGCAGCCTGCATCTAGTAAACAACTACGCATTTTGTAGAAAAAGCTTGACGTCTGTACCTGTTGTAGCTGTCTTATCTCATCATTGAGATCGTCCACCCTGCGTTGGTCTTCCAGACTGAGCTGAGAGAGCAGGTCTGTGCCCAGCTCGGCCTTCAAAGACTCACGCGTGCTCTCCATAGCGTGTAGACTGGCCTCCAAACTCTGAAGACTGCGTTGCTGTAAAACACAGCAGAGAACGAGGCAAAAATTCCATTACACTTAGGACATGAAATCGGGCTATCTATCTAATAACAGTGAAATGACAATATCATTATACATGAATATAGAAACACTGCTGAAACCTTTAATCTTTAGCACAGACATCATTATGTTAAACGATACCTTGGGCATGAAGGTTTTCTCTGACTGTTGCCTCTTCTCCTTCAGCATCTTCATCTCCGACAGTATGCTGTCTCGAGACGCCTTGAACTTCCTCTGCTGAGTCTCGATCTGCTGCATCTGATTCATCAGCTGATCGATTTCGTTATTGATACGTAAAGAACTGAGTTAAAGAAACACACACGGTAAGACCAGAAAAAGTTTTTATAATACCAGTCTTCAGTCTTTAAAAAAACAAAAACCTAAGTACTAATTATATTCATCTCAGCTTTACTCTAAGGCTTATAAATGCAAGCACACGCAAATGCTTCGGAGACTCTTGGCCCTTTTTAGTCATTGCAGAGATGCTGGTTGTCATGTTGGTTCTGTATTAGTCACAGTAAAAAGTAACAAAGCTAATATGAGTCACTTGAAATGAATGTGGATTTCAAACCTAATTTATCACTTGAGACACGTACACCAGCCCAGACGAACAATCCTCACTCCATTCACAAATATCAATACAACACCCTGTGAGCTGCCCGCACACGTATACAAACATACGTGCTATTAGCCAGCTGGGGCTTTCAGTTATCCTCTTTGTGCTAGTGTTTAGTAGTTTACGCCACATACACAATCATAAAACTACAATGTATTTGCTTTGACAAGAAAACAATTTCAACGTTTTTCCATGCCTGTGATGGCCAAAAATCCTGTTTCCGTAATTCTGAGCAGTGAGGTGGGCAGAATGACGTCACATAACATGTTCATAAGTAAGACAGAACAATGCGTGCGAGAAGGATATGTTCAATGTTTCTCCGAAGGTTCTCGTTGAGTTTGGCCTCTAGTTCTCCAAGCTCCTCCTCGGCCTTCCTCATGTCCTTCTGCAGCTCCAGACGGGACTTGCGTGTGTCATAATAGCCACCAGTCAAAGCACCGCGATGACTCACCTGATCACCTGCGCAAACACATACCAAAAGAAACAATGTGACTAATTTACACAATCGCAAGGGCAAAAAGTACCTAACTGGTATCGTAAATATTTAATTTTGTTATCCTTTTATACACGGAGAACAAGAACAGCTTTGAAGTTTTATATTGAGTTTGTTTACCCTCCAGTGTGATGCAGTCCATGGTGAAGGCTCTAGCCAGCTGTGTGGACACTTCCATACTGCGGCAGATCAGCGTCTTGCCAAACACGTGTTTGAAAGCCTTGTCGAAGTTCTGACTGTAGCGGAGCTTACTGATCATGGGAATCGCATCCTACAGCAAACATATGACGAATCTGTACTTGCATCTCAACTTTACAAAACGGCATTTTAAAGTCAACACGAATCTTGTCTTAACAATTGAAAAATTATTAATTGAATTCAATTGTGAAAAATATGCACAATGCAAGCCTTTTCAGGGCTTAACGCAAAAAATATTTTCTACTGGCCCAGTTGGGCCAGTGGTTCAGATTTTCACTTGTCCTGACAAAATTTTCACTGGCCCCACCAAAAAAAACTTATTTCAGTGATACATATTTAAAATAATAATTCAAAAATCTAATATAATTGTATACATATAAATTGTATTCATCATTTGTTAAGACAATTGGCAGTTTTAAATGTAAACTCTTAATTCTGAAATTTCACAATACTCTTATCAGGGTCTTTTCCAGGTATTTCAAGATTAACTGCACAAAAATAGAGAATTCATATCAAAGGAATCTTGTTGCAAGAAAGTTAACTAACCCATATTACTAGAACAGTGTTATTAAATATGGTAGTGGCCCGATCGGGCCAGTGACAATACTGTTTACTGGCCCGAGTGTCTCTCACGCTGGCCCCAGGCCACCGGGCAGTCCTTTATGTTGAGCCCTGCTTTTTGACCTGGACGTGAAGGCGAAAGTTTACCCTTGAGAACACGTCACACTTACGTTGGTTTCGGGGTAAGCTGTGTCTCTGACATCCAGTTTGCTGAGGGGCAGGAATGTGACCTCACCAGGCAAATTCATCTTATTAAACTCCATGAGAATCTTGGTGCTCACTTCGTCCGTCTCCACGATGTGATAAAACAGCCTAAACAAACACCAGCACACACAATTCAGTTTTTGCCAAACAATGCAAGCATTTTTAAACTATGGACACAGAAGATGCGATTCTGACCTGGTGCCAGCGGTCACCTCCACGCAGGTGTAGAAGGCCGGCTCACACTCAAAGTTATTCATGATGATGCCGTGGTAACCGTTGATGACGTGCTGGTTGATGCCTTTCCGGCGGAAATGTTCCAATACTTTATTAATGCTGTCAATACCATTCAAAATAGCCTGGAAGAAAAAAAATAAAGGTTTAACAGTCTGTACTGCCATTGTAAGGCATTTATTTTTATTTATTTTGTGTGTTATACATATTTATATTTTTCATGTAGGATGACTATAATTAGTAACTGAATCCTACTCTATGAGAAATGATCCAGCAGCCAAGTTTAGCAGAGTTCCTCTCAGACATGCAGTGTAGACAGCCATTTGCATATATAGATATGCAACATAATGTTGATACTTTGTTATAACCATTTATAGCAAAAATAAAATGGGTCAACTGTTTTTTTTTTTATGCACACAAGTCTATGTGCGCTTCTAACCTTTCCCGTGGCTGCCCGCAATAGCTGTTGTTTCTTCTCCAGGTCTTCACGTTTGGCTGTCAGTGCTTGCTGTTCCGCGTTCTCCTCTCTCCACAGGTAGCTGCAGAAGGAGAGGGACAGACACACCCATTAGTCCTGAATCGCAAACACCAAGCCTGGGTTATGATCCAACCCAGCCCTGGACTCAGCATGAGAATCTATAGGCCAACAGTAAAGCCTCATCCTGCTGTGAAACCTATGGCTCGTGGATTATTAATAACTATAATGGCAGGTGAGTAGAGGTACGTCCATACAGGTGAAAAGAAACAAACGGAACAGAGCCAGAAATTTTCCATGATGCATTGAGAACATGAACGGAGTCTTACTTTCTCTCGCTCTGAAGTTCATCCTTTCGGTTCTTTACTTCGTAATATTTTTTGTCGAGCTCCTCCACACGAGTTTTGACTTCATTCAGGTCTTGGTCCAGTTTCTACAGTCAAAAGCAAACGTTTGATTTAAATTTTGAAAGTCAATCCTGAATCTTACGTTGTGCACAATCACAAATCTTACGTTGTACTGCTCCAGGTTTCTCTCTTTATTGGCCTCTGTGTCCTCTAGATCTTTGTTGATAGTGGCGATCTGACGTTTTTTGTCATTGATGGCCTGATCCAGAGACTTCAGCTCTTTCTTGATCCATTTGTCTCTCTCCTCTTTAGAGGTGAACTGGCTGCCTCGACCCTGTTTGGCGTACAGATCTGTGCGCTCCTGTGTGGCCTGAGCCAATCTGAAAGCGCAAGAATACACATCAATGTTTCAGCTTTTAGTTCATATGTTTTAGACATTTACGCATTTAGCAGATACATTTTATTAATCCGTATGTGTTTCCACAGGATCGAACCCATGACATTTTCATAGGTAATGTAATGCTCTATCAATTAAATATGGAAACACTCAAGTTACCTTAAGTCTATTTATTTGCAGTTACTCGCTTATTGTATAAACAGTTTGGAGGATTTACCGAGCAATTCCCCGCTCTTCTTTCTCTTTCACTGTGTTAAACTTGGGTTCGGTTTCCTGTAGCTCCTTCTGTTTTTCCTCAATCTTCTCTAGAAGTTTCTGGCGCTCCTTCAGCAGCCGTTTCTGAAAGAGGCGGAATGACCAACATAGAACTCAGACTTGTGTGTTTATGTGGTAAGTCTAAAGATGCCACATCACATTCACAGTGTATCTACAGATTTTTTAAGACCATTTTAATGCCACTTTATATGAAATTTAAGACCAAACCTGGGATGGACACATTCTAATACTTATATATTTCATATACACAGCCACTGGAAAATTTTGAGACCACTGAAATTACTTTCAGTTTTTCTACATTTACCATTTCTAGGTACGTGTTAAAATAAAATGATATTTTTTGTTTTATTCTGTTAACTACTGACAGAATTTCTTCCAAATTCAAAATAAAAATATTGTTTTATATTTGCAGTAATTTGCACAAAATTAAAAGAGAGAAAAAATAAAATAAAAAGATGCAATGTTTTCAGAATACTTAAATATTGTTAGGCCTAGATGTGTTTGTAAAAATAAATATATGTGATCCAGTCTGAAAAAAACAGGCTAAAGTCTCTGAATCGAAATATGAGATGACTAGCATCAACTTAAATTTCAAGCATTAATTTCATTTTGATTTCAATATTTGACATGGCCTAACTCAGTCAATACTAACGATATCAAGGTTATATTTTTACAGAATGTTCTTTTACATTACATAATTAGATTTTATGTAGAAAACAGCAAATCACAAAATAAATTGGTTGTCACAGACTGGGTCACATATGATGGAATAAGCCTGATTCTTAATCACAGCTTTCATTCTTATACATTACTGTTGGGTGACTTTACACTATGTCACTCCTAAGGTTTGTTTCTGTTGAAATTCAATATACACTGGACTAGAATGCTTGCAATACATGTAAAAATGCTAATTGAAGGCAAAACTGGAGTGATCTCTCTACTTTTTCCATGGCTATACACACATATGTGTAAGTGCTCTTTATAAACTAACACAGGGTAATCCGGGTGCTGCAATCCATCTTGACTGGTTAAGTTTAATATCCACCAATAAAAACAAATATATGCCTAGTTAATAACAGAGATTATATTTAACCAAACTGCTTGAACGTCACGCTGGATTAAAGTCATCTGAAAAAAGGATAAGGTATGTATTTCGCGTAATTTCAATAATTTGCTCGCGCGGTAACTAACGTTAGCCGTTTAATATGCGGGATATGTAGCCTACATCCAGCTGGATGTAATCCCCCCGCTTCGCGTCAGGCTCCTGACAGGTTTTACTCTGCGATATCAAGCGGCTATAGCTACATTAACCATTACTTACGATATAAAAACAATGGAAAAGAAACCTTCAACTGTAATCTGCTGACTGCCTTTCGCGTGCTCATTGCTTCCCTTGATGCCTGTACCTGTATGATTCCACCACCTCTATGCTCATACAGTTTAAAACATCTCTGACAAAACGATGTAAACCTTTCCAGGCGCCGGCTTTAACCACCATGAGAACTCATCGTTTAAGCCATTTTTATTAAACTTGCATTTACACAATTTAAACTAGCTAGGAGGCTGTGAACTAGCTGTATTTCAACCAGCATTCTGCGACCTCTCTGATGACGCAGGCACGCAGCTACTATAACGCGGGGAAAAAATATTGTTCAACGATTTGTTCCGTCAGACTTAGATATTTAAGACCTGTCGAATCTGAATTGAATACTTTTTAAGACTTTTACAGGCCTTATATTAGGAAAACTTTATTTAAGACTTTTAAGGACCCGCAGCCACCCTGCATTCATAGTTAGATGAAGAAATTTGTGTAGCAGGTGTGTAGATTCTACGTCATAAGCGTAACAAAGGGGATCTCCATCTGACCAAACCTATATGAACCAATCAAAGGGCAAATGACGCATTTCTTTCCTCCGTACAAAAACACACACATACACACTTGGCCAGGTGGGGCTAATCCTTCTTTAAGCCAGGCTGAAATGCAGGAGGGCTGACCAAAAGTGTGTATTTCACACATACAAGAATACACAAGCAGTGTATGTGTGTGTGTTTGTGTCTGGCTGTAAGCCCGGACTGGAGCGAGTGTGTATAGTCAGTGACGCAGACGGGGACACTGCGGACCCTCTGTTCACTAGCGCCTGCCAGCATTTCCTGCAGGTCTCTGGCGCGCGATGTGTATTTAGGAGTGTGTTTACATTGCCTAGCAAGTGTATGTAACATGCACTTGCGTGGATGCTTAATTGCTTTGTGTTAGCATCTGCAGAAAAATCTAAGAGCGAGCAGGTGTACGGCTTATATGTTCCAGTGTTCATATCCAAGCAGACGTTATCAAACACAGGAGCGCAAAAATGTGTAGTTTTACTAAGCAAGTTTAATTTGTAGCCTCAACTTTTTTATGTATAATGAACACAATACATCAACGATTGGACTGCAATTGATCTAACAGAATGAATATACATCTGAAATGTACATAAATAATTTGATGCAACGACTTGCCTTAGTATATTCAAAAAGACATTTAATTGGTGTACACACGATATGTGTGTAGAGTGCATATGTATGCCTGTAGCGCGTGCATGTGTCTGAGCGTCTCACCCTCTGTTCGCTGTTTCCTGCCAGCTCGTCCTGCAGATCTTTGGCTTTGAGCTCCAGTTTGGTCCTCTGTTTGATCTGCTCCTGTCGTTCGGCACTCAGCTGTTCCTTCTCCTCCTTCATGGCGGAGATGCGAGACTTCAGCTCCCTCACCACACGCTCCGTCTCCTACAGAGGGGTTAGATAACCAGACTATGTATATTATTTTGTGCATCTTTGTGCACGATTTATCACTGTGTATTATTATTATTATTATTAAGACTGATGAGGTCGGAAACGAGCTCATTTTAGATTTCGGTTGAGTCCATCCTTCAATGCAATTCTATGGCATTTTATCGTTTATCAGACCAAAATAACAAACTTCGAAAACATAAAGGACAGTTTACCTCCACTTTGTCTCTGGCATCTTGCTGAGCATCTCGCAGTTGTCTAGATTTGTCTCCACAGGTCTCTCTCTTACTGGATAACTAGAAGAGGGAATTATGTTATTGCTGACACATAACATCCACATAAAACCATTTACACATCAGCAGCAACTCTGAGCGCCTCACATTACAGTGCTAAATACTGATGTATTCTCTATTACAGTCTAAACAAACTCTGTGAACATGATGACAAGTAAGAGTAACAGCGCGTACCTCGTCCAGCTTGGCCCGGGTCTCGTTCAGCTCCTGGTTATAAATGGTGTACTCCAGAGCTCTCCTCATTTTGTCCCATTTCTGGTACTGTGCCAGTTCCTCTTTCTCATCTTCCAGAGTGTGAAGACGCTCCTCGATGTACTTCAGCAACTCATTAATCTTCTCTCTCTTACCCTCTGTACACACACACACACAAAGGAAAAAAATAGTTACAAATCTTTGATGATAAAAGTTCTTCAAACTAAAGAGTTGTACAGTTTCCTGTCATACTTTACTCATCCTTGTGTAACTGTAAATGCCATGATGTTCTTTCTACTATGAAACACAAAAAGATGTTTTTCAAGTATTCACCTTTTGTGCTTCATGGAAGAAAGTCACATGGGATTAGAATGGAATTTTGGGGTCCGCTAAAGACAAGTTGTGCGGCAAGAAATTAATATTTTTACTTTCAAAATACATTCCAAGTTGAGCAGAGAAAAGGCAACAAGATGACAGACAGCATGCCAGAATATGTATAAAAGATTTTACCCGTTTCCTTCATGAGCGAGATACTCTCCTCCTTGCGTTCATCGTAGACTCTGGTGCCGGCCACCTCTCTGAGCAGCTTCAGACGCTGAGAGTCAGGTGCAGTAGCCATTTGATTGATCTACATTTATGTTTGACACATTCATAAAATCAGTATCGTGATATACACAATGAAGGGTCTATTTTTTTAAATAAAGGACATTTATTTCAAATTTGTAGGCTATAGCATTAGCACCAGTGTAACGACAAGACACATTCTTGCTAGCATTATTTCTGTTAACATCTGTTCATTGAGGTATGGAAGGGATTATGGTTTATTAATTCCTAAAGGCTGAATTGCATTTTTACCTTTCCCTGCTTGACGATGTAGTATGGATTACTGCGAGAGAAACCAGCGCTCTCCAACAGATTCATTACATCGTTTTTACTAAAATACACATAAAAACCATTCAATTACAACTCTGTTCATTGGCTGATGACTCAAAACTTTCTGATGTTTTGAAGTGGGAAAGAACCGAACGTACGTGACCATCTTCTTGTCTAAGAAATACTGGTCTTTCTTTGCACCGATGACACGTCGCAGAGACACTTCCTCTTTATCAATCTGAGGACAAACAACATCATATTGTTTACCTACATTTAAAGTTTTGATACTTAAACAATGACAAATCACCCTTGTGTGAATATCTTACCGGCAGTCTGTTGTCAGAGTTGTCAAATATAATTTCCACAAAGGCGGAAATGACTCGTGGGCCTGTGCCTTCCTACAAATAGACCGAAGTACATTGTTTAGCATGGCTATAGACAATATTTACATTTATTATGAAGCACTTTGATTCTTAATATTACTCACGTGAAGAAGAGCCAGACGTTGCTCTGGTCGAAGGTGACTAAACTCATCGCTGAGCACAAACTGGATAGCTGCAGAGGAAAATATAAGTCATATTCACATTATAGCCACAGTCACAGTATTGACAGTAAAAAATCAACATAACTACTTTCTATGCATACATTTACTTCCTTTATAAACATAAGGTATACTTACCATAAAAGAAGTTACTCTTTCCTGATCCATTTCTTCCGACTGTGAAAAATAACAGCACAATAACAGTTTAGAGCTGAGAGAATATAACCTGTTGCACTATGCAATACCTGATAAACAGGTTAAGGGCAAAATAAATAAATCATATTTATATAAGTGGGACAGTCTTACCTATAACATTGTGTTTGGAGCTGAAGGGGTCCACCACAGTTTGATCTCTGTAGCTTCGAAACCCCTGAATAATAACCTTAAAGACAATAACAACATGTTTATTATATACAACGTGAACATTAATGTCGTTAAATTTAACGATCTATTATAATTGTAACGTTAAACATATGCATCAACACAAAGCCTTAACTAAAGACTCATTTGTATTTTGTATGTGCATACGTACAACACTGTATTGTATGTATTTACATAACCTATAATCATTTATTCTCCCACTAGTCTATTTCCAGTTCATATCCAGCCAGCAGCAGAATATAAATGCATAATGTAGAAGTGAAAGTGTAAAATAAAGACAATGCATGCGTTTCGTAGAGTTGTTTTGGTGTTTTTACTCTGACAGCTGATGCTAATGCTAAAGCTAGCTTCATTGAAGGCCAAGCACTCCCCTAAACTTACAACTTGCCGCATAACGGACTTTTAAAAAAAATATGTTGTACACATTGTAGATACCAAACACATAAAATTAGTTTAAAACGCATTTTGTAAACACTGATCACAAATTTCATGCATCGCGTGACTCTCATTTACTCACCTGTTTAATGTACATGGCGGGTTATGCAAACCTCTCCTCAGACTCAGCCAAAGGAAGCGAAATTAAACACCCTCCTCCTCAAAGAGAAGAAGGGCTTATATAAAAAAAATTAAAATGCCTGCACGCCAAATAAATTCGCCAGATTTGAACTCAAATGTAACATCAAATTTTGTTTTCCCTCCCCTGCCGAAACAGAAACACAGTCAAAATGGCGACAGAGGCGGGACGAACGGACGAGTCTATTTGAGAATATAGGGGGGTTTTAAATTATCACACATGGAAAGGGTTATTAAAAAATGTCAACTCAAACCCCGTAAATTAAATAATCAAGATAGGAAGCTATTGTTTGAATTATCAAGTTTCAAATGAAAGGTTTATATTTAAATGACGTATGTATCAATTTGTCCTGGGCGGGACCCCTATTTTGAAAAGTTAGTTTAGTCCGTCGGGGTAGAGATTGGGCGCCAAGACGGACTGTGTAAAATATTTCTGCATTTGCCATTATGAACGATAACTACTATACATGTTTTCATCTTTTATTTACTACAATGCAAGTATTTCGATAGCAACAAAATAAGTGCTTTAATTTTGTAAGCTTCTGCCATTTCCATATAAATACCATAAAAGCAAAATAAAGGTATGAAGGTTTTTTAAATTTCTTTGTCTGGAAAATACTTTGAATTAAAGCGTCAGTAAATGTATTATCATCTGTAGACTGATCAGAAATTTCCCCTAGTATCCTGAAATGTGCTTTTTGTGGTAATGTCCAAATTAAATTGTTTTATTCACATAGAAAAGTTCAAAAATTTAAATTAAACTACCCAGACTAGATTTACCATCAACTAATTCTAAGAGTCAGGTAAAATAGCTGTAGATATGTACATAGGTGTTAAATTCAACTGCATGCATTTTTCCTGTAGCTCAGTGGTTAGAGCATGGCGCTAGCAGCACCAAGGTCAAGGGTTCCATCCCAGAGTATAAATGAATAATGAAATGTAAGTCGCTTTGGATAAAAGCGTCTGCCAAATGCGTAAATGTGTCCGCCATTTTGAAACTGTGAACATTTGTTATTGTCACTAACAATAAAAATCACTCACAGGTTTCTATGATGTCACACTGCACAGCTTTTGGTTCCTGAGATTTAAATTCCCAATGAAGTAATAACCTTTCACAGGTGAGAATGTGTTTGTTTGTGTTTTATATGTATTAACTCAATATTACAAGTTGTATTAGCTAAAAACTTTATCTTGTATTGTGTTAGTTTACGTATCTATGTATATGTGTCTATCAGTTTAGAAGCAATCGTTAGAAAGTGTTCAAGCATTTAGTTCTTGAGAAGTAAACCGTTTCAGAAAGTTTTCAAGGCCAGTAAGAATGGATGTTGTGTTTTCCTTTCATGCCAAAAGTGACGAAGTTTCATGTGCATAAATTCCACACAAACCTGCCCATATTAAAGTTACAACAACAAATACTTCTGTAAAAACATTTATTAACAGATTTACAATTCATAAAAAAAGAAACCGTTAAAAAATTAATAATAATTTAATTTGCCCAGCTAGGCGCTGTTCATAGGCAGTACATCATCGAGCTAAGGCAGTTATTGCAGAGTAACCATTGTGCAGTGATTTTCTAAGGCAAACAAAATCAATAAGCACTGTCATTCACGACTATTTTCACATTTAAAAAAAAAATATTGAAACATAAGTGTCTTATTCCCTGTGGTGGTCCATTGTTTTGTTCCGTTAGTCTGTCCTTCTATTTTTCAAGTACTGTGGTGAGCCAGGCAGCCCCTTTAAGGCAGCGCAGTTATTGGACTCAACTTGAACTGGTGGTGAACTGATGGTTGGATGGGCATTGGTGACAGGAAGGAGGTAGGGAACGTGAAAACCGAAGACTCGAAGCTCTCACTTTTGAGCGTGAAGTCACTATTAAAGAAGGTGGGGGTCTCCTGAGCACCGGAGGCTTTGTTGGGAGTGGAGGACGGAGGCGTAGAGGAAACGACCTCCGACTCGAACTGCAGTAGCTGACCCATGAAGCTAAAATTGGGGGAGACGATCGCACGCTGCTGTCGGATGATGTCGAAGGCCTGCTCCAACCGCAACCGTTGGGACTTCATGATGTACGCCATACAGATTGTAGGAGAACGAGATATTCCAGCCTCGCAGTGGACCAGCACTTTACCGCCTTCTGCCTTCACACGTTCTGCAGAGAGAAGAGCAAATGTATTCATTATAAAATGCTTTTCTTGTAATAAGTGAGCATATGACTCACTATAAATACCAACGGTTTCTTTTAAAAAGGAGTATAATGGTCTTGCCACGAAATGCTGTGAGAACTGTGAGGGAAAATATAATCATCTGGTTCTTTCACAGTTCGCCTCATGGACTGTGCTTAGTCTATTATCACTCGGCTAATTCATTTCCTCTCTGACTCTTGTTATGATAATCAAGATTTTATTTCGACCTCTGACGACCTAAATCTACGACCAATGCACGCATGCACACATTTACGCAGCTATGGAGCCTATACCAACGACAACTGTAAATAAGCGTTTTTATTTACGAGTTGCTTTTCAAATGAGGACAGATTTTAGTTTATATATGTAACTCACAAAACCATCCACTGAAACCTTAGATTATCAGTTTCTAATTTTAAAACTGCACATTTCAAACTCGCATCCAACATTTTATCTCTCAACAACACACACACTTGGAAATGTTGAGCATGTGAGTTCTTGTGAGATGCCCAGTCTCTTTAAAACAAAACCCGCTAGTGTGAATCACGCCTGAATCCCATCTGGAGCAGAGCTGTGGGCGTCATAATGACTATCACACTCGCTAATGCACCTAAATATTACCCCACACTCATTATCCCGAACGCTTTCCACGGATTATTCTTTTGTTTCACTTCTATTTCTTCCCTGCGCGAGACCGAATGACCTCATAGCCTCTTACGTAACACCATCTATATTTAGAGAATCGTAAAAGTAAACGGTGCAATAATCAATCGAAATGTGTTACATGCGAGTCAGCGATCCTGAAGGACAGGTTGGTATCTGAGGTGTTTTACCCTAGTTTAGGTCTAAAAGGGCGAATCTCACGATAACAGGTCGAGGTTTATATAAGGAAGGAGGACGTCTAAATATTTGTATTTTTATTCCCATTACCACAATGTGGACTTTTGAAGGGTTTCCAAATTTAGGTGGTTCACATGGTTCATGTTTAAAATATACATTTATTATATTTACTATTTGAAATACATTTATTAAAATATACATTTAATCTTGGACATGTTCTTAACAGCTTTCGTGCGATTCACCCATAAATACCTTAAAACACTGTCATATCTCTGTGCAAACACATCTACCTGATAAACAACCGATCAGTACAGCCTACAAATCACATATCAGCCCCATTTATGACATACACACAATCGTATAACGCAGCTAACTGTCGACTCATCTGTGACACACTGGCCACACCCATGATATACGGATTCTTATGTTAGTTTAACCTATGACTCACAGTAGCATCTCTTTTTCAAGATCTTGATATTAATTGTATTTCCTAGAATATAAATATAACAGGATTTGCAGGTGTAAATGGAGACAAACGCAATCCAGTCGGATTAGAGAGAGACTTGGGCTTGGAAGTCGGTTATTAAGGCAGAGGAAGTCGTATTTTTAAACGCTCTGAAGTAAGCTCTACTATCTATAGATCTGTGTTCTGGGAACCGTTTTAGTTATACATTACATGTGCAGTTTATATAACATGTTCAGATTCCATAATGGTTTTTTATGCAATTTATAATCACATAAATATACACAAATTTCTACTTAAATTATATACACGTTCTATATCATGTTTATATATTTAACACCAACAATATTTACCGATAAAGTCTATGGCCTCCTGGAAGTGTGAGCTGATGTCTGCCGTGTGGCTGTCCTCCACAGGGATCCATTTGTAGAGGTACTGTCCTTTAGTTGGCCGGGAGTCCCTGCGTGAGACGTTCAGCAGCGCTGTTATGCGGAGGTCATTGAGATAGTCCTGTCTGCAGGCGTGATAGGCACTGCCCAGGTACAAGAAAGGCAAAATCTCCACCGGCCGTCCCTGCATAAACAGAATCATGTACAGATTTTAGAATTGAAACCTTTAGGTTTAGATAGTTTTGTGTGAAAACAGGTTGTGTGCGGGTGCTTTTTGCCTTATCATAAAACATGAATAACAGACTAAATGTCAGAGATAAAAGGACCTCAGATGACCACTGGGTGTCTTTAAATACCCTGGACTTTTAGAGGGGGTTTCTGTCGTTTGTATCTACCCTAGAGTTATTTACATATTTTCCAACATATTTTCTTTGACCATAAATAAGCAGAACCTAATATATTAAAATCTTAAACTAAAAGCCATGAAAATATAATAGTATGCTTTGTACATTTTTCACACACATTTGAGGGGGAGTTATCTCAGAAAGCCCCACAGCTAGAAGGATGTGGTTACGGTGAAAGCGGTTTGAAATGAGGAACCGATAGCTTGCTTTCTTCTCTCCGTACCTGATCATAGTCTGGTTTGTGGTGAGAAGCCAGTTTGTCACAGTGACTGTTCACACTTCTTTCATCTTCACTCAGGTCCACCGACTTGGTTTCAGTGCAAAGCTCTGGGTACTGGGAATGGAAGTTCTCATAGCCTCCTAGAATGAGAAATTCAGTGTTATTATGAATTGTCTGGAGAAGTCAAGGTTTGTTGAGTCGTTCATCTTATCAGGAGCTTCTCATGTGTGAGTTCAAGCGTATCAGGTTTGGCGCAACGCGATTCCCACCAACAGAGAAAGAGCTCAGGGGTGTTACGCATAAAAATCTTTTAGTGATAACTGGATCTGATATTATGGGATGTTTTTAGCAGCATGAACCCCTTTACATTTAAATACACCGCTGTCATCTGCAGGAGAAATAATGTGGTACAGCTATAAATATTACTATGTTGGTCTACATACTTCTCTCTCTGACTCATCGTCCTTTGACGCACAGAGAGAATGTATATATTTCAAACCAGTCAAAAACATGAGCTATGTGATATTAAACACTAAAACCATCAGTTAAAAATATAAGACATTTAAAGTGAGGTGAATTGAAATGTCTATTACAATTGTTTTTAGTAGCCTATACTAAATTACATGATAATTAAGTGTAGAATATTTATAATGAAGCATGCAATATATAACTAAATATCGGATTATTCTTCCATATAATGCCTCATGTCATTTTCGCCACTTTATGCATGTATTTTTAATAACTTGTTATAATTTAATATAGGCCTAGAAGATATTATCACGTAACGTTGCACTGACATACATAATTATTTTAAACAATAAATAAACAAAATAAATAGTAAAAAGATCAATAACATCATTATTGTCAAATATATTGCCATTAAAATAAAATCCATCATTACCGAACATTAATCGGCTGTCACTCACCTTTTAAGAAGCAGATGCTCGCGCTACCGGCCAAGTGTGATAAAGTATTTATTACTATGTGAGCAATACTGTCTTTTTTCAGTTTTTGTAAATGAGGTGTGCCATCATCCAAAGCAACGACCGCCGAGATGCTGCCCTCCCGAAGCCGAAACAGAGCCTTCTCGTCCGGGATGACAAACTGGAGCGGTACCGGACCGCCGCGGGACCTCCGGACCACCACCGAGTTCAAGTTAACATTGACGGAGCCTCTGATACTGGAGCTCGAGAACGAGAAGTACGATCTACAGTCCACGATAAGACACCGTCCACACTCCTTGCGTATGATCTTCCTCAGGTGCCGACAGTCTATGCTCGAGACCTTCATGTTGACGTGCTGAAGTGTAATTTAGAGGACTTGTTTCGGTATGTGTGTGCTTCAGGGGTGTAGGCTGCCTACTAAGCCCTGAGTACTGCGCCTGAGTCTACATTTCCTCCGAGGGGATTCCGTCGGATTGGTTTTTATATGAATGGAACCTCCGGCGCGTGACGTCACGAACCATATATGGACACGCCGACACGAGAGCGCGCCCACATTCCTTCTATAGAACCCGCCCTTGAAAGCGTGATAGAGGAAAATACTCGACATTTAAATGATCGATTCATCACGGAACACGATATATCGCATCGTTTTCTTGTTATAACAGTATTTACAGTATTTAAATAACCGTGAACATATGAATTTTGAAGTGGCACGTGCAAGTCTGTGTATTGGCATTAGTGCTTGACTGCCCATACGAAAATCAACCGTGTTTTTACTATAGTAATCTTTTATAAATTATGAAACAATATTAATAATAAACAACACTAATCATACTCTGCAGTCTTCTCACATAATAAAATATTCCAAACTCAAATCTCTATTGTCCATCATGTATCTTATTGATACATGTGAAAATGAGAAAGATTCAAGGTCAGTCAGATTTAGACCCAAAAGATCATAATAAAAATCATCCTCGGCATGTAAAGCATTATAAACTTCCGCTTCTCTCTATCTACATGTCCTTTATCTGCTCTCCCTAATCCCATGACCACTAATGCGATTAAACGTCACCATCCAAGAAAATATCGGGATCTTAGTTATCCGTTCCCTGTTTACATGTGCACCATGCTTTACTTGCTCGACATAAGCAAATGATTTTCTCATTAGATTATGTGAGTAATACTTTTCCCTGGTATGAGGGCTGAACATTTCCCAGAATGCATCCCACAGTGCAGAGAGGGATGGAGAGAGTGAGTGTGTGTGTGACAGGAAGAGCAGGCTGTTGGAGGATTACTGTGGCAGGCCTTCACCCATATGGCCCTGTGTAATCTCTCAGCTGATGACATCACAGAGTGTTGGGGTAACACACATGACTCGTTCTCCCCTACATTTAAAGGCATAGTTTACCTAAACACGAAATATTTTTCAGCATTTATTCACCCTCATGTCATTCTAACCCTGTATGACTTTTGTTTGTCTGCAGAATACAAAAGAAGATATTTTGAAGAATGTTAGTAGCCAAACAACATTGAACCTCATTGACTTCCATTGTATGAAAAATCACAAAATATTTTCTTTTGTGTTCCACAGACGAAAGTCATATACAGGTTTTGAATGACATGAGGCTGAATAAATGATAAAATAACCAAAATACGTGTTCTTCATTGTTTTTGCATGTCATATTCCAAACGTAGAATTACCGATTATGATGATCATTTATAATCATGTATTTTTCCATTAGCGTACTCGTACTGTACCATGGTAATGCCACAGTAATTTTGTCTGTCTCATTGTAGAAGCTCCACAAATAACATTCTTGTTTATTGATCTCTTTTCTCTCCGTGTGCATCATTTTCTTTCTTCTCTATTCTGTCTATATCAAGTGTGTGTGTGTGTGTGTGTGTGTGTGTGTGCGTGTGTGTGTGGTGTAGCATGTCTTCCTGATGTATGTACGCTGTAGGACGATCACAATGGAACCCACATGAGTTCTTTGCTGTAGACACAGATGCAGGTGTTTCCTGGATTCCTGACAAAATTCTTTGCTGACCACAACATTTCTTAATATATAATAATGATGAACCCGTTCACATACACACACACTTTTTACATGGTTTGCGTCAGTTTTCCTAAATGCACTTAACTCTTTCAGGCAAGGTGTCAAGTTTGCATTTATAGCTGTGTTAAAGTGCCTTAAAAGCAAACTTTAGATTCTTTATTTATCCTCATAACGTTTGGTCTTTTGGTCTGTTTTGTAATTTCTTTGTTCTGTAAAATGCAAAGGAAGATGTGTACAATGAAAGTGAATGGGGACTAGTTCTGGTGGCCATTCACTTTTAATTGTCAGCTTGAGGAACTTGCTGACTTCTTTTTTGTTTCACACAAGAAGCCCACAAAGTTTGACTCATTCACCACCAGCATCCCTTTAACACTAATCGAACCAAAACGCTCTGCGCGCACCTGATAAGCCCCTCCCCTGTATCAATGATGGTATTGATGTGGAACACAATGATGACGTTTAATGACAGAAATCCTTACAGCTGTGTGCCGGTAATGCAGCGGGTCATACTATGACACATAGTAAACGTAAATCCCTTTTTCAGCTGATCAATAACAGACATTCAAGAAACATGGGATATAAAAACCAGGCGAACATTAAAAGACTGCGAAACATTTATGGAAGCGTGCCCGGAGCGTCAAGTGTTCCAGGAACACAACGTTATAACATTCGCAGAAGCGCCTATTTCTGGCCTCGCGTTTGAAATATTTCATCTTGTGCAGGTCAGCCTATACATTTATAGGACAATGTGCATTGCCAAAACAATAATTTTCACTTTGTGTAGGATGTTTTTTTTTTTTAAGCAGAGCTTGTTCCTAAAACCACAGACACAGAGACATGAGGCTTGAGTCACCCAACACACCCCTCTGACTGTATTACTGCTCACTTGAATGTCACAATGCTGCAGGACTCAGAAAAAGAGAATGAAAGAGAGAGAGAGAGAGAGAGAGAGAGAGAGAAATGCACCTCACCTTTTCTATTCAGAAGAACAAAGCTGCACTAGAGCTGCAATAAAAATAGCACAGACTTCAGGTGCTGCCAGACGCTGTCGGATTGAATGAAAAACCACATCAGGGTCTGAATCTGAAGCGAATGTCTGTGTTTTTGCGTCATGCAACCTGTATGTGTGGGAAATATTTGAGTTATACCCTGATTCTGAGAGATTTTCTATTCAATTTTGTCATGTATTTATATAAAAATATTGAAAGGACCAGTGTGTAATATTAAGGAGGATCTATTGATAGAAATGCAATATAATACACATAACTATATGTTCAGCGTGTATAAAGACTTTACATAATGAAGTGTTATGTTTCTATTATCTTAGAATAAAATATTTCTATCTACATACACCGTGGGTCCCCTTACACGGAATTTGTCATGTTTTTTCTACAGTAGCCCTAAACGGACAAACTGCTCTACAGAGCTTGTCGTAAATATGTTATCTCTTTCGGCAAAGAAACGAAAACGTGACGATATGTTTGTCCTGTGTCAGCCACCATAGTGCTTCTAAAATTTTACTGACTGGTCCTTTAACATAAAGACTAATATAAATATTAAAAATATTTATTTTAAAATATACTAAAGCATAGTTGAAATTAGGGATATCACAATACACTGGTGTCGTCAATAACCATGATAAAAACCGTTAATATTAATATTGCATTAATTCGACACATATTATAATATTGTAAATAATTATGAATGTG
Organism: Oreonectes daqikongensis; assembly: GCA_026939265.1. Taxonomy (NCBI): domain Eukaryota; kingdom Metazoa; phylum Chordata; class Actinopteri; order Cypriniformes; family Nemacheilidae; genus Oreonectes; species Oreonectes daqikongensis. The sequence goes on along the minus strand of JAOTQM010000047.1, from coordinate 3,514,555 downwards.
TTGAGTTTTGCTTTAAAAATAAGCAAAAGTAAATATGAATTTGACTGAAAGCATTATTTGTGCATTTCATTTTTTTAAATAGTTACCGTGATAATATAGACACCACAATGTAATCATGATAACCGGGAAGTGAAAATCTGATACTGTAACAGCCCTTGTTGAAATTAAAATTTTTGTAATACAATTTTCTAAACATCAAATCAACTTCACTTCCATTTCTGTATTCCGTCTTAAAATGTGGCACATGTCGAAAGCTCAGTAGGTTTCAGAGCTATTTAGTTTCTCTCATCCTGTGTGTTTAAAGAAAAGGAGGAGGAGTGGAGAATGATTGACAGATAGAAGTCATCTAATGAAATCAAATGAAATTTAACATGCATGCTCGAGATAAGTAACGGTTTCAGAATGCGAAGGCACGAGATGAGTCAGTCACCTCGGTCTAATCTCCAGAGAGCTGTAACAGCTCTATGTGTACTTTTTTGTTTTTTTTGTTATCCCCATATTGCCCAATATTTATTTTGTGTAAATTGTTGCAGCAAATACAATGTGACAGCTATTTCATGCAAGTTATTTATATGCATTTTAGATTTTGGATTTGTTCTTCATTCCAGTCTCTTCCACGCTTTGATGGTCTATTTAAGTGCCTGCTTCTGTTTACGGAAACACATTCTCGCAAATTTACGCAGATGCAAAACAATCTTCTATTCCAGACTGATGACGACAGCGCTTAAGACGTTCAGATGGAAAGTTTAAAGGGTTCCAGGGATTTCCCCGCGCCACCTCTAGATGTAAACACACATCTTATTGTTCTGCCCAGTGTGAGTCTATTGTCCATTTAAAATTTGATAACAAGTGTTCGGATATTTGTTTTGTTTGCATTTATACTAGTTTTACCATCCCTATTAAGCCCTATCATTATACTATCTGAGAATGCGACGGAATGCCGAGCACTAGTATGTTGGCTGTAACTCAACACGACTGAAGCAGGTTAATGTGTCTTTGATTTTCTCTTTGTCCTTCTGTGCAGGTCACTGCGTTTAATTCTCACTGAGTGGATTTGGCTTTCTGACTCCCACTCTGGCTTTGACTGGAAGATCAGGGTATAAAAAGGTAAGAATACAAAAATAAAGTAAGAGACAGAAGAGAGCTGCATGGATTGCACCCAATGTGACGGGAGATAGCTTCAGGCCAGGGCAGAGCGACCCTTTCTCCTCCCTGTCGGAGCTTTATTATGACATCCTAAAGGAAACAAAACAATAATTTACAATCCTTCTTTGATTGTAACCCACAGGAGGATGAGGCTACTTAAAGGGACAGTCCACCCAAAAATGGACCCATCATTTACCCACCCTTAAGTTGTTCCAAACCTGTATAAATGTCTTTGTTCTGCTGAACACAAAGACAAATATTTGTGAGACCGTCGGTAACCAAACAGATCTCATCCCCCATTTACTGCCATAGTAGGAAATATAAATACTATGAGAGTCATGGAAGATGAGATGTGTTTGGTTACTGACAATCATTTTCATTTTGGGGTGGAGTTTCCCTTTAAAGGAATATTCCAGAATTGTTAAGGTTTTGTTAAGGAGTTTTTGCCTTTATTTAAATTTATTTATCCCTTAATGTTTGTTTAACTTCTGTAACACACACACACACACACACACACACACACACACACACACTGAAAAAAGAATTTCGTTTTCATGTACAAATGTCTAAGAATTTCTAAATTAAGCCACATTTACTTGAGAAGCAACAAGACATTAAGTCTTATTTTCTAAAGAAATATTTCTAAAGAAAGTGATTCTTAGTTTATGCCAATGCAGATATTGAATTGCCAGCTTGAATTAGGTTTATTCAGATTTCTTCATTTTTGTCATTTTGCCAATGTCAATGTATCTTGTTTTAAGAATTTGTACATTTGTATTGGAAAAATATTATATTGTATAGAAGGTTCCAAAGCAACATGCATGCTTTTGTGGCCCAAACTTAACTTCCGGTACACATCCTTGAAGAATAGAGTCCCAGATTATTTCTGATAACAAGCAAAATAAATAACTAGTAAATGACATTAGTTAGAAAGTTAAAAGTATGTCTAGTCAGTATTATTTTGGGTTACCAGTAGAAGAACAGTTACTTGGCGAAACTTAAATGTGACAAAGTTACACGACCCATTCAACAAGTTGTGTATTTAATACAATTATTATACAATAAAATATTAATATAAATTAATATTAATTAGGGTTGTCAAAAGATTAATCTCGATTAATCGCATTCAGAATAAAAGTTTGTGTTTACATAATAGATGTCTGTTTACTGTGCATATTCGTTTTGTATTTATGAACACAAACACATACATGTAGGCCTATATATATATATTTAGGAAATATTTAGATGTATTTATTTATATTTACCAATAATTGAAATTATATTTAAATGAAATGAATAATATTTTTCTTAAATATATACATGTATGTGTTTGTTTTTATAAATAGAAAATTAATAGGCACAGTACACACACATATATTATGTAAACACAAACTTTTATTCTGGATGCAATTAATCGTCATTAATCGTTTGACAGCCCTAATATTAATATAAAATAAAATATAAATAGTTATATTATTAGCCACTGGCTAGACCGAGCAACAAACACAAACCAGAACTTAACTTCGGGCCAGACGTGTGCATCCAATGAAACCGTCTATACAAAAATACTATAATATAAATATTATAAAACATTTTCTGTAGTGGTGAATGCATTTTTGTCTATGTAATGAAAATACTCACTACAATAGTGCTTTAGAAGTGGACAGGTGTACTATATTGTATGTCGTATGATGCTTTGTGAGAAAAACCATTAGTCATAAGTAATGTGGACCACATTTATGAAACCTAAATGTTGTATAAATGCTAACAGAATTAGATTTTTTTTTATCATATTTGTGGCATGCAACTCATTTCGAACCCAGAACATTCCTCTGAAAGTGAAAGATGTTAATTCGAGGAGAACATCAGCGATAACAATGTTTGAATATTTTGTTTAGAAAACATGATGTGAACTGTACATATAAAATAAGACACCTCCCAAGTGGCATCCCACGTCCGTATACATCGGTGAACCATACGAAGCGAATGACTCATTTTTCAATATCCTTGATCTTAGATCTCCAGAGAAAGAACGAGGGATGAATAAATGAAGGAGCGATGGTGGGGGTGTTGTGGCGAGAAGCAACGCCAACCGACAGGTGACACATCGCCTAGCTGGAGGTTTTCTCCCCTTAACTGAAGGAAACTCTATAAATATCTTAACCCAGTGCCTTCATTAGACCAGACAGAGCTCTGTATCTCCACACACGCTCTTCCCCCACAACTCACAACACGGCTATACTTAAACCCCCCGAACCTGCTCCCCACCAGCCAATTACAATGCAGGAGATAAAGTGATACGGGATCCCCGGGTGTCTGCAGGTGTTACATCGCCTCGCAGTGACTCATCGGGTGATGTGTATGTGTGAGTGGGTTTCTGGGTGCAGATCACATTCTATAGAACCTGTTTGGTGGCTCTATCAAGCTATGAAGGCATGAATGTGTGTCACAGATAATACCATTGCGACAGTATAAAAACATTAAAATGAGTCACTTTTCAATTTATTATGTTATATACAAATACTTTTATATTTGTGTTTTGGTGTATTTTTTATTAATATTATTTATTGAATCGGTTTTTTTTTAGTATTGCCTTAATATTTCTTCATTTTTAATGCATTTTTTCACAGTCCAGGTGGCAACCCACATCCATATACATTGGCAAACCTTAGATTACAGCCTGATTTCTTCGTAACATTTGTACTATGTAAACTGTACAAAATCCATTATCAACCCCTAACTCTGCCCCTAATTCTAACCATCACTGGTGCAAAACAGATCACTTAAATGAATGAATGTTTTAAATTTTCCAATCAAAAACATAGGCTAAAGCTTTAAACTTGACCAGGCTTTCAAAAAGTTACACATTTGAGTTTTAAATAAATACAGCTGCCCAAAAAAATGGAGAGACCATTTCATAGACCATTTTCAGTGTTTCCGAATTTACTATTTAAAAGGTATATGTTTAGGTAAAATTTTTATCAATGTTTTATTCTGTTAACAATATTTCACCCAAATTTTGTTTTCTGTTAACAATATTTCTCCCAAATTTAGTTTCTATTTGCATTTTTTTGCAGAAAACGAACACTGGAGTAACAGGTCAAAATATCAAAATATCTCTGTATTTTTTCAGACCTCAATTTCAGAAAAGTAAACATTTACATTCACTTTTAAGCAATAAAACACTACTTTTTGTACATGTATTTAGGAAAAACAAGTATATAAAACAATATATTTTTTACTGTATGTGATAACCTCAATTTTTATGTCTTGTCATGCTGTCAATCTTTCACATTGCTGTTGGATGACTTTATGTCACTCCTGAGGTTGGATTTGTTGAAATTCAACAGACATTGGACTGGAATGGCTACATCACAAGACATTTGGAATGGTCTCTTATTTTTTTCTGTGGCTGTATATAGCCTACTATAGATATTATTTTAAATCAAAATGATACGTGGTTCATTTCCATTCATTAAAACAGCAGCACAGTTGCGTGAAAGTACTTGAAATGACATTGTTTACTGCAGTTTGTGGCTCTTCAGTCTTACCTCATTATGTAATTGTTCGATGGTTTTGGTTTTTGTATTATTAAGTGTACAGGATGACAGTTGTATGTTTTACTGTATACAAATGGTCTGGTCGATCCACGGTCAGGCCGCAGAGAAACCCGTTGAGTGGGAGGACAGCTGGTGAAGGGCTCAAATGCACCGTCTTATTAAAAGCATGTAAAATGATTAGAATGAGTCAACCAGTGTAATGTAAATACCAAACCTGAGTCACATCAGATATATGAGTAACTACACTTCTGAAACAATGCAGCCAGATGTGCAAGATCTAATAGACCTGTCATATACACACATTATATATATACATTTTTACAGACTTGTTACTTCACACATGCTTCAACATGTCAAATTTGACTACTTTGTTTTTGCAGAATTTGGATCATTTCTCTGAAAGTAACTTATCAATGACTCCATACACATCCACAGTCAATCTTAAAATGATTTTTTCTAAACATTAAAAAAATTGGTGCTGATGAAACCACTAAAATATTCCATCCCAAATACATGTATCATTGTAAATCTATCATACGATCCTACTGCCCTATTTTGTGACACTAATAACATTTGAAGCTACGTTTATGTTATTAATTTTAATGTTCAATTAATATTTTTTGCTGAAACAAACAGTTTTGTTTCATACTTGTAAACATGTCATACCCCGTATTAAAAAAATAAAATAAAAAAGGGCATTAAAGTACCAGTCAGTAAAATTTAGCGGCATCTAGCGGTGAGGTGAATTGCAACCAACGGCTCACTCCACCGCTCCTCCCTCTCTTTGAAAGCACTACGGTGGCTGACACAGGACAAAGTCGTCGTCAGGTCGTTCTTTGTCGAAAGAGATAACGTATTTACGAAAGGCGCTCTGTAGAGCAGTTTGTCCGTTTAGGGATACTGTAGAAACAACATGACTAATTCCATGTAAGGGGACCCACGGTGTATGAAGATAGAAATAATGTATCATTATGTACGGTCTTTATACACATAACAGAGTTATGTATAATATATTGCATTTCTGTCAATAGATCCTGTTAAATCTCACACACTGGTCCGTTAAGTTTGACCTATTTTAACATCACATGGTCAGTGCATTTCACCAAGGTAGATTCACAAGGGGATATCTGTGAATTCCTGCCATTATTTAAACACTTCCCTTTTTTCAAATGTCGAGAGATCCGATGATCCATTTTTGGCTCCTGCCGTGAGAAATTTGATAAAACGCTTCAGTGTCTGTCTCTGCGCATAATTAAGCGGAAAACTACCTGCAGTTCGCTTCTCGCTTTCAGGGTGAAAATGGGGATGTGCATATCAAAGCTAAACCACAAACCCGCTTTCAGTCCTAAAATGACTCTCGACCGCAGAGGGCCGTGAAATATGTGTGGGTAGATGGGCAAGTGTGTGAGTCACAGATGTGTTTCTGTCAATTACCAGTTGCTTTCTGGTCAGATTGCGGTGACATTGCACCTGTGTTACTTCCCATTTAAAGACAGTACAGAAATGAGAGAAACATTCCAGGAACATTTCCGGTATGTCAGCAAACCTTCCAAATGAAGTCTAGTGGTTTTTCAATAATTGCAATTGTGCTTCTTGCCAAATTGTTTACAAAAGAAAAAACTAAAGTTTATTATATTACTAAATATACAAAGTATTACACTAAACATACCACTTATAAACAAGAAGTGATTTGTCAGTAATAATCAACAGTAACTATTAGTTTTTTGTATTAAAAAACACTGTTGTTTAACTACATCATTTGTTTCGCCATATTTTTGTTTTTAACCGTAAAGTTACAAACTGGACAGATTGTGTACATTGAGTTTATTTAGCCCATACAGCAGGGATGATTCTGAGCAACTGGGGAGGGGGGAGGTGTTTCCTGTGGGCCGTTTCCTCTTCCTGTCTCTCTTGACTGACAAAGACCGATGCGGGCCGTCTCTTCCTGTTAAACAGGAAACGGGAACAGCTCTCAGCAGATCTAGACTGGCAATGCTACACAAGACCAGGCATCAGAAAACAATGCACATCCTCAGGCCATGTAAACAATGTTAGTCAGTCCAATACCTCGAAGACTCAACAAAAACAACACAGAAGAGCTTTTTAACACGACATTATGTCAGGTTGGGCACGAGGTGCTTCGTGGACGTCTTGCATAAAAATTAAAACATATTGGGTGATTATAAACGGGTCCACGCACGTTTTCCATTGAGTGGTGAATGTTTCACAGTGAGACTGAAACTAGCGCTGCGTAAAAACCCCATTCCACTCGGGTGGGTGTGTAGGGTGGGGTTAAGGTGTGTCTGTGAGTAGTTCATTACTAATGAACCAGACAAATCTTCTCATTTGTTCCTCTGTGTGGGGGGGAGCTTTTACTCAGAGGGTTGTCAGTTCCTATGAAGAGGCTGTGACATGTTAACACATGTTTCTGCACATTGTTACAAATAAGACTTCTTACTCACTTTGCATGCACTTTGCACAAAAATGTTATTGCTATTGCCACTGCAAAATGCATGTGTATGTGGTGTCAGTGTGTTGCTAAGCACTTGCTAAGGATCATTCTTTGCATGTTTGAAAGAAATTGATAGTGCCTGTGCGAATTGCAGACCAGTTTGTTCTGTCATGTTTTTCCTCATGCTGTTATGTGGTTGCTCATGTGTTCTGACTGCCTTTCATCATGTTGTTAAGCAGTTGCTAAGGAGTTCTGGGCCATTTTTTATATGTTTTGTATCTTTTTATATATACAGTACAATATATATATTGTTTTTGCTGCAAAATGCAGCATTGTGCCACATTGGTATGTGGTTGCTAGGGTGTTTTGGCCGGTTTTTAGCACATTGGTATGTGGTTGCTAAGGTGTTCTTATTTTTCGAACATTTAATTTTTTTGTGTTCAATGTGGTTGCATATTAAGCACATTGGTATGTGGTTGCTAGGGTGTTTGGGGTGTTTTTTTACCACATTGGTCTGTGATTGCTAAGGTCTTCTTATTTTTCAATGTTCAAAGTGTTCAATGTGGTTCTATAAATTTGCTACATGGTTGCATATTTAGCACATTTGTATGTGGTTACTAAGGTGTTCTTGTGTGATTTTTCGTACATTGTTATGTTGTTGCTATGGTGTTCTGGGTGTTTTCATACGTTCCCATGTGGTTGCTAGGGTGATTTGGGTGGTTTTTGCACATTGGTATGTGGTTGCTCTTGTGTTCTTGTGTGATTTTTGTACATTTAGTTTTTGTGTTCTATGTGGTTCTATAATGTTGCTACACGGTTGCATATTTAGCACATTTTTATGTGGTTGCTAGGGTGTTCTGAGTGGTGATCCTGTAGCAAAGTTGATAGCGATGGGTTTGATTTTCAGGGAACACACATACCGATAAAAAGTGTAACCTATATGCACTTTTTGGATCTGGAAGCATCTGCCAAATGAATAAATTTGAATGTAATGTAAATGTGGTTTCTAGTCTATTTCTATGATGTTCTGTGTTATGGCTACTGTAGTGTTTGCTTAGTGTCCCAAGTCAAAACAGCCCAATCTGAAATCTTTATGATATTATGCTCTCATTATATGGCTCAGTTACCCACAGTACTTCAACATAACCCTACTATTACTGATAATGGGTATTTAACAATAATCTACTGCTGTTTGAGATGATCATAGCGGCTGCAGCAGCCAGGGGCCATCTCACGCCCTGTATCCCCCACCAACGCCCCCCAGCTGGGGAAGGAAGCACGAGAGAGACGGATCGGCTATGGAGCCCACTGTTTATGCAGCAGCATCCTGCCCATCGCCCCACTACCCACCAACCACACGTACACATGCACACGCAAGCACAATGATGAAGCACATTTGACTCCACACACAGACGTTACAATGAATGCTGTAATTTGAGTTGGCTCACTAATAGCTAACAGCACACAATGACAGACTATGCAAGTAAACATGGCCTAGGTATGGTAGCTCCCTGGTTAGGTTTTGAAACAGGGCTTATGTGTATGTGTTTCTTTGGCGTCATTTAATAAGGCTCTACTTTAGTGCAACCAACCTCAATTTCCACTTTAATTTCTCTGCAATTTTCTTGAGAGAAGGGATTGTGTGTGTGTATGTGAGGTATATCCTTGTGAATCATTTTTGGTGCTGCTGTATATAGTTGCTTTGTCTTCAAGCAAAACCTCAAAAGTGATTCGCTTGGAATAGCATGTTCTTCTGTAGGTTTAAGTAGGCCGCCGTTCCGAATCCGAAGTGCGTCAGTGTTTCGACCGCTAGCCGTCCCACATACTGTATCAACCTCTCTCTCACACACATCAGGAGGTGAGACGGCACTATGGGGTGCGCGTCATCATTTTTGAAGAATAACACTTGCTGCAAAACACATCACATGACAGATGCTCCTAAGCAATATGAATAATATCCTTGATGGTAATATGAATATATCATTGACGTTCGTCCACAACGTGTGTTAACGAATGCTGTGTGAGCAGGAAAGCAGCGTTACTTTTATAACATAAGCATGAATGGACAAACACATGAGCGCACAGTAAACAAATGTCCTTTGTTGGTCAATTTTAGCACGAATGGACAGGCAGATATTGAAATGAATCATGTGTTCTGTCTCAAAAATGCTTGTGACTCCAATCAGCTGTTTGTTAGCAACATAAATGGAGTTCTGTATGTTTGGAAGGAATATGCTCACATCTTTGGCATCTTTAAAACAGATATGGACAGGGATAGTGCAAGGACAGGAAATGATGCGTACAAGAGGAGGAAGTCAATATTATATGTATACGAAGTATACAACTCAATATTTTGATTTCTTTTGCACCCTCAGATTCCAGAGTTTTAAATAGTTGTCGTAGCCCAACAAACCATACATCAATAGAAAGCTTATTTATTTAGCTTTTAGATGATGTAAAAATCGCAATTTCAAAAAATGGACCCATAAGGATATGTGATTCAGGATCACATATATTTTTGACAGTTAGAAGAATGTGTGTATCTGAAACACACTTTTAGAAATGCTTGGCATCAGTGCAGGTGTGTTAAAGTGTGTGTGATGTAGACAGCTTTTACCAATTTCCTAAAGCATTTTGTGTGTGTGTGTGTGTGTGTGTGTGTGTGTTTGTGTGTGTGTGTGTGTGTGTGTGTGTGTGTGTGTGTGTGTGTGTGTGTGTGTGTGTGTGTGTGTGTGTGTGTGTGTGTGTGTGTGTGTGTGTGTTGACAGTGTCATGGCACAGCTTGTTGTGAGAGATGAGTGCGATGACTCTATATCCTGTTGTACCATCGTGACGTGAATCACATGTACTCAACACAACATTCACAGTGATCCACATCACCCTGTTTCTATGTTCCTCTATGAATCCTATAACTAAAACAGACAAAAACTGCTGTTAAAAATACTAAACAAATAAAACCTGTGACCTTGGTGTTGCATGGTGAACTTCAAGAGAGGTTGCAATAACTGCAACCATTCATATCTATTCATATGTATTAGCTGTATGTATTCAATTTTTGACCATATAAACCGAGAACAATTCTACATTTTGCACACAGAGCCATATTGAGATCTCCATATCTCTGGAATTATACTATATAGGGCCGGATAAGTATGGATAGTGAAAGACAAGTTTGTTAAGAACCAGAATCTAAAAGGATGTTAAGATATCTGTAATATGTTTTGGGTTACAAGCATGCAAACTTTGGAAAAATAACACTTTTTTATTATTTATGAACTGTTATTGTTGGCATGTATTGCACCAAGGAAGTCAACAAATCTTTTTTCACTTTCAATATTTTGACTCCAAATGTTAGGAGAAAATGATCGGTTTGAGTCGTAGTGGATTACTTAATACATTAAAGAATACACATTCACCCGTAGTATTTAATATTTTGGCATTGTTTTATTTTTTAAATCATTTTTAGCCAGGGACCACTGGTTGACTTGACACTGAATATTAAGACATTTTAAAGAATAGAATTTAAATTACCGACTTATTCAAGGTTCTCTGAAAACAAGCAGTTCTTGATATCTCGGTGTGGGTGTTGAAATATTTTGACTGTAAAACAGGACCAAAACACCAATTTTTGCAGTGTCCAAATGGTTACTTCTCACAAAATCCACACGTCATATTCCCAAACGTACTGTTGATTGTCACATTGTTAAAAAAGTGTAGTGGACAGGAAATGTAATCGCAGCACCAACGCACACACCAACCTGTCACATCATCAGAGGTGTCGTTTGACGTAAACCGACCGAGAAAGCAGTCAGCACGTAAATGTACTGAATAAACCCCCCAAGATAAAACACCTTCTCGCTGCTTTTCCACTTCGCCAGGGACGTCTTGCTAATGTGTGAAGAATCAGTTTGACCCAAAACTATGCAGCACAGAATGGATGCAGAATGGGTTTAAACGGTTTTAAAATGTGTTTGTTTGGATCTGTACGTGTCATTGTCACCCATCTGTCGTCTTACGTATCAAACAGGAAGTGACCGGTTTACTTCATTATTACTCACAAACATACACTCAACCTCTGAAAGCATCATTTGTAGAGCAGTGTTAAGTCTCCGGTCTTGTCAGCACAGCTTGTCTCTGTACAAAAATCCATTTGTGCTTCAGGGGAATCGTGTGAAATCTGTATAGACATTTCACGAAGCCTGTCAAGAACATTTTGTTAAATCAAAAGAAAAACGTGCAAAGAAAATGAATGCATTTTAGGACCAGTAAGGGTTTTCCTTAGGCCTATCAATATTAGCCATTACTGGGGAAATGATGGACATCATAATCCAGTGAGCTGCATTCCCACTCGATTTCAGACTTCAAAACACATCTTACGTATTCCCTCCGTCAAACTCTCGATCTTGTGTGTCTGCGCCCTAAGCCTTACATCTGATCACCACCACCTTGGTGAGTCAGTGAGGTCCTTGTAGGCTGGTGTGGGATCAGCACTATTGATTCTTTCTTCTGGACTGAGAAAATAAGTGTCTGCTTGATCCCAGATGAGCTCTTTGCTCAGTTTTTTGCATCACGACGATCACATGACCACATAGGAGAGTCGCTGTGTGGCAATGGTGACGTCTCGGCTGAGATAAAACGCTGACAAAATTTGATCTGGTGGTATGTCACCTTTGAATGAACTCACTGTGAAGTATCCTGACTTTCAATACTTGTCCTATAATAACTAACTTATCGTAAACTTGACAAAAGGAGATGTTATGGCAAAGGTAAATATGTAATGCAATGCTCTTTGGATACAAGAGATCAATGAATTCATGTGAACATAACTGTATATAGTAGTAAGTAGTAAATAAATCAAGAAAAACAAGTCACACTGCACTGTATTAATAGCAAATAATCGAGCGTTTAGGCTTAACTGTTTCATAAGGATATATATATCAGGTTTTTTTGGTTGAACTATCTTAGTTGTTTGTAAGTTCAGCTGGGTCACACTGGTTTGAAGGGTCACGATGACTCATAAAACACGTGCACTGCTGAAATGCTTGCTGTGGCTGAAGTCTGAATATTAAACACATACGGTGAGTCATACAAGAGCTCTGTAGGAAGTCATACGTCACGCGATGGAGCTGTCAATCAAGTCATGCAGTAACACGCGCGTAAATCAGACGCTCGGCCGCCTGTTGTGCATAAATATATCAAATATTGCGCGTGTTGGGCTTTCTGCAGACTGAAAGTGTCTCATCGGCTGGGGCTGTAAATGATGTTGTGTTGTTTACCGTCATAGGTAAACAAACTAGCAATCCAAATTAATATTGCAGTAGCGCCATCTAGTGGTTATTACACGTTTTCAGCCAAAGAAGTAGGTGACATTCAGTGAACACTGACACAGATGTGGCATATACTGTACATGAATTCATCTTCTTATAGGTATTATTCATTTAAAGTTAAGCTTATGTCTATTAAGCCCTCCTTTTAGATTCTTCTATACAGATCTAAAATATAGTATGACTCAGAATACAATTACTAATAAGAAATGTATAAAAACATTGTACTGAAAACAAATGATGTAGAATGTAGTACATATAGAAACACAACACATCTAAATTGACCCACAAATATATCCTGCTATTGATTACCTACATTTGATGTATTGTGTTATCCTACAATTGACAATGTACATTAAACCAAAAGCGTATTTGTGTATATTTGTCATAATTGTGTATAAGATCAAGGCCACAAAACTCTTTATTATCATAAATAAGGTCAATAATCTGCCTGACAGCTGTGTGTATTGGGTTAATATAATTTGCAACAAAGTGCCAAGGTACATTTGATAAAAACGACAAGGATATCAAAGTCTAAAAATCATATTCAGCTATGCATAAACCCACTCCCAACATTTTATGGTTAAGCGGTCTTATTCTATTATAATGTAATAATACAGCTAATGGCCTCTAGGTGGAAGGATAGGATCATCGTAGGTACAAAATAATGCTTTATAAACAGCTTTATGGTAATAACATTTCTGAAGTTTGTGGTCAGCTAATATTCAATATTCTCTGTATTTGCAACATGCAAGCATAAACAAGTAAACTGAATATGTGCAGAATTCAATACAACGGGCAACTAGTGTAATGCATTGAACAAATTAACAAACTATTATTAGTATTAAAAAGCAAAAAAAGTAAGGTTAAAAAGTAAAAATGCACAAATATCTTGCCTCTTCTTAAAATAATAATTTTAAAATAATAATAGAAAATATAGGTTACAGAAAAGAACATTTTTAATCAATATATCACAAAAGCAAAAAAGTCAAGTTAAAAAGTACAAATGCACAAATAGCTTGCCTCTTGAATCTTATTAAAATAATAATAATAAAAAAAGAAAAAAATATCATTATATCACAAAAGCAAAAAGTAAAGTTAAAAAGTAAAAAATGGACAAATATCTCGCCTCTTGAATCTTCTTCAAATAATAACAATACAATTATGATCAGAAATATAGATTATAGAAAATAAAAAAATAATAGCAATATATCATAAAGTTTTTCACGGTTCGACATAAATCAAAAATGCAAACCGATCGAGTTCAGTCCAGCAGCGACTGTCACATTGTGTTCCTCTTAAAACGTAACAAAGCGAAATCAGATGTTACTTCCTGCCACAAAGTGAGCAGAGCCTCACTGACGCAGATCTCTATAACATTAGCGCCTCCCTCAAACGTTGCTTTCTGCGTGTGACGTCAATCTTCACGCTTTCACATCCGCGCAACGCTACCGCCCTCACGCGGTGTTTCGTGTAACTACGTGAAGCGAACTGTAGTTGAAAACCGCTCGTGCTCTTCGCGCTGAACGTGCGCAGGGATTGAATGAAAGTACCAGATTGGGTGTAACTTCGCGTTACAGGTAATCAGTTTTTAATGCGTTTTACATCATCACGTCCATAATCTGTTCTTTAAACTACACAGACTGTCTATGTTGTGTTACGCAAACGCACATGTTTATGTTGGAGAAAACGTGCTCGTTCACGCATGCTTCCAGATGCGGATCTGCTGCAGTGAAGTGATGTATTTACGATGCTGGTGTTTAACGGGCTGGATACATAGATGCATTTGGGAGTTACAGTATGTCCCAACACCGCATTGAAGTTGTCATAATTGTACTGTATGCAGTGCACGCGACCGTTAACTGGCTGTGTGTTTAATGATAGTAACAGTGTGGTTTGATGCAGTACATAAATCACAGGAACGTGCTTATACTTTGAATAGGAAATAGCTAACAGTTAAGCTGTTTACTTTACGAACTAATGCATTGTCTATAAATACAATAATTGACATTTTCTGAAAAGTCAGAATCTTATTTCTTGTTATATGAACTTGAACATTTGTGTAACTGGAAAAGCATCCAACACCAAAGTCATATCCCTGCTGGAAAAAACAAAAGAACCATGCCCAAAACACAATAGATTCAATGGTTATAATAGGAATTGTATTGTTTTTAAATGCAAATTATAATAGTGTCTACTGGTATGTCATGGGTTAGTAATAATACCCAAAACACAATACAAAAAGGAATTTTGTAATAATTTTAATGGAAAAAGCGAATGGTTCATAATGGTATTTCAATGGAAACCATTAGAATTTCTATGGTGTTTTCTATTGGGTTTCTATTGTTGTTTTTAGCAGGGATGTACAGTTTCAATGGGATAAATGTATTTACCAAATGCATAATGTAAATGTTTTCTTTCCTATAGTCTCTACCCCATCCATTTCTTTATTTTCCTGCTCACCGGCGCTGTCTTCACACTTATTTTTTATAAGGAGCTCATGAATATTGCAGACGATCGAGGCTGGTTGAACTCCTCTTTTACTGGTTTTCTTCATTCTGGGATCAGGAACAGACTTTGGTCGTCTGGTTAAAAAACTTTTCTTGATACTCCAGCAAGAGTCTATGGTTCGGGCTTTGACACCAGGGTATGTTAGAAATGTTCTATCCACCCTGTGAGTAATATAAACACAAACTGAAACTGTAATTTTATCTTGACAAGCTCAGTTTCTGAATGTGTATGTGCGGGCTGGGGGAAGAATGGAGCCGTTTGGAAAGCACCAGTTTTTTTTTCCAAGCTGTCTGTTTGATAAGCATGACTTCATTGTTACCTCACGGTTCTCCATTAACGCTTATCAAAAACATATGAGCTCCACATGCTGACTGCATTCGGCCATGGAAACTTTCTTTTGTTTTCAAGAGTGTGTGTGTCGGTGGTGGTATTCTTTTTATTTGGCGAGTTACTCTCACTTTCTTTGGTCTTGCCGCTCCACATGCATCTGATTTGTAGTTTCCGTGTTTTTCCTGGTTTTGCATGCGGTGCAGCAACTAGAATTTGCAGACATGGTTAAGAACCGGTTTAAGCTATTTGTAAAGGGCTAGAAATCAATGCAGATCTGTTGATTTCAGTAACACCTGGTCGTGTGACCAGGTTTTATATTTACAATTTTATATTTCGTGTAAATTTTGTACCAATGATGTTATGTACATTTTATTCATTGCAATAGAGGTTTAATGTATTTTAATTTCAGCTTTAAGGTTTAGTCTTTATTTCTAGATAATAGCCTTAACTTTAGTGTCTCAACTTAAACTTATTTCAATTTTTGTTTTGTTTCGGCTTACAAATTACATTTCATCCTATATTTGATCTGATTTCAATTAACAGAAATTCAATAGTTTTTTTCAACAGTTTTAGTAAACTATAACTCAAAGTTGAGAAGAACCGACTTCACAAGGCGTCCATTGACTGATGAAATTTCAGATGGGAAGGTTTGGTTGTAAATATGGACGCACAGTATTCCCTCTCAATTTCAACCCCACCGGCCCTTTCAAAGCCCTCAAAGCTCATCATTTATCCGTCAAACACTCCCCCAAATGATCAGTTTTGAATTGACTCTTTAAAAGTTATTACATAATATTTCAAGATAAAAGACACATTTAAAGTCCATTATTTTGCCATAGTTAAACAGAGGTGAAGTGTGTTTATATTCTGCTTTACCAGTGACCCCACACAGTATTGCAAAATTTGTGTTTACACTCCGAGTGCAAATCAATCTCATGACTCACTTGCTTATCTCTATATTGAGCTGGTAAAGAAGTCATTTAAAAAGAAAACAATATGGAAAATTCTAATTGAGACCACGTTTACACAATGAAAAACTGAAAAGTTTCACGTATACATGACAGCGTTATCAGAACAATCCGCATTTACACGGATCCAGGAAAACGGATAAAAAGGCTGTAGTATGCATGCCAGGCCAGTGGATGGCAATGTTGCTGTGTAAAGTAGCAGGATGTGCCTGCGCACATACACAGTTATAAGTCAAAAGTGCTTTTAATACCCTTGGTCGACGTATATGTGTGTTAAAGTTTTGCAAATGTAAATAATGTGTTAAATCCACATTTTGCTGGAGAAACGTTAACACATAGTCGAGCTGTGAGAGCTCACAGTACTGGAGGTCCGCCATATTGTTTTGGGTGCACTCGCACGACCGAACACGTAATACACATGCACGTGATCGTTTTCAAAAAGTTCCGTCTTGCAGTTTACATGGAGACGAAAATTGTGCCGTTTTCACAAACGTGCACTTTGAGACCCGTTTTCAAAAGTTAGCATTTTCGGTCCCTCAAAACGTCGTTTCCATGTAAACTAACAGCCAAAACACATAAAAAGTTTGGCGTTATTATTTGAAAGCGATCTCGTGTAAACGGCCTCTTAAGCTGCAATTCGTACGTTTTACTTCTTTATTGCATCTAAAGTATGTTTATATTTTCTATGCATGGGTTGAAGTCAAATTACGTCAAACTGACATTTTCAGCGAAATTGTAACAATCGACATCTCAACTTATAAATAATTGTTATCATTTCACCTCTCAAACGTAGGAAAGCTAAGTAGCAAGGTTATTATAGTTTACTAAAACTATTAAAACATTTCTAACTGATGTCAAATCCAAAATATTATTTGTAAACTTAACGAAAGTTGGAAATGTTACCTCAGCAATAAACTGAATTGTCACCAAAATGATCAACTAAAAATAACTAAAAACTCATCTAAAACTGAAGCTGAAATAAAAATGAATTTGATGCAATATATAAAAAATAAACAAATAAAACTATGACAAATGCACTTATCAAAGTATCGCATATCGCAATACATAATAAACATTAAGATGTGTATCGTAGAGGCAATATATCTTTAAATTAAATATATTTTTATGTTTAGCTTAACTGTAGCTCAGTGGTTAGAGCATGGCGCTAGCAACACCAAGGTCATGGGTTCGATCCCAGGGATTGCACATACTTAAAAACAACCGTATAGTACAATGCAATGTAAGTCGCTTTGGATAAAAGTGTCTGCCAAATGCATAAATGTAAATGTAATTGTTAAAATGCAGTTTTAATTTTCTGTGACAGATCTATTCAGTTTTTATTATTTTACATAGAAATGGTTGAATTAAACCTTGAATGTTGTCAATTCTTTAAAAAAAAAAAACTAGGGATAAGCTCATGTACTCGTACTCGTAGTATACTGTTACCAAAAACCGATACCTCATGTGACATAACTGACTGAAATTTGTGCTTTTAAAGTTTATGACAAGCACATAAAATCTTTTCTTTTTTCATAATGTGTTTGAGGTGTAGTTGTAATTATAAGGTTATTCTATTTTTATTAGTATCACTGTGTTGTGCTTGGAAAATTGCCACCTCACCAAAAAATAATGAAAAAATACAGGTAAAGGGATCAGTATCGGTATCGGCGAGTACTAGAAATAAAGTATCGGTACTCGTACTCGGCATTTAAAAAATTGTATCGGTGCATCCCTAAAAAAAAAAACTAATGTTACTAAAAATTGTTAATGCTTTAATTGTCAGTTTCATTTTTTTTTTTTTTACAAATATTGTGATGCAATCGTAATTATAAACACATCAAATGTATATACCCGCAGATATCCACATATTGTTCAGTAGTTTTATTTCATTATAGTTATTTTACATTACTTTCAATTGACAGTTAACATGTAAACAAACAGAGCGTCTGGTCACATCTAGGGCTGTGCAAAAATATCGATATGTGTAACTATCGCAATATTTTTTTAAATCATGTCATATACATACGGACAAAAGTATGTGAAAGCGAGCATGACGAAAAATAAGAACGCTTGGATCTCTCAGAGCTGACGTGTGGGTGTGCTTCGGTTTTAAAAATAAGTCGGGGAGTAATGAGTTAAATAAAACAAATGCTGTTTGTAAGCTTCGCAAGTCATGATGCACCAAGTCACTTGACTATTGCGGTGCATTAGACGAAAGCATAATCCAAAACGTAACAATGATGTTTATTGTGATTTCACGGATGTGACACCCGAGTGTTTACAGCACGGATAAACCAGGGGTTGTATCCCATCTATCGTACTATGTATCATATCGTAAGGCACTTGCCAATACACAGCCCCAGTCACATCTCTGGATGAGCCGGTTTGGCGTATATTCCGGTGTCATTGTCTGAGTGCCGGGAACGATGTCTCTGTGGGCTCAGGGTCAGAATAATCTCTTTATACATGTGTGGGTAGAAACAGGCCACATAGAGATGGTTCTCACAGCCTGAAACACAAGTCAGCCCCATCACAGGAAGTGAGAGGAGGACAGACCCCGTGGGGCCGATTTGGATGTGACACTGAGGGCCTGTTTCACAGACTTTGAATGGGCTTATGTCTTGCCTAAGAGGTCTTTTCCATTCAGAATCACCATTGACATCGTCCCGCGACTGTCAGCGTCCTATTGGACTTTCTAAGCAGGCGTGACGTGACAGGTTTCCAGCCTCAAGTAATTTCGCTGTCATCGCTGAAAGAGATATGCCACTTGAAGGAACAGAAATAACAGCCAATCAGAATTAAGATTGTCAGGATTATTATAGGATTAGTTGTGTCAGGCCTTATCAGAACCGCTTTGATGTGTGAAAGAGTTGTCACGTGTTAGTCGCAGCTTGTCAGGACGAATGAAATTAAATGAATTTTTTGTGAGTCTGGGTTCTTCTGAAGAACACAAAAGAAGATATTTTGAAGAATGTTGGTAACCAAACAACATTGACCTTCATTGACTTTCATTGTATGAACACAAAACCACCGAGACATTTCTCAAAATATCTTCTTTTGTGTTCCAAAGATTCATATACAGGTTTTATACCACATGAGGGTGAATAAATTATGACAGTATTTCTGCATGAACTATCCCTCTATATAGAAAGATTTTGTAAGCGGGTGGTATCGGGCGGGACATGGCTGCAGTTTGACAGTTGCTAATGTGAGGGTCTCTCCAGGGGGCGTGTCTCTGTTGGGAAGGCATTAGTAAAAATGTTCCAGGTCAGAAGTTTAATTGGCCCAATCACTGTCATTTCACATCTGAGAGCAGCAAAATCACTCCCAGATGGGCTTGTCTGTCGCTCGCTCTGCTTTGAAATGTAGACTGAGATTCTGCGGTTGATTTGGTTGGTAACCCTGTGAACTAAAATGTGTATTGGAATACAAAATGTCATCATTTCGAGGATTTGAAGAGTTTGGCATACCAGTCGCCGAATTCACAAAACATTCTTAAGAAGAAAATTCTTATAAATTCTAATTTAGGAAAATGTTTTATGCATTTATTTGGTTGTTTCACATGTGACGTGTATGATATTGAGCCAGAACTATTTAAATTTGAATTCTTATATTAATATAGTAATAAATAAATTATAGCTTTCATTATTAAAAATTTGTACTTTTTACATTTATTTTGGGTCAAAGCGACTTAAAAAACGTAAAGGGTCACTAATATGATGTCGTCATAATGCACAAAAGTATTATAATGAATATATTATTATAACTCTTGCTTACATTCTAGCTAACATGCAATGGTTAATGCCGTTTAACACATCACATGCTAATATATATACATACACATAAGAATGCGAGGCACTGGTCACACAAATCAAGTTTATTGTATTGATAGCAGCCGAGTGTAATCATTGACAAAGCATTAGTCATTTTATTCTTACAAAAAAAGAAAATATTTGAGAACTTCTTAAGAAATGTTCGAGAATCGCACTTAGGAACATTCTTCCTATAATTCCTTTTAAGAACAAATTTTATTTTATTTTAGCCCCAGATGAGTTTATTGTATTAAGATGAGAATCATAAGGAACTTAACAATTATTATAATTTGTTCTGTAGTTGTTCTAAGTATAATATTAAATAATTGTATAATATTAAATAAACGGTATACTGAGCCAAAAAAAGCAAACACATAGAAGCAGGATTTTTTTTCTCACCTTTTGCACTGGACACAGTTTCACATCCTTTTTTTAGCAATTGGGAAATTCCTGTAAAAAAAATTCGATTCATCTGTATGAATGTGTAATATATTGAGACAGTGACACCGCCAAGCACAGGCCCCTTGTGTAAAAACCTTTTCTTTTTAAATGAGAAAGACATTAACAGGTTGAAGCTGAATGCAGGTCTGAACAGCGGTTTTACATCACTTCCAGTCTGAATGGACGACGGGGCTTTGTCACTGTTTAAAAGCAACACTTTGTGTCTGTAAAATCCCCAGGGGGTCCGTTTGTCCGTCGTTAAAATGTGAGAAGCTCAGCGGCATTGCAGTCAAAACAAAGACATCCAACAACTCTTGTCTGTCATTGATATATTGTTGGTGTTTGTAGAGATTAACATGTCAGATTCCAAAGGGTTCGCTTCTTGGTAAGTTGGCTTTATTATTCGCAAATCACGCAGAGTCTCGGTCAGCGAGTCCTGAGATGAAAACTTTAAATCAAGGTCGGTTTGGAGGGGTTGGTTTGTGGTCCAAGGAAGGGAACAGCATGCGGTTTGGGGTTAGATTAAATTTACAACACTTCCTCAAGTTCTGTTCTGAAGACGTCCTCCCTGAATCTTAGCGTACTTTAAGACGACATAATTGAAGGTGGGAATGGTAAAGCTAATGTTTGACTCGGATCAATCTGTCATACAAGCTTTCTGGATTTATGCATGTAGGTTTACGGTTGCGTGTGGATTTCTTTAGTCCGGGTTCGAGGCTGGTACCGTCTCACGGTTATGTACACAAACCTGAGCACACAGGTTTGCTCTATAATATATAGGCCTATACGCAATGCCTAGAGTATATCCCTCCCTCCGGCTAAAACTGTTCAGCTTTCCCAGGAATGTACATGAGAGCATCTTCAGGTTTAGAGCTGGCCTGCGGTCACATGCATGTTTTGTGTTTGTGTGGGTCTAATTTGGATCAGTCCAGTAGAATCATTTTTTATAGTTTCTTGGTGTAATGCAGAGTATTGCAAAACAGCATTTCGTTCAGGATCCCACTGCGCCTCTTCTTCTTTCCTGTAACGGATCATAAAACTTTACACACACTCGATACTGTATATACAACTGTTACAAAACAATAGTATGTTTGTGTTTTGTTTAATAGGTTTGTATGTGTGTGTGACCCTTTGACCGTAACTTCAAGGGAGGTGCGTGGCATCCCGCCCGCAGAGGAAATAAGCTCTATTGCATTGATTGCTCAAAAAGAAAAGAATAATAACCTAAATATAACATCTCATCTGCCTGGGCGGACACACCCTACTTTTAGTTCCTGTTATCAAGTGCCCAACCACATGTTTTTGAAAAGAAATTTCACAAACAGGGCCCAAAAAAGAGAACTTTTTGCCACACCTGCCAATGACAAAACATTCATCATTTTTTATAATATATATTTTTTTAATGGCAATTAGTTAGCAATTTTTTTCGATGTTTGTGACAAACTGTGCCATGCCGATCAACAAACACAGACTGAAAGTTAACTTCAGGCCAGGCATGTGCATCTAATGAAACCGTCTATATCAGCATCAACAAATTCATTCTATTCTTTCTTTCAAATAAATTGTAAACCAAGTTACTTGTAAATGTTTTATTTACCCGACAAGCCAATTCTTACTTGCGTTCAGATTGGAGTATAAGCTTTGGACCTTGCTCACAAACACCACTTGTGTTTATCTGAAGGGTACATTTGAGCAACCCAAACAGTTCTTTGACGTCGTTTCTATCAGGCGTCACGTACAAAAATAAAAACACGCAATTATGCGAAGGTCAACTTCGGAATAGATGCGTGTTGGTGTCCTGTGAGGTTAAACATGTAAGACTAGATGAAAGTCTACACTAACTAAACTTATTAGCTGTTCATGAACTTTTATCAAGGTTTATATTTTATTAGGAATTGAGAAAAAGTATTGTAAGCTAGCAATGATGTTTCTTCTGAACGTGTGTTTGGAGAGTCTGTTCTTTTCAAACTTGTCTTTAAAAATGACTTGTGTTTACAATAGTTATTTTGAGATGCATTAGTCCATGTTTTTATTGACCGTACGGATATAGTTTATTACTGGGTGTTGAAATAAGACCTCTGAGACCCAAGATATGGAGGAACGTGCGCACTCATTCCAAATGCATGGCATTCCCTTCTAATCCTGGACCTCTACAGCCCGGATCGTATGTCTTCAAGCCGCACTGTTAAAATACCTGATAAAAAATATCTGTCTTTAATTTGAACTAGAATGATCGTAAGCAACCTGCTCGCAATATTAAAGCGCTTAGACTCTCAATGATGTCTTACTGACTGCCTCTTTTAAATATTCAATAGCATCTAATCTAGAAACATCTTTGCAGGTTTGTCCTGAAACAGTGGATTGTCAGAACTTTCATTACTAAAAGGCCCACTAGATTGAAACTGGAGTCTTTTCGGTCACTTATTGATGTTTTGGTGTGCAATATGCATCAGCTGATCTGTGGATAAGACTAAAAGAGGTTTAGCTTTCTTGTTTTGCATTTGTTGCATGCTTGCGGCTGTTTACAGGGACCAATCTTGCATTGCATTTACTGTCCTAAGTTTTCTGTTGTGTTGCTAAACAGGACATAAACGGTTGAAACATTTCAAGAGCAAATGGAGGGCAGTATTCTTGCATAATGACTGAAGTCTAATGCATAAACTCTGGTTCCTCACCACTTAAAGGCTGTTTGCTGAATGTGGCAATTTACTCAAGGACAAGGCCTTGGTTTACTCTAAAAATGACCCTGAAAGTATGTGGCACAGTAGGTTCTGTCTGCTTGAGATCAAACACAAGTGTCTTTCTTGATATTTTGTGGCGGTAGACATCTCACACAATGGTTAACAATGTTTTGGATGGTGTTTTGCAGCCATTGAGTTTCCAACATGTTATCACCTTGGAAAAACTTGAACTCACTTTTTAATCTTTATTCTTTATTCATTCTTGTGTAAGGGCATCATTGCCGGCCAGCAGAGCCCAAGGGCTTCTTGGTTTCGAGCCACAATCCTTTTGTGAGGTTTCCATTTATTGAATCGACCACCATCAATCATTCGCTGTCATGGATCCCCATGGTATCGCAACGTTGGTATTTTGACAGCAAGAACACATCAACTCAACCCCCATGAGTAAAGCTGATATCATTGTCTGAGGAGTCTCCTACTGTTTTGTGTACATTCAGGGTTCACAATATTTCTTGACTCCTACAAGAATCAAGATCATTTTATTGCTTTTAGGTCAATCCTTACAAACCTTTACAACAGTTCGAAGGAATAGTTCATCTAAAAATGAAATATTAAGACAGAATTTGCTCACCCTCATGCCAGATGTGTACGTCTTTTCTTCAGCCAAACATTGAGTAATTTTTTTTATAATATCCTGGCTCTTCCTTCTGCTGTAATGGCATTGGATATCGCATATCCATCCATTAAAAATGTAATCCACACAACTCCAGGGGATTGATGTGTTTATCAGTAAAAATTATTAATATTTTCAGCATTCTTGTGCTCATTCAAATCACTTTTACTCACGAATTCACGCAAATGTAAGTAAAAGAAGATATATTTGAGAAGTGGAATGGAGGTCAATGGGGTTCAATGTTGTTCGGTTACCAACATTCCTCAAAATAAAGTCATACAGGTTTGGACTCACATGAGGGTAAATAAATGAAGATAGCATAAAAATTTTTGTGTGAACTATCACTTTAACCAATGTTATTGTATATGTAGGCCTATATGTTGTTGCAGTGTTGTAACAGTGTTGTTCTAATGTTGAGACACACATTGTTCACTGTGAGATACTGGAGGCCTACAGATTATCAAAACACTCCTATCAGAGTTTCCACTGAGGATGTGCGGTTGCAAAAAAAAACAGATACGCGCTCAATACACTGCAGACCTATATGCTTGTTTTGCTTTATTCTGTAAGACTGTGTTTGAATGACACACGTGCACTGCCACTTGTGTAGAACGGGAAACGCAATCCGTTTCCTCTTCCTTTTCTCGATTAAGCGGACAGGAAGTGCTCTTTCTTTTTGACAGATCGGATAGGGATGGTCTCGCCTCGTGGGTCAAAAAGCTGACACAACAGGCTCTGATGAAAGACAATGTTAATGGTGTCACTTTCTTCTCTTGAATTTGTATTTGTCAGTTGAATGTACGTGGGTTGTCCCATTGTGATATTCTGTTCAGAGACCAGTGACCCTGTGATGTCACGAGTCGGGTCTCCGTGGTGACGGCGGCCACCGGATGGATCTGCTACATGGCCTGTGTCACGCACTCTTAAAACAGTGACTGCTGTAAGATTTGAGTTTCAGTGCAAGAGAGGAATGTGTTTTGTTGCTCAGTTCATTATAATGTAAGAACACTTGACAGTGCCATAGACTAGAAGGGCCACACAAATCTCCTTCAAAGAGATCAGTTAAAAATCTAATCGACCCTGGATCCAGGGGGGCACAGTTTTTGTGGCATTTTATGAAGTATAGAAATTTTGTGCAAGCAAACATCAGAAAAAAACAACCACCAGGCAAATGAATTGATGTTCCAGCATTGTGCAATGTTTTTGGGGGCCTCAAACAGATGCACCCTACATAAATGAGGCCGAACAAGTTTAAGAACCACTGGTATACGGCAAAGCAACACTTTGTCTAAAAATATTTTTAAAAAAAGCAAAAATCATCTATGGTTGAACAACAAGAAGGATTTTCATTTTTGAGTAAACTATCTCTTGCGCACCGGCATTCCGGATCCTCAGCCCGCAGATAATTCCATCGTGCACTGGGCGGCTGCATTCACCGATGGAGTTCAGGGTCACTTAGATAACATCAGTACTTACATAATTATGTCTAGCCAATGTTGTGCTAGGCACAGCTGGTGGCCTCAGAAGAGAGATGATTCCTGCTCTGCCACATACATCAGCAGGCTGGTCGCATTTCTGATGCAACCCGACACACTCGCCGTCTGAACGTTTTCATGGCCTTCAGAGCTTAAGGGCCAGCTGGAATTTGAGTTTTTGTGGACCGTCTCAGTCTTCTCGGCTGAAAAACAACAAGCTGTGCCCTTTGCGGGCAATGAGACTCTTATGCAACACTGGATCATTAGAGCAATTCATCTGATTCAGTCAGACCTCTCTGCTGTGTTTGACTGTTATTTTGTCAATCCGAGATTCAGGGAGCTTGCCTGAAAACTGACTCAGATCTCGGACACTTTTACTTTTTTATAAGGGAAGCATTGCATTAACTGTATTTAGCCACCAGACAAACTTAATGAATAATAAAAACGCATAACTGCATTAGAGATAGCGGGGCTTTGCGTCTGATACAGTCTATGGTGGCCAGACTTGGCCTGAACCCAAGGACATGATCAAAGAGCAGAGAGGAAGTTCACTTTAAATTTCTAGCAAAGTATACTTCACAAAATAACGGATGGGTGAACGTTCAGTAAACCATCTCAATATGTGAGTGCTGTTGCTTTGCCAGAACAGATGTGGCCTGGAAATCTCCAGGGAATTTTTGCCAAATGCATAAATGGAAATCTCTTCAATAAATGATAAAGCCCTGCAGGACTGTTGTAGTGATTGACAAGTTTTGAACATATGAATCCAATCAGGCCTATGTATGCTAGAGTAACTTTTAATGTATAACCGTGAGTTTCTGTGTTGTTAACACAACCAATTTAACACTTTTTGACTAAAATAAATTTCTTCAAATATGTTGCTTATAGTGCACAACAGCTTAATCTTACTTATGTTAAAGAAACAGTTCACCCAAACAGTTCTTGGCTACCATTGACTATATAAATTTCATGTTTTTCATGATCTTAAAACCTTTGGATCTATCGTTTAAAATGTGGCTGAAATTATGAATGTGAAATGAAATTATTATGTGAAGAAACATCTTGACTTTAGCATCAGATGATTTTCTATGCGGTTTTGCAGTTTTTCCGCCATCTGCTTGCATGCATTCGTGTTAAAGTTGATTAAGCGACAATCCATAACCTTAATCGATTAAATTGTAACAATCGATTCATCAATCATTGATTAATTGTTAACACTTTTAAACAGAATATAGTCAGATTTTTTTACCTGTACTTATTTTTGCGTTTCATTTGTTAGCTATGTAGCAGAAAGGAATTCGCAAAACCGGTTGAAAGTGTACAGACCACTTTGGAAAACGTAAACAATGCTGAAGAGCTTCCTGTTTTATTTTTCTTAACACTACACAAAAGTTTGAACAGAATACAACCAACTGATCATTTATAACTGAATCAAACGTTAAGCGCATGTTAAGCAAATATCATTAGGATTTACCAGTATATGTATAAGATTTTAAAAAGAAAATATTAATGGAACCGGAAGTGCTTCTGGACCAGTGTTTACATCTTGCGAAGTGGTCAATATACAATTCTAGGGGTGGGCGCTATGACCGAAATCTGTTTCTTTTTAATCTTAACCCCAAAACCATGTCCATACCACAGATATCACAGCTCCTGTTCTTGAAGATTTCTTAATGTTTCTTCATCTCAAAGCAGTGAAGGAGCGCTGAATGTGAATTAGCCACAACCACAAATTTACATACCGCTGCATACACGGAATAGAAAAATCAGTTACGATTGACATGTTTCCATTCCAAAAACCTGAACGTTTGGGCAACGCCCAGTTTTTTTTAAATATTTTAAAATATCACGTTTCTCTTGTTAATACGTCAGATTACAGAAACAAAGGGAGTTTAATCTTTCCAGTATGTAGTTATCATTGTCCCCCAGCTACAAATTCTCAGCCTGTATTCAACAATTAAACAAACACGATTTACTCATCCATCATCGCAGGGGCACGGCAGCCGGTACGACCAGAGGAAGTCTGCTTGATTTAAAAATCATTATTTCTATACGTCATCTCACTCTTTGTGTACTTGTGTTTGCTGACGGTGCTCGGCAAACAAGGTTTTAATGGTCCATTGTTGACACAAAGAACCACTCTGGTTGTACCAGAGACAGAAACCTGTTTTTAACCTGCCACAGTGCAGAAAGAGCAAATATGATGTGGCGAGCCCCCTGGGATGTACAAGCCTAGCGGTGACGTGGAGCTCCGTGTGTAGTACATACTGTAGCCAAAACATCTACACACAGTTCTATGATACAACGTCATTTCATCTCACAGCTGGAGATTTTTCACTTGAATGAAAGGATGAGATTTTTAAACAAACAGCATGTGGTGTATGTATGGGTGTTTCCTAAGTCCAGAAATATCTGTTGTACCATTGTCTCCTGAATTCATGAAGTTCAAATGAAATGCAGACCTCTTTCCAAGACTGTATCAAAAATATATCAAGACATTTCTCAAAATATCTTCACATACTTTTGATCTTGTTATCATCTTGCGTAAATCACTTAACATGCAATCTCTGTAAGATACGATCCGCATGCTTTGACCTGACTGTGGAGACAAGGCGGTTTTGGCTCATTTGATACACACTGATCTCCTGTGGAGTGTGATGTGCACCCAAACACACAGATGGATGTCAATGTGACCTTTTCACGCACTCGGGCTCATTTCATCCTGGCTGTGAATTATCTTCTGTTTTAACTGCAAATGAGGGCAGCATATGCAAAATGTCACGTTTATGGAT
Source organism: Oreonectes daqikongensis (assembly GCA_026939265.1). Classification (NCBI taxonomy): domain Eukaryota; kingdom Metazoa; phylum Chordata; class Actinopteri; order Cypriniformes; family Nemacheilidae; genus Oreonectes; species Oreonectes daqikongensis. The sequence continues at coordinate 3,486,390 of JAOTQM010000047.1, read as the reverse complement.
GAATATTTAATACCAATACAATTAACTTGTAACCTTGTTTAGGGTCACCGTAGTTCAAGCAGTAGACCGTGACGCTAGCAATGTCAAGCTCATGTGTTTGATTCCACACATATACACGTGTATATTTAAGAAATATTTACATGTGTATATACATTTTTATATTTGTTTATAATTTATATTATATAACAGTATAAATAATTAATATATAATGTTTCTTAAAAAACATGTATGTGTACTTATACATAATTATTACACACACACACACACATACATTATGTAAACAAAAAGGTTTATTTTGCATACGATTAGTCGTAAATATTTGTTTAACAGCCCTACCCCTAATATATGTGATCTGCTTGGAATCAAAGTTATTGGGTTAGTACTAGAGCTACTGTCAAATCAAAAATGCAGTATTTTTGTCTTGTTTCCAGTTCAGATGTCTAAATATTAATAAAACAACATATAATTACTTGAGAAGCACAAATACATACTATATTATATTATTATTTTCTGTCAATTGTATAAAACATTAAGAGAGTTGATGCTTAAAAATCTTGTTTTACCTTTGTTACGTTTAATTTTCTTTCCCTATTGACAGATTTTGTTTTTGTTTAAAGCAAAAATGTCCTTTATTTAAAATGTCTTTGTTGTTGCATTTCATGCTTAGGGGATTGTTGACTTTGCATATGTATGTGATTTGAATTGTTTGGCATTCGCATACACATTCCACACACTGGAAGAGATAACATTGTACGTCACTATCGGAAAGGAAATTCACAAAGTCATCTGGAGAGAGATCTATGATAAAACCTCTGCTGGCTTTTTGTAGCTGCTTACTTTCAGTTGTTTGGCAGCGTTTACTATCCAATGAATGAATGAATGTGATGATCTTTGTGTTTGTGTTTATTTTAGGCGTCACTGGAGCTAACAGGCGGCGTGGTCTCCGGCTCCCAGCAGGTAAGACTATATAAAGCACATTCCCACAGCGAGTCCTTGAACTGCAGCTTCACGACACATTCCATGCAATGCACAGCGAGTCCAGTCCTTAACTTATGACCTTGGAAGAATCTGTATGTGCTTTTGGATTGGATATCCACTGTCTTAGGGAGAGAGAAAAATGTAACTAAAAACTTTGCCGTGTCTAAATCTTCTGGGGAAAAAAGGCAGTGGACAGCTAGTTAAGTGGAGTTTGGACATTATCCGAATAAATGACATGGATTTAGACACAACGAGTTGGCGAGACATTTTACAGCACTGGAGCAGGAAACGCTGGCGGCTTTAATGACCACAAACACGAAGCTGTCTGTTTATAGCCTCAATGCTCTGTTTCCATCTCACTCGCGTTTTCTTTGAGCCCTTGTGATGCCATTGCTCTTACAAAGAGAGAGGGAGAGAGGAGAGAGAAGAGAGAGAGAGATGTTGTACAAAAGTGTCGTACATTAAAGTTATAAAAAATTCAAAATAATTTAATGTAAACAAGCATCACATTTTGCAAACATTACAACAATATTGGATGCAAAGGGAAATTATACTCTGTTTCCAAATGTTTTTTTTATTCCTCACTTTAAAAAGTTATATGTTTCTCCACATATTATTATGCAAACATTTAAGTTTTACATTTTTGCATTTGACTATGTAGAGAGAAACACTATATATATTTGATACTGATTATTTGGGGATAATTTAATATAAACTAAATGTCGCTTTAAATTTATAGTTTACTCAAACATGAACATTCTGTCATCATTTATTCACTCTGAATTAATTTGTGGGTTGATACTTAACATGTTTTCTTCAAGTTGCTTTCTTAACTATGCATGATTATATAGTTGTATTATTTTTTTTGTATTATTATAAGTATTGGTTTTCCCTGCAGTCACTGTCTGAACAGATCTTCACCGGGCACAAGACTACACTTTCTCATAAGCATCATTGTAAGATGCCAGCTGTAGATTGAATTACACTTCCTGCCAGCACAAAGTGATTTCTGACATCTGGCTTATATCTAGCCAGAAGAGAAACACAATTGAAGTCCTGTAGATGTATAATTTATGTTTGCTGGTGGGTAAAAATGTAAAAGCAGACAGTTGACATAATGGTGATTATTTCTGTGTATTACATTTCTTCTGTAAGAGTAGAAAATAACTGGGTATGTTGGGTAACATCAAGTGTTGTTTTGGGAAGCTTTAGGATCAGTTGTTTCTTTCTAAGCAGATCCGGAAAGGTTCTTTGTCTTTTGAATGGTTGTTCTCCCCCGAGGAACGGTGCTCCTGTTACAGTGATGTTGCAAATCAGGGGCATCCGAGGACACGGGTGATGTCTGGACTACATTCAGCAGATATTCAGATCCCCTTATATATCGGCTCCCACTTTCAATGCGACGGCTCATGATGCCATTGATCATCTTATACACATTTTGTCACAGGAATGTGGTTAGATAGACTCTTTATTTACTGTATATCATTAATTTTATTTCCGCTAAATCTACTTAATAATGCAACCGTTCTACTCAGGATTACTGGTTAAGTGGATTTGGGGCGTTGTTATAATCGTAATCCTTTAAATCATGATTCATTGCGGATTTTGTTCCAAAAAAAGAATTACTAGAGCCGCTTTCCGATTCGGTTTCCGTCATCGTTTCGGGGAAACAGTCTAAAGCAGTGCCACATAGCGAGAAATCGCTGGCCGAATTCCTTCCTCTTGCACTCTCTGGTAGGTTTCTTAAATGTCTTAATGTAAACAAGAGGTGAATAATGTCTTGAGATCTGTTTAATGTTTACGATGCACCTTTTGAAGTACTTTGGTCGTCTTTTTGAAATAACAAATAAACACAGACTGCTAAACCCTTTAACGAAACAGATGGAGTCCCATCGGCAATACGAGTCATTCTCTGCTGCCTCATTTTTTGGCTGGACTGCAAAAGTCGTCCCAGAAGGCCGTTCAAGCCTACGCTTTTCTTCTTTTTTGTTTTTTCACTGCACACCAAACTCAACATAGCGATTACATCACTCCCCACCTCCAATATGATGTCACTGGTGCAAAGAGTGTAAACAACCACTTTTAAGGTATAAGTGTATAATAATGCATCTTATTTGTAACGTTGGACAAACTAGTTTGACAGTAATATACTCATACCGTATAATGACAAAAAACTGACATATAGGGTCTTATGCATAAATAAAAAATTTTACAGTTTAATTGTTGACGATGTTTCTCAATGTTTATCGCAGGTTTATATGACGTTGTTTATTAACACTGAAATCATACCATTCAATTGTTAGAGATAATCTTTTGTTTGCATCTGTCAAGTTCTACAATAAAAAAAAAAGGACTTTTAATTTGTGAAGTCACTGGATTATGTAAAATATGTATTTATAATATAAACACCCACCATGGTGTCCAGCATGTATTTCTGACTTTACTTGTGGATTTTGTGGAAGGTTTGTCTTGGTCTTATCTCTCTTTTTCCCTCGATGGTGTGGGGTTTATGAAGGCCTCCTTGTTGTTTTCCAGCTGGCCTTTCTCTGGATACTATCCTGTGAAAACAACAAACCCATGCTGGTTGGATCACTTCCCATTTTATTACTTTTTCTTTCTTTTGTCATTTTATCCGTGTAGTCATATGGTCATAATGATTTCCACGTATTATTTCAAAGGCACATGACTTTTAGATATGGCCTTAAAATATATATTTAACAAAACGTTTATACCATTGGTCGCAAAAATAATGACAGGTTGTCTGAACACTCTCTCTGTATTGGTCGAAGAAATAAAGTCCCGCTTTAAACCTAAACCATTGGTAGCATTGTTGTTACTCCGTTGCAACCTCAAACAAACAAAGCAATTTTCTATCACTATAGTGTTATGTCAATAATACACAAGTATTTATTCAATACTAAACATTATAATAGAAGAATAAAAATACCCAGTATTGCTAGATGCTAATGCTAAGTAGAAATGCTAGCTGTACCTTTATAAGGTTGCGTTTCAGTTAAGATGCTGCTTTAGAAGGCAGCTGCCTATGTAGTGAACTTTTTAGGTTTGGGGAAAGAGCTCCATTCTTACAGGCACAGATGACATCGTAAAGCTGTTGATTTTCCTGTTTGGTCCTCTTGTAATGTAAAAAGAGTCGGACTGCATGCGATAACTCATTTCATTACAGTCTGCCTGAAGTGACTCAACTGCTATAGAATGCAGAAAACACTGTGTGTGTGCGCGCGCGCGGTTTTTCAGTTGAGTGTTCCCTGTTTAGTCAGAGGATGAGTAAAACTTACATTTATTTACGACTTACACGTAGGAGAGCATAAAACATTTTGTCAACACACTAAGCAGTACCGATAACTTCCGAGTTTTTTTAAATTCAAAACATTTTACACCAAACAAAATGGAGTAACTACTATACTTGAAAGTCAACATGAAACGGAAGTAACAATTGCATTCTTTTCCATATCGTGACGTAGTGAAAAGGCTTCTGAAATGAGAGAAAATGTAGGGCACGACTTTATTTCCCACATTTTTCAAGGTCGCTTTAGCTTTAGTCTTTATCGATTGATGATTGGCTATATTTATTGGAAGGCGGGACTTCCTTTGCTAGAGTGGCCATATTGAGCATTGCAATCCCCCCTTTAGTAATAGCTGTGCCGCATTTTGTTAATATTTAATATATTTGTTAAGGATGTCTCAGAATTGACTATTTTGAGATAATTTAGTATATTTGAACTTGGATTATTATTTAGGGTCTCCCCAAAACATTGTCATCCACTCACATTATTTAAAATATGCCTTCAAATTTTCACATCCCTAGGCTGTTGCATACTTATTGAAACGGATTTGCAGAAAAAAAACAATGATATACAATTAGGGTTTCCTCACCTTGAGCCTTGAGATGTTGTTCCAGTTTGCCAACCCATCACAGCTGTTTTGTGTGAACGTATAGGCTCTCATCCAGCACCAGAGATGACCTTTTGCCTTCAGTTGCTGAAAGGGGCTACTGTATTATTTTTGGGGAATTTCTCACTTTCATTTGGGTTTGTCTCACACTGTCCCCTGTCTGCTACATTGTGTGTCCCATCAACAGACACATTGTCCCGGGCTGAACTAGTGTAGAGTTATGCATTTGGCTTTCTGGCTGAGGAACCAGAGTGGAGAATCTCAAAGGGCTGTTTTATTGGTTGGTCTCTCTCTCTCTCTTACACACACACATTCTTTCTTGCTCTCTCTGACATTTTTGTAATTATTTGGGGTTGTCGTAAAATTAAAGGTAACCCCCTTTTTTAAAGGAGCAATGTGGAGATTTTAGCGGCATCAAGTGGCGAGGTTATGAATTGCAACCCATGGCTCACTCCAAAGCTCACCCTACCTTTCGAAGCACTACAGTGGCTGACACAGGTTTTTTACGAAACACGCTCTGTGGGGAGTTTGTCCGTTTGGGGCTACTGTATTGACGATACCTAACATTAACAAGAATTTTTAAACGCTTAAATCTATATTCATTGTTAGTTCATGTTAGTTGACGCGTTTCCTAATGTTAACAAATACAACCTTATTGTAAAGTGTTACTGATGAAGAGTTCATACTGTAGAACACTAAATAAATAACAATGTTTAGTTTATGAGATATATGCTTGGAGCATTTTGTGAGATATTTTGCAAATCGTGATGCGTCACATCAATCAGAACAGATCTCTATCACCAAGAGTTTATTACTGATAAGAATTTTCCGCTATTGTTCATGTTTTGGCACAGACAGCACAAATGACCTTCGAGCGTTTTCAACCCTTTTCATCACCCTCCACGTTTCTGACTTGTCGACCCCGTCCAAAAACACAGTTTATCTAACATCAACCCTAATTCTGGCACAGAAACAGGAAAAGGCTCATAAATGATGTATTTAGAAATCTTGGCCGCGTCCTGCCAATAATAAAAAGCTTATTGCTCTTTGTAGGGGAATTACGCATATATGTTTTAGGCGCCTTTAAAATGTAATTTTAATGGAGTTTGAATCCGGAATGTACTTCATACTCAATGTAGCGGCTTTTTATTTTCATTGGTGGAGCTGTAAAGCTAGTACAACTGCAAACATTCAATGTTTTTGTCAGTTTGATTTAATGGTGCCCAAAAATTAGATCGGTTTATTCATCCAATGTTTTGTGCGCTGATGATTTAGTATGCATAAACTATGCATAAACTATAAAGTATGCACTTGATGGAAAAGCAGCCAGTTTGATGATTTCTCTCTTTACTTATCAAGTGTACACTACAGGTCATGCATGCTCTGATTGGTTTTCAATTGGCATTTACAGTTCATTTACAATCTGGCCAGTCAAATATAATGCCAGAAGGCTTTGTTTTATCACTAACAAGAGCTTGTGAAAGCAGGACAAGATGTAGCCATAGGTCACATGCCCTTTTTACACTTCTTTCATGGTTACATGTCCATAATGTGTTTGTCAAGTGGCATTCAGACGTTTTAATAGACATGAAACATGAATAATCTCACAGCTATATGTGGCTTTCATAGATTATTCATCCCTGTGGAGACTGGTAATAACTCATGGAAACATTTACCCCTGCAGCATTATTTTAATTTTACACATATGCTTGTTTTCACCCACACATCTGGATGTTGACCTTTGTGAAACAACATCAGAATGGGTTGAGTAAAGGAGTTGAGGATAGTCCTACAGACCTGTACTTTAAACACATGTTCTGAAGTGTTACTGCAATTTTTTCCCATGTGAGAAAGATCTAGTGCCTAGCAAGTTCCTGTACAAACTTGAGGCCAGACAGCTTTTCCTTGGTTTCGCTTGTCTTTATGATATACTTGTGACTAAATAAGGCTAGGTTCTGATAAGGGTACTGTGCTCCATGTTAAAAAAGCTGACGTCTATGTCTCTGACATTCCAGGATATTTGCTCGAGACCCCAGGGGCCTCTGTGTCTTCACAGTGCATTTGTACTGTACATTATAGCTACAGTAAATAGGATTTTTAGTGCTGTCAAATCGCGATTAATCGCAATTAATCGATTCCAAAATAAATGTTTATTTATATAATATATACATATGTATATATAAATACACAAATATACATGTTTATATTTAAGAACATAGTACATTTATACAGAGTACATTTATTTTGTGTTTAACATTTACTAATCGTGATTAATCGCAATTAATCGATTTGACAGCGCTAGATTTTAAACATTAAAATTTCCAAAAACCGTGGGTGTATGACATCAATGTATCACAAACTATCATGACAAAACATGAGTCTCTTGACAAAATCCAAAATATTAGCTGTAGCGTCTAGCACACCAATTTATTGTTGTTTCTATCAAGCCACTTTTGTTTGTGTATAACTATTGTTTTAGTCAAGTATGTGCTGTTTGGAGAATGTTTTTCATTCTGAGGTTTTGGTTGGTTTCATTTCTGAGATTTCCAGAGCTTGCCTTCTGCAACTTCGATTCTGACACTTCTTAGAAGTCTTAATTTTAATATCTGGAATACTCCGAATCTTTCGTTTCTCTCTACTTTTCCCGACATTAGCAGATTGTAGCTTGCAGCTGCCAGGTCCTTCTTTGTCAGCTTTTGGATCGCATGAGGCTTTTCCTCCTACATGAGTAATTGGTTACGTATTGATTTTTGAGGTCCCTGTGAGACCCGTGCTTACAGAGGCCCTGCTGAGGACTTTCATTTGGGCTGTCTGTGGTCGTATCTTCTCCGGTAACTGCCGGTCCTTACTGTCTCCTTTAGTCAGCACTCCTTAGCTAAGCTCTGTCGTTTACTCGACAATTAAAAATACATCAGGAACGCAGGTCAGGTTGTGAATTATTTGCCCAGTATATGTATCCTTTTTAAGATAGTTTGTGTGAGACATGTCAAAGTTCTTTTAGACTTTACATTAGAAAACAATAAAGTGATTTATCTTATGGAGGCAAGTTTTGAAAAGTGCTATACAAAGTTACAATAATTTTTGGACCCAAAAAGATATTTTATTAGAGTGAGCATTCAACATGTTCCTCTCAAGAATTCTCTCTTTGAAAATGGTTTAGTTACATAGTGGCCATAAACTAAGATTTGCTACATGCAGGTCATATAGGGGAGGGGCATTCTTTTTAGAGTGCTTTTGATTGGACAAACATCTGTGTAGTGCATGATGAGTCATGAATATTTTATGGACATTGTACATTTTTAATCTGTATATTTTGGTTGACCAAAATAATCAAGATTATAATTGTACCCATTATTGCGCAGACCTAGTTGAATTGAATTTTCTCTCAGTTCTTAGCAAAGCTATATGCTCCTTTTATGGGACAAGTAAGGTCTACGTCAGTTTTTTGGTTATATTTTTTCAATGTTTTATCGACTGAACGATCAATACCCTGGTATCCAATAAACAGACCGAACTTCTATACCTTAGCATTGTTTTCGTTCATTTTAGTATGCCATCTACCCTTTAAAAATCCATAGTTCTTTTGTCCTCTTGAAAGCTTCTCTCATGAATATAATTCCAGAAGTAAAATAATTTTTATTTACTTTTACAGAATTTTTTTTGCCTTATTCAGGGGCTGAGATGAACTAGACATACATTTACCAAATACTTGTTCCATAGAACTTTTAAGACGTATGAAAACCTTGACGGTGATGCAGGAAGCGTAAAGTTCATGGCTAAGTGTTGCCCTTCTAGCTTTGGTTTTCACATGTGAGGTGCTAAGCAGCCTCTGCGTGTGAACCCCGTGAGGTAGACATGTTGAGTTTGGGTTTAACGGAGGTGAATTTATGAGGAATGCAAAGCTGGTTTGGGTCAACCGCAGCACTTGTGCATTTTCACCCTCGCTCTCAATTTCCATCACCACCTCTGGATTTACTGCAGAAGATTTCTGTGTAAACAACATATAGGTCTGACTCTTAATTTCGGAGTGGATACACCATATTTTTGTCATTGTTCAACCATTTCAACCTGAAACCTGGTTTCCACTCCGCACCGAAGGCCGTGCTAGTTTGTAGCCACTTTTGAAAAGCTTTGGCTTTGTTGCGGTCTGATGCTGCGCATTGTTCGGACCGGGTAAACCTTCAGAAACCAATGAATACCACATCTGAAGAGCGAGCGAGAGGACAAGAAAAGAAAAAGGAATGAAGTAGGAGAGGGGGCAAGCTCTTTTTCTCTTTTCCTCATTTCAGGCCCCCTCCCTGAACCTCCCTTGAGTTGCAGGAGGAGTGCCAGAAGACCAAAAGGAGGCAGAGAGCAGGAGAACAAAACTTGAACAAAAGCCAGCCGGCAGGGCTTTATTGCGATAGCCTTCTTCAATGTGCTGAGAGAATTTTAATCAGACACCCCTCCCTTCGTGCTTGTCTCTTTTTTTGGGCTCTTACTCTCCTTCAGCCGCTCCTAGCCGATAACTCTTGTATCTTCTCCTGTGGCGACTGAAGGTCCTGTGCAGGAACGCTGGACGTCTGGATGTTGAATGCGAGACGTCTGAGAAGACGACGACACAGTTAGGACATTCTGGAATTTGTGCAGGTGAATTTTCTTTTTGATGCATTTTTACTTTTCTTGTGTGCTGTTATCTCCCCTGTGGTGTTGAGCTGCATTCCTCAGCAGAGCTGCAATGCGGAGTCGCCTTGCTAGCCTGATTTCTTCATGGATTTCTCTAGAATCAAAAATGGATTTGTTCAAGAAGCTAAGATACTCAAAATTAGTGTGCGATATCCCGAACCCCGGCTGTGGTTATGAATGGAACACGGCGAGCTGTTTGTATATTATTGCTGAATTCAAACCGAATTCTCTAAGCTGTCATCTTGCGGCCGGGTAAATAAATAATTCATTAGCAGACAAAGCAGGGCCAATCCTGGGCCGGGTTCCAGCTCCGAATCAAAGTCAGATGGACTTGACTCTGGGCCTCTTTCTGTGTGTTTGAGGACACCGCTTGGACAAACCTTGACAGACTGAACCATGTGCAGGTCAAAGGTCAGACTTTTGACAACATACTTCGGTTAATAGCAGAAAGACCAAGGGCTGATTTTTTTGGGAGTGCAGATGGGTTAGCAAAGGTGAAGAAGCTGTGTACGTGCAAAAAAACCTTTTGTACAGGAAGAATAACAACAAATATTGAAACTTGACTCTTATATTGAATATTGAAACTTGTCTTGTCGTCTCCCCAAACTCTTTTTGCTCTCCGCCTGCAGGGCAACATATGGTGATGCATTTGAGTGTCCCGTCAACGGCGTGTTTGTATTTCATACGCTTCTGTTTGCGAACATGATCTTAAGTGGGCATAAAAGCAGGTTTCTCTCAGGTCCTTTGGCCCATTACTTATGGAGTTTACAGATGAATGCTTTTCGTTCATAGATGAAATGCCATGATTTCACATGATTGTTTTTGCCCTCTTTATAAACCTTCATGTCCTGTGTGTGTGTTTGAGAGCAGAAAAGATAATGTTAGAATTTGTCTAGTCAGTATTATTTTTGGTTACCAGTAGAAGAACTGTTACTTGACAAAACTTAAATGCGACAAAGATACACGACCCATTCAACAAACTGTTTATTTAATACAATTAATATACAATAAATTTCAACAAATTGTTTATTTTATACAGTTATTATACAATAAAACATTATTATAAATTAAATTAAATATAAATAGTTTTATTATTAGCCACTAGCCAGACCGATCAACAAGCACAGCCCGAAAGTTAACTTCGGGCCAGGTGTGTACGTCCAATGAAACATCTATAAATAGTAAACATTAAACAATTGTGTAAACAAGGGAAAATTCTCTCAAAATGTACTTACCCTTATGCATTCCCAAATGCATTCCCCATTTATTTTCTTCAGTTTACACACAAACTAGAAATGTTATATTAAAGTGTCATCATGTTATCTTCTCTTTGAAAGAACCAATGAGATTTGAACTCATTGACTTGTCACTTGCCGATTTGAATTTAGCACTCGAATCTGTTTGTATTTGAATATTGCTGAATAAGCTCAAAATAGTAATTGTTTTCTCTCACAAAACGTATCTAATACAGGGAATATACTAATACTACAGTATTTTAATACAAAATTATTTGTTTGTGTTCAGCTGAAAAAAGTAAGTCAAAAACATCTGAGGTGGCAAGAATGATGAAAGAATTTTTATTTCTGGGTGACTGTTCCTTTAAAGGAGCCGTTCATTGTTTTCCAGTGTATTAAAATATATTTAATTGTTTTTAATATTGTTTGGTTAGGTTTCACATTTGCTGACGCTTTAGATAAATCTCATCAAGCTCATAAATCTATTTCCAAAGCTGGTGCTGACAAAATGACAACATGAAGTGGGTGAACAGTTGTATCTAGCGTTGGAAAGCCGAAGAGCCTGCTCCCATATCTTAGGGCTAACAGTAAATCATTCTTTTATCGGTGTCAAATGATGGCATCACTCAGCTTTACAAGCCCCGCCCACATATCCCAGAATCCCCAGAGCTGCTCAAGTATGTGCACAGGCGTCATATAAGAGTCAGTATACTGGAGTGACTGGCGCTTTCCCCATTACTAAAATGCCTAAAAGCTATCCCAAGAGATGTAAAAGCTATGTCTCTGCACTTTGTCCAATAGTAACACAGTATCCAGTTGCCTGTGGTTTTAACACTTGCTGTAAATTATTGTATTACTGTTCTAAAAACTCAGATGTGTCTTTGAAATACAAAGTGGAAGTGCTGCAAATCATGTTTTCTAATAAATCTCTGAAATATTACCAATTGTCAGCGTTGCCTTTAATGTTATAAATATGATCATTCTGCCCCAATATATGTATACAGTATATACAGAATAGCATAAAAATATAGATAACTTAAAAATGTGTCATTAGAATTGACTTTTTGAAAATTGAGCTTTCATGCATTTACAGTGAATGGGGACTATTCCTTAATACACAGAAAATAGACCTGTCCCATTATATTTGCAGGTGAGCACATGAATATATGTTTCTATATGTGACCGTGTGTGTTTTGGCTGTTCTTTATTCCCCAGAGTGTACAGACTAATGGTGTTTGTTTGAGACAGATTGAGTAATGTTGAGTCAGTCTCCATGTTAAACTGAACCAAATGAATTTGGGTTGGGTCTCATAAACTGGCCTCAGGAACGGCCCCGGATTCAAAGGATTCTTCTCTGGTGATGTAGATGTGACATTCTTGCAACAATTATGAGAAAACCATTGGTTTTCAGCAAAGAGAGAGTTTATTTATGAACACGCTGAAGTTATTTTTCGTCACTGGATTTACTCCTGGCTGATTTAGGGTGGCAGAACCTGGTTTGGCAGGAAGAGAGTTCGACTTAAAAGGAACGTGAGTTTGGTGAGTGTGTCTGGTTTTAGTTGGTGCTTCACAAATTTTCATTTGTGAAAATGTCTTTTCTTTGAAAGTGTGGAGCAGTGTATGGTTGTATTTCTTACAATGCTTGAGTGACAGTCCTGCAGCGTGACCGCTCCTATGACCGCCATCGAATAAAGAGCCTATAAAAGCACAACTATTGATAATATCTGTGTGACTTGTTTGTAGAGAAATGAAACTTCATTGTCATTTTTAGCCAATAAATTTGTCATGCTTTGAAAATGTAGAATAATTCTGAGAGGATGGTGGGTTGTTGTGAGACAGGATAGGGAATATTGCTTTATGTGTTTTGGCCTTGTAGGTTTCTGGATAACAATGAATATTCCATTTCCCTCCCCGAAGACCCCGGCCAGATCCAGAGGCTCAAAGCTCAGCTTAAAACTTTGACATTACTTCATCTCTACACTCTTCCCACCCATTTTTTCTCTCTTTATCTTTCTCTCTCTTCTCAGCTTCTTAGTTCTGACTCTACCCTCTCACAATTCTCTCTCTCTCTCTCGCTCTGTCCCCCTGTGGCATTGGTTCACATGCCGTATGTGTGGCCTCATGGCCTGACATTTCCTGTCTCTTTATTCTCAGTGCAGTCACAGAGGCCGGGGCTCGCCCACCCGCCCCTCTCTCATGAAAAAAGCATGTCTTTCCAATATGTAAATGATCCATTTACAGTTTTCTGTTTTTTCATTTCAGGGTGCAGAATGTTAGCTTGAGGGTAAGTTCACCCCAAAATAAAAATGATGTCATCCCTTACCCTCACATTTTCCAAACCTGCATAGCTTTCTTTCTTCTGTGGAACACAAAAATAGATATTTTAATGAATGTCTCTGTGATTTTGTGTCCATACAATGGAAGTCAGTAGGGGTCTAAGTTGTTTGGATACAACATTTTTCAAAATATCTTCTTTTGTCTTCTGCAGAATAAAGAAACTCATACAGGTTTGGAATGACATGAATTTTCATTTTTGGGTGAACTATCACTTTAAGTGTCATATTAATGGGTTTAGAATTGATCTCTTTATGGTAAAATGATATTGAGCGATATCTTCAACAATACTTTACCTTAAATGTCATGCATATCATCTCAATTTTGCCCCAAGACAGTTGATGTTGTACAATAGGTGTATGTGACAAACCGACTGAAATTTAAGTCGTTTTTCCAAGAGAAATATCTTGTCTTCTGCCATTTTTAAAGTGATCTGTTACAAACAAAATGAAAACCAGTGATGTTTGTTCAAATGTGGCATGGTGTATCACTGCACACACCAGTGGAGGGAACAATATTTAGTAGAAAACCATTTACATTTCAAAAGATACACATTTACACAAAAAGGTATTACTTGCCAAACCTTGCCATCCCTACACCCCAGCAACCCTTTTTGAGAATAATTTAAACCATGACAATTGGTGAGGTAGTCTTATGTGGTCTGAAAAAAAGCTTTCATATGGCAACGGAAATCTGGGCAAGATCAGGTTGTTCCTAAACTCAAATAATTGACGATCTCCATCCTTTGGCGTGTAGTGGACTAGATGTAGTGCTCACTTTGAAGACTGATTCTCTGGACCTGTCAGCATTTCACTGACAGCACTTGATCAGACGCTGCCGTACTGTGTCCCATAGCAAATGTAAGCGGAATTCTAGTCATCAAGCTTACATGCATACATACATAAATATAAATAAATTCAATGCAAATTAAGTATAAACAATTAAGCGCATTCCTTTGGAACAGTAATAAAGAAAATTTGAGTGGTTTTAAAACCATGGCTTTATCAAACCACAGTATACTTTGAAACCTGTATTCGGCCCATGCCTAAAACCATAGCACACACACACACACACACACTGAGACATTTCATGTATACTTGTTATGTCTATTGTACTATTTTCATACCATATTCATAGTAAAATTAGGACTTAAATATTATTACTTTTAATATTAGTATGAATATTACTATTAAATAATAAAATAGTATTATTACTGTTGTTGTTTATTATTATTTAATAAATTATTGTTTAGAATAATGCATATTATTATTATATTAAAGAACTTTATAACAAAGACTAACATTTTGTAGTGACAACTTCAACTATAAAATGGCAATTTATGCTGGAAGCTATAATGCTGGATTGTTTCTAACCCATGCTTGGGGAAAATATGGAGAAAAACAACTGTTGGATTATAAATTAACCTGCTCTCGGTTGTTATTACCCAACCATGTGTGTTTTAGGCTGAACCACTTCTGAACTGACGTCTAAAATATAGGTAATTTGTAACCAATACATTAAAGAAATTGTTAAAACATTAATAACTTGATTCCGCCATCCTCCGTCTCTGGACATTTACTCCTAACAAACCCTAATCCTAGTTTTTATTCCGTTAGTTGTAGCAATAATCATAGTCTCACTCAAGGATTTCTGGTGTGAACATTCAACCGCCTCTTGAACGTCTGTTACTCAATATTTTATTTCATTACAAAGTTACGTATCCGATTTCAGGGTCAAGACCTTTTTCAAAGTTGAGGCGGCACCCAGAACTCAAGACACCAGCTGCAGAGAGACACACGGGAACATAGAGATTTAGATGTTATGAATTGCGCAGGCTGTTTTTTTTTTGAGCATTGTCATTTCCTCCACAGCTGGAACAGACAAGAGGGGAAAACAGCACAGAGTTTTGGAAAACTAAACATTTACCCAGCGTGAGTTTGGGCGTTACTCTGTGGTGCATCAGAGAATCTGTAGCTAGACAGACAGAATCTATCGGCCTTTGCCTCATCATAATAGGACTATTTCGTGGTTTATACTTGCATCCTTAACATTTGCTGTCCTTTATGGTTGGTACTTGGTACAAGCCCTACTATTTGATTAATTCTGCCAATAACTAGTTTAGGATGTGTTATTTAGTCATGGATGAGATTTGTTGTTCTGTATTTTAACAGTACGAAAGAAACCACTAATGCAGCATGGTTTACCTTGTGTGGTATTAACACTAGGTAAACACTGACCTATTGACTATGCCAGGGGTTCCCAAATGCATAATCTGTCACATGAGCCATTCTACAAGTCGGTCCTGAGTCTGACCCAGTTTGAAACCCCTGGACTAGACAACTACTTTTAACTGGTTGACTGGTAAAAATGAGTAGAAAGTCAACATTGACTCTCCAACTAGTTGACTAGTAAAACCAAGTACTCTTGCAAGCCCTGTAGGGAATTTCCATCTATTGCACCTCAAGTACTCTTCAGTCATGCATATTGAAGTCATGAAGGAGAGAACTGAACTCTAAGCCTCAAAATTGAGTTTGCTGGGCCACCCAGGGTCTGAGAGACCCTCGGAGCAGCTTATGGAAATTGTCTTCAGGCCAGACCTCATTTCAGAAGCAATCTGATAGACACTAATTTGAGTAAGCAGTCTTGTGTAATAATTAAAGGAATAGTTCACCCAAAATTTCTTTCAGAAAAAAATGAACAATTTCAGACCTTTATGACTTTAACACAAAAGAAGATATTTGTAAAAATGTTGGTAACCAAACAACGGCAGTACCCGTTCACTTCTGTTGTATAAACACAAAACCAATGCAAGTCAAGGGGTACCACCATTGTTCGGTTAGCAACATGACAGGGTAAGTAAAATTTGGGGGTGAACTATCACTTTAAATCTGAGAGATTTTGCCCTCACAAACAACAGTAGTGTGGCTTGGTTGAGCTCCAGGCCTCAAACAAGCAAATAACCTGATGGCCTTTAATAGGAAGTCTACAAGACTGTTTCACATTGTGTCAAATTCAAACACATCTGAAAATAACCATGTAGCTTTGAAAACTGGAACTTGAAAGTTGAAGAGTATCATTTAGATTTGCAAAAATAATGCTTGTTTTCTGACACAATTTTTTAGACAGTTTCTGTCATCCTTTATTTGGGGAAGTAGGTAGCCCCGCCCCAAGCTTATCCCACTGGTTTAGTCGAGCTTATGCCATTCATTGCCTACTCAAACAGGTTGTTATTCTGTTTGGTGCTGAAGAAATAATCTATTACATATAAATTTGAGAAGGTCTGTTTTAGAAGTATGCTCAACTTTGGTTGAGTATTCTTAATACAGTCACTTCAGGCTCTTTTGAAGAGCGTCTAATGCAATGGTTCAAGACATTGGATCTGTATTATGGACTTTTGGCAGGTGGAGAACAGAGTTATGGAAGCCATTAACATTCCATGGCTACATGTGGACACTTATTTATTTTTCCATATGTGGGTGGGGCAGGGAGTATTGCACTGTCCCTCACTGGAGAGAAAAAGTGAGAGGGGGACTCGTCGAAGGGGTTTGAACTTGTCCGCCCTCTCTCAGCTCAACAGAACAAAGAGCAGAGACAGATGACTGCTTGGAGTCAGTGAGGTGGAAGAAGAGAGGAATTATTACTGGATGGATGGAGTGATGGTAGCAGAGAGGAAGGGGGTTAAAAGGGGTGGGGATGGAGAGAGGTTATTATGGAATGTCCCGACCCAACATTTAGAGAAGTACAAAATGGAAGAGAAAATGAAAATAAAATAATTTAACAGTAACTTATTCACTAATGTGTTCAATATTGTCGTACTGTAAATCCATTTCAGGGCTCAAAAAATGGAAATATGAGCTCACGCAATCCAGCCCGCCGCCCAGGACAGAGAGAGAGATGATGTTTTAAACAGAGAAATAAAAGAGAAACAGGTCACAGCAAAGTTCTCCGCACTGCACTGGACACAGAGGAGAAATGAGACGTCTGGAAGCGTTTCATTGGTTTTAATGCTGACCGGTAATTTTGGACCCATGCTGTCTAACCTTTAAAGAATCCTGACGTGTCTTTTTTCCTCTCACACTTCTCCAGTCTGCTCAGTCTCACTCGATCAAATTCTGCATGATCTCAGTGTTTCTTTATGGCAAAAGCATTTAGCCTGTTTTCATCTGGTTTAGGGTGGCTGTGCAGACTGATTATACAGTTACACATTGTGTGAGAGAGAGAAGGGAATAAAGTGTAGGAGATAACCTAAAGAGCATTTGGAATTGAGGCCTTGACACAGGTTTGGATTTACTTACCTATACTTTGGAAGTTGATCCAGAAGACCTTCCTCCAAAGAACATCTTTTAAAATAAAAATGATTCAAAAAAAGTTTATTGATGTTTTTTATTATTGTAAACATTAAAGAGTTGTATTTGTTGTTCTTGATATAGATTAGGGCTTGTCTGAAGTAATTTGTAGGGTGAATATGAATGTATGCAGATAAATTATAACTCAAAAAATTGTAAAAAGGTTCAAAGTTAATTGTATGTCCCTATTTAGATAAGACTTGAAACAGGATTGGGTCGAAAGGGGACAAACCCAGTTGTTGGTTTGTAAATTAATCTATGCTAGTTTGTTTCAACCCATTGGGTCAAATATAACCATTTCTTAGGTTATTTTAACCCAACACTTGGGTTCTTCCCATTTTGAAATAACCCAGCATTTTATAGTGTGTGTGTGTGTGTGTGGCCAAATGTGTGGTCCTCATAATTCAAGTGGTTCATCAGTCTGCCATATCTTACATGTTTTACGTAAATGTAACAATTTTATCATAGGTTTGTGTGATAGTTAGAGCTAGGGGGTGGAAACGAAGGGTTATGAGATGCCCTTACTTATATAGTAAAATAAACTTTGTGTGTAAATATTAAATCTGGAATATGTTGTGTAGTAAGAAGTGCATTGCAGCATCTGCAACAATATAAACTCTCTTTCTTAGACTTTTAAAACAATTCTTTATCTCTATCTAAGTGTTTCTTTTAGTCATTGAAAGTGGACTCACCTTGTCTTATAAATCACGAGTTGTCCTTTCTTTTACTTCACTGTTTTCTTCAAAAGTTCTTCATTCACATTTTGTGATGTGCTCGTGTTGTGTGGGTGTGCCTTCGACCTGAGCCAGAAATGGCCTGTCGAAATGATCTGGGTAATTTGGCTCAGTGTTGATTCAACTTCCAAAAAACGTTCCCTCAGCTTTGGATTATATTTCAGGCTTTTAACCTCTGAGGCATGTGGGATCCACACCCAGCGCCTTTTAAGAGCAGATTAATACAGTGATATCTTCATGCAGGTACCTGAGATTGTATAACAGTCAAAATGGATGATTTGCGATGCGGTAAATTTCAACATTGCAGAAAGGAAACAGTTTGAGAACCTGTCTGGAACAGTTCACTATTATCAGCAGTGTAAGATATCAAAGGATTCAAAGAAAAAGTTTTGGCACTCTTTCTCAGGACACTTCTATGCTTTGTTCTTCAGAATGGGTGGTTTGTTTCCGGTCTTGCATCACGCGTTTGTTTACAGTAGTATTAGCGGCAGTGCAACGCTTCTTTGAGCGGTCAGTAACATCATCTAGAAGGTTCTACTCTCATTCATTATTCCCTCACTCCATGGGGTGTGGAAGGAAACAGCTGGGACAGATGACCTTAAGTCCTACATCAACACACAAGGAGGAAGACGACTCATATGACTGATGTCATTTGGACCGATTCAACGACCCTGACTGTGTCAGCTGGGCTTGAAAGATGGAGCTTTGTGTGCCTTGGTGGACTATTGTCAAGGCTTTTCCTGAAGAACACACTTTTCCAGTTGGATCCAACATGTGAAGTAAATTGGTTAGGTACCCAAACAGAGACAGCCGGTTGTTGGTTACTGTTGGTTCTGATCCACATCTTGGTTCCACTGGCCTATGTGTTGTCCTGCTGGACTTTGTAGGCTCTGGCTGGACGTCTGCGCTCCTGCAGGACATCTTTGTCTGTGAGGAAGTTCAGCTTCTTGCTTTCTGTCTCTTTAGCTTTCTTGCTCCGCCTCACTCAAACTATTAAGAGCCATCACCGCTTAGATGCTGGCCAAGTGCACAAGCACCAGAATTGTCTTTGTTCCTACTCGATTTCCTACTTTGCTAAGCAGCTCAAACCACCCCCTCTATCCATTTTCATGTCCCTGTTTTACAGTAAATCCACTGACAGGTCCAGTTTCCCTTGAATTGACGAAACGCCTTCCGCAAACACTTCTCTGTGTACGGGAAGAGGCAAGTTTAAATGGCCTTCTGGCTGAATGGAGTTCCCGCAGGAGGTAGTGCTACATAAATGGATTTGGCAGAGGAAGTGACGGCTCCCACTGTTGGGTCCCTGGACGTCTACGGGTCTCTGTCTTGGCCTGTACTGCTGGTTCAGCTCCGGGTTGACCTTCTGCTCTCTTCACAGGGGCTCCGGAATTTTCCGAGTCCCTGCTGATGGGTGTTTACCATTGATGCCCAGTGGGGCATCCAGAGCTCTCTCAGGGAAACAGAAAAATAACTGCATCAGTGGGGACTAGACTCACTTCCTCCAGCTGAACTGTCTTGTGTTATAAACCCGTCAGATTGGAACAGAGCCTTGAGGCATTTAGTGCTTGTTAAAAGCTCATTGATAATTAATGTATTAATATCCAAGACAATCCATCTGTTCAAACTGTTCATCCACAGTTTCCTGTGTCAATTTGAAGAACTTTAAGGTGGGCCTCGGGTATTGAGAACAACTTGTTTCAGTAGTGTGTTTCAGAAAATCATCTAGTTTGCTTTTTCTCTGCTACTGCTAAAATTTAATTAGATTTTTATGCCATATCCTCCAGCTCTCACTCCCTGGTGTAGAGTTTCACATCTTTTATTAAATTGGGATTTCCTGCCCTAGTTGATTGTTAATTGTGGGATTGGCCCATTAATCTTGGCTTTAATTGAGATCCTCTTAAAATTCCCTTTTGCTGCTGCCAGAAGTCAAAACCTTGGACAACAGGTCAACTACAGTGAGAACACAGTCCAGTTGTCTAGAATAAAGAAGTTATTTAACAGTGAACAAGAATCCAAGCTGTACAGTAATGTGGCTATACCTATAACCTACAACAAGACGGTCTGTATCTAAAACTTGTAACTTGTTTGTGGTTGTTCTAAAAGAAATAAGATCAAAGTGTTGAGCAAGCCTTTTAGCAGATTTTCTAGGCTTAGATGAGACGCCCCTGCATAAAATACAGCAGTTTTTATCCTTCAGTTGGGGGGAATTCCTAAGCAGAACAAGCCGACCGCGTAGGAGAAAGTCCTGCGTGTTACCTTCAGTCTGCACGCTTTGAAAACACAAAGAGACCCAGAGGAAAGAAAGCTCTTAACTCCCACCAGCAACCCTTCGTCCTACAAATTACTCTTTCATCTAGTGGCTAATAGGGTGAAAAGTCAAGGTTAAGACCTAGCATGTATTTGCACTCGCCTTTGGGGCGGCAATAAAAATCTCAAGCCCGTTCTTCGTAGCAGGTGGCTTATAATAACGTCATAATCTGTCGAAGAGCCCGATGTGTATGAAAAATAAAGACGAGATCATTCCACGAAAATGCACGTTTGCTCCATTCTTTCCTACGGCTTATGTACACATGGTTTACGTTATCGTGCGTTCAAGATGTTTTCTATACGAGCGAGTCCCTTGAAGATGGTAAAACGAACCATATGTGAAATTTTAAAGGAAGGGGAGGTGGAGACTTGCCAGGTTGATTGCTCTCTTAGGGTACGAGGTGGGGCCGCAACATCCCCAATGTTTGTGTTTGTTTCCCTGGAAACCTCAGATAGTGCAGTGAGTGGACAGCAGATGTTTTTAAGTGTGTGTGTGTGTGTGTGTACGGGGTAGAGGAGTGGTCATACAAAACTTGTGAGAAAGTGTTCTGGCTCATGGGGTAATACATCATTCCCTTTCTTTTACAAACACACATAGCGTTTTGTTTTCCCGACTACACAAAACCCTTCCAGGAAATGGACGATCTTTCCTCTATTCACGCACGCTTTGAACAGTTAAGCTTTCCTAATGGCAAAGTTACAAATAAACAGTCAGAAGTTCATGCCAAGTACAGGGGTTCATCCTAATTTCATGAACTCATAACTGGCCTCACAATGGACATGATGTGACTGAAATTTAATTTGTTAGATTGCAACAATGGTATCTGCTGATGTGAATGAGCCTCTTGTTCCCTTCGACTATCAGATATTCATTCTTTTTATTTACTCGTTCCAGTTCCAGGAATGTTGAAATGACTCCATTGGGACAGTGAGATGGTTATTATTATGTGATAAAGGTCGCCTATTCACGGTTTCCTACATTTTTTGGTTTGCTAAGTAACATTTTTGTAAAAGCTTTCTAAGAGCAGGTTTGACAACACCATGTGATATCCACCATCAGTATCTAATCTTCTCTCTCCTGAGGGTCCTGAACTTGTGTGGTCATGACCGAGTCACAGCAGATCCATGTGATGCATCACCGCAAACAAACATCCTCTTTATGAGTTTGTTTATCAGTGTCATCACAAAATGAGGTCTATTAAACATGAATGGATGGTTCTGGGATAGTTCTGTTGGGGAAGGATGTTTTTAGTGAAACAGTTATATGAATGATTGTTGATGTTTGGTTTTATTATGGAGTCTGTGTTTTAGTTTAGTGGCTGGGGGTATGCCTCGCACCTTAAAGGGATAGTTCACCTAAAAATGAAATCCTTTATTCATGCTCATGTCATTCCAAACCTGTATAACTTTCTTTCTTATGCAGAACACAAAAGAAGATATTTTGAAGAATGTTTGTAACAACATTGACCCCCATTGTCATTGTATGAGCACAAAACCACTGAGACATTTCTCAAAATATATCAAGTAATTACCTGGCAAATCTGTACCTCTGCCCACTGAATGATGAGGAGCAAATGAGGAGTCTGATTTCACTGCATGTCTGAACGGTTGCCATGTCTATTATTCTGGATTACACAGACTTTTCGCATCTTTCATAATGATCAAAAGGGTAGCGTGTCTCTCTTTGTCATCGGCCATTACATAATCCCGAAACATGAATGAGCAAGCAAGTTAGCAAGCTTAAACTATGAAATTTGTGTTGGCACTACTCGGTTTTGAAAGGGCTTTGAGCTGCATTGAGAATGAAAAGAGATAAGAATAGCTAATTAGCTACATCTTTAGATAGATCAGAATGTACCGTGTGATTTTAGATGGGGTTATTTAAGGATAAGATACAGTTTCAGTCTGCTGGTTTTTGATTTCTACTTTGTAGGATGGTAGATAATGTTCGGTTACTATAGTTTAGAGCATTTTACGTGTTGACGTACATATTGGAAGTCATATGGTAATGCCAATTTTTCAAAGACCACTTTTTTTTGTTTGGTTAAGACATTTTTGTTGCAGTGTATTTGCATACTTCATTAAACTCTCATTTCAAATGAGCAAGTAAAATCCTGTTTGTCATTAAAGTCTTTTATATGCCCTGCGGTTGGAAATAATCTCTGATACGGATTGAATTGAGTCAATTGGAAATTAGTTTTAAAAAAATTATTCAAGGTAAAAGTGTTTTCCCTGTTATAAAGCATGCCGTCATGGAGAGGTCACCTCTGAAAGAAAACTACATTTATGTAACTCCGTCAATCTTCACTTCTGATTATGGTCAAGCTGCATCCTCTGTTATCGGAAAAGTTGGTACACCTACCAGGAAGTTTCACCTCTTACACCATGACCGGGTCAGATTTCTGCCAAAATATAACGGTAACGTCACTTTTATCTATAGTATCTACTTGATATGGTTTTGTACAGGTTCCGCATTCTTCAGACTTACTATTTGAGCATTACCATGGTAACTATTAACTGTTATCATTGAATACGAAATATGAAAACATATGATAGAGGTCTGGTTATGCGTTTTGTGCGCATTTTCTGGTTGGCTGGTCCGTATGTTCCGCTTCCTTCACTTGGGGAATTTGTTGGCTGCAATAAAGTCATTCTGCCCTTTGGGGGCTGTATTGTTACAGACGGATCTTGGCATGCATTGGTGGATCAGCTCTGAACTTGACTGACAAACAGAAGAATTAGATACTGATACAGAGAATACAGATAGTGCTGTAATAAGTCTAACTGTACGTTCATACCGCTGCCGTCGAGAGCGTCAAAGTGGCCGGAAGTCATTCATTTTCAATGTGAGCCGGCGGCGAGCGGCAGCAACTAATCGGAAACATAGAAGTCCACCGCTTGAGAGGATTCCAGAGAACACAGCCCTTAAACTTCGACCTACGTCGGAGCGTCCACGAATCTTTCTACAGTGTTGTTGGCAGGGTGGTTAGAACGATTTCTGATGCTCTCGACGGCGGTAAGAACGTACAATAAGCATGTAAATATTTTTTATAGAATGTGGTTGAGATGTATTTTATCTCAAAACATAATTCTATTGGTTTTAATGAAAACTATAATGGTGTCTACTGGTATGTGATGGATTCTGTTGGTCTGATGTTAAATCCTATTGGAATAATGCCCAAAACACACTACAACATGGAATTTTGTAATGGTTTTAATGGAAAAAGTTAATGGTTTATAATGGTATTTTAATGGAACCCATTAGAATTTCTGTGATGGTTTCTAATGGGTTTCTACCCTGCTGAAAAAAACCATAGAAACCCAATAGAAACCATCACAGAAATTCTAATGGGTTCCATTACAATTCCATGTTAAACCATTAGATTTTTCCATTAAAACCATTAAAGAATTCCATTTTGTAGTGTGTTTTGGTCATTATTCCAATAGGATCAATCTTCCAGAAATCATCTAACCAATAGAATCCATCACATACCAGTAGACATCATTATAGTTTCCATTAAAACCAATACTATTCCCATTATAATAGTTGTGGGCAGTTGTGGCCTAATGGTTAGAGAGTCGGACTCATAACCAGAAGGTTGCCGGTTCGATTCTCAGTACCGGCAGGTAACAACTGACGTGCCCTTGAGCAAGGCACCTTACCCCCGTTTGCTCCCCGGGCGCTGCAGTGATAGCTGCCCACTGCTCTCGGTGTGTGTGTGTTCATGACTTAAAGTGTGTGTGTGTTCACTATTCACTGGTTGGGTTAAATGCAGAGGTCACATTTCGGGTATGGGTCACCATATCTGACAAACAGGTCACTTTCACTTATAACCATTAAATCCATTACATTTTTTATTATGTTTTGGGCAGGGTTCTAATGTGATATTTAAAGTCTGTAGTCATATTTGTGAGCTACTATATAGATTTTAAGTCATTATGTGGCCAATCTGTTTATCACTTCAAAGTCAAAACCTAACCTAAAAATTAGTTCAAGGATAGTTGAGAATGACAAAAAAGCAAAACCCACTGTGTCAAGCAAGCATTTGTCTTCCCTTGACCTTTTCTCATTCACTGACAGTGGGAAACTTGACCCAGACGAATGTCAAAGCAATGCACTTCAAGCCACACCCCCAAACCTCCAATCCATCACCCCGTTTCCCTTTATCTTGCAAAAAAATTATACAAATTTCCAAATCCATTCCTTATTAATACGTGACTCAACAAACTCTGTTTCTATGTATTGTAATGTTTGCACTCACTCTAACTTCACTGCTACGCTACAAATCTGCTAGATTTCGGTGGCTCAATCCCTGAGTCAACAACCTTATTCATACCCTGTTCATAAGTGTGTGTTTGTGTATTTATGATCCTCTGAAATGCTTGAGATCCCTAGTTTAATGAGCTCATCTCCGTTCCAAGTTGAAGTCCAGGTTTAGTTAGTGTGTCGATGAATGTGTGTGATAGAGTTGTTCAGCATACACTGTCTGCATTGTTAAAAAGTCAGGCCTGGTTAAATATTAGCCTGTAGCCACAATGATTCTGCCCCTCCCTGATGGCTTTTACAAAGCCGAACGGCGCTCTGATGGAACATGAGAAATGATGGCCTGATTTGATATGACAACACTGGTGTGTGAAAAGCTGCATCCCTCTTAACTTTCACCCCCCTTAACTTTATTGTTTTTATCAGTGCAAACAATGGCTGTCAGAGAGAACACTTGATATTGGGGTGTGATCTGTGTCAAGGTGTGACATCAGACCAAAGTACAAATGGCAGTAAATAATGTTGCACAGAACTGCAAGTCGTGCCATTCACAACTGGCGTGAGGCAGAATCGGTTGATTTCTGTCTTCTGTGAAACACAAAAGAAGCTGTTTTGAGAAATGTTTTAGTGGTTTTGTGTCATAATATCTTCTTTTGTGTCATACAGAGAGTCACACAGGTTTGGAATGACATGATGGGTGAGTGGTTGATGGAAGAAGTTTCATTTTTGGGTGAACTATCACTTTAACTCCTATACAGAAGAAAATATAAGAGCCGAACATTGAATTGTGGCTGTTTGCGTAATGGGACTCTCACACAGAAAACAAAAGTATACAACTGCACCTGTTGTATTTGTATTGCACAACTCTTATAGTAAGCTGAGAGCATGAAAGGGAGAAATATCAGGGCATAGTCTCCATAAAAAATTGCAACTTTATTTCAGGCCAGACACATTTTTTCCACTCTGTTTTGTTGGTTCACAGGAACTCCTCCGTGTCCTCTGGCTGTCGATCACATTGATTGTCCTCCACCGCTCTGTCAAGCACTGTCTCATGGAAACCATTTATTTATAGTCTGTCTGAATCTGTCTCGCTCTGCCGTTGAGTATCGCTTTGGTCTGAATGAATGAGGTTATTGCTTCTATTTACTTTTAATACGGAGCAGAGCTAATCGTATCCAAATGGTGCCATTAAAAGTATTGAAAAGAGTTCTGCTGGCTATATGAAGCTCACTAGGGTGATTCCAGGGTTTTCTGAGTGGTTGCTAGGGTGTTGCTAGGGCATTATGTGCAGGTCTCCATAATATTGTAGTCTTTAGATATGCTTTGGGTTTCTCCATTTGTCTTGTTTTAGTGTCATCAGATTTAAGGTCATAAGGTTAAATCTCTTTTTTTACATTTTAGGGAAGGAATTGTTTTTAAATGTCAGATTACAATGCTTGCAACCACAGAATCTTGCAGGAGTTTGTTGGTCAACCACAGGCGGTGAACACACCTCTTCACCCACAAGAGTGATGAGATTTCACAACTTCTACAAAGTAACAGACTTGACACGTGTGTATTTGTGGTTTTGACCTCTGTGTGTTTACACCTATTTTCACGTACAGTACGGGCGACGCAACGTCTTCCACACGTTCTTGAGTCTCGTGTACTAAATAGGAAGGATGTTGCAGATATCACAAACAAGCACACTGACTGCGGAAGGTATTTAGGTTATCAGATAGGTCTCTGAGTCCTTATCAGTATGTCATACAAACCATCTCCACAGACCCTCTAGACGGAAGGTTGTGGGAAAACGGTTGTCGGTTGAATGCTGTTAGAGGGCCAGCGCAAATTTCTATGTCTTATTTGCTAAAGCAATATTCCAGGTTCACATTTTGAATAAACAAAGGATTGTGTGTGTAGTGTACCTACAGTGGTGGTGGCCTATGGGACAAAGTATTACAGAGGGTTTACAACTCGTATGTAGGTGCTTATAAATATATAATATTTCTGAAATTATCTGAAAGTAAACACTCCAAACAATGTGTATTATATGTCTATTACCGAAAATGTGTGTTCAATTGAATATTTTTGGTGATAATAAACTGCATGTGTCAGATGGCAAAATTTAACTTGTATTGAACCCGGAACATCAGGTTTGCAAACTTTCTCTATTGAAGCACGTTTATTAGTTTAGTGTGATGTAACAGACTGGATATGCTCATATTTTTTCCAATTAGAAATAAATTGGACAGAATATGTTCTAGTTGCTTATGAAATAATATAATGCTTTATTATTGTTCTGTTTATATATGTGTGTGGGTTGTTTGTGTATTAAATTTAACTATATAATTCAGTTTATTTGATCTCACTCACTAACTCACACGCTGACCTTTAATTCTACTAGCCGGAACCAAAGGGGCGGCGCACACGTAGGAGCCTGCGCTCTGATTGGTTGGTTGTGTTTGTGGGCCGGATTAGTTGATCACATGATCGCTTTAGTCGCTCTCTGCTACAGCAGCAGATACTTACGGACGCAGTCCTGCATACAAACACGCATACACGCACACTACAGCCGAAATCCCCTTTTTTTACGGGAGTGGAGGAGTGTCGCTGTGTGGGAGTTACACTTTGCGCGGTGTTAGGCGGAATTTACTGGCTGTTCGTGGAGTTTTGGGGCTGTTTTATCGAGTTTAATCTCTTGAGGTAATCTGGGATTCATGAGGCGGGAATGAGAGAGATGCGCTCGAGCGCTCACGGGACTTTCCCTCTGTAAGGAGCAAACAGGTGGGTTTAACTTTGTTAAAATTTCAAAACACACACGAACTCACAGTTTTCGTGTCTATATTACTATTTAACCCTGTTTAGCGGTGTAAAGCGCTAAATCTTGCAATGCTCGGATCTCACTGTTTGTAACGTTACTAAAAGCTCAACTTTGTCAAGTTAACACGCTTAAAACTCTCACATATTCGTCAGTATACACAGTCGTTTTATCTTAAACTCGTGTGGATTAAGCGTTTGTTTTCCACGCGCACACGCCCCTCGCTCCATACTCCGCTATTCTATGCGAGACTCTTTCCTGAGATTGAAATCTGAGTTTGAAAATCTCTTACGTCCTATTTATAGAGCTGCTAAAGATAAAGAGAGAAATAGCACGACATAATAATGATGAGTTAGTGGGAGAGGCATGATGCATACTATAAAGGGATCCTAAAGTTATTGGAACACTTAAGCCACGCTTAAAAATATGTGGATGCTTTAGCATTAGATGACAAAAGAATCAGCCAAATGAAGACATGGCTGAGAAAAGTGAAGGCAGTTGTGCTAAAACTTAGCATCATTTATTTGCAGATGTTAGTAGATATGTATTTTTTTTATCTGATTTAATGTACATTAAGTGCTTGCATATTTAAGTGTGTATGTCATTGACTGTGTTTGAAGTGCACTTTATATGCACACGAAGCAGCATTTTAGAAATCAAACTTTTATATATCATACTGTAACATTTGTGTTTTGAGAAATGTTGTGGTTATGGTGTTTATTTAATAAACCAGTCTGACCTTCTTATTCAGGTGATATCGGTTTGTGTTCCTGTCATTCTGCATGCAGGTCATGCATCTACGCAGCTGCACAAAGAGGCATTGACTGTACAGGACGCTCTTGTGACTCGTATTGCTGCCTGCCCCCCTTTGCGTATTTGTTGTCTTGTGTGCCTATTGTATTACTTGTGTTCTTCCATGTATGTGTCATTGTAGCACTAGGGTCTCCTTGTCTGTTTATGAATTTAGTGAAATCTATGAAATCCTGCACATAAGTTCACTACTGTGTAGTCAGAGACCGAACAGCTGTTATTTTGTTGTTTGAGAATCCCCCCGTCTTTTTCACCACATTTCACACAAACTTTATTTTCCCTCCACATACACACTTTCCCAGAACAGACACATTTAAACTATCAACATGTCCCAGATGTACGTATTGGTTTCATAGTGTTTGATAAACTGAGATTGACAGGCACGGTTATATAATTTATAAACATCTGCTCCCTAACTGATTTTCATTCTGTAATGTATTTCATTGCTAGGAGATGGTGGATGTTTGTAAAGGGCTAGTTGACACAAAATGCTTCCAATGTAAGTGGTTTGCTCACCCTCATGTTTTTACGATCCTATAATATGACTGTGCGCTTTTGATGGGACACAAAGGTTTGCGCTCCTTTTTCTGTACAAGGAATATAGTGCACAAGGTCACGTATGTTTTCAAAGTATTTAAACATACAATGCCTTTAAGTATAAAAAAGGTTTTATTTTCAGTACACAATTCGAAGTGCTGGTTGGTCATTTGCAGTGTTTTCAAAGAAGACATTGTCTGATAATATCCACCCACCTGTGGTTTATCTCATTGTATTTTTGTAGCTCTACCTTTCAGGCTTGGCAGCATTATGCTTCTGTTTTGTGTGGGTGTGTCGGTTGTCGTCATCTTTCAGCACACAACAGTTGTTGCCAGCCGTTAGATTTGAATATTGCATCATAATCTGGCTGTTTACGCATGTGGTTTGTTGTCCTGAAAGCGTAATAAATATAAGCGTTGTCCTCTTAAGCTCCTCCTGTTCATGCTGCAGTTGGGGTGGTCGGATGTTTTGCGAGCTTAGATTTGAGTCAGTTTAGGAGTTTGCATTTGTGCTGATGAAGTGGTTTAAGTTTTTCTTTAGCGCAATTGGTAGATCATGGTGCATACAACACAGGTTTGAATTGAGAGATTAAATGTGTACCCTTAAGCAACTTTATGTTGCTCTGGATAAAAAAAAAGTAGTTTTGTTTTTGGCCCTTGTTGACTTGGGCTTGAGCCCTGTGTGTTTCTGGCAGAGCTGTGTCTCTTTAATCTCAAACATCTTTCCAAATGCCATTTGACCTGAATGAGCAGCTTAGCAACGTACAACAGAGAAAAGAAGCTCCCTCCGCCCCCTTGAATGAATCGGAGAAGTTGGCTAGTAGGGCTGCACGATTTTGAAAATAATGCCAATTATTCACGTCAA
Source organism: Oreonectes daqikongensis (assembly GCA_026939265.1). Classification (NCBI taxonomy): domain Eukaryota; kingdom Metazoa; phylum Chordata; class Actinopteri; order Cypriniformes; family Nemacheilidae; genus Oreonectes; species Oreonectes daqikongensis. The sequence continues at coordinate 3,456,604 of JAOTQM010000047.1, read as the reverse complement.
TATTGTAATGCGATTATTATTGTCGATTAATAGATTTTACTGCGAAGATTTGAAATGTTTTATAACTTTCTGTGAAAGAGCTGCATGCCATATTCTTTCTATAAACATCCAAAACGAAATAATATAATGTAAATAAATAATTATGGGAGTTATGTTCTTCCAAAACGAATGGCTAAAGGACCCGTTAACATATTCATTCTCGCCCCTGTATTCTGTGCCCAAACACACTGCCAAAACACACAGAAATGAGCGCAAATTTTTGATATATTTTTATTCTGTGTTCATTTCATCTCTTAAGTACCTAGGGTCTGAGAAATGCAATTTCAATCCTCTATATATGTACTGTACATTGACAATAAAGCTGACTTTGTCAAATGCACAGCTGTAATTGAGGTTTTCGATGATTATAAAATCCCGATTAATTTTTCGATTAATTGTTCAGCCCTAGCTGCTAGCATTAATGCTTTGAGAATGAAAGGGACAGAGATACAGGCGAAGACTTTTTACTGTGGTTTGGTTATGCCTGACCCAGGCTGCCAGGAAGACAATGAACTGAGAACCATCCATCAGAATTATATATGTGCTTTTAGTGGCGTTTACTAAAGCAAGGATCACTTTTACTACTGGTAATGCTTAGGGCGAGGGATTTTGATAAAATCCCCTAGCCGTACGTTGTAGACTTTAGTGCATTGTCCCATACCTTTTGTGGTATTAACATAAATGATGCATTGCATTGTGCAGCTTGTTGAAGTGAGATGATTTACACATTTTCTCACTATTCTCAATCACCTATGAATTAATTCACACTATTGATTTGTGTGCTGTGCAGCTTTGTTCACACAAAAGTGAATGAGAGAAATCTGCCTAGCCGGGACCTGTAATGCGTGTGTGAGCAAAACCGAGGCTTAACTAAACCTGATAGTGTTTCCCTTCTGCTGGTTGACCTGACGCCACCCTTCACTGTTGCCAGGACAGCCCCTTTTTCATTCTGTCTTTTTGTAGAGGATAAACAAAGCCATGGTCCAATGGGAATACTGATACTCTCATCAAGTGAGTTTAGCTAATGTGCAGCAGTTTTGGGATTTTATTGAACGGTGTGTGATGGGTTTGGCCCTAGGGCATTACAGTTCGAGACTGTTTTGACTGTCATATAAGAATTTGTGAACTGCGCGCACTTCCTTTTCATGGTCACCTGATTCAGTGAGGGAGCGTAGGTGTCGTTGTTGTATTTGCACTGAAGTGAAATCTCTTTCTCTTCCCAGGTGTAGAATAGAGCCTGAAGTACTAAAGAGATGAGTGGAGAGCCGAGACAGGAGGTGGTGACGACCCCTCCCCCTCCCAGCGTGGGGCAGAAAGAGAGCTATTTCGACCGCATCAACGAGAACGACCCCGAGTACCTGCGTGCACGCAACATGTCGCCGGACCTGCGACAGGACTTTAACATGATGGAGCAGAAGAAAAGAGTCACACAAATTCTAAAGAGTCCAGTAAGTTTACACACAACCACATGTTTTCTGCACCTTAAACTTCTGATGTGTTGAGTTTGCCAGCTGTATTAAACAGTGCAACTAGTGTAGTTTGATACACCCCCCCATCCCCCAAGCCAGATGCTGCTCAGTTTTTTTTAACAGATGAGCAAATGTTGGATCTTGTTTCACATTACAGCACTGTACAGGGATGTTTTTCCACTTTTCCACAAACAGATTTAATCTTCAAGAATGTGCTTTGTTTACTTTTAGATTTTATAGGCTGGCTCAGCTCATGTTGTTCAGAATCGACACCATACCACAGCAAACATTTACGTTCAACGTTTGGCACAACTGAGGTTTTGTTTTGAACCTGGGTGGTTGCACCGTACAGTGCCTCTCCATCACCTATTAAAGATTTATGGTTGTTTTTTAGTCCAAAGAATTGGTTTGTCATGTTAAATGTGTGTTTGTTTATATGATGTGATGTTTTACTCAATCATACAACACCGTCTTCAACAAAACCACAGCTGCACCATCATAACAAACCTGTCTGGAAGACCACACCTTTATTACTGACATACACACACGCTTGCTCTCATATAAATAAAATCGAGCTTTGACTACAACCATCAAAGCAGAGCCCAGTGCCTCTGATATAAAGAAAGAATTATAGCAAACACACAAAAGATTACAGTAAACGCACTGGAGAGATTAGAGTTAACATACTGTGCAGATTACAATCCTACAGACATTTCAGAAAAACACATACTGTGTTTAAAGGAATGTTCTGGGTTAAATACAAGCTAAGCTTTAACGACAGGATTCATGACATGCTAAACAAAAATAGTTTCAACTCTTCCTTCAGTTTGTAAAACAAACACTTGTTGTGCACTTGTCCAATGCACTTGCAATGGAAATATAAGGGACAAGGCAGTAGAGGACATAAGATAGTGGAATCAACATTATAACACTGTTTACTTCATTTCTGAAGTTCTTATTTTATGTGGTCACATGACAATATGGTGATTTGCAAATCTTATCTGTGCAAAGTTACATCTATATTGCTGTAAATGCTGTCATGATCATGTGAAGACAGTAAACCTAGTGGCTTTCACGTGATACAGGCAGAAATAAATTGTTTATGTGGAGAAGACTTACAGAAATTACATCTTCATTCATCTAGAAAAATAGTTGCACCACTCTTTATACAGCTTTAAAGATCTTAAATCTTTTAATAATATATAAACCTCACATTTCTGTTTTTCATAATGCCTCATAGACTTCCCTTGGCAAGTGCATTATTGCATATGCTTTGTTTTAACTCAAGCTGCACTTGCATTAAACTTGCAACATTCATTGATCTGTGGTAAAAACAGTAATACGGAGCATAGAGAAAAGCTGCAGGTTTTAAGCTCTGTCAGTGGCAGGGCAAGAACATGAAATACATTCCTGCTTGTCAGTGTAATCTCAGTGTTTGTGATAAAGACAGAGGCGGTGTATCAGTGTGGTTAATAACAGCCTGCTGAGGTTTATTAGTGGCAGCTGTCCGAGCACTGCACAAGTGTTACTGAGACACTACACTCATCTGAACCTTCCTTCTCTCTGTGTGTATGGAGGAAAGCCAGGCAGGGTCGGCAGCAGGTGTATCGTCACACAGGACTGTGTGTTTGCACTATCACTATCAGTACGGATCCAACAAGCTTTTCTTTCATCTCTCTCTCCTGCTGGGGTTTCGAGCAGCACACTGTGACTGTGCGTGTGCCGTGTAAATTACATGTCTGTCCGTAGACTACGTTTAAGGGCAGGCTATTATAGGCTGGGTGGAGTTTGCTATTCTTAGACCTCAGCTGGTCTCTTTGACCAAAACAAATGAAGAGATCACTTGTCATTTAGTGTCTTTTTTTTTTTATGGAAAAATATTAGAACACCTGTTGCAATTGTTTTTGCAGTTTAGTTTTGTTTGTTGATGAGAGTGTCGCAGATGTTAAACAAATTGTCTATTAAGAACTTTCAGAAAATGATAAAAATGTTGTGGTTTGCTCCACAGCTATTATAAGCTTTGTTTCTCTGATGTTTGGTTAGGATTTGGAAAAAGGAAACATGTTAATGATATTACACTTATTACACAATTGAATTTATCTTGGATTTCCTCTCTCCTATTTTTAGCTTGTCCACTCCCTTCCCATTCTCTCTTTAGCATTAATGCATGCCATTTGCACCATTGTAGCTGTTTTCCAAGGAAGCTGTGCTTTGGGTTAGTAGAGACCCTTTTGGGACCCTAAAAGGCAGGTGGGAATGCTGAACATAGAGAAGTTTTGTTTTGGTTCAGTATTTCATTCAAGCACAAGGAATTAAAATCCCTTTATCTTTGTGTTTTGTCCAAATTTAGCCAGTTTAGGCTTGGACTGAATTTGTCCGATGGTGGCCTTCATATTTCACAGAGTGAGGTGACTAGGTGTCTGTAGCTTGTGTGTTAACCAAAACAGTTTCACCATGTCTGCAAATCAATCGCATCACAACCACCAAGCCCGGATAATACTCATGTATCATCTCAGCACATCATGAAAGGATATATTTTTGTGGTTTGATATTAATATAGTTACAGTGTGTTTGTATTGTGATGACGTGTGACCATTGCCACTTTGATGTAATGATAGATGCAGGCATGTTAATGCGGCCTTAAAGGGCTTTTCACACTGGATGCGATACAGCGACGCGATTTTGAGACGTGATGACGCACTGGAATAAAAACAATAGATCCCCACGAAGCCTTTCACAGTGCTCGAATCGCGCGGCGAGAAAGCAATGTGTTTTCACTTCAACCAGTGTGTCGATTTCCCCCCCGCAACTCCGCTACGAAACGCGCCGACCAATGAGATTGGGGTTTTATATCACATGCCCTGAGCCACTGTTGTTACACAAAAGAGCGACATGGTGGCGCTGGAGCACAAAAAGCTGTTTTGAAAACCAGTGTAAACATCGGAGAAAAAGAACTGTATACGGATGAGCTCTTGCTGTTGGAGAAGAGAGAACTTTTTGATAAAAGTCACACAGACTACAAAAACGCTGTGGCAAGGAATTACCGAACAAATGGAAATAGATGGTGAGTTTAAAAACTTGGTGAGCTGGCTCAAAATACACTAACGTCAGCTCCACCTATCGGGCAAGTGAGAAGTTGCAGAAGACGATGAATCGTTTCGCGCTCACTGTGAAACCATGAATCGTCGGCGATTCGCGCTGCATTATCGCATCGCCTTCAGTCTGGAAAGCCCTTAACTTTGTTCAAGCATGTTTGCTGTGGGTTGTTAGTGAAATGATGGATTCCCACGGTTAATGTTTCATCGTGCCTCAGTCGTTCCCCTGACGTGATCTAAATCTGAAGCAAACCTGAACTGGGGGCTTGAATGCTCATAAATGTCAGGTATGCTCAAATGTTGTTTTTGCCAAGACAAATATAGCACCATTGCTGTAGTTAATACTTGGGGTTGAAACCGTACCTGAATCGAGAGGGAGGTCTCCAGTGGATCTCTTTCTTATTTTCTCTGTATCTTTTTTTTTAACCCTTTGTTGTGTGTATGTTGCAGCATTTGTGGATCTGTGTGGTAACAACACTCTCATTTATAACCAAACAAACGTGATGCCAACTTAATTTGATTTCCATCTAGTGTGTTTTAACTCCACATTAGATGATGAAGTCCCGGCAAACCGCAAGATCATGCGAGCCACACGGACACTCTTTGAGAGTTTGGCCTGGACTGCCTGCACAAGGATACACGCAAACGCCATGCCCACTTCCCAGTGGCTTCCTGGCTACTGTCACTATGGAAATTAGAGTGTGGGGAAAAGCAGTCTTTGGCTCAATCTATCTGGCCTGTGGTGTGTGCTAGGACGCCTCTGTGGTGGGACATTATAGTGCTTTATGGAGCACACAGATTGGCCAAATAATGGAACCCAGGCTTGAATTTATGATGAGATCGGCAGAGCAGGCTAGACTTGACATTGTTATTGAAAGTGGTCTATTGTGCATTTGGCCATGCACATCACACAAATTTATTTTATGACATTTAGGGGTTATGTCATTTTTGGCGTTTCATGAGTTTACCAGCTGAGACTCTTTTGTTTGTTTTTATCTTGTTTATCTTTTACATTGTGATAAATTTTTTGCATTCTGTTTACATGATTGCATACTGCCTGCATTGAACATCTTGGTGACAATCTGTCATCTTGAACTGAAATCTGGGAAGTTGCATGTGTAGTTGTACGTGCCTTAACTCACATCTAGTCACACACACCTGTTGCACGACTCTTTGTGTGTTTGCGTGCATGTCTGTACAGTAAGGAAGAACCGTTATCATAACTGAGGCATTGTGGCAGTGTGGACTCTCCCCTGTCATTACAGCCTGTGGGCACTCCAATGTCTGTTTTTCTGGTGATTCATTTTGTCATCTTGTTTTGGATCTGAACTCTTTGATCATTTGATGTCTGAATGAGTCAAATCAGGTGTGCAGAGTGACATCATTGTCTTACAGAAGTTTGTCAGACCCTTCATAGACACTACTTGTTTTACAGAAGTTTGTCAGACCCTTCATAGACACTAGTTGTTTTTTTATACTGTAACCAAAAGGTGTTCATACTCATTTTCATACAACTGTTGATATAGGTGAATTTTCATTTGATTGAAAAGTTAATAATCATTAAGACGTCGAAGATTCTACAAAATTACAGTGGTAATACAACATTTGTTGTAAAATGTTCAAACGAGAGTTGAAGAGTTAGTGGAGTAGAGTTAGTGGAGTAGACCTCAGGCTTAATAGATTTAGCTAGTTGTGTAGTCAAGTTACTAGTGGAAATACTGTACGCGCACGTGAAGATTTAAATGTGTTACAGGAGCATGATAGGATTACAGTTGTGTATGTTGTACGCTTCACATCTAACTCTCATTAGTGAGTGTGAGACATGTCTAATCTCTCTCTCTCTCTCACTATTTCTCTCTCAGGCATTTAGAGATGAGCTTGAGGGACTGATCCAGGAACAGATGAACAAGGGGAATGACCCAGCAGGACTGCTTGCCCTACGGCAGATCGCAGACTTCTTCATGACCACCTCTGTGGCGGGTTTCTCCACCTCCCCCCTTAGTAAGTATCGGCATGGCTCAACAAACTACTAGACTTTCTCCAGTTCTCCAATTTCCTTGAATGCTCCTCTCCTCCACCTGTTCAGAGTTGCTTAATACGTTTTTGAAAGACATAATACCAGCCAAGTCAGAAAAGTCTTTGCATTGTTTTCATCTCACATCTCTCACCCTTATCAACCCATTCTGCCCTCCTCACATGTCTGTTTTCTCTCTGCGCTGTGCTATGCGGAACAAATCTGTGAAATCTCTGGAAAGCTGTCTGGTACTTACAATATTCTAAGAGTCGAGGTCAAAGCATCACAGATGAGAGCTTTACAGGGCCAAAGTATTTATGAAAGCAGTACTTTTCAAACTAGAGCACATCAAACGTTGTAGCTTCTCATTGCAAATCAACCTAAAACTATCAATGTAAACTAAACTATAGGTTTCTGAGTAGTGAGTACAGATATGTTTGTTGTATCATGTAGTTGTATGTTTAGTCTACTGGAGCTCTTGAATGAATCCTGGTGTTTTGCAGTCTTGTGTTTATCCCAGCTAAGTATAGCTGATTGTGTTTATTGGAGCCTGCTTTTGTGTTTATTGTGAAATGTGCTTATTTATTTAACTGGAATCCTTAAGGGTCATTAGTAAAGAAATTATAGCTATAGCTGTATAAACCTAATTAAACATTATAATTAGGTTCAAGCACATCAGAGACTTCCTGAGGTTATTATCTGTTCATTGGGACACGACCGCCGGTTTATATTTTGAGTCTGAATGAGATTAGTATTGATGAGTACATTTACACAGCGGTTTTATGTCTGTGAGAGCAATGCTAAAATGTCAATTTTAAGGTCTCTATTGAAGCCAATTGATTAATTGTTTGACTGTTAACAGGTTTGGGAATGGTGACTCCAATAAACGACATGTTTGCCGTGGAGTCTAGTACGATGGTGAAGGGAGAGAAACAGATCCGCTGTAAACTGGCCAGCCTCTACAGAATCGTGGACCTGTTCAGTTGGGCCCACTTCGCAAGCTGTTACGTTACAGTAAGTCACTGTTCTGTCTATATTGAAGAATGAAAAAAATGAAGAATGAAGTGTTTGTTGTCTAGGCCTACAAGAACAGAAACTTGAGCCTTCACTAGAAATCTTGTTTCAAGAGAACACAGCTGCTGCTTCTTATTTGTGTATCATGGGTCTTTTGTGTTTGTTCGTAGGTTCGTGTCAGTAAAGAGCAGGATCATATCCTCATCATCCCCAGAGGACTGTCCTTCGCCGAGGCCTCTGCATCCAATCTCGTAAGCAACTGCCTGTCTTGCATTATCACAGTAGAGTGATAGCAGTTCTGGGAACAACCACAAGGCTGCTCGGGTCACTTTGTGCATTGGCCTTAGTCTGAACTGTCATTCCAGGAAGACTTGGACTTGATTTGGGCTTCTTTAGCTGTTTATGAGTCTATGAGTTACAAATTATGTTGGGTAAATAGTAAAAAAACATTTTAAAAGCTTCGAGTTATATTTTTGTCTATGGTGGTGAAACAGCTTGATTAACCATATAAGATGTTCATATTGCCCAGAGCTTAATAAAATCCTAATGATAAGTTATGTGTTTTCAGGTTTGTGTGTGTGTTGCTGTTTTGTTTGTGAGTTTTCTGTACCAGGCACAAAGGGAAAGTGTTGGCAGGCCTTGACTGAGCACTTGCCAATGTTTGACATCTGCTTAATCAGCCATTTATTTCTATGAAATCTCAGGGATTGTTCTGGATTCCCTGCAGCCTGAAGCGCTTGCCTGTGTGTTTACGTAAGACGTTGGCTTTCAGTGACTATAGCTCTTCATGTTTATCATTTGCGTGTAAATCTAGTGGTGGGAGTTATGATCCAGAGTTGTCTATCCAGATTGCCAATTGGTTTGTCAGCACTTGTTCCGACTGGATCTGAAACCAAAGCAGATTACAGACTCCTTAGTATCCTCTAACATAATGCAGTTGCTTCTAAATTGTGTCTTACTAGTTAACTGCTGCCAAAACAGTTGAAAGAGAAACTTGCTGAACAAGATAAAGTTAGTTAACTGGATCATGTATTTAGCTGTATAAACCTAATTAAACATTATAATTAGGTTCAAGCTACCTGAATAACAACATTCGCTTTAATGACACATTTGATGTTAACATCTGTTCTCTTTTGAAATGCTCAAGTTTGTACTGCAAACTAATGAGAAGAATTAAGAATGTATGTTAATTATGTACAGCGGGACTACACGCTTGCAAAAATTTGCATTCTTGTGTACGCATGTGTTCTGTTTGTCACTTCTTGTTGAGGTTTCACTTTTGAAGGTTTATACGACCCGCTGGCGTAATCCGTTTTGACACGCTGCTCGTGGCGGTTGCTGTTATAACAAATTCCTGCCAGTCAGGTGATTAACGCTGGAATGATTTTGTGAAATGCTTTTTTCCTTTTGCCTGCGGCATGAATGAATCAATGAAAGAAACGCCCAAGGCGTGCAGCAGTTTCTGGAGTCGACTTGTGTGCTTTCTCATGCTGCATTTAATGCGCGGTTGTGTTGTGATTCAGGCTAGATTTACTGCTGGTCATAGCAAACACAATTTTCTCTGTCATAAATAAAAAACGTTCATGGGAGACATTTTTTGTTACTGATGTTAATAATTTGTTATGTTTTAGTTGTGGTAGTTATGTTTTGACATTTAGCACAGGTTCAGTACAGGTTTGTCCAGTTCTCTTTGTGTGTGTATGTGTGTTGTAGATAGTGAGTCTGAGATAAAGATGGATGTGTTTTGCCTATTCGGAACATACAGGCTGTTTTTACCCCATCTGTGTGTTTGATATCTCAGTGTTGCTGACACAGTCAGATAAAGCTCACTGTGCTTTGCATCTGTGGGTGTGGCGGCTGGGTTTGGTGCCCACTGGAATGAGGCCAGCAATCTGGGTCAGTTTTATTAACCCTTTACAAGATCCATCACTTTCACTCTCTCTTCTAAACTCATTTATTCTTTAAGCACTTAATAAAGCCAAGCTATGTCACATTTGTTATTTTCAACAGAAAGTATGAGTAACGCTTGCCCGTGCTAAAGTCACTGTTTTGGGTTCTGCGTTGCTATGCAGTGACAATACTGTTGCTTGGCTTTAACAGTTGCAAAAGTGTTTGGGTGTTAACTAGCTGGTTGCATCATCATTTGATGTCCAATTTACACACAAAAGTTTATTACTTAAGGGGTAAGGATTTGTTCCAATAGTAATAGTGATCCTTGCCTTAGCAGACAGAAGTTATTAAAATTGCGTAATTTGGCCTGATATTGCAGTTTATGAAGCAACTCTTATAAACAGATACAAATGTACATGTAATAGGAAACTAACTTGTGATCAAATCTGGGCACAGTTTTACACTTTCAGCCTGTTTCATGGTTCAGCCTATTGCGAAAATCAATGCTTGACAGTCCATTGTTTCACATGTAATAGCAAATGGTAGTTTGTTATTACAACAAAGGTGAATGAGAGGACAGCCAGAAAAATCAAAACCATACCCTAGCGCTAATTAAAGTATTACAAAAGTATTACTAGGGGATTTATCCTATGCTTATTATTTATTACTTATTTATACCAAAGACTTACCCTGCATTCACACGATCGTCATAGTGACAACAGCCAATCACATTGTGATACGGTCTTGCATGAACGCAACTGGCTAGCGCCTGCACTAGGTTATTTGCATAAGGCGATCTGACTGTGTTGCTGTTTGAAAAGTAAAAAAAAGTCAACTTCTGCAGCAAGGAAGAACAGGGACACGTCGCCAATGGGCCTACACCACCACGTCACCCATTCAAAGTAAATGAGAAGCGCTGATGCCCCGTGGGCACGCTCCAAACAAATCGAAAGAGATCAAGCTATTATAACAATGTCTTTCTGGGTTTTCCTTAATTGGCATCTATTGCGAGAATTGGTCTTGTTTACATAATGCATCAAAGATGTCAATGTGAAGTGGCTGTGGACATTTGGACAAATTTAATAGTGAAATGCATTTTAACCAATTGAGGAAGATTACAGTTGAAAGTTTGTTACAGTTTGTTTTGGTGTCAAATCACATGTTTGTGACCTTTGGTGTCTGCAGCCATGAGTGTTGATTATAGTTTGGCCTTGTTAACAGTGCTGCGGTACAGTGTGTATTTTGAGCTGGGACGTGGCATCGACAGGCATGTGAAGGGCGTAATGGGTGGCCCATTGTGATGCAACTCAATATTCAATCACAGCTCCGGGGAAATTAAACCTGCACCACCACCTCTGTCAACTCGCTGACACCGAAAGAACTATCGATCCTGTGTTGTCTCCACATGGGATTAGTCTTACACAGCAAATGACTGATGAATCATTTATAACGATAAATAAAAGCTCGTGGTTTTGAATATGATAAATGTGTGTCGTTTTATAGGCATGGTTGTAAACTTCCTGATTTCTTTTTTCCATCATCGATTCTAATTTGTTGAGGTTAGTAGGAACTGGAGACTTATTAATGCATTAACAGTAACATTAACCAAATCATCCACCCGTTCTCAGTTCATCTCTGAGGAGGTTTTTCTCCTGATTAGGTGAAGAATGTCTAGATTATTGGGAAATAAGCAAACGTTGTGTTTTGTCTGCCTTAATGTGATTATGACGTCTGTGCAAACTGCACGCACATATTAGGCTGTAGAATAAGATAAAATGTTGATGTTTCTCTTCATTATGCAAGTGTATTAATGATTTTGTTTCCCCCTCCTTTCAGGTAAAGGTGAACATACTTGGCGATGTTGTGGATCAGGGCTCCACCAACTTGCAGGTTGACCCAGCTGGCTTCAGCCCTCACGCTGCCATCTACTCTATGAGACCGGACGTGCGCTGCATCATTCACATACGTACACCGGCCACTGCTGCTGTAAGCATCTACCTACTGCATGCTGGGAAATTTGATTTATAAAGTCGATTATTGGCAGCCCTTGCTGAAATGCTTCTGATTTATTTTGTACAATGATTTCTTCATTAATCTCTCTTCTTTTACGTCAGGTGTCGTCTATGAAGTGTGGTCTTCTGCCCATCTCCCAGGAGGCTCTGATCCTAGGAGACATCGCATACTACAACTATCAGGGCAGCCTGGATGAACATGAAGAGCGCATGGAGCTCCAGAAAGCTCTTGGACCTTCAACCAAGGTTAACTTCAAACACTTTTTTTGTTTTGTTTTACAGCTACAGTTTTTCTAGAATGCAAATATCAAGAAGTCTCTATCTACTGTTATGTCTTATCAATGTCCTGTGTGTCTGTTGTGTATGTTGCAGTTGTTGGTGTTAAGGAACCATGGAATTGTTGCTCTCGGAGAGACAATTGAAGAGGCCTTTCACTACATTTACACCGCTCAATTTGCCTGCGAAATTCAGGTAATGCGCACTGGAAATATCTGACCAGACCTAGATTAAAATTGACCACTGTTGGACACTTTCCAATCAATGTTATAACATCACAGCTGTCAGCTGTTTTTTCTTTCTCATTCCCAAGTTCTTTTAATGTACTCTGAATTTAAGTGATGTCGATGTTTTTTTTTTAAACACACATGGCTAATAGGAGTACGATTATAATTGGAGATTTCTGATGGTTTGTTAAACAAAAAAACTTTTAATTTAACATTGTCATAAAGCAAACAAAATCTATTTCATAGCCTGGCTGCATTTCTGAAAATACATCGCTCTGACTGATCTAAAACTGGCCTTGTGTTATAGATTTTTAGGAAAAATGCCTCACTCTCTTTCTGTCTGTAGGTGAATGCGATCTCATGTGCAGGTGGAGTGGAAAACCTGATCGTGTTAGATCTGGAGAAGTTTAAGCCCCGTACGCAGGGGGTGGCTGAAGTGGGAGTCAACATGGGCTCGCAAAACAAATGGAAAGTGGGAGAGCTGGAGTTTGAGTCACTCATGAGAATGTTGGACAACCTGGTATGTATTTGTTTTTAGGTTCAAACTTTTTCAACTAATCCGTATGAACATTTTCTTCCACACTTAGCTGTTTATACCACTCAGAATGGGTGTAGTTACAACATCCACCAGCAGGGCAGAGTAGAATGCGCTACGAAGCAACACCCTGACTCACCCCGTCAATGTCTCTTTTCCTATGAGTCAGTGCATCTTCCCCAGTGCACTTAGTCCAGAGTCACAGTATTACTTGATCTACAGCTGCTTTCTGTGTGTGTGCAGCAAATGCACTTTTAAAAGTTTTCTTTCAGAGACGATGTGATTTAGTGTGTTAAGTGGATAGTTTGGTGTAGCGCTGTAGCTCAGGACTAAGAACCAGAAGGTTGCCAGTTCGATCACCTCAAGAATCCACCATTATCGGGCTACTGTAAGTCACTTAAGCATCTGCTAAATGAATACTTACTAAGAAAGAGGAATCGTCAAAGTGGAAAAACTTCCCTTCCTGTTAGGCTGAAGTTTTAGTGTTATAGACAAAAGACGAAACTAAAGAACGGGAGTTGGAGAGCGCTCGTGCCAAGACTCCCTTCTCTCCTTTCTGCTCCATCCATCTCTCTTATTCTCCAGCTGCATAGACTGTCCTGTTTTTCTGTCTGTGAGATAGTGAAGAATGCAGGCATGTGGAAAAACTGTTTTCTCAGCCGAGGCTGAAGAATGGAGTGATGATGTGGAAGAGGAGAGAACTCTGGAGATGATAATGATATGGTGTGTCAAACTGCCGCAGTCACTTGCAGTGAACTGATATATTTTCCATTTTAAACGTGCATGTATACAGTCTTTGAATTTGTGCTTTGGTCCTTCTACACGTATCTGGTATTGTTGTCTTTTCACAAGCAAATTCTGCAAAATCCGTTTGCAAGCGAATCTCATTACATGAACCAATTCAGACGGTTGAATTATTCATTGATCTCATTCATAAAGGCCTTCTTTTAAAGGTCATTTATCTTTGAAGACAGTAATTGAATGATTTAAGGATAGGTCACATCCTCTCTATTATGTTTCTGTCATCTGAGGATGAACTGGATGTACTTGATGTAGCTGATTGTTTTATGTCAATCAGATGACGGCTTGTCTAATAATGTTGTACAAAATATGCTGATGCTATAAACTCGAGCCTGGGAGATTGAAATTAAAAACTAAAGTAGTTTTTGTAATATAAGTATTTTAGTGCGCTTTAATAGTTGTTTTTTTCCCTTTTATATGTTGACACAGCCTACTTGTCTATTGATGCCGACATTGTTTCTTCTTTTCTAAACCTTTTTCTATTCTTAAAGTATTTGTTTCTTTCATATAAGATCTTTGTTATTTGTATAACCTTGGGCTGTGGTTGGTTTATTTCTATTTTTAATAATATGTAATACTTTATTTTAAATTATATATAATTTCAGGGTTATAGAACTGGTTACACATACAGACACCCTATTGTGCGGGAGAAACCGCGACACAAGAGCGAAGTAGAGATTCCGGCAACGGTAACCGCGTTCATGTTCGACGACGATGACACTCCACGTTTCCCTCTGAGATTACTGCAGCAGCGACAGCAGAGAGAGAAAACACGCTGGCTCAATTCACCAAACTGCTATATGAAGGTGAACGTGGCGGAGGGAGTCAGTGAAGAGAACGGACGCACCAAGACCATGGTGAGAATGACAGTCTGTTACAGTGAACAATGAGTCAAATTTATCTGTGAGTTAGGATATAACGTAAAAGACACAGTGCTAATTATCACTGCTAAAGGAGTAATGTTTCTACCCAAGTTTTTAAATTACAACCGGCAAGAATGTGGTCGTTTCCCAGGAATTTTCGATGGAGTTGCTGCTGACAAGTTAAATAATAATTCTGTCATCGCAGCTGAACCTGAACATTTCTGGAGTCTTTGCATATATAAAGTGAAAGATGTATTGGTTGACTGGAAATGTATGGCAGCCGTTTGATGTTTAGATCTCTTCTGCCCTCTAGTGTTTTGTTTTTGTATTACAGCTTAATGATCTGAAAAAGTTGAAAACTATTCAAGTGAATTTTTGCTTCTAGAGTTCTACTTTATAATGTATTTCTTTTACTGTTTCTGCAGTGGATGAAGTCAGATGAGAGGAACAACGCAAGCGGGACTCCGATCTGCATTGAAGATCCCAACCAGTTTGTCCCTCTGAACACAAACCCTACAGAAGTCCTGGAAAAGAGAAATAAGGTACGCTGTATATGCGTAAAAGCAGTTACCATGGTTAGCAAAAGTCATTATCATTTCAGATGAGAGGTTAAACGTTTTGTCATTTGTGTGCCGATGGGTTCTGATTGATCTAAATTGACTTTTAAAGCTTACCTGTGGTCTTTTTTTCTTTTTTTTTTTAGATCCGGGAGCAAAACCGCTTTGACATGATGACAGCAGGCCCACAATCACAGCGCCTGGCAGGAATTGTAGTGGAAAGGCCGCCGGTGAGTGTCAGTACTTCATTACCCATAAACCCACTGTAAATCCCAGATATGTCTGTAGGTGGTGCCAGATCCTCATTTGTCACATCAGAGGCATCACAGTGGTTGAAATGTGTTCCAGTATGTGATGAAAAGATCTTTTATGGTAAAGCAGAATCTTATGTATATTATGTTTTTTCTTTTTGATGGAGCAGTGGCCTGTAAAGGTAGAATTGGAGGGTTTGCTGTGTGTTACTATGTTTGATGTTTTTTCACAAACGTCAATCAAAGTTTTCAGTTGTTTAACATGTTTGCAAGGGCTGGGCGGTATTCTGTATTATACAGAAATATATAAACCGAAAGAGATTTGTCTCACACAAATCGAGACAGGAAGATCTTGTTGTTGAGATGTTGTAATATACACTAAAGTGGGTTTTAGTAATTTGTTTGTGTTTAATCATTGGTTTGTGGCCATTGAAAGATTCCAAAAAGTTAAAAATGGCATTAAAATAAAGTAGGATTTATTTCATTTACTGAATTATGAAATCATAGGTTATTATGAAATAATTAGGTTTTTTGGAAACCTGTTTTTTTGGTTTAGAATGCACAACATTGAATGTGTGTGTTTGAGCACAAGTTTGACATTTTGTGTTTTTCTGACTCATTTCGTAACAGATGCACTTAGATATTACTGCACTGTCTTATTTTGCGGTTTCTGTTCTGCCCACACACGCACATGTGCAGCCATACATGGGCGATGATGAAGAACAGACCAGCCCTCTCCCTCCAAACCCCTTCAGTGAGCTCGGCGAGAAAGAGCTGGAGAATTACCGGAAACGAGTGGAGCGGCACCATCTCGGCCTAGACGGTAAAACACACTCGCAGACATGCTTTGCCGTCCAAACACACAGATCCAAACTAATAAATAAACATCATGCATGACCCCCCCCCCTTCTTTCAAGAATAGCGTTTCCTGTTAGTCACACTTAAACACAACCCCAGTCAATACTAATGAGATAACTTAACACTCCTTACGGCTAAAATCAATAGCGTTGAGACAGACATGTGCACATGTGTTAAACTAACATACAGAACATGCAAAACAAGAGATGGATGACCTGTCTGTGCAATATGAGATTCGTCTGCATGTCTTCCTCTAACCTGTCTACTTCTTTAATGTGTGTCTCCCTACACGTGTGTCTATGTGTTCACTAACTAACTCACGGCTGCAGATGATGAACAGCTCACATCAGACGACGCTTCTACGCTGTCTCAGTCTGTCTCCCAAACGCAATCTCTGCAAAACACTTCGGCTAAAGAAGGTACAGCAGTCTGAATGCCAGCTGTCTTATTGACCTACAGCTGTGATGTGCGCTATCCTCTCTAACGTGTTTACGTTCTTAAATCATTTACACTTGGTTTTAATTGCTCGGTCTGAACCCGAGAGCCTCTCCTCCCCCAAAACCCCCTTCCTGTGACCCACTAATTGTTTTTCACGTATTTGGCTTCCAATGGTTCTACGTTTGCTCATTAATTTGAGTATCGCAGTAGTGGCAGATGTTTACTACTACAGCTAGGTGCCAAATGCATCCACCCAAATTTTTTGATATCAGTCATGCTTTCTTTTGTAGGTGTTGTAAAACATCTTAGCAGGATGTTACATCATCCTTTGTCATAATGCTTTAGCCATGTACAATACGCAACATTGTATTCCGATTTCAGACTTAAGAGCAATTCTACAGGAAAAGCTAAGTTAAGGCTCAGGGTTAAAGCTGTTAACCCTTACATAAATTAAGATGAAGCCTTACGTAAACCAAGGACATACTGATGCGTTTACACACGGCAGAAATCAAATGATATGTGAAGTATAGAAGCAGGATGCGTTTAGTTGCATCAGTACGCTAGTTACCCAACCAGATATGTTACGTGACAATGATAGGACGGCAAATGGTGAACAATAGAGGTCACATTCAACCCGTTTACCTAAAGTGTAGGTCACAACCGAATTTAGAAGGAATTCCCCAAATGCTTATTCAGTATTCTGTCATTTTTTTATGAACAAAATTCACCTGCTGATTGTTTTGGTGACATCTGCCAGTGTTCAATTAAAACCAATAAATCTATATTATTGATTATTTCATTATCACTTTATGGTCCAAACAACAATAGCACCAATACTATAAAATGTGTTTGTTTCAATTTATTGTTGATTCTGCTATAGAGTCAATGTTACTATTGAATCACTTTTTCGTTTTTTTTATGCAGAAAACCACACCGGCGTGCTGCTAAATGGCAAAGACGACCACGGCGAAGATGACGATATCATCAAGCGCATGAGCGAGCTGACCACAAGCATCGAAAGCGTAGAGATCACCATGCAGCCCGGCGAGAAGATCGAAGAGGCCCTGACGCCCGAGAGCTCGCCCTCCAAATCTCCCAACAAGAAGAAGAAAAAGTTCAGAACCCCGTCCTTCCTGAAGAAGAACAAAAAGAAAGAGAAGGTCGAAGCCTAGAGGAAAGAGAAGTGTGTCCACAACCACCTTGTGTGTCTGTTTGTCAAAGCGTTATGTTTATAAGTTGTCCTTTTTACAATTTTGTTTTCTTTCTTTTTAAAGAACGTGGTTGTTCAATTTTAAAAAGTGGCACGTTGGGTCGATTGGGGGAAGATTAGATGGAATGTTGTATTTAGTGACGTGCCATGTTGGAGCGATCATGAAATGGATTTTAAACAGGAAGAGCAGCGAGCAACTCGTGGGAAACTGGCTCCTCTCTCCTGACGGAAAAGACTGAAAACACACAGACCTGGACACCGTTTCCTGATTATTAATCTCAATGATGAGCCCATACTGCATTGTTTATTGTTTCATATTGTATGTTTATGAGATTGGCACACAGGACCTTTTATGAGCCCCTTTTCTAGCCGTCACATCATCTCTCGTGTTAGTTTGAATTGCGTTGTTTGCTCCAGCTGTAGGTGTAACTAGTCACACTACACAGGAGACACTAAAGAATCACACTGGAAACTGTTTTGGGATTATTTGAACAGGGTTTGTTTTATTTTTCGTTTGTCGTCTGTAGTCGTTAAAGAAATGGATGCGAATTTAGCCGAGATCAGCAGCCGCGACCTGCACGTGTGATAATCCTGTGTAGAGCCACTCCATTAACGTTCTTTGCCAAACGAAACGTTTTAAAAGCAAAGCAATCACGTTTTAGTGACCTAAAATCTTGCATTCGCAAACATCCACTCATCTCTTGGTATGTTTTTATTAAATTCATTTTTCGTTACGTTTTATACTCATATTTTAACAAGGGCGAAAAGACAAAAGCATGTTTTACAAAAGTCTGAATTAACATAATGTAGCGGTGCCTGAATTCTCAATCGTGTAGTAGCTCAGATTACTAAACACATGTAACGAAACTATATGAAAACTGGAGTGATGTTAATTATATATATGAATATATAATATTTTTGTGCTGCACTTTTTCATGTGGTATATAATTATATATATATTATATTATATTACAAAACAAATCTATGAATGATTTCAGCAGTTGAAGGAGATTTGAGAGAAGGATAAATGGAGGCTATGAAATATGAAAACATTACAGAGAAATGTAAAAGTGTATTGAAAAAGGGTGGAGAAGGCAAACTTAACATATAAGGAAATATATATTTGTATACTGTATTTTAAAAAATAGTCTTGGGTCCCAAAGCAAGTCAAGTACAATTCAACGTTTAATGACTTTCCATTGCAGGTTTGGTGGATTAAAATCAAAATCATCTCGACAACGGTTAAACTTCTTGTAGAGGTTTATCCTGGGCCTTTAGGGGTGCTGGAGGACATTCATTGCGAATCACTCAATAGGACATTCATAAGTCACCCCATCACCATCCAGCAGGCCTGAAAAGCTCTCTGGGATTTTACTATGGTTACCTGAGCAATGGCATTTTAAACCGTTTTTATTTTCAGTCAAACTGGACGTGGTTTCTTCATCTCTGTCAAATGCAAGGTGTTTGCTGTGAGGTTAGGGGTCGTATTTTTGCCCTATATTGAATTGCCACCAAAGCTGATCTCTTAGCATTTTAAGATTAACAGGGAGCAGTTTGACCTCCGTTTGAACCCCAGGCCTGATGTGGCGGTCATATAGCCCAAAGGGGGCAGACAGCACCGCAGAGCGTCATGTATCCCAGTGGGCAATGTGAAGTACTGGCTTGTGCATGAAGAGAGAGAGAGAGACACTTCTAAGCTGTGTAAATGGCATGTTGTTTTGAACGCGGGCCAGGCGTGGATTAAAGCCGGGCCGGGTGCGAGTTGAGAAGAGAGAAATGGGACGAGAGGGGAGATTAACTTGTTTTATTGCTTTAAATTGATTTGCCATGTTCTGGCGCTTTTCATTTCCCATAGCGCACCATAGTTTCAGAAGTTTAGTTTACAGAGAGTTATGCTTTACGCATGAACTGTTCTCAGCTCCGGGAATGTGCATCACATTCTTATTTTCTTTTAGCCACCGTTTGCACCTTGTTTTACTAATGCCTCTCTGTTGTAGTCTCTGGTTCAGAAGGCTGACTGCTTTGGCATGCAAGTTTGAGCCAAACCTTTTTGTGACCTGTGAATTCGTATATAAATGGTTATCTAACAGACTTGCTTTTAGATGTATTGCTAATCGGTGTAAATTCACAAATAAAAGCTATTTTAAGAATCAAACGCTGCGCTGGACGTCTGTGGGGATGGAGGAATGCTACATTTCACTTCATATCTGTGACATTTCTGTTTGCATTTTGAGAGTCATTCATCACATTTTGGAGTTCGTCGTGTACGATCATTTCACAGTTATGAAATGTAAAATAATATTTCAACAGTTATTGATGTTAAATACAACGACAGGACACATGATTTATTTTAAAGGAAGTGATCACTGTTATCGACGGTTTCAAAGCAACAACGTAAACGTTATTGCGCATGCACGCTTTTGTCGCCCAAACTTAACTTGTGCCTGCAGATTATTTCTGATAACAAGCAAAAAAATAACAAGTAAATGACATTAGCTAGCAAGTTAAAAGTATGTGTAGTCAGTATTATTTTACCAAATAACCGTTAGCTCAACTTAAATGCGACAAAGTTACGCGACCCATTCAACAATTTTTTTAAATAAAATTAATGTACAATAAAATTCAACAAGTTGTTTATTTAATACGATTATTATACAATAAAATATACATTTTAAGTAATTTTATTATTAGCCACTAGCCAGATCAACAAACACAGACCAGAAGTTTTCTTTGGACCAGGTGTATGCGTCCGATGAAACCGAAATGTTCAGTTTTGATACATCAAAGAAACCACACAACCGCATATCCATTGCATTTATGTATGAGCTGACAATAGACAAACTAAAAATGTTTAATACAACAAAAGTCCCTTCATGCTTCTGTTAGCACAAATATCCATTCATACTTCTGCCAAACTCTATGACAAAAGCTTCAGTGAATTCTGTCTCTCTGGCAGAAACAATGTTTTTACTATACAAGCAGACCGTTGCATTTTTAACGTCCATATATTAACAACAAACTCCAGTTTATTCAAAATCAGTTTTCTTTCCAGAGAATGAATATGCATTTGATTATTTTTGCACAAGCGTCAGACTGTTAGATCGCAAGAATGCGCATCACTCCTGTGTTTGCGCTGATGTGCCTTTCTGCATTTTCCCCACAAATGCAACACTTGAAATATGCAACAAATGCACCGGACACTGGCGCGACTCACACGGCTGCATGCGTAAGTTAAACTGTAGGCGTGAGAGTGGGCGACACAAAGCATCTCCGACCGTATGGCTGATTCTAGATCAGCTTTGCCGTTTTCGCAGACAAAGAGCGTGCTCAGTGAGGTTAGGATAGGCTGATTCTAGATCAGTATCCCTGTATGCATCTAATTTGATTTTTCTCAATCGACTCATTTTACTCTCATAGCTTCTGGATAGAGCCGTAGAATAATGCTGCCCTAACTACTGATCTGGGGTCAGCCTGTGAATAGTAAAAGACTGAAACAAGAATGGAAACTAAAACTGTTCTACGGTTAAAAAATGGGGACCCAAAATATTATCGGCCTTATGTGATTATTTGACAGTGCTGATGAATGTTTGAATGTTGTTTGCGAAGCATCAATATTAAATGGAAATGAGTAAAGATGTATTGTGACTCCTGTTGTGAATAGCGTATTGAACACAGGTGTTAACTTGAAAAATGCTAAATACATGCCATATTGTGGCTGTCCTTATGAAACCTCAGATGTCCAAATTCGCTGTTTTCAGGAAATGGAAAGCACTGTTCTTTTTAAATGATGAAATACTGTGTTGTCAACTTGGAAAGCACTTTTTAATACTTCTATTGGTTAGATATTTGCAAAGCCCATTGACAAACATAAAGGGTGACTAATAATAATGATGTATGACAAAATCATTAAATATGGAGATACAAGGTTTCAGAAACACAGCAATATGTATCGAAGCAGGGTCTGAAATAAACATTGAATGGCTGCTAAAGTGTTTTCGATATTACAATATGTGTACAATGAACAAAACCGATAACCTTGGTTTGAAATAATATGGTTATTGTCAATACCGCTATATCGTGACACCCCTAATCGTAAAGAATTTAGCGCCATTCAATTTCTACTTGAGCCACAACACTTGTATTTTGTGTGTGATTCATTGGCAGAAAAGAGAAAACCCAAAATAAACTAAATTAAAGATGAATTCACAGCCTGTAGTTGCTTCATAGATATATTTTTACTTTTTAATAGAAGTCAAAATGATAACACTGTTTTTGTCTTGGAAGTGCCAAAAATGTACAGTAAAATTATGTTTTTCTTGTAAATTTGTAGCATCTTTTTCTTTAATTGACAGTTTTTGACCGTATTTCAAAAATATATTTAAAAAAAACTGTAAAATTCTGTAAAAAAAAGTAAAACAGTAAAATTCTCTAAATTAGTTTTTTTTTTACTGCAAGCTTTTTTAAATTTAGCAAAAAAAAAAACGCAAAAATAATTAATGATAATGATATTGTGACACATTTGTTAAGTATACTTTTCATGTAACCGTCACAACAATAAACTTTGTAATACAAAACGAATGCGTTTTCATCTTATAGCTCCGCATCAAAGCTGTTGGTTTTTAAAGACATGCGCTCCTGCCGATCCACCAGCTCAGAGACGTCCATCCTGTTAGGAAGAAGAGCTGTCCGGTCCCCAGCTGTGTTGACGTTACGCGTTTGAGTCTATGAGCTCATGGCCGCAGGAGCTGTGGGAAGTTGGTCAGTGGGTCGAAACATCAGCTCTCAGACAATACATCCATTCAGAGCCGCGGCGTCCCTGGAGAAAACCGGGGCGGGAAGAAGAGGGTCTTTCTTGTGGTGGTATGGTTTAGATGAAGCTGCAGGTTCTCAACATTAAGCTGGGAATTTGGAGTGGGGGGTGTTTAAAGGAAAGGGGGACCCGGGGCCTCCAGACAGTGTCTTGCTGGGAGTGTCAAAACAATAAAACCGCTCAACTCCAGATGGATGCCCAGCAAATACGAGATCGCTTCCTCTACAGGCTCCTTAGTGCAACTGCATGTGTTGTGTTGCGTGGGGGGGTGAATTTGTGTCAGCAAAACCTGTGAAGACACAGAGAGCGTGGACTCCTTTCTTTTTTATCACTCCTACATCATTTTTCTTCCCGTCCCTGTAATGCCAGAACAGTTTGTTCGGACATTGTTTGTTCAAACTGAAGCATCGGAGACACAATGTTCTTTATGAGGGTTGCCAAGTTTTCCCTGTGAAATTTCTACTAGTTAGCAACACGAAAGGTTAGACGTAGACATGGGACCTTGGCATGTGGAAGAAAACACCATCCGAAATGTATCAAGGTACTAAAACTATTAAAACATTTCTGTTAATTGAGATCAAATAAGATATCGGCATGAATATGATTTGAAAATGTAAACTAAGATCCGAAATGTTTCCTCAGCAATAAACTAACAAAAGTTGAGGGACTAAAATTATGAACAAAAAACTAAACCAATAAATGTAAAAATGATAAAAGCATGCTAAACATTTTGAAGATATTTTGAGAAATGTGTCTGTGGTTTTGTGTTCATATACAGTGGGGGTCAATGTTATTTGATTCCCAACATTCTTCAAAATATCTTCTTTTGTGTTCTGCAGAAGAAAGAAAGTCATACAGGTTTCAAATGACATGAGGGTGAATAAATGATGACAATTTTTATTTTTGGTTGAACTATCCCTTTAAGATAACAATAAAGCTTTTGACCATTTCGACCGTGGTCACAGTTGAAATGGACATCAATGTGCCAGCTTGCTCGCAACGTGCCCAGATGATCCATGTTTACGGGTGTAAATGATTTTCTGTTGGTATATTATTTCCGTGTGTTAGGTGTCCCGCTGTGAGCTGGTGTCCAATAGGCAAGACATCTGGAGCAGATGGTGTATTGGAGCCCCCCGCAGCCCACCACGCTCGAGGAAGAGACCGGTCCGTGTGCCAAAGCAGAAGAGAGGCGCACCCCATCCGAGACTAAAAAGAGGTCAGCGGGTCACGGTGGAGGGAGGTTGTAGGACGTCCAGGCTAAGGGACAATAGCTTTAATGGAGACCGTGGCACCGCAGGTCCCCCCCACACACACACACAATCCTTAAGCACTGTCCTGCCCACAATAGCACATTGGTGACCTGTATCGCACTCTCTCTTTCTCACACACATAGTATAGAATGACAGTCCAGGTCAGGGAGGGTTAATCAGGATCAGCCCTCGCGCTCGGCACATTGTCTCCTGAACGTCCCTGTACCACGGCGACCTGAGCAGACACAAATAGAGTCCGGTTTCTTAAGTGACAGAGATAGATGCGTGCGGGTGCGACTTTTCACACTCGTACGATTCGAAAAGGTTCGTGTTCACAACAACATGGGTACATTGCAGTACGTTCAAAGACCACACTTTTTTCATCCTCATGTCATTCTAAACTTGTTGGACGCAAAAGAAGATATTTTGAAGAATGTTGGTAATCAAACAACATTGACCTTCATTTACTTCCATTGTTTGGACACACAACCACATTTCTCAAAATATCTTCTATTGTGTTTCACAGAAGAAAGAGTCATATACAGATTGTAAACAACATGAGGGTGAATAAAATGATCATAGAATTTAGATTTTGGCATCACCTATGCCTTTAAGGGACCAAATATGCTCTCTGCTTTTGAGGTGTTCGGATTTGTTGACATTGGGTCAGCCGACATAATTTTGCTGCGAGGACCTGTCAAAGTTTCTAAAATCGCTTGCGTCACCTTAAAAAATAAACCGTTCATTAGCGTGAGCGTAATTTTCTTTCCTGTGTTGACGTATTTCTGTTGAAACGGGAAGTTCGGGTGTATATCAAAGAACTCCCTTTTCTTTTAGCTGCCATTACTCTGTATTTATATCACAGTTTGGTCTTATTTAGTAACAATTGGAAGTGCTGTAGGGTTAGGAAGGAGGTTAGCGTGAGCTCATGAAAGTTAAGGGTTACCATCTAGACTCGACCCAAACCCGCTCAAAGCTGTTTCCATACAATCAGCTGTAGGTTGAGAAAGGAAATAAAGTAAATGAGGCTTAACCGAAGAGACACAGACTATTGTTCTTGCTATTGTTAGTTGGGGCAGGTGCTATTTATAATGTGGGGGGGAGGGGTCCTCTCATACTAGAGAGGATTTCATTGGAGAAAATGCCTCTGTGTGCAGGATGAGTCATCGATATTTTTGGTTTATTGTGGCTGAAGAGGAAGACTGTCGGTTTTACGCATGGGTTAATTTAGTCCGTTTAGAAGTATGATTGTTATGAGATCACTGCAGTTTTGTCTTTTTTTTGTGTAAGATTAAGAAGGATCTATTGACAGAAATGCAATACAATATACTATGTCTTCAGAGGTGTATAAAGACCTTACATAATAAAGCGTTATGTTTTTCTTACCTTAGAATGAGCTATTTCTATCTACAAACCGCTGGTCCCCTTTCTACAGTATCCCTAAATGTACAAACTGCTCTACAGAGGGCGTTTCGTAAATATGTTATCTCCTTCAGCAAAGAAGCGAAAACGTGACGACATCTTTGTCCTGTGTCAGCCACCGTAGTGCTTAAGGGAGGGGCGAGCGGTGAGCCGCTAGATGCGGCTAAAATCTCCACATTGTTATTTTAAATTTGCGCAGATCAATGCAAATTAAAACTATGTTTTCATTTGGAAGTTGGGAGAAGTGTTGTCAATAGTTTACAGAATTAAACAGGAATTATAATTTTACTTAAACACATTCCTATAAATAGTAAAAAACCTGAAAATAGTTTTGGAGTGCTCTCTTTTATCATACACGTTAAAAAAGCAGTTAAAAGCCACAAAAACGCTAACTCTGATTTCACGTACTGCCGCAGCAGTTCTAAATGTCAAAAAACCTCAAATTCAGCCAAAACGTAAAAAGCTAAATATTGCAATTCCACGTAAACCTCGCCTAAAATTAGCCCAGACTGTAACTGGCTTCAATCCGAGCTAATTTCAGAAAGAACAGAAGCATCTTGAACTGAAGCCAAACAGATGCGACGCCGTGTCAGCAGTACAATGATAAACACCCTCCCATCAGCTCTCTAAATGAGGACAGGCCACTATGAGTCCAGCTGAAGGGGGATTGAGTTTGGCCTGTATGACTTTGCAGCAGGACTCCAGCAGGCAGACCCGTCGCTGAGATCTGGCTCCTTCTCCAATCCCGTGCCACCTCCTTCCTAAACCCGATATTAAAAAGGGATTAAGGCCTTGGAAACAACAACGGCCGATATCCGACAGCACTTCTTTCCTGCTTTTACCAGCCAGGATGGTTTGGGAACACAGTGAGAAGTAAAAAGGAGAGAGGGGTGTGCAATGTGTGTCCCGTGTGACGGCCGGCTGCCAAGAACTGGGCGGGGAAGCGTGAGATCATATTTTAGTTCATTTCGTACCTGTTGCTTCTCTCTTTCCTGTAACGTAACACTGTGAAAGCCGCCCTGTCCTGTGAACTCTCAGGATATCTTGGACCGATCGGCCGTCTAATCCGGGACGACCCTGTGTCGTAACGCACACACCGGTCGCCTTGTGAGATAAGCCCATTGTGTGTGTAATGCATCGGTCTTGGGGCAACTCGAGCAGTAGGTCACACTGATGCCATTGTGTTTCATGTTGGAAAAAACAGGCATTGAGCTGTAAAGTGACTCCACCTCACATAACATGTTATGTGTGCATTTTTAGGAAGTATACCCGAGTATATGTCACGGTGGACTCTAGCTGGCGGTAGACCATGTTGGATCAGAAACACTCTGAAAGAGCTCGGCTGTTTGAGTGAAATAAGAACGAACCCAACCGTTGGGTTAAAATGAGGATTGAAAAATGTAAAACATGCTGGTTCATTCAATGCTAGCATGATCTAACATACAGATACCAAGATGGATTTTAGGGAATTCATCGGAGAGCACAACACATTTATTTTGTATTTACAACAATCTGGTTTGGTATTTTTCTCCAAGTGTATTTTTGTTCATGTTTTTTATGGCATCACACAGCCTGTTCATGTGGGCATCTGCCTTATTTCTCTAGTGACAGATGGATTTGCACTAAAATAGTTTGATTGGACGCGTGGTCTTTAATGTAGAAAAACAAACCTGTATGACTTTTTCATCAAAAGAAGATATTTTGAAGAATGATAAAAACCAAACAACATTGGCTAAGAGTCATATTCAGGTTTTGAAAGAGACAAAGGTGAGTAAATAATCCCTTTAACAGTTTCTTCCACGTTATCTGCGTCGCATTTTTGGGTCACAACCCATATTACAGCCCATCTGATTATAAGAGGAACGTTATTTCATTGCGTCCTTTTTGTAATGTAGATGTGATATGAAACTTCAGGGTGAGATTACTGCCCTTGACAGCAGATATCAAGCATGCACTAACCACACTAATCCACTTGCAACAGGGACTGAGGGTTGCTTCCTTGAGAACATTCGACCTCTGATATAACGAAAACAGTTCAAACTGTTCGAAACGAACAGATAGAGATATAGTCGAGATAAAGAAACAAGGACAGAAACTCGAAAGAAGCCGACACACTTCTGTTTCTCTTTTTTTTGTATATTTTGATAAATGTTAAGCTGTTTTGGATGACTAAAATAGTTGCTTTTTCCCTTTTGAACAAAAAGATAAAAGTTTACGATGTGGCTAATCTCATTCATGGATTTTAGTACGATTTGCTTTCGCGCCTGTGACGCTAGTATTAGGAGTGGAACATAAGTATTGCTTTTTTATAGTAATCGTACGTTTTTGTACGAATCACAACATATGAATTCATACGAATAAGCCAGCTTGTGAAATAGTTACGAATTCCAGAGAGATCAGGTCGGCTGTCATTTCATGTGAGATTGCATCAGCTTTGACATCAGTGATCTTGTTCGCATGAATGCGTATACTATTAGTTTCCGTTAAAGTGTTCTCGAAAGATTTGTTTGCTACTATTTTACGATAGTTGGATAATTTGTATGAATTTGTATTCGTACATGTTACTATGATCTGCTGTTGTGCCAGTGGTAGTTAGGTTTAGGGGTGGAGCTTTGATTTTTTTTTTAAACAAATTTTTTTTTAAGATTCACATCAGATAAGTTCATATGAGTTATCCACCTGAAAGTTCAGTTTAAGTTCAGTTTTAAAACTGTGGAAGCAAACGTTGGCCGGATGTGAGATTGAATAACTTTCATTTCCAAATTTCAGTCTGATCCTCATATGAAGCTATTGCACCACAGTATAAATCGCCATCTGTTTTCATGTATGCAAAAGAGCAGCTCAGACATGCAAAACATCTCCATTTGTGTTCCACAGAAGCTCGTACGGGTTTGTAATGACAAGAATGTACATATATCGGACATTTTGCATTTTTGGATTAACTTTGCGTTTAACACTCAAAACAGTGCTGGTTTATTGGTGAATTTAGTCTCGGTTAATAGTTCTTGACTAGTTTTGGCAAACTCCTCCTACCCAGCACACACACATTTAGTTCTCTGTAATGAACTGCAGAAATGCCACACGTCTTTCTCTTCTCTTTCATATAGATGTCGGTTGTTCCCCACCCCACACTCGCCCCTTTCTGAAGACCATCTGCACCCATTGTCTGGGGCAGGGACGAGTCAGTCAGTCAGTCTCTCTCTCTCTCTCTCTCTCTCTCTCTCTCTCTCTCTCTCTCTCTCTCTCTCTCTCTCTCTCTCTCTCTCTCTCTCTCTCTCTCTCTCTCTCTCTCTCTCTCTCTCTCTCTGGAAAAAGGGAGCAGGGGTCTTTAATTCCAACTCCAATGAAGAAAAATGACTTACTGAGCAGTAAAAAGACAGCAGCCCAATAAAACCCAAAGAAGTCCAAACCCTCCTGCATGTGCAGCTGTGCTCGTCCTTTCTGCATGAAATACAAACTTTCTTTTCTCAGCACATCCTCCAGCCTTTTAAAACAATATGACGGCGGATCTGTGATAGATATCTGCTTAGATAGCAGAAGAGGTATTTGTCACTCAGATTATGGTTATTGTGGTGCAGTTTGTGAATTATGAGCGTATATGTTGTGTCTTAAGTTATGTGCAGGAGTCTTTGGTTGAGTATCAGTAAAGCAGCAGAAGTTGGACAGCAGGGAAAACAATGCTAAATGCAAATAGCCATATAATCATGCATAGTTAGTAAAATAAACACAATTTGCGATAGGCTACTGTCATGGAAAAAAGATTTAAAGGCTGTAAGATGCAGCATATTTTTAATGGGTGTTCTGCATCTCTTTATCTATTTTGGTGAATTACACAACAAAAACGAAACAATAAAATGGAAAATGTACTGGTAATTTTCTGCCACACTGTAAAAACTGTAGAAACACTCATAATTTTACTGTATTTTTGAAATGCGGTAAAAAAAATTATATTACAGAAATAAACTGCACATTTGCAGGATATTTGTTTTGTTTTACTTGACAAAAAAAATGCTATTTTACTTTTTTTGCGCCCCAGCTCCAGTTTTTTTACAGTAAGTTTTGTGTAGTGCAGGACATAATGCAGTACAAACTTTAGTTAAAACATAAAAAATCACTATATATTAATCAATATTATTATAGTACATTCATTGTGTCTTTATTCTTTAAAGTGTAGTTGATGGTTTTAGAGGTTAATCCCAAAGATCCTCAAAACCAAATAATGCAAGTAATCCGAAGTTTACCTGGTGCCGTCTCAAATTTGCATCGACTGTCAAATGTAGGTTTACAAAAGCATGTAAATCTTGAGTTCATGCCCCCGAGCTAAAGGGATCTCTACAATACTCGTGAAATCTCTATTCTGAGTGAATGTATGCCCGTGACGTCCAGATGTTCCTCTGCGAGGAGTCTCAATGTCTTTTCTCAGGCACGGCACAGACGACAGACCTCTGCCTGGGCCTGCACGGGCCAACAAACCGGCATACATTGTCTAGTCTGAACAGCCATTCCGAAAACCATGACTGGGAAGAATTAGGGTGAGCTGGTTTGAATGAAACACCTACTTTACAGAAGGATGATCTCTCTGTGGCTCTTTTAACTGTTATTGTGTGTCAAGGCCATGGTGAAGCAAGCAGAAGCCCTGGAGACTAAATTGATTTAAGGATTAAACTCCAGGGTCAGTGTAGGGATATGCATGTGTCCGTTCCTAGTCGCATGTAAATGACTGTCTAGGAATTTGACTGCCAAGGGGAGTGTGACGTTGCGTTTTTAATGTCAAATATTGACCAGAAATATTTTTTTGCTTTTATGTATGAATTTTTATGAATACTTTTCAGTGTTAAATGAAATAACATTTCTTATCAACATTATTTTAGCCTTATCCGCCATCTTGGATTTGTTTTTCACTAAGCTTGTTGCAATGCATTCTGGGATTGCCTTCATGAAGCATATTCAATGCTTCCCTAAATCTTCCTATTCGTTCCTGCGATGCGACAATCGGTACAAAACATGCCGCTTCGGTAGAGGCTCTTGTTTGGGAAGTCGGCCGCTAGTTCCGCCTTTTCGATGACATCATGCACATCATAAAAGACAAAAACAATTACTCATCACAACAATATCAAAATCGCAAATGAGACCTGACAGACAAAGAAATCGTGATAGAAAATCTTCATAGGACTCTGCCTGACGTAAATGGTGAAAGCTTTTGCCGTAGGTGACTGGGGGTTGGGGGATGTAATGTCTTCGCGGGCTGGCGGCATTAAATTAGGGTGCTTAAAACGTCAGAAAGATGAGCTGTAGGCGGGGTCAGGGCACTAAATGATGAGGTTGCCATTGCTCTGGGGCAACACTGGCCTCTGATCCATGCAACAAAAAAAAAGAATAATAGCGGTTTTATTCAGACTTGGGGGTCTTCACAACAAGCATCATACTAAAGACGACAGACGCTACTTAATCTGTCAGAGCAAATTTAAGAGCTGGGAACTCGCCAGTGTTTGGTGCTAATGGTTGTCACCTTATGGTTTGAATGATCTAACACTCTGGGGATGGGCAGACTCTTATGTATTATAAATGTTTATCATGTTCTCGTTTTTTAGTTTCAGCTTCAGTCTGGGGTGTTGAGTCTACTGAGTCTTTGTTTCAGTGTTCCAGCAGAGATAGCCATTTACTGTTTGAATAACGCAAAGCTCGCTACCAAGTTGCTTGGATAGAGGTGTTTCTCAACATGTTGCTATGAGGTTGCTAGGGTGCTTCTGGTGGTTGATAGATGGTTGCTTGCCCATATCAAAGGAGCTTTAATGGAAATGTATGACATGTTTAAACCGAATCACCTTTATTGCCAAATACCACAAGCTTACCTGTATGAGGAATTTGTTTTGGTGTATTGACGCTTAACAATAGCTACATTTCTGCACATTTTAAAGTATCGCATCATAGAAACAAGTGACGGAAATGGAAATAAAACTACACTGTAGTCAGTAAATGATAGATATCATCATAATAAACTCAATGACACTTCAGAATCAGAATAAGCTTTATTCGCCAAGAGTGTGCACACGAGGAATTTGGTCTGGTTACATGAGCTCTTAAACACACAGTATACACATAACACAAGAAATAGAAAAGAATCTAAAATATAGAGAATAGAATTTTATATAATAGAATATATATTTATTTATAAAGAATATAAAACTTCTCTTAGCATTAACCACTAACTGAAGTACAAACAAAACTGAGACTCGGTTACCAGCATGTTTGTGAGCATGAGTATGCATTCTCACGTTATACTTCCGCAAAACACAGTTGGTTATTGCAGATGTGGCAAAATGATTCACCACCGTAACATATCACATGGAAAAACACATTTACCATCGAAACTAATAAAAGCAACAAACAATTGTGACAAGTGCTGACATTAGACTGTGAGGGCATTGAAATGCAGCAATCCATAAAGAAAGAAGAACAACTTGAGATTAGTCCAGCTCTCTAAGCTCTACTATTTTAATTCGATTGCATTTTATTTACAGTTTTTATTGTTTGAATGAAATATATGTTTATTATAATCAAAACTACTCTTGCTTCATCCTCCATCTTGGAGGTTGAAGCTCAACACAGTGCATTCTGGGATCGCTTTCTTTGTGATGAATATATGCAATCGCGTACTTGAAAAAAGGCAAAGCAAAATCGCTACCTTTCACAACAGTTTCTGCGGTCAGGAAGGTGCCAGCAATGACTTAAATTCTAGGTTTAGAAACAGAGTTGTGTCAGGGCTGCCATGTTGTTTTGACTCACTCACCAGCACTACCATTAAAAACAAGTCGGTCACCATTCCTGACCTGACATGCCGATTAAAAGTGCCCGC
The DNA here is from genome assembly GCA_026939265.1 of Oreonectes daqikongensis. Taxonomy (NCBI): domain Eukaryota; kingdom Metazoa; phylum Chordata; class Actinopteri; order Cypriniformes; family Nemacheilidae; genus Oreonectes; species Oreonectes daqikongensis. The sequence goes on along the minus strand of JAOTQM010000047.1, from coordinate 3,424,717 downwards.
CTTAATTTGTGTGTTTGTCTTACTGTCCAAGGAGGCGATGGAAGCGTTGAACGGTGGCAACTTCCACAACATCCTGGCCTCAGGCGGTCATTAGGTCTTTCAACCTGATGCTCTCTCTCTCTCTTTAATCATCTGCTTTCCTTCCCTCTAATTTTCAAAGGAGGCCTCACGCCAACAGCTGAGGTAATGTTTCGCCCACTCGAAAAACAACAGTTAAAAAAAGATATTTTTGTTTATTTTTTAAATCATAGTACAACAGTGAAAGGATTTTGGTGTACCATTAAAACGTTATTTATAAAAAAGGAGTTTGGTGGTAGAATGATGATCTGATGGTAATACCGTTTGATTTTGATACTCATATACACGTACAAAAAACAAGGTAGTAGTATGGGGCATGTATTGGAAGTATATCTTTTGTAAGTTGCGGTTTTCTATATAAAATTATCCTACATGAGGAACATTCGGCGAAAATATCATTTAGATATGTTTAAAATCACTGTAAAAACTGTAATTTTACTGTAATAATTCTTTACATATTTTTGAAATACGTTAAAAAAAATGTCAAATTACAGAAAAAGACAACATTACAAAAAATATTTTATGGTATTTTCTGGCACCCCAGCTGCCGGAATATATTATCCCTAACCCTAAAATAATATAACAAAGTGTCAATAAAATCAATAATTTCAGTATTTAAAACCATTAGTTTTAGTATTGTGAACAAAAATGTGAGTACTGTGTCTATAAAATAGTTCAAAATGACCTACTTTTGACTTTTTTTTGCTAGGACTATGCTGGTCAAAATCTATAATACCGTGATATTACGGTCTATACATTTTTAACCATACTACAATATTTAATAACTACTAAATGATGCAATAAGTGAAATGATAATGCTTAAAGTTACTAAAAAACATTTCAATTGTTAAATAACATTTAAAAACTGCAAATTATATAACCAACATGTTTCTTATTTTTCTTGGAAAGAAAGCATCAATCTCTCTGTCTCGATATTGTTGCTGCTATCTGCATTGATTTAAAACTTGATATAACTTTTTGAAGTATTAAAATCATATAAGTACTACAAACCAATGCAATGTGCACATCTGCGATTTTTCGATCTTTGTGATATATCTTGCAGTTTTGTTCAGGCAGAAAGCTGTTTACGCGTAATAAGAGATCACATGACACCATAGACAGATGTCTCATCAGAAACAGGTGTCTGTGGCTAAGTGTCACTCAAATAATAACCGGTTATCTGGTTAAGACAGCAAACCGCAACGAGAGAGAGAGATCGCACGAGTGAGGGAGAGTCTGCACCCCTCTTTAGCACTCCCCCCCCACGTTTTATCTCGGCCATTGTCACCAGCTGTCCTGTCTTGAGAACACAGGAACACAATGAGCTCCAAAACTCAAAGGGCAAGTACGTGTTTCCTATGCGAGTGCTATGTGAGTGCACAGTCATGTCAGGGGGGGCGGTCTGTGCATGTATGCACGCATTCGCATGTAGCGTGTCAGAGAGACCCAGATCTTTGTTGATCGCTGAGATCCAGGGAGGGTCGAGTTGGCCTACGTGTTGTTTTGATTCTGTTTCTGAAGGGAAGGGTGACAATAGCCCGGCCATGATAACGTTCAGGAAGTCCTTTCCCGTGTCTCGAAGGCATCTGTCCGAACAAAAGAATCCCTAAGTGACATCTGATAACTCGGACAGATCAACATTTGACCCATATTGAACGTGTTACGGAACCTGAGGGTGCAAATGCATGAGCTGGGTCATTTATATTCACATGTCTTTTATGAATATATAAAGATTTAAAGTAAATGGGTGAACACAATTTTAAAATGAAGTTCATATTAGATTTTATAAATATATATTTGTTTTATTTCTTTACAATTTCACAGCGTAGTAAGTGAACATACTGTATAGGAAAATATCACTATATAATATCATCTAAAATAAAATGTGATTAATTTATCAACGATTTGTTAGAAAATATTAATTATTATTATTATTAAGTGTCAGTAGCTTATAAATATATTATGTATACATCACTTCCACCTTACCAAAGAAATTTGGTAAATTTTTTATTTAGGTTAAACAACAGCACAGACATCATTTTTAGCCATGGATAATACGTATAATGTGTTGTTTTGTCACATTCTAAAATATTCTATTCTTATAGATCAAATTTAGTAAATCAAATGTAAATTTAAAAAGACAAAAATCTACCAGGTTCCACCCTCGTGTAAGCGAACTCTCAATCCCACACATCAGTGGTTAACTTTAGCTCTTTGTTTCCATCCTGTTAGGCAAGATGGAAACATTTTATTGACATTGTGTAAATAACAAAGTTCTGATTAATAAAGGTAATATACCTGAGAGCATAATTCTGAAAGTCTTTTTTTGGCCTTTTATTAAAAAACATTAAAGGGATAATTCACCCAAAAATAAAATTCTCATTTATTCATCATTTATTTCGAGAAATGTCTCAGTGGTTTTATATCCATACAATGGAAGTCAATGTTGTTTGGTTACCAACGATCTTCAAAATACCTTCTTTTGTGTTCTGCAGATGTAAGAAAGTCATACAGGTTTGAAATAAATATATAAGCTATATATAAGAATATTCATTTTTGGGTGAACTGCCCCTTTAAAATGCTATCAAGATATTAGCGACTATTTTCGGAAACTAGTACCCTGTGTGGCTCTTTCATACAGGAACTGTCGAGGTTTCAAACATGATGGGACAAAAAATCCCCAAACCACTGGAAGAATAAACAAGGGCCACACACAGTTGAGCACAGCTGACCACACTTTAAACAAAGAGTCTCATTTAAACAACACTAGCTTGTGCTAGTCCGCTAAGTAAATGTCTTTGGGGATCGCACCCGGCATAGAAAAACAGGCTGGCCAACAGTACATTTGTGGTGATGTTATTATACTTTGCTGTGTAAACATACACCAACATGCGCATGCATAAACAAAAAGAAAAGAACGGTGTGAGTCAGAATCAGTCATTCACACGTAGAAGTGAAATGTAGCACCGAATGTGAAGACACGCGGTTTTGAGCTGCGCCACGTCCGTTTTTTGAATACGGTTTCAGAAGCGACCGCGCATATCCTGTTGCATCTGAGAAGCAATTACCTTACACTGCAACTTACAGCGTACACACATACTAAGGAAAGCCACCCTTGACTTGGCTTTTGTGTATTTTTAAAAGGAAATATGAGGTCCCATCCAGACTTTAAAGGGATAGGAGAAATGAAAATTCTGTCATTTATTCACCCTCGTGTCATTTCAAACCTGTATGACTTTCTTTCTTCTGCAAAGCACAAAAGAAGATATTTTGAAGATTGTCGGTAACCAACAACATTGACCCCCATTGACTTCCATTGTACGGACACAAAACCACTGAGACATTTCTCAAAATATCTTCTTTGTGTTCAACAGAAGAAAGAGATACAGTTTTGCTTCGCCTCATGCCAAACCAAAATGAAACCTACTCAAACGTACAGTGCGTTTTAACACATTTTGTTACTCTTCGTCTCGATGGTTCCGGTGGAGGCGTCGGCTCAAAGCTCATTATCAAACGCTCACCCCCTAAAGTGAACCTTTCCCCCGAGTGCTCCAGATTGCCGGCATTTAATGCGAATGTCACTCAGCGAGTACGTAGGCGGAGATACCAAACTGTCACCACGCAACTATGCGCGCACGTGGGCGCAGACCGGGATTCTAGCGGTCCCGTTTTGACAATATTAGCTCCAGCTTTTATGATCGTGATCACACATCTTATTTCCCGCAGGCCGGAAATTCCTCCCTGAAGAATTCACAAAGTGTTGAACGTTCCACGCTCGCCGTAACTTTCAATCCCACTCGCAGTTTATTGTGTTAAATGCAGGCAGCCTGGCTGCATGATCAATTCTTAATTCGTTCGTGGGAGTGTGGGTTGCGGGTCGTGTGAATGAGCATGTTAAATATTTAAGCAGGTGGACGCAAGCTGGTCTGGAGCCCGCGAGCTGCGCCTGTTGTCATGACTCCCGGTCGCGCGTTTCACGAATGACGGCGATAACAAGGTAGTCTGACCCCAGATAGCCTGCAGTGCTGGTTGATCATGTTGAGTTTCACAACAGCCCGGGACCGCTTCTAGACATCACACGTCCCTTTTAATTAAAGTCTCCAAGGGCTTTTTAAACGTGACTGATTGTAGAGGGCTGGGGGTTGTAAAGTGCCATTAATGGCATGATACACTTTTAAAACAAAGCAGCAAGAAGTCTGACTATGAGTTAGGAAGGTCATAACCTTTCTCGGGCCTTGGTTAGATGTAAGGAATGTGTTTGTGCCGTATTAAGACTAGATTACAGTAAGCAACACTTGGTATTAATGATAATAGGCTTATGTTCTCGACACAAGTGTCATCTGTAAGAGAAAAAGCTGAGAATTAATGATTTAATTTCTTTAAAAAAAATACAAAGAAGAACAGTTTACTGAAAGGTTCTTAGAAGAATCGTTTTTTTCTTACCGTTTTCCTTTTGGGACAGAAAGGTTCATTGAATGTCCATTCAGCCAATAAATGTGGGTTCAACTTAAAAGAATAAGTAACTTGGCTGCCTTAAAATTATATATTAAATCAACTTAAAAAGATTAGTTAACATAATGATGACTTTGCATGAAATTCATTAGTTAACTAATCATTTTTTAAGTTGAATGAACTCATTTTAAGGCAGCCAGGTTACTTATTTCAAAAACATTTTTTTTACCAGTGTATTCATCTATAGACGGTTTCATCGGAAGTCCCGAAGTTAACCTCTGGTCTGTGTTTGTTGATCGGTCTATATAACATGACAGGTTATATTATATTTCATTTGCACTTTAGTTTATATTAATTGTAATAAAATAATTTACCCTGCATAGAAACTCTGTTGTTATTTATTCCTTGCAAAGGTCTACCGGAGGTTAAGTTTGGGCCACATAACGTTTGTTGTTGTTGAAAGTACCGTCTCTAAAGAAATAAACTTGGGCCAGATTACAGACTATTCACATTTTGACTGCAAAAAAATGTGTGTGTTGTATTTTTGTGTTGTTGTTCACCTAAAAATACAAACAGAACCGATGGCGAGTTTGATTTAACCCCCACCACCTGCCTACCCTGGACTCTTTTAACATTGTAGATTTGGGTTAGAACCGCAGTACAACCTATTTATTTCCGTAATGTGACGCATACTGATAAAACGGGGCATGCAACCAGACAATAATGTAAGTAAGCTCTTCATTTTGTTTATCTGGATCTTGTATATTAGAATGGCAAGACCGAATGCAAGTTTGGACGATGTCTAAATAACTACATTGGTTATCATTATTTAATAATGAGATCTAAGTGATGTCAGCAGGAAAATCTAAACTTAACACAAAATGGAATAATATACATTATTAATACGCATTACCAAAGCAGACTTTAAATTGACTCAAATCCACCCCAAAGTTTTAGAAAAGTGCCCTAGGTCAACCACCACGTCTCAAGGACGCAATAACCTTACTGATGTACTAGTCTCACTACAAAACCTTTTCTTCTCCGTTTAACACCCACAATGCTTTGCAGCAGCATCAGGTGTGTGACTAGCACGCATCCAGGGGTTGAAGGTAACCAATTTCTCTCTTTTTAGACGGAGAGCTCGCCGGCTTTCTTGTGCTTTCCACTTTCAAGTTCCCTGTGAACTTCACATCAAACGGCCGCAGCCCAGTGGCACTGGCTTTGAAGTGCGGAGAGCTGAGCTCCGCGATCCCCTCGTGCTAGTGCCGGTAAAAAGCTGCTCTCCTAAAAAAGTCAAAGACCAAAGGGAATGGACTGCAAACTCGACCCACTCCGCCCTCCCGGTGCACAGTCTTTAAAACATATTCCACTCTTGATAATGATGTTTTGGTGCTGCTGTCAATACTTACTTTGGTGAGTTGCTGTTATGGGGGAGTAGGCCTTTCATAAAAACAATAAAGCCAGGCCTTCCTAGTATAGGTAACAAGTTTTTCTAGCAGATCTTGCTTAAGAGGTAGATTATTAGCCTAAACAAATAATGCTGAGCTACTGTCCTGGTGTCCCACCAGTTTGGAATGGCTGGAAGAGACCAGCTAAAGACCAATTGAACCAGTTTTATGTTATTATTACATGTATTCATTTATATGGTCTCTCTAACTTCAAGGAATGGGTGGCTTTCTAAAAAAAAAGTTTTGTAATTGTTTAAGAAAACGTATTTTCCTTTTGAAACTTGATTGTTTTTCTTATCGCATAATAAGGATTTATTGGTTTCTGGAGTTTAAATGACTAATGTATTTATATGAAAAAGTTTTTAAACCGTGTGTGTCATTTTCATTTACTTAGAACTGGCCCAAGTTGATTACATCATTGTTTGGGACGTTGTAGACGTGACAGGCGTCCACAAGGCGGGCGCTAGGACCCAGCAGGACGCGCAAGTGTTTTTCTCCTCATCCATTTCATTCTTCTCATTTATTCAGTAGATCCAGTGATCGCAGCACACCACTGACTCTCACACAGTTTTACTTCAAACTACATTCACACAAAATGGTGAGGAGTGAAAGGCAACGAGGTGACGTGAAGGCTGAAGATTTATTCCTGGAGTCCGAAACCTCTTTGGATCAGCAGGATTTTGAGATGTCTAGTTGCCCTTTCAATGACGTCTTCAACTCCACAGACTCTTCCGTGATAAACACTTTTCTGAAAAACGTGCAAGTTTTACTGGAGGCGGCCAGTTACATTGAGAGCGCCGAGAGGAAAGATGGAAGTAAGTGAAATTCTGGTGCACTTGTGAACGTTTTTCACCCGTTTGCGTAATGCAGAAAAACTGCTTCATTGTCAACAGACAACAAAGGATCGAGTTCAACGAACAATCAACCAAGTAGACAAGGAACATGTGCAATGTGACACAAAATGCGATGCACTTCTGCCCCGATGCTTTAAAGGATCGAGTTTCCATGCAATCGAGGATCACCTTTTCAGTGTTTTACGTCTTTTAAATACGCATTAAAATGCAATGCAGTAACAGCAACCGAACTTTTTTTGTCTATCGCAGGGTTATATTTCAGCAGTATATGCACAGGTTTCATTATATTGTATCTATATATTTTAAATTAACGTGCCAAAAACACACAAAGAAAGAAGGAAAACAGTGCATTTAATAACTCCCAAATCACAAGTTCGCTGTCCCGACCTGCCACTGTCATATGGGACAGTTCAAAGTCTGGCATTGTTCAGCAACGAGACATGCCAGGCTGTTTGCCACCTCTTTCTCTCGAGGAAAATAAACAATTAAATAAATAAATAAACAATTTGCGGCCACAATACACGCGCTGACGTCATCCTTTTGGTATAGCAGACAGAATTTTGCGTATTTTAACGAAAGCATAAGTATAAACGTTTATGCGGGGCTGTGTTAACGATGACGAGTGCCATAAAATGTCGTGAAAGAATGAGATATGAAATTGCTTTTGTTTTAGCATTATTTTGTATTTTGAAAATATTTGATAGAGGACCTTACAGATTGATTGTGTCCGTATTTTGGGCAAAATGAAATGCAAAGAGAGCGTCTGTGTTACCTGTCATACATGTTAATACAGCATTTTAGGAACGATATATTTCGATAATGATTTTGCAAATTAGCTCTCTTAACTCGTTTAATTTCTGTTAACTCGTGTTTATTGTGATTTTTTTTTAAACTACAGAATTATAATAGCAAATATGAACTTCTACATGCAGTGTGCAGATTTCTACTTCAAAGTTCTGAATGTTGCTTTCCTGTTTCCTAAGGGGTGTGTTCACATGACATCCACATGGCGCACTCTGCGCTGTTCTGATTGGTTAGCGCTCGTTGCGTTGCCGTACGCTCACTAGGGGCTGTGACCAATCGAAGAGCTGCGATGATGTGATGTCACATGTTGCTGGGCCTGGCTTGAGTATGACTGGAAGCGGGGGTTTGTGGGAGTTGTAGTGTAGTCAAAAAAGGGAACGAAACCGTAAAATGCGTTTTGTAAAAGTCGATTTTGAACATTTGTAACACAAACGTATTTATTAAAGATCTAGATACATCAATGATTACATCAGAGCTGGTTTAAAAGTTGAGTTAAAAGTAATTGAAATGTAGTTTTGTTAAGCTCGTTCAATAATAAAATTAGCTACAAATTGGATAGATGGACATTATATTAAACACTTGTTTATATTTATTATATCCAAGGATTGGTGGCATTTAAATTGAATACATCACTATACATTTTCTAAACAGCAACATTTATACGATACAAAAAGATATATTATGGATCGCGTAGTTTTTCAAAATGTAAACAAAGTTAGCAAATTAATATATACGGCTTGCTGTATTACAGACGGGCATTTAAACTAGGCTGTCCTTTCCTAGTTAAAGGGCCCGTTGGCTAATGGACTACATTTCCCAGAACGCCTTGCGTCGCGATCTCTATCCGCTCAGCTGTTAAAACAGTAGGTAAACAAAACTGGGGAGGAGAAATAAGCGCAAGCGCCAGGGACTTCGCAAACTGGGCTCTCGGGAACTTTTGTACTTGTTTCTATTTGTTTTGTACACTTTATAGTCGACAGTTTTACTAAAGCACTTTTGCTACTTTGATATTGACGCATCGAGCGTTTTATCTGTGCCAACATTTTCTGTAACTAGCTTGCTAACACTGTAGGAAATATCTCTTTCGGCTTTTCAGCAAATTGAAACAACCCAGTAAACCATTGGAGAAATATTCAATGCTACGTTTTCAACCGTTTTCACGGCGATAGCTATAGTCATCGTGATCACATATCAGGGGAAAAAAGCATTTCTAGATTTATTCAAAGGATGACTGCTGTGCTGAATATCCAGAGGTTACTGGAAGCAGCCGAATACATAGAAAGGAGAGAAAGAGGTACCTACTACGAGTTTTGATTGTCGGAAATCACGTGTCGAATGTGTCTTTACTGTATTTTGTGCCTACGTCGTATTTAAAGGGAACTGGCCTGTGACTGATGGGTGGTCAGAGGTGTGATAGGTTTCTTATGGCTTTTTTTCAGAGTGCGAACACGGATATGCCTCGACCTTTCCGTCTATTCAGCACTCCAGCTACCAGAGACAAAGAAAATTCCGTAATAAAAAGTACAACAACAACAACCACAACAGGTAAGCACATGATCTGAATCTTCTCTTTACTTCTACAAAGTGAGGGGACAAACTATTGGAGCAAAGCCAGAGGCCGAGACGTGTGGATAGATCGCACTGCTATGACATCTGTCAAAATCTCTCATTGGAAAATAAAGGCTTGAATCGTTGTTGTTGTATTTTCTGACGCAGTCTATTTGTAATTCAACCTGTTTTAATTTCCGGTTTTGGCAATACATTCGTTTAACACGATGCATCACGTTAGATTATTGCTGTATTTGTATTTTGCATTTACGAAAACATAGCGGATGATATGCATTGGAGCTTGTAAACACGCGATATTATGTTTTATTTTGTTGCTCGGTTTGTTTTGGGGGAGGGGAGCTCTCATCAGCTGATTGTCAAACCGGACTGCTGCAGCGTTGAGGTTAGGGACCGTGCGAAAACTCACGTCCCGTGTTCGCCTTTAACACAACACGGGGTTTCGCTTTGTTCGAACCGAAAGTCTGAATGCATGCATCGTAGAAGTGTTAGTTTCGCCTTTATCCTCGGATATCCTCTAAATCGTGAAATATTCATGGTGCTGCGTTTTTTTTCTCACGAGGGGTATTTTAATATTACACGGACCCTAAAACACACGGCGCTTATTTACAGCAACTGTTGTTTTCTGGCTGCCAAGGTGAACAGCCTGAGGCGTCTTTATTAAATTATATCTCCCGTTGTTATTCTTCACAATGTGTTTTTAAAAGCTATGATGGTTCGTTTTTCAAGCTAAAATGGAATAACAAAATCATTATAATACTCAACAAGCGTCTATAAACCACGCATTTGTCACGCAGTGGCTGGAGGTATTTGTCGCCCTTAACGCTTCTGTACATTTCGATGCAAAATTATTTGATAAATTCTAAGCTAAAGATAACATTCACAGCTATAAACCTTACATTTAATCTAATCAACTGGATTATTATATCATATTACGTTTTTTGAACGCTATTGACCTTTACCTCCATAAAACACAGGTTGTGTAACTTGACAGCAGTTTGGGGCATTATATGTGAACGTGAGATTCTCTGGTGCTTTAAAATGCTATCTGTGTAGGCAGACCAATACATTTTGAAACCCCCCGTGCGTTTGTGTAGGATGCGGACTCTTCCGAGAGCTCTTGCTGCACTTCTGAGCGTCAGACATCTTGATGACTGATCTCTGTACACAAAGCGAGCACTGATGGAAGGAATGCAAGGGAAACCCTATCTGATCCTTTAGCGTGCCTGTGAACGGGTGCCAGGAGGTTCACCTTATTCAGGTCGATTCGGGCCGATGGAATGATTATATGTACGTTTTTGCATATGTTGAAAACAGTCTTTGTTGTTTTGTTGTCCTCAGCATTCGTGCAGTCTGCTTTGGACAACCCACGTATTAGTGCATTGAAACCCAAGATGTGAATCATTGCTACAAAACATGTCTCTTGACACTTCTGTAACATGTTATTAAGAGCTGCAAAAACCCATTTTTTGCTCCCTTGTTGCATTCCTTATCCTCACGCATCCTACCGTGCAGATCAGCTACAGGACGCCAAAAAACACCTTTTTGGTGTTAATCGTCCACGATAATGGGAAGTGATCACATAACCCCCAGAGAATCGGGTTCGCTACGTCACGGTGCCCCTGCAATGGCATTGCCATGCACGATCCGGCTGGCCATTTAGAGCTTTGCAAAAGCTTTCAGTATGTTTCCACACAAAGAGCCTCTTAGGGGGACGGCTGATTCACTTTACATTATTAACATAGCACTGACTCGTGCTCTCAGACAGAGAGAGAGGGCGAGAGAGAGGGAACGTCCACTGGCACTCACTTATTGTACGGAGAAGAGAGCTTTCTCACGTGCTCAGATATAGGCCAGGCATTGTGCTGTTTCTCTGCTCTGCACACTTCAGTTCAGTTCACTTCAGTCTTTTTTCTGTGCACAAAGAGTTGCAGTGATGTGGGACATTTAAAGGAATCTTTATGAATCCCTGTGGTCGAAGCACTTCGGTTCATCACCCGTAAAGATTAATTAGTAAATCCATTGGAACCTTTAATGAGACGTATTGTTCTTTACAAGCGACTATTGTTCTTTATATTCTCTGATGTCCTGACAAGAGCTGATGTTTAATTCAGGAGCTAAGTTGTTGAGAAACAAGCTTGTTTTTTGTTATGAGGGTTATGTAAATAGTTTCATCAAAAGTTTCTATCTTTGCTAATTTCTTCCTTTTTTTGCTTCATAGGTCCACACATAATGAGCTGGAAAAAAACCGGTAAGTCCTTTTATTTCTTTTTTATTTTATTCTAAAAGGTTTTGGCCAGGTTTCACAGACGAGGCTTAGTTTAAGCCAGGATATTAAGTTGCTTATATAAAAATGCCTTCGAAAACACATTACTGGTGTGCGTCTTAAGACAAAACAATGACATTTGTGAGGGCAAGTTATTTTCAGTTAAGGTGACTCAAACCTTCATTTTAGTCTGGCACTAGCCTTAATCCTAGCTTTTCTGTAGCTCAGTGGTTAGAGCATTGCGCTTGCAACGCTAAGGTCATGGATTCGATCCCAGGGATTGAACATACTTAGAAACAAATGTATAATGCAATGTAAGTCACTTTGGATAAAAGCGTCAATGTGTAAATGTATGTTAGGCATAATATACATTCAGTGGGTGATATACATCCTTACGGGGTGATGTTTGGGTTTATGTTGATGCATTCACATTTTCCCCCTTATCACAAATGAATAGACACAAAATATTGATTTTGAAATATTTTATTAGCTCAATTCTTCAAATATAAACCTGGCTTGAGAAAAGAGACAGCAGAGTGATACATTTAACATAAGTAGTAGTATTGGATGAGATGACTCGCAGTACCCGGATGAACACGGTGTGTTATCATTTTTAGCGATTGTTATCTGGGAATGTTGTGACTGACCAGTCAGAATAAAGTATTTCAGAGAGCAGTGTAAAAATGTTTGTGTAGAGAGGGCATTACATATACATGAAAAGTTTATAGTTAAGAGATGTGTCATATTTTAAATTATGGAGCTGTAAGAGGCTTACCAAGAAGGAGCAAGGACATTTTTTCAAATCATTTTGAGAAAAGATTAGCTATATGATTATATTGATATCTGCATCACAATTTGATAATGTTTAGGTTTAGTATATTATGACATAAAAATTGTCATTCCAATCTTCTGCTCAAGTTGCCATTTTGATTGAATGAAAGTAGTCGATCGTGTTTTCCTATAATGCAACCGTACATTTGGCATCCTCACAGATTTGCTTTGTGAAGTTAAAAAGTGAAGTAATAAGTAAAAAACGAACCTATGCAAGACAAACAGGATGTTTGAGAAAATCGAAACGTAAGTTCTTCTGAGTTTGTCCCTGCAGCACCTGGTAACTAAAACTAAAATGAAGAGGTCACCTGGTTTAGCTAATCTTTCTCGACATACGTCCTTTGCATAGAGCGTTGCTCAAGGTCAGTTACGAAACAAGAAGAAAATACACGTAATGAAGCAAACGATCACGGTAGGTGTTTGTTATTAGCTAAATAAAGTGCAGTTCTTTGTAATCGCCACCCCATCTGGTGAGCGAGCGTAACGTGTGAGTGTTTACCGATGATGGACTGTATGTTCTAGTCTCACGAGTGCCTAGATCTGATGAGCGTTAGACACCCACAGTGAGGGGGCCTGCTGTTTAGGCTCTGTGCATGCAAATATGGGAGGCTACACTTCAAAGTCCGTCTAGACCAACAGGAACTCCTTTGTGAATGTCTATCTGACGACCTGTAGGTCAGTTCTATTAACTTTTATTAAGCACAGTCCATGCAAGAAGCGTTTTGCTGTTTGCACACTCATCATCTCGAATAGTGAGGAGGGAAATGTCCTCAATACAAGGTTGGACGAAGTAGGCAAAGAATTGTTTCGAATCATTGGTGGATCGAAAAAACAACCATTTTAGGTGTTTTAAATAGATGTGTGTGTGTGCAAGCGAGCAAATTAAAAGTCATCTCCTCCCATGCCAGCTGGGTTTGTCAGATAATGTCTATATATGTTAAGGGTTGTCAGAGTGCTGGCGTGGGGTTGAAGCAGATAAAGAGGACCGGGCTGGTGGAACAGGCCTTAGCGTCAGCACAAACAAATTTTACAAAACACCATGACGAATGTACAGTCAGCAGCCGCACCCTGTGCCAAACTTTATTCCCCCTGACGTCAGTATGCAAAGTTTCTATACCTTAAACTCGTTTTCATTCAGAGGTGTCCTTCATGGATGTTAAGCGGACTTCAAATGAGGCACACAATGTAAATCTGTATGGAATATTTTTCCTGGATCCTGTGAGTGGCAACTGGTGGCCATTTTGTGTCTTTCAGGTGTTTAACATTCGCTTTCAGTTTGCACGAGATAGCTGACTTTGTTTTTTAACATCTGAAAGAAAGAGGAAGGAGATGAAAGCCTCCTGACCGCATTCCGGCCTCTCAAACCACAACACACAGACAGATAACACACGTGCTTTCACATAAGAGCGCCGCTGCCTTTTGATCTCATGATGCCTTTGAACAAGTGCGGTGAGCCTCCACTTCCTAAAATGGGGTTACATGTTGCCAAATTTTCGAATGTATTTCAGGCAAATGAAGATTTTAAATGTACTGATCACTGATTTGATTTCTCATTGTTGGTAAGATGTGGCTGTTCATTATTGGCTATATTTGAGGGTGTGTTTGGTTGTCGTGATTGTGTGGGCCGTGGTGCGTTTGACAGGAATGCAAAGGCTCAGGAATAAAGCTGCCAAGCTGGTTTACTGAAAATAGACAGCCGGCCCTAAGAAAAGATCTTTTCAGAATGCAGAGGAGCATGGACTACAACACACTTCCACCCACAAAGAGAATCACGAGGAAAAGTGTTTGTAAAAGCCGTTATGACGTATTCAAGATCTTGCAGATGATGACCTTACATGTCGTCCCTGTGTACCAAAGGAACCCCGAGTCAGAACGTTCCCCTTCCCTTCAAGGGGTTTCCGGAATTCCCAGGGGAAGCTAGAACGGTTGTTCTCTCCCACTTGATGCCTTAAGCTTTTCTTGGCCAGCAAAAGCAGCTTAGGAAGCGAGATCTTTGGTCAAGCAATTAAGTGCATACGGGCTCACGCACATGCTGGCACATGTTCGCAACGTGTAAATGCACACTCACGCTCTGAAAGGTTGACAAAGCTCATGGTGTTTTGGGTGAGTCAGAAATGAAGGGCACATACCCCCTATGGCAGTCATCTGTCGAGAGAGCGTAGCAAAGGACGTTTAAGATCGGAGGTTACCGCTTCTCTCCCTTGCCCTACATTTACAGTGTGCTCTGTAAAAGTACACACTGTTTTGTTGCATACAGGAACACCACCTTCTTAGAAATACAACATGCATGGCTAATGGTGGATAAGGTTACAAAGACAACACACACACACACACACACAAACTGACTCACATCCTTGTTGCCACCATAAGGTCTGTTTGCTACACAACCACACTCAACATATTTAGACTTTTTTCACTGGGATTGTACAACCCAATAAGGGTTAGATTTACAGGCAGAGAATCTAACATCTAAGAATAATACAGCATTCCTTTAATAAATAGTCATTTCGAGATCATCAGTTACACCTTTAAAACATGATTATGAAAAAAATCTGTCATCAGTTATTCACTTTCATGTTCTTCAAAACCTGTACATGATTCTTCTGTTGAACACAAAAGAAGATATTTTGAGATGTCTCGGTGGTTTTGTGTCCATACAATGGAAGTCAATGGGGGCCAATGTTGTTTGTTTAACAACGTTTTTCGAAATATCTTATTTTGTGTTCTGCAGAAGAAAGACGATCATAAAGGTTTGGGTGAACTATCCGTTTAACTATTGAAAAATCCATGCGTGAAGCACACTAATCAAAATATTGAAGGGGAAGAGACATCCTTCCAATGTCCATGGTGTTATGGCCCTCCATTTAAAATTCATATATTAAGTATTATTTGCCTAAGAGGTTCATCACGCCAAGCTGGACAAAGCCATGCTATCCAGCCATCCAATCAGTATAGACCCTGAAGGTCGTCCAATCCTGACCAGCTTCATTGATCTGCACTGGGGATCTCTGGCTTTGTGTGTCACAGCCTTTGATCTGATTACGGAAGAGTTCTTTTGTCGTTTCCTTATTCACGACCACTGCAAATGCATTTTTTGTGATCAAATGAGGTTGTCTCGTTTTGTCCCGTCTGTTTTTGGGATCACCCCATGTTTATTAAATTACAACCCAAATTGTTGACAACCTTGTGTCAATGAAATGCAATAGTGCATAGAGTATTCATGTTTTTTCATGCACATGACCATCTGCAGGAGCTTTAGGTATGGGGGCAGCAATCACATGACTACACACATTAAACTGTGGGCATGTGAGTGGGGTCTGCTGGTTTGGGTTGTGTGGAGCAGATTACAGCTTGGCACGTGTGAATTAATCCATGTGTTACTGATGGGGAAGAGCGGGCCTTGCTCCATCACAGCTGTTACTGTCTTAGTATGTACGTGCGTTTTTTTTTCGCTGCCGAGTATAACCATTCTTTGTCTATGTTTTAAACTGAAGACACTACATGACTACAGGATGTTGCACACTTCCCACAAATAAGCTCAAATTTGTTGATTGTTGATCAACTTGGCAACAAACAGCATTAAGGAAGGGTTGGCGGTCATTATTGCATTGATTTGGACAGAATGAGGAAAAAATATGGATGAAACAGTGGTTGGGGCTTTTTGATGTTTTCCTTTGGTTTTTGCTTCCCACTGCCTCGCCTTCCTCTTTCACCATTTTGCATCTCGCAATTTCATCACTGGTTGCGCATACCTGATAACTGGTCGGCCAGATTTCAAACCAGTTTCGAAATGAGCAGAGCTTCTGTGACTAGTTACATACAGTGGCAACAGTCTGTCAGTTTGCTATGATCTGGGGCTTTGTGGTGCAGACTTAAAGATGAAAGGGCGACAAGCTTTAGTCATGTAGTGTGTGCTTGGCTTTACCAGGGGCGTGTCTTAGGCCCAAAAAAGATTTAAATCTATCTCCCTCTTCTGTCTTTTCTCTTTTCTTTTCGTTATGTCATACAGTACATTAAACTGTTATTGGTTCAGCCCGTGCACGAATCGAAAGCTTCATTGTTGAACAATGTGTTTACATAGAGTGCCGTGTCTATCTGAACTGTCTTTTTGCCACCATCTTTCAATCTCCTACCTATTATTTGTTACCCTTTCATTCACTCCATCCTGACTTCCCCCACCTAACTTCACATCTGTAACTGTCTTTTCCGAATGAATTATCTAAATAAATTATTTGTTCTTCTATATTTAACAACTCAAACTGCAACAAAAGTGACTTTATTTGCCGCTATCGCTGCTAATGCTATTCTGACATTGTACAAAACAAACTGCTTCTTTCTTGGCTCTTATCTTGGTTACACAAGCAATACGCCTGTGGACACTGACTACTAGTGGTCATTACCTGTTGTTGTGGACAACAACAATGCACAAGTATAAATGAAAACTGGCGCTAAGCAGGATCATAAATCGCCCTTAAAAAGGAAGACTAGCACAAATAATGGCCTCCCATCTCTCTGTGATTACGTGGTGGGGGAGGATACAGCTCTAGTTTAATCTGAGAGCAGAGAGCTGCTTTGAAAGCTCGGAATCTGACTGTGATACGTCCACACATTTGCTCGTTGCGACATCATAATAGAAACACAGAGTCAGATCCTTAAATAAAACGAGGCTTGGGTAACCCAGATGAAGCTGTCAGTCCTGTTGTATTGATCAGATGTGAATCAGGGCTTGGAAACCCAAAGCCTGTTCTCGCTCTGTAATCTGTGCACTCGTGTGCAATAAACAAACCATGTGACCTGACGTTTTAAAAGCATCATGTGAGGAAATAGAGACACAAATACTAGAGGGGGGAATCCATTGGTGTAATACCCTGACTATGAAGTATAAATATATATATATATATATATATATATATTGCTGTGTTAGCCTCTTGATGTTGTATGCTATGGCTTTATCTATAATATGTGCATGTTATGCTGAAATGCATCCTCACTAGTGGCACATAGATGAAGGTTTGAGAGGGATCATTTCACTTGAAGAATCGAAGACCTTAACAAAGTGAAGCTCTGAATGCTGTCAAGAGACAACATGCATGGTCTCTACAAAGCTTTTCATGTGCAATTTCTTATCAGTGCAGGGCTGTGCAGATTTTTGTTTGCTGCAGATATTTTTTTTTTTTTTAGAGGTGCTGATTCTGCATGAGAAACCATGTGCCTTTCTGTCACATCACAAAAAAAACAGCTGATGTGTGTTTTTGAATATTTTTACGTGTGCACGTGGCTAGATAAATATTTACTCTCTGTCTACTCTACTGTCTGTCTATGTGTCCGTCTATCATTATTAATATCTGTCTGTTGTCCAAAAGTATTTGCATTCACAATGCACATTAATTGTGCCTTTTGTGTGTGCTAGAATTGTTTTTCATTATGTTGTGTGATTCCAAGTTTCATTTGAATAAATAGCTTAATGTGTATGTGTTTCAAGCTTGGACACTAAGCTGGCATGACCAAACATACAATTACATTTCATGATCATGTCAACCCCTAACTATGTGCTTGTATGTTTATATGTTCAGTCATGTGAAGATCTGTCATAAACACATTTTTGCTCGGGGTGTTCGAGAGAACAAGTCTGAGCATGCTCAAGCGTAAGAGCCCATTTGATTCGAGTTCTCTATATGACTAATGCAGAGGAGCGTATCTACCAGAGCCAGCTCTTGACCAGAAAAGCAGATTCTGCTTTCAGCTTTGATGCACAGATTCTGCACACACCCACGACTATCAAGGGTCATTCTAACACAGTGTGATCATGTATGTTTGTCGAAGCACTGGCCCACGTTACATAATCTTACTGCAGATGGATTGTCATTTACGGCGCAAGTTATTAATAGTAATTCAAGTACAAAAAAGAAACTTGCCCTTCCTAGACTTTTTTACGCCTATCTTTTGTGTGTTTGAGAACATAGAATTAGAAACAAAATAAAAACAAATCCAAGTAATGGCACAGGTATTTGTTTTTGGAGTATCGCAGAAATGAAGCTGTATTGTGCGTGACCTGATATGATGTCATAAGCATTTCTTTTAATAAGGTGTGTTGTTTTTTGCTGTGGCTGTGAATAGACAAACATTGTGATTGTTGTTTTGGCAAAGTTTCTGTCTGGTGAGTCATTTATCATGTCACACACAGACTCAAGCAAACACATATACAGTCGCCCCACCGAGCAATCCTG
Source organism: Oreonectes daqikongensis (assembly GCA_026939265.1). Classification (NCBI taxonomy): domain Eukaryota; kingdom Metazoa; phylum Chordata; class Actinopteri; order Cypriniformes; family Nemacheilidae; genus Oreonectes; species Oreonectes daqikongensis. The sequence goes on along the minus strand of JAOTQM010000047.1, from coordinate 3,406,191 downwards.
TGTGTGACGTGACACCTGTCATGCCTGGAGACAGTTGATATGGTAGCTGTTTTTAAAGATATTTGGGTTGGTTGCTATAGATATATGTTAGGGATGAGTTTAATGAAGATGAATTGGAGGCCCATGACAGTATTGAGTACTAACTGTAATGTTCTCTAAAAAAAAAACATTGCCATGAATGTAACAAGATGATTAATCAATGTCTCTACATAGGCAGACAGTATATGCGTGTAAAGAGTGTCCTGATAACAGTGCCCTCTCGGTGGTGCGCAGACATGGTGATAAGCCTTGTGATGAATCTACCACTATTGTTACAAGGCAGACAGATGTGTGTGTGTGTGTGTGTGTGTGTGTGTGTGTGTGTGTGTGTGTGTGTGTGTGTGTGAGTGTGTGAGTGAGTGAGTGAGTGAGTGAGAGAGAGACAGAGCAGCCATCTTTATGGCTGATAAGAGTACGCAAATGGAATCAGGGCTGAAAAGCTTCAATAACACAATTATAGAGACATTCGCTGATACCGATCACCTACTTTCATGCACATGCTTTTGCAGAATGCAGACATAACGTCTGCGTGTCCTTAAAGGCCACCAACAGCGTTGGACGTATGGGGGAATTCTCAAGTTCATGTCCGCATGGAGACACCCTCAAGCACTTCCTTCAAGTCAATTTGAAAAAAATTCTCAATAAAGTGGGTGTGTGTGTCTTAAAGAATGTGGTATTGTTTCTTGTAAAATGTTTTGTTTGTCGTAAAACCACGAAACCACAGAGGCATGGCAAGTTTTTTTCCATGGCGTGTGTATGTGTGTACGAGGTTGACGCTTTGGTTTTCTTGCGTTTTAGGCGAGCCCATCTTCGTTTGTGTCTGGAGCGACTGAAGACTCTCATCCCGCTGGGAAAAGACTGTAGCCGCCACACCACGCTGGGACTGCTCAACAAGGCCAAATCACACATAAAGGTAAATTCACGAGCGCGCACGTATACACGACCTCATGATCTCTATTGGAGCTGTGGCCTAGTGGTTAATGTGCCTATTGGGCTGTGGTGCTCACGTGGGCAACACAAGTTCAAATCTGATCTGGATTTCCTGGCCTTGTTTAGCCACGACACCTGTGAAAAGCTTGTACAGAAGTTACACACTGAGTTTCTGTCACTTAAGAGCTTTACTGTAAAATAAACATTCAACCGGTATTGACAGAAGCCTACTATTGTTTAGAATATGAATGTAATATAATAGGTTATTTCAGTTTAGTTTTCATTCTGATGTCGAACTGGTTTTCCCCTCATAACAGGTTTAGCTCTCCTAACCAGTTGTATGGCTCTTTATGGTTTCATCCTTGGTCATTCTGTATGATTCTGCGTAATGTATTATCAGGTCATCTTCGGAGGGTTTATTGATCCAAACTGAATTCAGAACTGTAGTAAACAAATCCACCAGCCACATGAGCCTTACAAAACACACACATCTCTGAATCATTCTACAGTTGCATTAGGGCGTAGTGAACGGTGCTCATGTGGGCAGCGTGCGCTTGAACCCGGCTCACAACACTCCCCACATTACTATTGCATTAGTCGTAACAACCAGCATTTACGCCATGCATTCTTTTGTGTGTGCCGTTAGCCGTTTTCTGTAATTATCAGTGAGTCACTGTAATTTGTCTTCCTGTAGAAACTGGAGGATGTGGATCGCAAGTCTCGGCATCAGTTGGATAGTTTGGAGAGGGAGCAGCGCCACCTCCAGAGGCGTCTGGACCTGCTGCGGGCCGGCGGGGGCGCACTGGAGGGAGAGAGGATACGCACCGACAGCGTCAGCTCCACCGTCTGCTCCGAGCGATCTGACCACTCTGACTCAGACCAAGGTTTGGAGCTCTGCATTAATCTAAGCACATTCATGCTAGCAATTTTAGAATTAATTTTTGTATAAAGTTGTCACGAATTTGATTTGTGACGAAGAAATGTCTACAGTGTAAATGGAAAATACAAAATCACCATGTGACCGTGTATCAGATACACAATACAACAGAAATGTTGACTTTGTATTTACGTGTCTCTTTCACTTTCTTTTACGCAGAAGAGATGGAGGTGGACGTAGAGAGCACAGAGTTCTCTCACGGAGAGCTGGACAGCGTCAGCACAGCCAGCACCAGCGATCTGGACGACCACAGCAGTCTACAGAGCACTGCCAGCGATGAGGGTTACTCCTCCTGCAGCATCAAACTGGCCTTCAGCTCATAAACACGAGCTCACCGTCGACACGCACACTATCCCAGCCCTCGAGTCCTAGCCTACCTGTCCCCTTCTCGACCAATCAGAGACTCTTATTGAAGTCAGGTGACCAGAACACAGTCCCAGCCCTAATGAATATGCCTGATTCATTGTTTATGTTCCTGAATGTATGTGAGAGAATACAAATGAGATGGAAACAATCTGTGATTGTGATGTAATTGGGTTTTAAGATTTAAGATATTTCTAAAAGAGAGATTTTAAGCAGCATTAGACTGATAGTTGTCAGTGTCTTAACCCCCCTTTTTCCGACAGGAAAGCTGAAGTGTATAAACAAAAAAATGTTAGTTGATTGTTGTTTTGTATTTAACCGATTGTTGAACGGGTCGTGAACTGGTCACTAGTGAAACTTTCAGCGACACCCACCAAAACTACAAATTGAAACGCCTGACTCCCAAATCTCCATATCGACAACTTGTTGGTTTCATCTGATGTGTTTTTGTTAACATCGCTGCTCACCAGCGAGAAAGACTGTCATTGGTGCTACGTGACACAAAACCAATAACGCAGCAAGTTCTGCTACGTTTCATCAAAGACAAAGAAAAACAACAATCCCAGACGGGAATTTTGGTGCATTTAAACTGCGGAAGCGGTTTCCGCACAGCAGCTAAAACCCAGCGATCTTGCACTCGACAGCGTAGAGCCCTCCATAGAAAAATACCCCATCCTGACGTTTAACTATATGTCTGTTCTGGCAGTAATAAGCAATAAATCTCTCGTAGTCGGATGAACACAATTAGCACTCCTCCTCTTGAGACACAACACTTGTGTCCGTCCAAAAGAGCAATGCCAGCTTGCTCGTTTTGTACATAAATACAATAGTTTAATAAATTAAAGTTAAAACCGAGTTGGAAAAAAAAGTTAGTTACCAATGGGTAGAACTATTGCCTCTGTTGCTGTATGTCTTGTGTTTTGTGCATTTTAAATTATATTTTTGCAAAGATTGACTATCTTCCTCTGAGAGTTCGGTGGCATGGACAGTATTATTTGTTCATTATGCTGGATGAAACGCGAAACAGTTTCGATTCTGTGGCTGCCCGAGAAATCTTACGACTTTATTTTAAAACAAAACGAAAAAACACATTGAAGTACTTAAAATCGAACACACAGGAACGACCGAGTGAACTCCAAAGCGTGGACCTCTGTTAAAGGCATGCTAACTATGAGTGGCACTCTTTCTTTATTTATTTGATTTTTGTTTATTACTTTAAAGTTTAAAAGGCATTCCACTACTAGTATCGCGTGCTGTGGACGTAGAGTGCGCGGCACGCGCGACGAAACCGTTTCGCGCCGCGCGCTTCAAACTCATGCTTCCTGCTGTACTGTGTCAAACTTTTTCCTTTATATGTGGAAAAAAGCATTCAGACTTAAGCCACGTTACTTGAGTCATATTTATTTTCCCCCTCTTTATTGGGAGAGGAAGTTAACTTATGAAGTTAACACGTTCAACTTTCATTTAGCGCCATTCCCCAAGGCTTGCGCATCTCGATATTCTTTTGTTTTCCATCTCTGAGCTTCTAAACTAAACTCACTTCGTCTGTGATTTTTCCAGAAACGCAGTGCTGCTTTTTTAGTGCGTATTAAGCCAAGTCCGATTTGTAATTGTTCTGCCTGCAATTGAGCAGTACAGACATCTGCTAGGTTTCCAGATCCAGCATCAACCAAATGCTATTGGCTGCTGAATGGCCCATATGTGTGGAGCAGTTGTACCCACCCCTAATGTTAAAGTTTTAGGATTGACTGTTTTGATCCGATGTAAATTATAACTTTGACGTACAGTACGTAGAACAAACCGTTGGTCGTGCGTCAAAGACTCGTGCACGTGACTGCTCGAGTCAAACTGAACGTGGTGCTCTCTCAACACCAGGCCTTCTCAGAGGACATATTAATTATTTTCTTTCATGTTTTTCATATGTTCATATTTGTTTTATTGGTTTATGAATCTGCACTATTTAAATCCCATACTGAGATACCAGTGCTTGTTTTGTTTTATTTTTAATTTATGAGAATGGCCTGTGTCCTTTCTGAGGCAGACAGATCTAAGCCTGTATTCAACAAAACTTCCAAGAGAAGTGGTGCTGGTCTGGGATCGGCTTTTCCACGACTCTGATCCGTCACTCCAAACTGAGGGAAAATGTTAAGCTTATCCTGAAACGGCATCCATGTAATGAGACGTATGGTGAATATCATCACGGGTGTCCGGGGAGAGACTCGCGATAAACGGATCTGTTAGATGTCTGCTAAAGCTTTTCCACCCGGGGAGAATAGAAGTCCTGATGAACTTGTGGCCATTCTTTGTAAACATGCACTCTGATACTAGCTGTGAGTTAAAATGCAATACTTACAATAAACACCAAGATTGTCAAAAAAAGACTGTGATTTCCTCATTTAGGTACATCTTCATACTGATATACTTCCAAAACAATCGCTAAAAATATCAAAATATCTTCTTTTGTGTTCCACTAAGAAAACACTTTGAATCGCACAAGAGTAAAAATGATGACATTGGATTTGAGTCAACTATCCCTTTAAGCACAGCTGGCAGGCCGTTTTAACCAATCAGCATCCAGGACTGAAATCACTTTAGTATAATTAACTAATCATTTTATTATATGGTGGTGTTATAGCTATTGTGAGTGAAAATCAATGCTGCATTTGGTATTGTTGAGCAAACACATTTATCATGCCAGTATGTTTACATATTGGGCTACTACCATAATTAAATACATCAAAACTATAGATAACATTATAGCCAAGTGTCGTAGTTTCGCAAAATGAATATAACCTATTTACAAAAAAAATTTCTTGAGAGATATTAGGTCTGCAGTCGGGGGCGACATGATGTCGGTATCCAAAATTAACCATTTTTCATTATAAACATTTGCTGCCATCTAGATGTCAAATTGTATATATTTCCCCTGATACCTTGGGCCTTAGATGGTTAATAGTGACCTTTTTTTGTGATGTTTTTTTCCTATTCTACAGACCCAAAGTTTGCAATCTCTCCCTTGTGGAGGGTAGTCGTACTGCTCGATGTTTTGTCTCCGTAGAATGGACTAAGTAGTAAGGTAGCGTGCTAGTTTTAGTTTAAACAACCACCTCATAAGTCATGTGGAGTCTGTGATGTATTTGAAAATAGGTTTTATTAATTCTGTATTTTATTGTCAGATAGAAGTACATTTTAGGACAATAATGATATTTGAACATGCCTGTTTACATTTCAAATTCTAACATTGTTTTAATAAATATTTAATAATTTAATAAACACCTTTTATACTGAATGTAACACACTGATTATTTGTGAATTTATTGTTTTGTAAATGCCACCCTGTCACCTGTTGATTATGCCAATAATTTCAATTTCTTTGAGAAGAACTTTTTAATTTTATTCATTTTATTAATTAATTCTCTTAATTTTGAGGATTTCAGAAAGAGTTGCTGAGAGTCATGAAGTCTTGCGCCCCCTGCTGACCTTTTAAGATAAGTCTCTTCTCTTCTGGTTTATATTTAATGCTTGTGTAATGTCAGTGACATGACAACAAACAAATAAGAAAGAAAAAAAAATTCTATTAAATGTAATCCCGAAATCTTTTGTATCTCCTTTTCAACGTCATTCTATCTGTTGTGTTTTACACTCCAGAAAATGGAATCAGTAAGTAATGAAGCTCATTTACATAACAGTTATATTGAAATCATTTGAAGATCGCCTGTTAAATTAGGAACTGAGAAGTGGAACAGTCTTACATGCCTACATTAATGCTTATAATGAAGTGAAAATGATTTAAAAAAAAGTTGCCACAAAGCTAATAACCACTTCCACTATTGGTGGGCATTTTAGTCACTGTATATACTTACATTTCTGTTTTTGCTTGAAAGTTCTCGAACTAAATTTGAGAGTTATAGTTAGTATAGTTTCTCTCTCTCTCTCTCTCTCTCTCTCTCTCTCTCTCTCTCTCTCTCTCTCTCTCTCTCTCTCTCTCTCTCTCTCTCTCTCTCTCTCTCTCTCTCTCTCTCTCTCTCTCTCTCTCTCTCTCTCTCTCTCTCTCTCTCTCTCTCTCTCTCTCTCTCTCTCTCTCTCTCTCTCTCTCTCTCTCTCTCTCTCTCTCTCTCTCTCTCTCACACAGGCCACTACAATCACTATCTAAAATAGGACCAGCTGAAGAACCCCAAGAGTCGCTGGAGCTGCTCACGCTAAAAATAAAACACGCTTCTATATTTAGTGGAGGCGTGTGCGTTGGTCACATCACAAAGAAAAACCAGGAACAGGAAAATCAAGATATAAGATTGCAGGTTATTATATCCCACATCAACAATAGCAAGTTCATTTTGGCGTTAGAACTTTTCAGTTCATTTTGGCATTAGAACTTCTCATCAATTTTTAGGTGGGTCATTGGTTGTCATTCTCCATATCTCTGGGACCCCTTGTCTAAGTCATGGTCTAATTTTTACTTCTTTCGGGTGGGTCCCAGATCCCTCCTTATAGGAACAGTTCACCCAAAAATGAAAATCTTTATTTACTCACTCTTAAGTTGTTCCAAATCTGGATATGTTTCTTTGTTCTGATGAACACAGAGAAAGATATTTGGACGAAGGCTTGTAACCAAACAGTTATTGGACCCCATTGCTACCTTAGTTGGAAAAAAAACGTTATCACTTTGTTTTGTTATGTTGAACACAAAATGAGATATTTTGAAGAATGTAGGACAGCAAACGGTTCTGGGGCACTTTTGACAACCATTGTCATTTTTCCTACTAGTCAATGGGGTTGAAGAACTGTTTGGTTACAAGCATTCATCTAAATATCTCTCTCCGTGTTTAACCAAACAAAGAAATTTATACAGATTTGGAACAACTAAAGAGTATGACAAAATTTTCATTTTTGGATGAACTGTTCCTTTTATTTGAGCACTACTTTAAGATTTAACTTGAGTTTAACCAAGTAAACCTATAATAAGTAAATCTATAAGACAAATTACTAACAAAATGTGTCTAATATCTTTCAATTATTTCACCAGTAATTAGATTTGGTGAAGTAGAATTATCAGATAAGATTATTGTCTCAAACTCTGTTTAGATATCAAAATCTGCATTTTAAAACTTGAGTAAGTTTAATGTAATGCAGTGTTCAGACACATATTTGTTAATGGCATTTTGCATACAGTATGTTATGTCAGCTGTGGTGGTGTCTGTGTTTAGGAAAGCGTGAACACAGGATGTCGAGAAGGACCTGCCCATCCAACCACTCCCCCCACTGCCCTCCCTCCAGACTGTAGAAGAGATCAGTACACACAGTCTTATTCAAAGCAGATACACACTGGGAATTACATCTCAGTTAGATTCAACACATTGACTATAAACTCATGCACACAAAGGGGTTCCCCTGGTAAACCCCTCACACACGGCTGTTTGGATTTTCTACCTCTTGCTTGCATTCACACACACAGCTGTCAACATGTTGCTGCCGGCGTGTATTCTGTTCCTCATGTGGGGTGAGTACCGAATTATTCTTTTCCCAAATGAATCCTAATATTGCATTTTGAGTGTCTCGTTCATCGGGTTTCTAGAAAACTGCTCAGATAATTCTTGCTATACTAAGATAAAGCTTGTGGATTTGCTGTGGATTCCAAAATCAACATCCGCTTGTGCGTTTGTTTTTGAGGGTCCTGTATTGCATGAAGATATTTGATGAATTTATGATCAGCATGTCATCGTCTGTATTTGTTTAACAATGGTTGAATTATTCATTGACCTCACAGGCTACACTTGTGTTTCAGTATCACATACATGACAAAGTGCCAAATTTATAACAAAAGTTAAAGTGATGTTTTGCAGATAGTCAAATATTGCTTGTACTGAGTAGAGACTGAAAACATAGCTAGCTCTCTTTTACTAGGAAACCTTAGTTATACTTGGCTATATTTAAATTGTTTGGTTAAACATTTGTACCCTGTTACACAAGAATAGCTATGGTCAAAAGTAAAATCATGTTTCCGTGACTACGTTCTTTAGGAATAACAGTTTTCACATATCTGTAGGCAAGCTTGTTTCATTGAGCACTGTTATTCGAACCCGCATTGACAATGACATCATTTATTTGTGTTCTCCACAGGGTAATTCCCAGAATTCATTTAACTTTTGTAGAATCCTAGAAACTATAGAACTAACTGGTTAATATTAATGTCCTAATCCACATCATAGGTGCCTGAAACAGATGAGGTGTAAACACGAGTACCACTCTGGAAACATGACTCGCCGTCTTATATATTATTAACATTTTCACAAAACAGCTCACATCTGACTGATCTGTTTGATAGATTGCATGTGATCAGTTACCACTAAACTGAAATTTAAGAAAGATTTCTTGAAACACAAATTTTCGGAAGTGGTGGTACAGATCTAGATTACATGCAATGCTTAGAACAATAGGTTAAAAACATGGTTTTCTGTTACTTCCTATGTTGTTTTTCTCTTTATCAAGTTCCTTTTTGTCTGTTAAGGTTCTGTTTCCTGTGTTCAATACCGGGCTGATATCAACATGATGGGGGTCACTGGTTGGGTCCTCTTTGACTCCATGGACCAGAAGGCCACGGTCAACCTCACAGGAACGAGCGCATGTCGATCGTATAACATCTCTCTCGCCGCGTTCCCGGTTATGTATGGCCACTTTGCATCGCCCTGTCAGAAGTCACACATAGGAGACAATGTTTTTACATTTTCTACTAATACATCCCAGACTTGGGTTAATGTGTCCTCTCTATTTGCTAAGAATCCACGTCTGGATGCGCTTTCAGTGCTGGTGGAGACTTGTAACGGCATTAGAGTTTGTGCTGGGCTCACGTCCGAGTCTCTAGTCAAAACATGGCAGGCGCGATTCTTCAGTTCTGTGGCTGGAAACGTCTACATCCGGCAAGCGACTGGAGAACGGGGAGCCGTCATTCTTTCAGATCTACAAAATGTCAAACAGAGCATGACTTTTCAAACTGTGAGTGTTTTGCTCTCACAAAGCTTGGCCACAAGCTGCGCCATGCTCCAGGGTCATCTAGATCCGGCAAACCTTACGAAGGTAGGACTTCTGAACGTGGGGTCGCCTCTAGAACCAATCAAGTCACGGTTAGATATCCCCACTTTCAGTTCTGAAGTCCGTTTTGCTCTCCTAAACTTTGGCTCAAGTTATGGGTGTGCCGAGATCCGAACTGTTGCTTCAAAGGTAGTTAGCGCTGTCTTGAACATGAGAGGAATTAAAGGGTACTACACCTTCCATCAAGGGTCCCCCTTTGATCTCACCACCATTACGGTTAACCTGACAAACCTAAGCAAGAGAGTCGGGCCGTACCATGTTCATCAGTTTCCCGTACCCCAAATGGGATCTCCCCCAGAGAGCGGCTGTAGTAACAACAACGTCGGGGGTCACTGGAACCCCTTTAATGTGAACGTCCAAGCCCCGGCGTATCCGCCTCCGAGAGGTTCCACACATGACCACTTTGAGGTTGGAGATCTGAGTGCAAGGCATGGATCTCTGGAGAATGCAAGCAACTTTCAGGCCACTTTCACAGACTGGAACTTACCTCTGTTTGGCCGAAACAGCATCGTGGGGCGATCCGTCGTCATACACCAGCCCAATGGAACCAGATTTGCCTGTGCAAGTATAGGCTACCCTGGTGAAGTGACCGTTGCGAAGTCAGTCTTTCAAAGTCCGGTGGTGGGAACTGTCCTGTTCACTCAGCTCAGTGGTGATCCATACTCTGATGTCTCGGTGTTTGTTGATCTATCGTACGGGCAGCTTTCGACACCAGCCACGCAGAACCATTCCTGGCATGTACACAATTTTTCCATCAGCACTGAGTCTGACAGCGACCAAGGGCGTTGCCTGTCCACTTCAGGGCACTGGAACCCTTTCAACATAGACACCAATTTGAGTAGTTATGCTAATTGTGGTCCTGACAGTCCTTTTGCCTGTGAAGTCGGAGATATCTCTGGCAAGCACAAGTCTTTAGACTTACAACCACAGGTTGGCACAGTGGCCAGCAAGAGCTTCTTTACTGACACCACTTCATGGGTGTCTGGAATGATCGGTCGCTCCTTGGTGGTGCATGGTCCTAACCTTGCAGCTCTGAGGATTGCTTGTGCAAACATCACCTTGTTCCGCTCTCCCTCCGTTCGCTCTAAATCTTGGTTTGGACCTGGGTCCTCTGGTGGCCAAATCCAGTTCTCCCAAGTCTCCCCTCAGGGACCAACAATTGTCAACATCTCCTTCACTGGACTCAACGGCAAAGCATCTGGGTATCACGTCCATATCCTCCCTATAAAGAATGTTGGAGATCCCTGCTCTGACAGCAACATCATGGGTCACTTCAACCCTTTCTTTGTGAATACGTCCTCATCTCCCGATCCAGGAAATGGCACGGTTGATCAGTATGAGATTGGCGACATCAGCGGGAAGTTTGGAACGTTGGCGGGTCAAAACGACTTCCAGAGCTTGTACATGGACGCTAACATGCCACTTTCAGGACCGAATAGCATTATTGGCAGATCACTGGTCATACACTACACCAATAGCTCAAGGTTAGTCACAAAAAAGTCACAAATTTAAAATTGCATTTCTTCTTTGTAAAATTAAAATTGGTCTTGATTGCTTCTCCTTGAGCTGTTAAAAGCTGAACAAAATATAGGGGTGTGCGGAAATTAATTGCATGTGCAGTTCGTGATAAGTTTTAATTCCCAATTCTGCATTTTGTTTCAGTTCCTCATTTAAACAGACTTTATCTTAGTAGTTGAAGACTGATGTACACTTTTTTCCCCAAAAACAGTAGTTGGGTATTCTGGATAAAACTCATATCAGTTTTCTGTAAAGTTAGTTTGAATAATAATACTATCAGTGTTCAACTAAATACATTTTGGTTTGGTTTGAAGAACATGTGGGAAGATTCACTTCCACATCCCCGAACCATCATTTAAAAATGGTACAATGAATCAACCAGACTAATGTGACTAAATAAAGAATGTTAGCAGCAAGGTTATCAGATTTCTTGAATATATTACATTAAAATTATATACATTAAAAATGTTTTTCAATTTACAGAATGAGGTGTGCTGATATCTCAGCTGGGGACTTAACAAATGGAAACTGGGTGATCGCCAATGCCACTTTCAATGATACAGTAACTGGAAGAGTAACAATGGTAATACAGCATAACATGACACATGTAGACATATTTAAACATTGTATAATTTTGTTTTTATTGATGGCGCCACAGTGCAAAGGAGTTCTGGGTGTTGCCAGGGAGTTAATATGAGGTTGCTACGGTGCTCTAAGTGGTTATTGGTGCTTTATATTTTGTGGTTGCTAAGGTGCTCTGGCTGGTTGCCAGGGTGTTGCTATGGTAAGTGATAGACCTCAACCCATGACCCGAAGTATAATCAATAGTTATAGTGATGATAATTACCTTAGTACACTAATAGTAACATGATGTATATGATAGGTATGTTATACAAGAATCTGTTGTCACCATGGTTACCAAATAGGAGGAAGCTATAAAATATCATTCTAAATGGACCATCACTTTAAATCTGCCACAAAAAGATGACGCTGTTTATAATGGTTGATGGAAAAAGGTGGAGGGCGGGTGTGAGGAGAACACTAGCCGGGTGAATTTGTGGTTGTGGAGGCGTACGGCTCTTGTCCTGCTGGGACGGTATGAACCACATCACTGATACGCAGATGGATCTGTCACATGCAGCGCAGTGGACTTGAAGCTGTCTTGTAGTCTCAGTGTTTCATGCTGAAGGACGAGTCACATTAATTACAATCAGTCACTAATACAGTCCTGTTTATCACTTACTGTAAATCTGATTATTTTATACAACAGTTTGCATTTATTATTGAATAGATGCTTGTCTTTACCTAACTGCTATATTGTTGTATATACATCATATATTACCTAATTCACCCTGTGTGATGTTTTTAGTCCCAACAGACTTTTTCAGATGGCAGCTATGGTGATGTCATCATAGAGGTGGATTTGCGTGCATCACAATCATTTAATGTAAGTTAGATGATTTCTTACGACCGTCATCATCTTTGCTGTCACAATACAAATCTCATTTAAGCTTTAGCTTACATTTGGCAACTTTGTTTACAGGTTACAGAGGCTTCATGGTATATCACAGAAGCTCGGGTGGGATCAGATGGGCGTATATGTCCTGGAGAAATGGAAATGTATAATCCATTCAACATGACAGCAGGGGTGAGAGAAGATGATGTATTTTCTCATTGAATATTATTAATGTATAGTAAAGTCTTACTTAAAAAAAAGTACAAATACAAGAAAAGTGTCAAATATTATATGTCACAAAACAAGTCTTAAGAACATAGCCAAAAATACATTGTTGATCGATTTTTCTTTTATGGCTAAAATCAGTAGGATATGAATTCTAATATTATTCTGATATTTCATGTTATTCAAGATTCAACTCATCTTAAAAGTCGGTGTCATGTCATTTACATTTAAATGACTTAAACCGCCAAGTTCCACTTATCTTTAATCTTTTTATTTAGGATTTTGTGTCGCAATTATGTCTGTATAGTGGCTCAGCTCAAGTGTCAGTTATTACTCGAGGTGTCACAACATACGGCCACATGTTCCTCGACAGCGGAACAGAGATATATTTATAAAGTAAACCAGTATTTCTGGTTTTATTTCAAAATTAGGTGCCAGATCATTGACGTTTGACGTCCATATCATGTGATTTCAATAATAAGATCACTGTAAATCATGTAATTCTGTATTCTCTTCTTCAGAATGCCAGCTGTTCTCAGGTCAGTCCTCTTGCATGTGAGGTTGGAGATTTGACTGGCAGACATGGGTCTATTAGTCTTCTCAAGAGACTGTTGTACACTGATGTTCATTTGCAGCTGGCCGGTGACTTCACAGGTAGTGCTAGCACATTATACTATTATATAACTTCACATCATTTGGCATGTTGCTCTATTTAATTTTTAATACTTAACTAAATCCTGAGCATTAATATGGTTATGTATCAATGTTTAACAGTTGTCCAGAGGTCACTGGTTCTCAGATTCAAGAACAACACAACCGCATGTGCAGATATTCTCCCACAATCCCCTTCTGCCAAGCAGATCTTCTCTAAAGTGTCTACCTTCAGCAGGTGAGCAATGTTTGTTTTTATCGAAATATTGAGTCTTCATTTCAAAGGCTTATTTATATATTATACACTGCAAAAATGTTTTGGGGTTAACTTAAAAAAGTAAGTAAACTGGCTGCCTAACTCATTATGTTAACTAATATTTTTAAGTTGAATTAATTCAAAATCAGCCAGATTACTTATTTTGGGGTGAACCAACATTTCTTTTTTAACAGTGATATCATTAATATATATTTAATGATTTTTGTGGATAACGGTTTTGAAAAAAAAAGTAAACTTAATTTTTAAATGCTTTAATAACTATCATTTTTAATAAACAGATTTTTCATCAAGTGAAATTTTTCACTAACTCTTACAAAAAGCCAAACTAAAAAACTAAAACTGTTTTACTGAAGATCTCTCAAAGTCTGACATTATTCGATTTAAAGCAAGACATAGTTACGTCAATAATTTTATCATTTGAAGCTTTTTTTTAAAACTGGGACCATTTAAATGCTTCCACAAATCAGTTTTCATCCTATTCTACTGTTTTTGACAATATTAAAAGTTAGTATACGTTCTTTAAAACAACTACAAAATACCATAGATGAACCATTATAAGTCTTTCAGACACTCAATTTCTTTACAAATTGCAATGACAATGAAAGTAGCAATGATATTATTTCTATACTCTCAATGTGATGGACATTTTAAACATCATGTCACAACAGAATAATAGTTGACTCAGAATCTTTATGATATGATCAGTACATAAGATTCATGAACAAGAGCAAATTCATGTTATGTTTATTATTCTGTGCAGGTATGATTTTCGTAAGAGAGTGGCGGATGTTCTAAACCTCAACATATCCAGAGTCTCCATCTTACCAGGGTCTCCTACAGCAAGGCCTGATGGGAAATGCCAGGAGGTCAACTATCTGGTGTCAGGTAGATGTCAGGCACAAGACTTGTCATTGGCAAAGTCATGGGTTTGATGGTGAAATGGGTACACCTTGAGGTTGCTTTAGACAAAAATGTTGCAAAGCTACAGTAAGGTAAATGTAAATGTGGCCACCTGTATCATATAGACAGGTATGCTTTAAAACATAAGAACAGGCAGGTAATATTAATACAGCTAAAAGTCTTTAAACGGTTCTAAATGCTCATGAACCAGCTGTGCATTTATTGTATTTATTGTTTGGTGTGCTTTAAAAGATTGTTGATATGTGGCGGTCCTGCATGTCGACAGAAGCAGCAATATCTTTCTCCATAGTTTTTAGAGGTTTGTGTGATTGTTGCTTTCCCCGTAATCTGAACTTACTCTGTTTTGTCTGTCAAAACAATGAACAATCCCTTCCATTCAAAAGACACAAAAAAGGAAAATTGCAAAGTAATTCGATGCATGGGTGGAGTGTACAGACCCTGTGATCTTACGCAATATTCTGAAACAGGAGAGCGGCATATGACAGAGGTTTGAATAAAGCACACTAGCAGAGGACAAGACCAAAGTGTACAGAACGGTTTTCTACACATGATTTTGTATTCTATACTTTTTAATTGATCTTTACTTATACATTCACTTTTATTTATATAGATTTGCTGTTATTCTTTAGTGTCTATGACATTCTGCTCCCTGGATATAACTGGATATGAATCAATGTTAATATTGTTAAATTGATTATATTAAAAACGGACTAGTCAAATATTACGAGGCTGAAATAGATCCAAGTTAAATCATGTAAAATCAAGGTAACTTAAAGAAAACTTCAATGCCAGAAATTATAGTGACATGTTAGGGTGTAAAGAAAGATGTTGTTCTATTGTTTTCCAGGTGAAGTGAGCCAGGAGAAGCTAAAGTCCGTTAAAACAAGTGAGAAAATGGGTGTGTTCAGAGAATCAAAGGAGTGCACTTCAAGTAAGCTCTTAATGAACATTTATCAACCGTTACACTATTTTCTGAGGTTTTACACCAGTGGTTCATGGGTTGTGATCCAAGAACTGGTTAAAGGTGTGGTCCTCTTTCTAAAAAAAGCCATTAAAACTATGCTATTTATTTGCAATGACACAGTGGAAAGCAGTGCATTTTGGGCTGATGGCAGCATGACATATAATAAATAAATTACAACGTTTGATTTGTGCTTTTTTATTTATGTTTCATCCTTAAAGAAAAACGTGGAGGTCTGAATAAACTATGTTCCTTTATCAGGTGCAAATGCAGAAATGATGCTGGTCCCTGGTAGGATGTTACTGATCATCATGACAACCGCAGTGTGTCTGCTCAGGTCACTTTTACAGAACTAGATTGACGCTACAATGTCACGTTGACATTCCACCACTGCCTTATTACTCAATTGCGCACAGCGGCCCGGATCCCAGGAGCCCCGTCCGGCATATTGTTAATATTAAAATCATTCTGTTAAGAAATTGTTCTGAAATGAATTCTGTGCCTCTGGTTACATGTCACTTAAGCTGGTTTAATGTGCATTTCACACACTTTCCAGTCCACTCTCCTTGATCCGATAATAATTATATCAGGTTTCTTGCTGCGGATCTTGCTACTGTATTTTTAAAGTTAGATATTAACGGAACATGTAGTTGTCATAAATTCCACAATGTTAACTTAATACTGTGTTACACTCCTTTACTTCACTGGGGGGCTCTGATTTCT
This sequence comes from Oreonectes daqikongensis, assembly GCA_026939265.1. Taxonomy (NCBI): domain Eukaryota; kingdom Metazoa; phylum Chordata; class Actinopteri; order Cypriniformes; family Nemacheilidae; genus Oreonectes; species Oreonectes daqikongensis. The sequence goes on along the minus strand of JAOTQM010000047.1, from coordinate 3,390,104 downwards.
GTATATTTTGTTGATGCAATCTGTGAAAATATAACACTGGATTTGTTTTCATGCAATAGAGTTCTACAGTTTGTTATATGAGACTGTGAAATGAATCTTTAAATCTCAGACTTGCTTTGGCAATCTAATTATGGCTGATGATTTACTAAGAATGATTGTGAATGATGTGCAAAACACTACACGTGCTACATTGAACACACCCATATTTAAAGGATTTAATGTTTGAAAACAGCAAATGTTAATGCAATGCAAAATTATTTTACAGCCTTTTATACTTTATGTATCCATGTGAGGTAGGAATTCACAGTATTATCATATTTTTGTCATACAATATAGTTAATATTTTTATTTTTAAAAATGACATTTAAAAAAATACACAACTTTTCAAATGTTTATTCCACAGAGTAGAAAAATATTAAATCTAAACTTTTTTTTACCATCTACAGTACACCCTGTGCCAAGTCACGAACTTCTTGAAGTCTCATCTTGACATAGCTATATATTATAAATGTGTTTTATATCTAGCTTCATTGATATTGCATATACATTTTTATGGGAAATTGTATTAATACATATGTTCTTTTCAAAACATTATTGTTCGTATAAATGTACAGTTACACATTTACAATGCCGTGTGTTTAGTGCTTCAAAAAGACGTTAAAACCGACAAGCTTTTTGTTCCATTTAACGATGCAATCCCTATTAAACTAGGTTAGTAGATTAACTCTCAGTTTGCATAAAAACTCACGTCTAGACAGCTGTCGATTAAAAACACATGCGCTCATTCACCGCAAGCGGAGGAGTGTCACGCGCGCCCTATGACTTGAACACGGCCTGTCACGTGATTGTGTACGTCATCAGCGTAATGGCGGCGGCCTCTGCACGCTAACACAAGGAACGGCGGAGTTTTATCAAAAGTTCACGTGCAACGAGTCGCTTTTCAGAGGTAACTGATGGATTGTTTGTTGTCAGTCGTCGAGTATATTTAGTCCATGCTGAGAAATAAGAGTCTGTTGTGTTATTACACACCGCCACACTCTTGTTGTTGCTTGCATAACACGCGTGTGTTTTGTTGTGTATCGTCGGATGAAACGGCTTCTATTCCTTGACAGAAATGAAAGTGAATATTTACTATAGAAACATATTTAAGAAAAAAACTTTCTATTGTAGCAAATGAACGATAAGTTTGTATTAGAAAGGCCCGTATTTGAAACTAACAATGGGGACTGCCACACCTACCAGCAGCAAAACACTTAATTCAGAAATGTGAAGGCTTTTTGTAATATAAATGTGTGTCGACACGTTGTAATTCTTTGAATTGTCGCAGATATTTTTGTTTATAAGTGACCGCGATATAATTGAGTAAGCGGATGGAGAATGTTTGTATTGTTGCACTGCAAAACTGCTGTAACCAATCAGTTGTCGGTATGATAGTTCCATTGATGTGATTGGCTGGTGCAACACTTGTCACTAGTCACTGGCACGCTCGATAACAAAGATGTCAAACACAGCAGAACATTGAATTACCTGAATAAATAAAACACAAGCATCAATTTTCATCATTATTTCTCAAGCTAAAATATATCATTAAAATAAAAATGACTTATTTAGTTTTATTATTTTCTTTATGACGGTGAACACCTTGCAAATTAAATGAACAAATGATTTAAAATATGTTTGCATTGACTACTCTAGCTAACAGTGATTAAAGCAGAAGGGATCTTATATCAAATCCATTGTAGACAGAGCCTTGATAATATAGTCTGGTGAATCTTTAACTATGGGATTGGATACAATAGGTCACCTGAGGGACTGTGCAAGGTAAAGGTTACATTTCCGACTTTGAGCTCCACACAGTTAGAACACAGGTTCAAGAAGAGAAAATGGCTACAGGTAGGCTTACTCTTGTTTTTGTTATAATAAAAATATAGATTTAGATGCCCAGCGAGAGGCTTTAGGATCAGACCATTGTAACTCATTAAATATAATTATTTTCATGTTATATGTTAATCTGACGATGAATGTAATATAAACAGTGCATGACATTTATGACATTTTGGATATTAATTATACACTGATAGCCTTCCATACACTGAATTGTTGTGCATTGTGTATTAATTACGACTGTAAAGTACTGCTATACACTGAGATTTCTCTCTCTGTCTCTACAGACGCAGCTATGTCCCCAAAGATCACAGTGGAGTTGCTCAGGCAGCTCCGGCAGGCTATGAGGAACGGCAAGTACATCACAGAGCCCATCCAAGCTTACATCATCCCATCAGGAGATGCACACCAGGTAACAACTGCCTGCAGTGAAATGGTGTTTTGCGAACATGCGACCTGTGCATTGTTAATATGTGACGGTTGCTCTCATACATGACCTGTTCTCAGCTAAAATGCGACAGGAAACCTGCAAATCTCTCTCTCTCTCTCTCTCTCTCTGACCTTTCCCTCCATTCTCCTCTATTAGTGAATTAGCAGTAATGAGTGCTGATTGCTGACAGAAATGATCTCACTCTTTCCTTCCATCTCTGTCCTTTTCCTCATTGACCTGCTCGACATCCGTCCGTCCTGCAGAGTGAATACATCGCACCCTGTGACTGCCGTCGTGAGTTCATCTGCGGATTCAATGGCTCAGCAGGTGTGTGCGGATTCTCCTCCAGAGCAACATCCATATATCCATATATCCCTTTTAAATAATATATGTATTATTTAAAAGTTATCCCTCTATACTGAGTCACAGTGGAATTTGACCTGCATTTGGCATTTATTAAAGAACAAAGATTGCTTATATAAATAAGTGTAGATCACAAACTGATGGAAAGCTTTAGAGCTCTCAGCATTTTAACTACAAGGAAATCCAAGTTTAACCATATGCATTTATTCATTTAGTAGATGTTTTTATACATCTCACCTGAATGTCACTTTCTAAAAAAATGGGGAAGTATCACTGGAGTAAGTAGCTCATACAGTATCTCATACATGGTTGACAGCTCAGCATTTACTTGTTTTGTACTGATATGTGTTTGTTGGTTATATTAAAATATTTCACATTTATGTGTTTTTTATTGTAGGTACTGCCATTGTCACAGAACAGCATGCAGCTTTATGGACAGATGGGCGATATTTCCTGCAGGCCAGCCAGCAGATGGACAATAACTGGACTCTGATGAAAATGGGTACAGTTAATGTTGACATACGTACAGCTGCTTGGTCATCACATTTGTTATTGCATTGCTTTATTACATATAAGTCAGAGCATTGCAAGAAGCCCTTTGGCCAAGGTGCTGCCTTTATAGAGCTTTCTGATTCCTTTTATTAGTCATGGTAATTTATGGACATCTTGTGTTGTCTGTATTTAGGATTGAAGGAAACACCATCTCAAGAGGACTGGCTCATCAGCGTTCTGCCTGAAAACTCCAAAGTTGGAGTTGATCCCTGGATTATTGCTGCTGGTCAGGAATTGTATTTAATAACAACAACAATACGTAGTATTATTTAGAATTACTTACAAATATAAGTGAAATTAATACAATAAATATATTAAAATAAGTATTATATTATAAAATGCATTATGTAAAGATCTGGGCTCGTATTCACCAAACATTTTATCGTAACGATAATAGTTCTCATAGACAGCAGTAAAAGGTTTTAGTTAAGAGACAAATGTAAAGGTGCCAGTTTATTGAAAACGAACTCGATTGTCAAAAACATGAGATGCTTGTTTCTGTGTTGCAGACCAGTGGAAGAACATGTCCAAAGCTCTGAGCAGCGCCGGCCACTCATTGGTTGCCATGCAGGACAACCTGATCGATGCCATCTGGGAGGATCGGCCGCCCAGACCCAGCACCAAACTCATTGCTCTCGGCCTCAACTACACAGGTGAACACCTTTGACTAAAACAAGTGAAAGAGAATAAAATCTTTCTTTGATCAAAGTGATACAAGTTTATATTTGTAAGCCCTTTAAGTGCTGTAGGAAAGAATAATTCAAGCAAACCAACAACTGTGGATGAATGTGGTACACTGTATTAACTTGTCAATTGGTTAATATAAATATTTGACCCATTTTTTTCAGGTCTCACCTGGCAAGATAAAATTCTGGCTTTGAGAGGGAAAATGGCAGAAAGGAAGATTTCCTGGTTTGTGGTCACAGCCCTGGATGAGATTGCATGTAGGTGTCAACATATAGTAGCACATGGTTTGTGTGTGAGTGATGTTTTTTGACTGGTCAGATCACAACCCCATGTCCCCTGCACTGTCCTATTAACCCGTTGAGCTCTTGTTTTAGATTCGCTTGTGTGTTGATGTTAATAATTAGGTCTTGTGTGTTTGTACTTAAATATAATAGAGTAATATAATATAGTCCTACATATTGTAAAACCTCTTAAATCTGTGTTACTGTTTATTTATTAATGTATTTAATCTGTAAGGACCTCACAAGTCAGTTTTAAGCATGAACAATAGTAATATCTCTCTCTCTCTCCCTCTCTCTCTCTCTCTCTCTCCATAGGGATTTTTAACCTGCGTGGGTCAGATATCGAGTACAACCCCATATTCTTTGCTTACGCTATCATCGGCATTAGCAAGATAAAGTAAAAACACTATTTATTTTCTGTATTGTAAACGTTTAATGACTGTCTGAGCTCACGTCTGTTGTTGACCCGTGTTCATAGACTGTTCATGGACAGCAAGCGTTTACTGCACCCTGCGGTCCAAGAGCACTTGGAACTAGACGCCCCGAGCAAACCAGAGCTCGTTCAGTGTTTTCCATACGAGTCCGTCTACACCGAACTGCAAGCGGTTTGTGCCGCTCTGACGCCCAAAGAGAAGATCTGGATTTGTGACAAGGCCAGTTGTGCCCTTACACAGGTCATACCCAAGGTGAGTGAAAATGTCTGTCATTCTCCATCTTGTATAATGATTTGTAGTAATATTAGTCAGTAATATAATAGCCTGCTTTACACAGTCCAGTCAAATCCAGATGGATAAAATTATTTGGATATTTAGGTTCTTTATGTCATATAACAAGTTAAATGTGTGTGCGTGCATGCGTGGCAAGCCAAATTAGCAATTAACAATTCTCGATATCAACAATGATGTCATCACTCACAGTAATCACATTTTTGATATAAAATTTTTTATTTTGACGAGTAAAAAAAGATTCTTTATCTGTAATTGGATTTTCACTAGTACAGCATTGATATGTGAAACGCTTGCAAGCCGATTTGACTTTTAATCATTTGCAGAATCTGAATTTTATTTATATCAACAATTTAATTTTTACTAGTAAAAAAAAAGACAATTCTTGATATCAGGAATGGAATTATTAAAAAATTATATTCCTGATATCAAGAATTGTTATTTTTACTAGTAAACATTTAATTGTTGATATCAAAAATTCATATCCCGAGAATGAATAAAAGCTAATTTGGCTTGCCATATGTCTGTGCATCGATTAGCTGGGCTCAATTCCTTATTATTCCCTTTTATGTTAAATAGTATTAACTGAATATCACCAATGTTCAGGTTCACAGATCTGCGATCCCATACACACCTTTATGTCTGGCTAAAGCTGTCAAGAACCCCACAGAGATCCACGGCATGAAGATGGCACATGTATGCACACCCATAAACATCATTCCAGAAACATCCTAAAATGAACTGCTTTACCAGTTTAACACAATGTTTTTTCTCACAGATCAAAGATGCCGTGGCCCTTTGTGATCTATTCGCCTGGCTGGAGAAAGAGGTGTGTAAGAAACACACCGTATGTTTTTCTGTAGAAACGTATTCCACGGTTTGCATTTCGGGAAGTAAAACATCCTTCTCGATTAAAAAACAAGACAGAAGAACTGTATTTCTATATTTGATAGATCCCAAAAGGCACGGTTACAGAGATATCGGTGGCAGATAAAGCAGAAGAATTACGAAGGTAAGCGGAACTTTCCACAGAACAAATCAAGCATTACATAACCATCATCATGATGTAGGATCATTTATATTACCAATGCCATAGTGGTTAGTAAGATGAAAACTGCTTTATGCTCGTGTTAGTTTGTAGGACCACCAGCTGGTGATCTGGGGAACTGCAGCTGCTCATGGTTTAAGAAAACCGTTAATTACAAATGTTTTATTTTTCCCATCTAGTCAACAGAATGACTTTGTTGGGTTAAGTTTTCCAACCATTTCCAGTGTGGGACCAAATGGGGCTATCATACACTACAGGTATACTGCAATATACATACACTATATTGCCAAAAGTACTGGGTCTAATAAACAGGTTTGATGACTTTAGTCATTTCCATGAGTACTAATCATAATGTTGCAGCATATCATGATATTCTATGGAATTGTGTGCTTCTAATTTAATAGCAACAGTTTGGGAAGAGCCCTTTTCTATTCCATCATGGCAATGTCCCCGTGTATGAGTCAAGGTTCAGAAAGAAATCATTGATTCAGTCAGTGTGGAAGAACTTGATTGGTCTGCAGAAAAGTCCTGAACCCAGCTGAACACATTTGGTGTGACTTTAAATGCAGACTTTGAGCCAAAAACTCATCACTCCACATCAATGGCTTCCATAGAATATCATAATAAGTTGCAGCATTACGATTTGTACTCATGGAAATTACTAAAATCACCAAACCTGTTAGGTAGATAGGGTGACCCAATACTTTTGGCTATAGTGTTTTTACACAACATTAATTATACCATATGAAGTTTAAGATTTTATTATAACCAGGCCATTCTCTCTGTGTATCTGACAGGCCTCTCCCAGAAACCAATAGGACTCTTTCTCTTAATGAACTTTACCTCATCGACTCTGGGGCGCAGTACCTGTAAGCACACAAATACTGCAAGACATTTACAATCGAAACACTTCTGAAACATTTGAAAAACAAACAATACTAAAACATTTTGTAAAGTTTTGCAGAAGATTTAAGTTTTCATCTTTGGTTTCCAGAGACGGCACCACAGATGTGACCCGTACGGTGCATTTCGGGAATCCGTCCGACTATGAAAAAGTATGTAGTCTTTGCTTCACTGTGTCTCAAAGAATGTAAAGATTTTCTATTTTTATTAAGATAATTATTCTGTTGGTAATACTTTACAATACGGTTGTATTTGCTAACATTAGTAAATGCATTAACTAACATAACTGACGATAAATAATATAGTTTTTCAGTATTTAATAATCGTTGTTAATGTTGGTTACATACAGTTATTCATGTTAGTTCATTGTACATTAACTAATGTTAAAATTGTAATTATTAGTAAATGCTGAAATGAACATTAAATAAGATTAATAAATGTTGTAGAAATATTGTACATTGCACTTCATGATAGTTAATGCATTATGTTAACGCCAAACTCTCCCTCCAGAGAAGGATCAGCTTGTATTTAAACACACACAGTTTTCAAAGTATCAGCCTACCCATAATGCTCATGGTTCTTTTCTCCACAGGAATGCTTTACATATGTGCTTAAGGGACATATCGCTGTCAGTGCTGCAGTTTTCCCCAATGGAACTAAAGGTAATTTTATCAGCTTTATCAGAAATACCAAAAAGTTTATTGCTGTCTAAAGTGCAAAGCAAACTCTTTTGTTTCTGTGGTCTTGTACACAGGTCACCTGTTGGATTCGTTTGCACGTGCCGCGCTCTGGGAGTCTGGATTGGACTATCTTCACGGTACCGGTCACGGCGTCGGGTGTTTCCTTAATGTGCACGAGGGTCCTTGTGGTATCAGCTACAAAACATTTGCAGATGAACCGCTGGAGGCCGGCATGATCGTCAGTGATGGTACTGAAACACATTCAATTTTAAGTTTACTCGGTTTTTCTTTTCTTGCTGTATTTCTAACAGGTTGGTTGTATATTGCATTTCCCTTTCGAGTAACTCGAGCTTCGTCGCCATAGCAATATCTGAAGCACGTGTGTCAAATAAACTCATAATGAGGTAATGCCGGACTAAGAGTACTAAAGACAATCCCAAATAACCACTCTCGGCCGGGCTTGCGACACCAATTATAATAATAATGTTTATTACAGTAATTCCAATCAAAACAAAGATTAATGCAACGCCATACCTTAAATGACTTTTTTAATCTTGCCTTGTGCACAGTCATGTTAGGATAGAAAAAGGTCCTGGCCAAACTGTTGCTATAATATAAGAACACAATTCTCTAGAATAACATTACATGCTGTAACATTAAGATTTGTCTTCATGTAAATAACTAGTCAAATGTGTTCATTAGAAGGGGGAGTTCCAATACGGTTTACCCAATTAAAATCATCTGCATGTGTTTTTTTTTTTAGAGCCTGGATATTATGAAGATGGATCCTTTGGGATCCGGCTGGAAAATGTTGTCCTGGTTGTTCCCATAAAAACCAAAGTAATGTATCAAACACCTCCACAATCTATTTATATTTGTCTATATAGTAATATACGGAAATAGTTTGATATATTTGTGTTAGGCTAGGTTATTTTTTCACTTAAAACAAATTCAGTATGTGTATAATAATACACCTATGTGACTCCAGTCATTGTAGCCCAAAATGTTTTTCTTATACTACTGTCTAGTGGTGGGTGAAACAAAAGTCAGAATGATTTAGTGCACCTTTAAGTTTAAAGTTTGACATTGTAACACATTACCATAAGGTTGTACATTAGTTAATGCATTAGCTAACAATAAACAATACTTTAGCATTCGTTCATCTTAAATCAAATGTTGTTTAGCTGACATGAACAAATGCTGAAAAACTATATTACTCATTGTTAGTTAATGCATTTACTAATGTTAACAAATACAACCTTATTGTAACGTGTTACCTTTTATCTTTAGTATAATTTCAGGAACAGAGGTAGCTTGACGTTTGAACCGCTCACTCTGGTTCCTATTCAGCTGAAGTTGATCAACACAGACCTGCTCACACAGAAAGAGGTTAGTGCAGACAAACAACATAAATGTTTTGGTACAAACATTTATTCAAAAATAATGTGCTTACAAAAAATGACCTTGATAGAAACTTATGTCTTCTAAATAAAGCTGTAAAGGCAAATTTTGTCATCGTTTGAGAAAAGCAGTTTATAACAAACTTAATTGATAAAATGCACTATAACAAACCGATGCATTTATGATGTTTGATTACATATATTGCCTTTAAAAGTACAGCATGAACTATAAAATTGTTTTATTACACGTAGGGATTGTTGTTATAATACATATTTGTCATCCCGCAGCGTGATTGGGTGAACGATTACCACAGGAAATGCCGGGAAAAGGTTGGGGCGGAGCTAGAGCATCAGGGCAGGAAGGAGGCTCTGGATTGGCTGATGCGGGAAACTCAGCCGATTGTCTGAAACTGTTTTTCACAACTTTAAAAAAAAAAAAATGTAAGCATTATTGTCATTTTCTCTCAGTATTGGTCCCTTTCTGCTGCTCAGCTAGACCCATTTTACTTTCTGCTTCTTTTGTAAAGCGATCTATTAAAACTGTTAAAAAAAAAGTACTTCTGTTTTCTTCACACTTTAAGGGTCTGGTTGATGTTCTAGAGTTTCATGTAAAATATGGGTGGGTTTAAAGTGATGCCACTCTTGGGGTCTTTGGCGTAGTCCTCCAGCGTGAGTGCAGTATGTATAGATGCTTTGTGAGGGGCTGCGTCGTCGTCGTCCTCGGGTACCACAGGTATAGGGTTGCTGAAGATGTAGTAGATTTCTTTTACCTCCTCTTGTCTTCTGAACAGGTTCCGGAAACTCTGGGTTCTTTTCACGTACGTAAGATCCAGCGTGTTCTCAGCTACCTCATTCATCACACCGCTCACATAAGCCCGCTTACTCTTCCTGGTACACAAACACAGTTAGCTAGCTATTACGTAATAAAAACGTTAACGTAATTAGCCTTTACCTAATTGATTTTTATAATAATTTATAAATTTACGTCTGTACCCATTATTATATCCAATAAAATATCTCACCTGTGTCTGTAGGATGAGAGACACAGGATGATTCCTGTTATTGTCAGAACACACAGTGCCACGGCTAACAGTGTTATTTTGAACACCTTGTCTTCTGTGTGGAAACAAAGTGAAAATACTGTTTAGTTTGTGAAGTGACCAGAAACCAGTTGAATGCTGGTATTGCAGTCACACAAAAATACAGCAGTTACGCCCACTTTGATAAAACCATGGTTCATTTTCATAAGGTATAATTTTGTGTCAAATCTAACTAAAAATCGTATCCTTGTCCCTGTTGTTTAAAAATGATAGTGTGGGTAAATAAAATATGCATTGTTGATATCAAATATGACCACATGTTATTAAACAAGTAAAACAAATCATGCATTTGCATTTAAATAAATCCTATCATTTGCTTACAATAAATGGGGTTCATCTAAAAAAGATAATTCTGTCATTTATTCACACTCGTGTCATTCCAAATGACTCTTTCATCTGTGGAACACAAAAGAATTTGAAGAAATGTCTCAAAATGTGGTTTTGTGTTCTGCAGTTATTCAAATGAAGATGTTTTGTATTTATTTCTTCTTTTAATCACAGTCGATGACGCACATAAACATGGTTACTTACCATAAATAACTGCTTTAGTCTTTGCATCTTCTGAGTCGAGTATCGTCCCATTAACAGCCCGTGCAATTCCTGTGAAGCTCATGTTGTCAAATGTGGCCAACAAACTTCTTTGCCTGTTAATAAAGGTACTGTATGAGAACATTCATTAGCATGAGGTCACATGACTATAGTGCCAGTGTTTCTAAGGCAACTCGCCACCCAGCCGCCTCCTAACTTCATTCAACTCTGACAGTATGAGGTCTGTGAGGATTCATGTAAGAAAGCTTTTGTGCCTTGTCCAAAAAAATCCATTTAGTTCATTTGGAAAACTGAAAAAAGGGTCTGAGCTTTAAATATTTTGCATAGTCTAGAGTATGTGTGCAATGTCTGTGGGACTTTTAGTAGTATTAACAGACAAACAAACACTAAGCTTGCATTCATTAATCTCAACGCTTCACTTCATTCTAACTAGAAAAAGCAAATTACGCAATGAACTCCCTCACATTTCCCACAATGTTTATTTTTGGATATTCCACATTTTCAATATTGAATTGTCCTATTCAGTCTCTATATAAAATAAACATTGTTTACTGTTTGTTTCTACATTTCCCCAAACACTACACACACACAAATATTGTACATCTGGATGCTAGACACGACAACCTTATTCCATTATGGCTTTACAGGTCACTTGAATTTAACTAATAGTAAACAAAGTTTATCTAGTTGCATTTTGTAAACGTAATAAAATCTAGTTTAGCCAATTTCATTTTATAACTCGGTTACATATCATTTACATTCAAGTGATTTAACCTCCTATATAAGCGCCCCTTTTTTGACCATTTTATTACTTACAAAAAACAAGTTCATAACATAAATGTTGAGTGTTTTAAGCTTTCAAATAATGCATAGTTTGTGATAGTTCTAATAATGTAAAAGAAAGGTAAGAAAAATGCAGACGTGATTAAAAAAAACGCCTTTTCCACGGGCCCTGTGCGCATTAAGGGGTTAAAAACGTATAAAGCCAATTTAACTTATGCGAAAGTTTGGGAACCCCTTGCAGAAACAGTGAAAATGTTATTTTAACAAAATAAGAGAATTCATACAAAATGTTTTTTTTTTTTTTTTTTTTTAACTGTCCTGAGTAAGATATTTTAGATGGATCTCAAAACCATAGTCACTTCTGGAAAAGTTCAGATATTCAAAAGATGCTGGAAAACTGAAGAATCTGCAGGACCTGGAGGATTTTTCTGAGGAACAGTGCTCAGTTTAACTTTTGCACAGGGTTATTTTAATCATCTCAGCTATTTTTTGACTTGTGGACTATATGTAAAATATCGTACTCCGGACAGTTTTAAATATAAAAACATGCATTTTGTATGAATTCTCTTATTTTGTTAAAATAACTCTCTATAACACTGAATAACTTTCGCATAACACTGTATATATATACACACCTATGGAGATACTGCTTTCCTGTAGCTCGGTGGTTAAAGCAAGGTCATGGGTTCGATCCCATGGATTGCACATACTCAGAAACAAAATGTATAATGCAATGTAAGTTGCTTTGGATAAAAGCATCTGCCAAATGCATAAATGTAATGTAATGTAATGTAAATATACCTGCATTCATCCCTGGTAATGGAAGTCACCTTGACAGATTCACTCTAAAACGACATAAATGCATAAAAGAAAACAGCATGATCACTGAAAAACAGTAGTATTAAATAGTTATAATTATATAGCATATAATAGTTGTATGTGTACAACATTATATATATTATCTTTTTTTATATGGAATAAATTATTTTATCATATTGTGAGCAAGCAACCAACCACAAGATGTCAGTGTTGATGCTTAATTCAGTTTTAACCTACATGAACGAGTCACCAGTATATGAGGCATATAAGTTACCTATGCATAACAGTATGGAATATATATTCTTGATCTGATGGTCAAGAAGTACTTCATTTAATACACTAGTAGCCTACGTGGTTTCAAGAGCAGGTGCTGTTTGTAACTTAGAGAAAGTTTTATAATTTAATCATTTAGTTACATAAACTAACCTAAGAGAGAGATCAGGCACGAACTGTGTCAAGTGTCAATACGCACAAGTTAACACAGTGCACAAGTGCTGGTTTTTTTAGGAATGTGACATAACATGCATTATATAAACACTGACATTTGAAATGGCAATATTGGTTAAAATAGGTTGTACAATGTGCATGTTTCATTCATCCAGTGAAATCTAGTTTTGTCAGTTTCTGTAAAATAAAAATATACCATTTTTGCATATAGGTTAAGTTCTATACTTACATAAACCATTCTATGTTTAAGAGTTATATATAAGTATATAATCAATATGTTCAATATATATACTATAATATTGTATATATATGGAATATGTGATGTATACTTACATTCCATTCATTCATTCATTCATGCATTTCGCAGACGCTTTTATCCAAAGCGACTTACATTATATTGTACTATACATTTGTACAATTTGTATAGTAAGCAAGTGGGGGTTAGGTGCCTTGCTCAAGGGCACCTCAGCCGTTACCCGCCAGCCCTGAGAATCGAACCAGAAAACTTCTGGTCATGAGTCCAACTCTCTAACCACTGGACCACGACTGCCCACTTCTATTACTTCTATTAAAGCGTATGTTACAATTTAATATATATTTAAAAAAACTTGTCAATCTGAGTAAACCATGTTAAAAATAATAATATGTAATAATATTAATATTTCGGATCATGTACGGCCTGTCCATGTGAGATTGTTTGGTCTTTTTATGTAATATTACACTTTTAATTTGTCTTTGACCTCTGTGCTGCAAATGATCTGCAAACATTTCTTTCTGTAAAACATTTCCCACTTGTTCCAAAGTTTCAGTCGGATATGTGACTGTTGACCCTGGACAACAAAACCAGTCTTAAGGGTATGGGCAAAATTGAGATTTTTACATCATCTGAAAGCTGAATATTATATATTATATTTGGCCAAGATATAACTATTTGAAAATCCGGGGGTGCCAAAAATGCTAAATATTGAAAAAAATCGCCTTTAAAGTTATCCAAATGAAGTCTTTAGCTTAGCATATTACTCCCAAAAATAAAGTTTTGATATATTTACGGCAGGAAATTTACAAAATATCTTCATGGAACATGATCTTTACTTCATATCCTAATGATTTTTGGCATAAAAGAAAAATCAATAATTTTGACCCATACAATGTATTTTTGGCTTTTACTACAAATGTTCCTGTGCTACTTAAAACTTAAGTTTTGTGATCCAGCGTCACATGTATCTTCTTTTATATCATCAAATACTGTGTCTGTTTTCTCCATCAATCCATCCAGACACATGTGGAATAAATTACCATCTTGTTTGGTCTTTTGCCTCAACATGGGTCATAAAGGGGTGCTGGGATTGATTATTTGTTTAAATATCTTCAAGTTGTGCCAGAGTCAATACATGTGATACATAACTGTGTGCCCAGTGCAGAAGAATTCATGGGATGTGTTTTTGCTGGATATTTTGGTGGGTAAATCTCAGTTATATTGGACTTGGGTCAATGAAAAGTTTAGTGCTGATGACAAATGCCAGTTATAAAAACAGATCAAGTTCTTTCTCACCATAGAGCGATCAAGTCAAATTCTACATTTTCTAAGACTATTTGAAGAAAGTATGTACAAATAAAAACTGGTTTTTAAACCAAAAACTGACATAAAAATAAAAACCCTTTCTTAAATATCATTTTTTAAATATTGGACAATGATTCATATGAAATGTGTCTATTCCTCTAAAAAATAGCATATAATACATCAGGGCATAGTTTTGCATGACCCATTAAACAGACTAATGTAGTGGTTTTGTGACCCTGCTTGACCCCTACATACATACAGAAGATAAACATTGAGTATTTATAAACACATCCATATAGACACGCAGAATAGAAATAAAGTCAAAAAAAGCTAACGCTGGCTTTAGTTTGACAAAAACACAAATAAATACGTACTACACAACATTTGGGTTGATACAATTTGATAAATCTGATTGAATTTTGTTTTAAAACTGTCACTCTGTCGCCCTCTTCTGGTGAGGTGTGGAATGTACAATTCACAAATGGATTCAATTAAGGTAGGTGTGTCAATAAGTGACTGCAGGTGTTACGTGTTACAGCAAGGGCTTTAAATCCTTTATTTATATCTGTCCGGTAAAGTGAAGCTTAAATATTGGGAGTTATAGTGGCCTGTATTTAAAGTTAAAGTTTTTGATGTAGTATTGAGTGGGTGGAGGAAAATACATTTCAATTAACTTTCATTTTTGACACAAAATATTACATTTAACATTGACATTAAACCATTTTTACAAATTGTATCCATTTTAATCTTTAGTATTTTACTACAGACAGTTTTATCGGACACATGTGTTTGTTGGTCGGTCTGGCTAGTGTCTAATAATATAACTATTTATATTTTATTGAATTGATTTTACAATTACTTTATACTATTTTTTATTGTATAATAATTGAATTTTATTAAATAAACAATTTGTTAAATGGGTCGTGTAACTGTTGCATTTTAGTTAAGCCAAGTAACGGTTCTTCTACTGGTAACCCCAAATAATACTGACTAGACATACGTTTAACTTGCTAGTTAATGTCATTTACTTGTTATTTCTTTTGCTTGTTATCAGAAATAATCTGCAGGGACTTTATTCTTTGTGGATGTGTATCGGAAGTTAAGTTTGGGCCACAAAAGCGTGCATTTTGTCAGTAATGTTTATGTTGTTGCTTTGAAACCATCTATATCATTATTGCATTGGGTATAATTGACTCATTTAAATGCATCTCAAACATGTGACCATTCATTGCTGTGTAAATGCATTTGTTTCGGCCTCTCAAAGGTTTCGCATGTCACGCCATGTCATCACAATAGAGTCATATATGCCGCATACGGGGCAAGTTGACCTCGGTACACATTCTCAGCATGGGACGTGTACTAGGCTGAACCTGTCTCAAAGCCCTGCTGGGCCAGAGTGAACCAGCCAGGCTATTTCTGCTTTCTGCTCATACAGTTTAACAAGTGACCCGTGCGCACGACGTGGGAATTAGTGGAGAGTTCAGTCCGTAACTGAGACTCCGGCCGAATGGCAGTGAATAGAAGCAGCACCCAGCCACTGTAAACCATTCAACAAAAATATAGAGATGTCAGACTTTTTCAGGTTTGGTGCTTGAATGATATTGTGCAGTATCAGGATGCCATGCTGTGAATTGTTTCCAAATGTAATGCGTGCACGTAAGTTGATTACTGTGTTTTTTTTAGCTTTGAGAACCTGCCAAGCGCTACAGTACACAGCGGCACGAAACACGTGAAACGTGCTTGTGGGTCTCATGTCTGAACTGTGTGTGTGTGTGTGTGTGTGTGTGTGTGTGTGTGTGTGGCTGAGGGTTTGATTATTTAATTGTTTGTGTGAAGTGCAGTGGACCGACGGCTATCGTCACATGTTCGACGAGCTGTGGCGTCTCTTACAAAAGAACAGAAGACCACCCAAAACAAGCATGCAGACTCGATACTAAAAGATGGAAAAATATAAAGATGTAATATTAATATTAATCCGTCATTTACAGTCACAATATATACATTATATATATATATATTATAAGGTGTTCTAAAACATGCCTCATATGGTTTACTATGTGTTGACATCAGGACTCTTGAAAGAAAGCGTGTTCCCCCTATATCTGTCATATATCGCCTCAATCCTGTATCACAAATGAATCTTTGTCTGTTCTGTCTCTGTTCTGCGCTGTTTTACACAGCCTGGATGGGGGAGCTTGACAGCCCACACAAACACAGAGTCTCGATGCCCCGGCCATTCATTACTGATGGCAATTCCTGCCTGACGCTTTTTCTTGTATAAACACAGATTCTGTCCATGTGATAAACTTCTGTGGAGTGGAGATGGATGAGACGGAAGAATGTTATAAGAAATATGCCTTTCATATATGCATGCACAAAGGTGATATCGCTTTTGTGTGATCAGACAGGTAAAAACAGGTGAAAATCATATTTGCTCTTTTGATGTGGGGCTGTAAACAAGCACTTGGCAACCTCACAGAGCACCCTAGCAACCAGAGTGAAACATGCTAAAACGGAACATTCACGAAAAATAAAGTCTTTCATGTCATGCCTTTTTAAACCTGTATGACTTTCTTTCTTCTGCAGAACACAAAAGACAATATTTTTGAAGAATGTTGGTAACCAAACAACATTGACCCCTGTTGACTTCCATTGTATGGACACAAAACCACTGAGACATTTCTAAAAATATCTTGTGTTTCATTGAAGAATAGTCATATACTTTAAAACACTTTGTAGAATATACTTTTAGGGCAGAAAAACCTTTTAAGGTGCAAGCATTTTTTGTGTTCCTCTCTGGAGAACTTCCTTTAAATCAAACTCGACATCATTTTAGCACAAATCAACTTCCCACCAAGCCGACAAACTAATTCACCACACCTTCCTAAATAGTCGACACAATTCCAAGGCTTTTTTTAAAAAAAACAACCATTATAGCTTTTGTTGGATTAAAAGCATTCCCAACAGAGCACAAACTTCGTATTTCTTCCAACCATTATATAGTAACGCAAACCCTGCCAACCAAGATTTCCAACACGGCCGATGCAATTACCAGGACCGTATGAGAAGGTGTGGATTGGATCAAACCTTTTTTAGGAGGAGAAAGCAACGTGACTCTATGGCCATGTCGGAAAAGCTGCCAGACTGGAGCAATAATTTAGTCTTGTATCAGTTCCATCTAATGTGAGAGAATGACACATGCAATGATGCATTATGGGAGAGTGTACACAGACATCATTACCTCCGGATTGGGAAAAATCTGTTGGCATTTCAGTTTGCAATTCTTGTTTTATTGACCAAAGGAAGAAAGAGAAAAAGATGATCGTATGGTGTTTTTAGTGATGGTCAGGTCATTGCGTGTGGTTGCTTAGGTGTTTTTTTGTCTTCTTACAGTGTTCTGGGTGGATTGGAGGTAATTACTAACAGGCCTCAAATTCAACAGACTGCACTCTCAAGTCTCTATGAAAATCTGCCCTCTTTCATTGTAAAACTATGGGATTATTTTTGCCCGTTTTATCTGGCAGGCAACAATTGTAAATCTGAGCAGGAAGCGTGATGTGATGTATAATTCATGTCCGTGACACCAGCGGTTTGTTAAAATTCCTTAGCAAGCAACACAAACAATCTGACACTTTCTGTATATACAGAGAATGAATTTTATCTCTCTGGCCTTTGGGTTAAACTGGCTCATTGTTCTACTGTAATTATAATCAGTGTGTTTGCAAAAAAGATAAGCTGAATAACTTTCAGAGGATTGACAGAAAAGCAATATAATATCCATAACTATGTCTTCAGAAGTGTATAAAGATCTTACATAATAAAGCGTTATGTTTTTATTATCTTAGAATGAGTTATTTCTATCTACATACACCACGGGTCCCCTTACCCCATGTTGTTTCTACAGTATCCCTAAACAGACAAACTGCTCTACAGAGAGCGTTTCATATGTTATCTCTTTCGGCAAAGAAGCGAAAAAGTGACGACGACTTTGTCCTGTGTCAGCCACCGTAGTGCTTCCAAAGGGAGAAGGGAGCGGTGGAGTGAGCCATTGGCTGCAATTCACAACCTCACCGCTAGATGACGCTAAATTTTACAAACTAAAGCTTTAAAACTGCATCCGTTAGCACCAACAGTTAATAAATGCTTTCTGAGATGACACCTGTATAACCTCAGAACCAACACATGTCAACATAACCGTGTTTACAAATATAAAAAATCCAGAGAAGCACTTTTATTGTAGGTATTAGTTTTGTTTAGTTTGATTCATATTTTGAATTGGCTTGTATCTTATATTTTTAGTAATTATGTTATATGTTTATTTGTATGTTGCTATGTAAAATGAATGCTTTAGTTTTTTTCGGTTAATAATTTTTGTGCCTAAACTTGTACTTATTATAGTTTTCTTTTTAGTTTTATTTAATTTAAAATTAGCTTTTTTTTGTTTTTGTGTTATTTTAGTATTTTTTGCAATTTTGTTATCTGCTTATGTCATGTTATTATTTATTTAATGTTATTTTAGTGTATTTGTATTAAATTAATATAATTTTATAATAGTTGACTATTAATAATAATATAATAGTTAAATAATTGTAGTGCCTTAACTAGCCTTAACATTGTAGTGTAGAGTTGTTATAGTTTTTAGTTGTATTAATATTTTAATTAGCTAACTTAAGTGATATTTTTAGCAATTTTGTTATTTTTTTATTGCTTTATAAGATTAATTTGTTTTTATTTTAGTTATCTTAGTGCCTATTTCAGTTTGTTTCTTAGGCAAGATTTCAATTTTTCGTTTAACTTTTTTTAGGCCAATATTAACAATAAACAGAAACATTTTCCAAGTTTTAATTTTAGTAAACTAAAATAACTTTATTGCTAAAGCAATAAGTAATATTTATGCCAATGTTTACTTAATAGTTTACAAACCAGAAATGTTGTAATAGTTTTAGTTTTGGCAATCTATATAAACCTTGAAACACCTGCGATCCTTGAAACAAAAACGTTCTAAAGGACCCATTGGAGAGCCTGGGGTATGAATCCTGCTGAGAATAACCCGAGAAGACAGAAATTAAGTGACTATTTCTGGCAATGCAATATCCATCCATTACAAGGTCATTAATCTTTACGTCTGACAGCTATTTTCTCTCAAACTCCACGACTTTGGAAAGGAGGTTTTACTTCTGCGGTCTTCTTAATAAGTTTTGCATTAGGGCAACAGCAGCTCAGATCCATCAGGTGGGTCTGGCACTGCTCACTGGAATCTGGGTCTGAAGAACACGTTTCTGTAAGTCTTCAGCTAAAGTACATGAAAGACTCTATGACAATATACTGTACATGATACTGTGCAGCTAATGCTTATATCAGTAGCCTCTGCACTTCTGAATGACATCCTAACATCGGCATGCATGCTAAAGTCTATGCAACAAGCAATGCTATCAGCAAATCTCTTACGAAGCGCGAACATGCCAGCGCTCCTACGAAATCGAAATGCAGCTCTGCATTTGTTTATGCTAGTTGTACTTCAGAAAAGATCAGACAAATGGGGAATGGAAAACTGAAAGTGGGGGAAGTTTTTGGAATAAGTCGGGCACTTAACAAACGAAGAAAATCTCTCCGGTCGCTTCCAAGGTTGCAATGAAAGGATTAAAGTGACCTTGAGGCTAACATCTCGCCATGATGCTAGGGTGTTGTTAGGCAGTTGCTAGATGCTTGGGTGTTAAGAGTGGTTGCTAGGGTGTTGCTATGTGATTGCTTAATATTCACCCCATGCCATTTCAAACCTGTATGACTTTCTTCTGCAGAACTCAAAAGAAGATATTTTGAAGAATGTTGGTAACCAAGCGACACTGACCCTCATAGACTTCCATTGTACGGACACATTTCTCAAAATATCTTCTCTTGTATTCCACAGAAGAAAGAGTCATACAGCCTCTCCAGAACAGATGTATTCTTGGAGTCTTGCCATCATTCCCCTTTGAGGAAATACAGATCTGAATCTTTTGATTAGCACAAATCTGAGTCATTTAACTTGACATACATATGCTGCAGCTGTAGACAAATCCATAAGAGGAAAAAGATGTGGCCTCCATTTTGTTTTATGGCTATAAGGAAACTGCGTGAAATATCTCACCACCTCTGAGAGGATTTGTTACCTTGGCTCTGTTTAAGGTTACGCTCAATTTAACCTACAACACAACTGTAAATCTAGCTGTCTTTATTACAAAAGCTTCATTTTAGCATTTACTGGGTTGGTAAATTTCGCAGTTAATTTGAACCCTCTTAAACATAAGAGCAAAGCATGATAGATGGGTGCACTTGTTTTCCATGTGTTTTATGGGAAAATTCATATGATGTATTCATGTGAGAGAATGTGTGTGTGTGTGTGTTCGTATGTGTGTGTTGTCACATTTTCCATGGGCATTTACAAAAACACACATCAACGCAGATATTCTGCATACACACAGTTTCTCTGGGAAAGAGGTTTGGACACTCAGGGGAGTGTTGAATGTGGAGGCAGGAGATGGACCAAAAATAGATTGACATCTCTAACATGGAGCACATAGGAAAAATGTGCCCTCTGAAGAAGACCACAAGCCGTCAGAACACCATGTATGTAGTTTTCCCTCTATGAAAATTTTGCTGAATTACTAATTAGGCTGAACAACTCAACAAATGAAATGGGGCTTAATCTATATTTATTATATGTGACCCTGGACAACAAAACCAGTCTTAAGGGTCAATTTGACGTTTTTACATAATCTGAAAGCTGAATAAATAAGCTTTCTATTGATATATGGTTTGTAAGGATCTGACAATATTTGTCCAAGATTCTGAGGGTGCCAAAAAATCAAAATATTGAGAAAATGGCCCTTAAAGTTGTTTAAGGCGCTGTAAAGAAAAAATAGGTTTTTTTAATGCTCTCTTTTGTCTTACTGCTGTAATGACATTGTGGAGAATAGATGAACCTGAAATTCTAAGCTTTACATAGATACCAAACTTGAGTGGGTAATTTCCAAAGAGCGGCGGCAGCGAGTGAAGTTTGTAGACGTGTTTCCGGACATTTTTGTAAGCGATTTTGCTGCATCCGCTCACAAAAATAAAGTTTTGATGTATTTACGGTAGGAAATTTACAAAATATCTTCATGAAACATGATCTTTACTTAATATCCTAATGATTTTTGCCATAAAAGAAAAATCGATAATTTTGACCCATATGTATTTCGTGATTTCCCGGCTAAAGTCGCAGAATGTAATTATAAGATTTAAGGCTTCAAAGTTGTTATAGCCACAAAAATGACAAAAATATGCAATTTGTGTTTATTGCTGTAAATGACCGAGCAGACCCTATACTTCAACATTCATTAACCAACATTTTATTTATAACTTGATAAACGCTGAAATTAATAGATTTATTGACACTACATTTTATTATTTACCTCAAAGAATACCGCAACCGAACTTCCTCAACATTGATTTTGATAGTCTCTTTGTTAACTTTGTTAACACTTCATGATTATTGTCTCATTTGTATCAGAAACTACATTTTTACCACTAGAAAGTTAAAACAGACCATAATATTAAACCACACGAGCAAAAATCTGACCAGTGTGGTGTGAGGCAAAAAACTTGCAACCAGGTGGTTCTTTCGGCACAAATATTGTTCGTATCATCAGCCAACACGCTTTTTGAACATGTACATAATAAACATTAGACCTGTTTTACAACACTTTAAGAATTACCCATAGTTGTGTTATATATCACTGAAAACTAGAGAATCTCAGCTTTAATATGATATATGACAAACATACAGGAAAATTATAGTTCAAGTGTATTTCAGCTTTAAATATGAGCTTGTCTTTACATGAACATGATTTTCTGAGACCAACATTTAACAAATCTTTGACATGGCCGTATTCAGTCAATATTAATATACATTTTCACAGAATGTTCTTACAGAATGAAACTATATTTACAGGAAATATCATTTTGGTGAACTGAGGCCTGTTTCACTCCTCTCACATTTGCCTAACAAATATGCAAAGCATACTGTTTTAACAAGTTTTGTGCCCATTTGTGTGAACGCAGATCGTTTATGTACATGAAACTTACCAAACGCAAAAAAAAAACCTTTCCCATATTTTAATGTATGTGAAACTTATCAAAAACGCAAAGGACTTTCAAAGGACTTCTCCGTTTTTTAATTGTGTAAATGTGACTTTAGATGTTTTTTACTCATTATTGGAAAAAAGACATCAAAGTGGAAATTAGACATTTATGTAAATAGGATTTTATGCCCCATCAAGTTTGTACGTTTTTATTGGCCTGCTCTCAATAAGCTATTTATGATGATAAATATGGCTGTTAAATTCATATACCTATAATTTATGGGTATTATTAAAGCTGTAATTCATAACTTTTTTAATTAAAAAAAACAAAAATCTGTAATTCACAATAAAAAAATCAAAGGTCTATACATTACTTGGATTTTTAATGATTTATTATTTCAGCTGTTGGGTAAAATTTTGTGGTGAGTTTGGACTCATCTGATTTCAACCCTCATGAAGATGGTGATAAAGGATCAAAAGTAACAGATTGGTGCTTAAAAAGAAGTATCAGTAATGCTGTCTGTAAAAGCTCAACACATGTCTGCTCTTTCTTCTACATGCTGAAAACATGCTTTCTTCTACATGCTGAAAACAGGTGTTGCCTGTGAACTGGTTATTTTGCTCCACCAGTAAAACCACCATTACCAAACCAGTACTAATCCAGTCTAGAAACTCATACTGAGTTACAGTAAGATGGGTTGTTAAAGCAGCATGCTCCATGAATGAAAGAATTCAGTCCAAACTCTTTTTTTCCCTCGACTATTAATTGGTCTTTCCTGAAGGAGCCAGCAGGCAAGTTTCACCGACACTGCCAACTTAAACAGTGAAACTACATACAGTATAGTTTACAGTATGGTCATCCAGGCATGAAGGACCAGAGAGAGGAAAACAGCTAAACTAAGTCCCAGGAGAAAGGTATGGTGTGAGCTCGGATCAACGAAAGGGCCTGTCCGTCTACTCTGGAAAACGTGATCGTTCCCGGTCAGACCTGTCAACATTCGATCCTTCACTCCGGGTTTCAGGGATCCTGCTGTTTAAACTGGCATCGCTCAGAGATAGAAAACAACTGGTCATGTCAATTGGGACCTAAAACGCAAAATCAAGACACGACTGGACTCCCGTATGTGTGATTTACCGTAAACGGAAAGAGCTGATGATCAGAGGTTTGGTGGGCCGATTGTCAGTTAGTTTCCTGATCAGGACTCCAATGTGTCATAAGCAGGAAGAACCACATTTACTCAAAAAAGGAATAAAATACTTGTGATGGTCAGTTGGTTGTAAGCAGGAACTGTAATACCATTCCCTTTGAGAGGTCCGGTCAAAGAACATGAATTCAGGTTTTGGCCCAATGATCAGATTCCTGTCAGGAACTGGTTTGATGTTGGTCTGGCTAGTGGACCCATGTTAAAATAGGTTGACCAAGAGCATCTTACTGGTTTAAATACTTCAGCACCCCATGTTGGAGACAAGCAACCAAAACCCAACATGCATCAATGCTGCTTTCCGTCAATAGTGGTCTTTATATAGACTTGTGAAATGAAAACATGTCTGGTTTTGATTTGAAGAGAAAGCAGGATTTGAACACTGTTTGACAGATGCAGATTGTCAAGAAAGCGAGTTCAGTTCTCCACACCCTGAACAACTGATGTTCTCACAAAGAGAAAAGCCGATAGGTTTAGAGAACACTGAACTTGAGTAAGAGCCATGTGTACATGAGTCAGACCCTTGATGATCACTTCTGGACAACTCACAAAGCCGCCTCACGATCTGAGGGCAAAAACCATATCGAGGAATCCACAAGACGAAAGTTATTCCCACAGCCTCTGTTCGACTTTTAAAAGACTTACAGAGTTCAAAGAAAACAAGGTGCAAATGTTAAAAGTAAAATTGGAGATATATGACCACAAGTAAATCAAAGTACATTTATTTCTGTGTAGAGCTGTAACACAATATCAGATTTTCACTTCACGGTTATTGTGGCAAAACTAATTCACGGTAACAACAGTATCATTATATCGAATAAAATATTTTTTTAAATAAGTAAATGATGCTAATACTAGTTTTATGTTGTGTTTTCTCATCTTTTTTGTCAATGACTCTTAGAATACAAATGAAGGGAGGCAGAGAGAGAGAGTCTCTAAACATTGTGGCTCATAAAGCAAAACTTTAGCGGGTGGTTCTCAAAATGTTTTGTTGTAAGGCCCCCTTTGTGTATGGTGTATCGCTTTGTTCCTCTCCAAATAAAGATTAATGATCTTAAACGTAAAAAAATTATATTAAACCAAAAACATATTTAATAACACAAAGGAACATCAATTCTTTTGGTTGGAGGACTTATTTTTCAGATGTCTGATTGCGCAAATTTATGATATTTCATAACATGCCACAAAAACTGTGCTCCCCATGAATCTGTCTTGGGGCCCCCCCCAGTTTAAGAATCACTGTTTTAAGATATATCGCATCTGGTTATTCAGCATGAACATAGTGCCAATGATAGTTGGCATTTATGTAAGCTGATTTAAATCTACAAATTTAAATAAATACAAATTAAAAATTGGCTTTTGTAAAAACAGACTGATAAGTAAACAAAAAAAAGCATTTACTGGTTATAAACTTAACTATTAATAAAACTCCCATAAAAAAGGTCCCGTAACAAAGCTGTGATAAATAAAAGAGCACCAAAATCATTCTTGATACTGATAGGCTTACAGAGATACTCTGTCTTGATTGTACTACATAGACCATATTAAGGAAACCACTGAAAAAGAAAACACAAGATACTGTCGGTATGCATTGTCTCCCATGAACAATCAGAAAACTGTCTGTATCTGTGTGTGTCGAGTTGCAATATGATTTATAGTCAATGTCCCTAAACAGTATTTTCATATCAGATGTGTTTTAGTGAACCAACAGTTCAATGATAGTTGACTCTTTGTTTTCATTAGTAAAATTATCATCACAGTACATCAACAGAGATCTTGAATTTCTCATTGGTTATAAGATGTTTACGTGCTGACAAGAGTGTGAATAGTCAAGTGGAGAAATACCTTCACAGATGTATAGATGTGCCGGACAGAAGCCGTATTGTGCTATTTGTACATCTGGAATTGCGCAAAACAGATCTCTGCCTGCTTGCCCTCATCTTATACCACCCAGTTCACTGCATCCGGACATGGCTGAGCAACCGCCGGTATTCCCATAATCCTCTCTGTTCCTTGACACTGAACAGAGAAAAAGAAAGCACATTTTGTGGTTAAGTAACTGTGACTACCTCACATCTACCATGGTAACTGACACACATCAAACGACCATCTGCAGGGTTCCTCTGAGCTACTGTAGAGCGAGTATAAGATGACCGCAATAACTTTACAGTTTTGGTTAAGTTCACACAGAGTGTTCATGATCTGTTTCCCAAAGTGAGACCGGCCAAGGTCAACAAAGCTTTGTCTGACAATTACATATCATTTGGAAACATCGTTCCTTTTGTTTTAGCCATTTCCACACCCAGAATTCCTACGGGTCAACCGCACCTTACAGTAAAGAAGGTTAAAGGTGCAACACAATCAATTATTAATTTTTGACAGAAATTGTTAGTGAAGCTGGAACATGTTAGCGCACCACACTGGCAGATTTCTGCTCTATAGAGGTCGACTTGTGCCAAAACCACAGCCTGTTTTTTGAGTGTCCGGATCGCAAGTTCATTTGCAAATCCCAAATAAACCGAATCATCGGACCTGAGTGGGCGACACTGACAACTATTTAGCTAAGAAATATAGCCGTGTTGAGAAGAGGAAACGAGTGGGGCCATAAAGCTGCTCTTATTGCAGTCTGGGAGTATTCGTTTTAACCGTCAGTGCTGGCATTTAAAACCCAATGATGTGATGTCAGTGTAATCGAAAGCATCTGAACCCTTCGCAGTTTTCACACTTAGGAAAACTACTTGAACTTATGACCTGTAAGCTACGCAGAGGAACAGGAGATGGCCTGATAGGAATAACATCACTATCAGGTGTAGATTGTCAAAGTACGACCAAGCTATTATAATCAGAGACTGAGCAGTCATGATTGCGATTTTGCGTAAAATCGAAATGAAAATGTTGAAAGTGCATGTTTCTACTCAGTCATTAGATTTACGAAAACATTGTTGCGAGATGGAAAAACTAATCGACGCCAAAGATGAATTATGTGATAAACTCGGCTCCAAGCAAAATGAACAAACTGCAACTTCACCTTTTCGTCTATTTGTTGACAGAAAAAATACAAAAATCAAATATTCATTACAGTACATTACTATCCATACACTACCATTCTGAAGTGTAGGGTCACCAAAAATGCTTCTCTTGACCTTACAAACCTTTTGATTTAAAAAACTTTGTCTAAATTTATTTTGTAGACAAAATGTAATTGTACATATACAATAACTACATTTCTTTAAATAAACCTAAAATTTAATTTAATGAAAAGTTTAAAAAAAAAGTTAAAACTTTACTCAATACTGTTAAAAAGCATCCTAGGATAATACCTTAAGAAGCTGTTTGACAAAATCTTGATAAAATTGATAAAAAAGAGAACCGTTCTGCAAATTCTAGATAAAAGGGGACTATACTGAAGTTAAAAAACAACAACACGGTCTCGATTTATTTAAGATGTTTACAACATAATTCCCATAGTCACATGTGTGATATTCCATAGTTCTGATAAATTGACTGTTATCCTAAAATGTGGGAATAAATATTAATAAGTGACTTTTAACAGTAGTGCATATTCTGATATTGCTTTTTTATAATCTGTTCCATAATTCATATACTCTTAAAACAAGAAGGTGTCACCAGATTAGAGGGTGTGCGTCTGTCTTAAAGGCATGAGATACACGGGTCAAAGATGTGATGTGGTGGTTCTTATTTCTGGCAGGTTTTAGAGACAGCTGAGGATCAGGCATGACCAGTGCTTACCTCTTTGAGACAATCTTCTGAGGTGACCTTCTGAGTGCCTGGAGAGAGGAGGTCAGAGACACACCAAAAACATTGGTTGTTTGAAAACATTGCTTTCACTCACACAATCTACCGCTTCTCTATTTCTAGTATTTCAAAGTCAGTTAAGAGTAAAGTCTTAAATGAGACAAAAGAGTGAGAAATCTTTGCATGGTTTCAACACAAAACCACTTTCTCAAAATATGTTCTTTTGCGTTCCACAGACAAAAGAAAGTCAAACAAGTGTTGACGAAAAAACTTTTTTGGCCTGAACTATCCCTTTAAGTTCCAATCTTCCAATCTGTGGCCAACTTTTGCACAACTTCCATGAGTGGGTGATTCTTGAGCAGATGAAGGTCAAGATGAAAAGCACCATCCTTCTCTCTACAGTCAAAGGTCTTTGCGAGTCTATTAAAATACTGTATGTCTACAGTTAATGTGATGAACTCCACCTGTGCTTTCTTTGCTATGACACCTGTGTGAACTTGAGGGGGAAGCAAGCGCTGTATAAACAGTGAACGGAGACCAGCAGCTCCATTACTTCATCCGTGAAAATCTCCACAGCGCATCTCGCTCGAAACAAACATCCAGAACCTTGTTTTCTTTCACAACCCATAATCACTGGCTGAGGCTTTCATTTCACGGTTAAATATTTCTAAATTGCTTCAAAGTTTCTGCCGTAATTGTTCCCATCATTCACACAGACATATATGAGCGCCATATGATGACACTGTTTCCAACCTGCTGCCAAGTGAAACTTCAAGCCTATTCATTTCCCTTTTTATTATAGATCTTAAACTAGGCCTGCAGACAAAGCCCATTTTCTGCCTGCTTAAGAGTCGCTAATAGAAAGGAAATGACTGTTAAATACAGGATCATACAGTGAAGGATTATTCTCAAATAAACCGCACTCTTATCACACTATCTAACAGTGAGTTTAAGGGATAAAATGGGTAGTTTTCACACAGCCATCTGTTAACATCTTAAAGTGCATAAACATCAGTAAACCTCACACAGCCTTCTGTACCTTCTGTTGGGTATCATGTTCTCTTACCGTACGGCAGCCGCTGAAGCTAATAAACAAACCAGAAAAGGCAGATGGGGTTAAAGCCACTCACCGCCGCTAAGAGAAAACATACATCACTCAATCAGCTCACAAAACCACAACACAGTCGCGCCCACAGGAATGAGAGATAGGGAGACATGCGTCAAACACACACACTGTGATAAAATAGAGATGTTTGCTATACTGTAGTTACAGATTTATGAGAGAAAAGATTTACATTCAGTCAAAAGAAAGATATAGTGATGTGTGTGATAACTTTTTTTTGTTTGCTTTTCTCTGCATTCATGTGTTTATTTATTTATTTACATCTTATCTTTGACATTTTTGTGTTCATCCTAAAAAGCAATCTGATAGTTCTCTGAAGTATTTGAAATGAATAAAAATGTGGTGATTTTATTTAAAAAATTACAATTAAATTGTGAAAATGTTGCAATAATTAAAAGCAATTAATACAAATGTTTTGTAATTAATTGTTTTATTTAATTAAATCGCAACAACTAACATGTGTCAAATTTAGCTACTATAAATTTGATCACATATTATTATTTATTAAAATATAAAACTATGTAAATCTGAAACATGACATTTTTAACATTTTTAATATATTTATGGTGAAAATTGTTAATTTTATAATTTATTAGTATAATTTAAAAAAACAATCACTGTAATAATTGACACAGTTTCATTGGTCGCACATACCTGGCCTGAAGTTAACCTTCAGTCTGTGTTTGTTGATCGGTCTGGCTAGTGGCTAATAATATAACTATTTTTATTTTATGCATATTATGTAAGGGATAATCCATGGCTAGCCGTGCATTAAAGGATTTTAACGCACGACGTGGAAGCCAAGAAGTATTTATAGTTCGCCTCCGTGACGGGCATTAAAAACCTTAAATGCACGTCTAGCCGTGGATTATCCCGCTTATACCATGGCCATTTGCTAAGTTAAAGCTGTTATTGATGTTTACAGTGTAATTTTTTTATCAGACAGGTGAAAGTTACAGTTATTTTTGTCAGTTAATTTCAAAGGCTGATCAAACTGACTGGAAAAAACTAAAATTATTAAAATAAATGGTTTTAACCTTTCAGCCAATCAGAATCGAGTATTCAAACAGACCATGGTATAATATTGATTTATATTCATATTTTATTGTATAATAATTGTATTAAAGAAACAACTTGTTGAATTTTATTGTATATTCATTTTACTAAATAAACAATTTGTTAAATGGGTCGTGTATTTGTGGCATTTAAGTTTAGCCAAGAAGTTTATAACGGTTCTTCTACTGGTAACCCAAAATAATACTGGCTACACATACTTTTAACTCGCTAGCTAATGTCATTTACGTGTTATTTCTTTTGCTTTTATCAGAAATAATCTGCAGGGACTCTATTCATTGTAACGGAAGTTAAGTTTGGGCCACAAAAGCGTGCATGCGCAGTAACGTTGGTTTATGTTGTTGCTTTAAAACTGTCTATAGGACATTAAAAAGAAATGAGTGATATATAACACACAACGTTTGGCAAACAATGTTGCAGATTTGTCTCTTTTTATCTCTTCTGGCAGTTTTCTGTGAAATTTCAAACAACTTTGACACAAAATAACTTTTTGTTATTTATCATTTGTTATTGTGACTATAAATTCTGCAATATATAAACATATAAGTATGTTTGTCTTAAAAGAATATATTAACAGCCCACGGAATAAAGTTCAATTGATTCTATGCTAAATATTACAAACTGAAAAAATGTCAATATTTGTGATTTGATTTTGTAATGGTAAAACATTTTGAAGCGTTTAATTATTGTACCATAAATTTATAGCAAGCAATGTTGCATATCATCATTATCTCACAGGATGTTCTGCTGTGTTACTTTGACAGGTAGAAACACCAAACACATTAACATATCACATGAAGTTTTGAGATTGTTCAGTCAAATTCTATGCTATTAATTCCTTTCAGAAACTTTGATTTAACAAAACAAATCTATTGGGAAACATAATTACATGTTTCATTCATTGATGTATATTGTTTTAAAATAATCTTTAGGGTATACATATATAAACAGTATATAAAAGGCTGTGAAAAGTATTTTGTCTGACACTCGGCTCTGTATTAATCCTAATTAAACATGTATAAAGGAGGACAGTTTCTCTCTACAGCCCAACAAACAGCTTTCAGTCCATGTTCTGAAGGTCTTCATTGATGTTTCTAGCTATATTCCAAAACTGGAGCTCACAGTTGTGTGATGCATGATCCACGCTTCAAGATAAGCACTTTTAATCTACACAAACTAGTCTGTATCAGTGTTTGCGGTTAAAGAGAAAACTAAATACTTCCTTCCCACGCAGGGGAGGATTCATCACAGTTCATTAGTTGTGTGTGAAGTTCGCCCGCCTGTAAATCACAAAGGAAAACTCAGCCGAGCTCTAAATCACAAAATGTGTGACAGAAGTCCTGGGACAGACCCACTTAATAACACACACAACCGCGATGTCAGACACTGAGAGCTTTCTGAAGAGGAATTATGATGTGATGTTAAAAAACGACCAGTGGACTGTGAGGATGAGTGGGATGTAAAATGCTGCTATTGGAAGTTAGCGGAATACAGTATATCCCACCAATGCATTGTGCTTCACTTGAGCGATAAACTAGACCATCAGCCAC
Organism: Oreonectes daqikongensis; assembly: GCA_026939265.1. Taxonomy (NCBI): domain Eukaryota; kingdom Metazoa; phylum Chordata; class Actinopteri; order Cypriniformes; family Nemacheilidae; genus Oreonectes; species Oreonectes daqikongensis. The sequence goes on along the minus strand of JAOTQM010000047.1, from coordinate 3,359,085 downwards.
TATTTTTAACATCTCTTCTTATATTCATTTCATTGGATGCATTTTCACACGAATTTGGACACCATCTGTTATTCTCACTTTTTATCCAATGCACTTGGCACAAACCTGAAACACATCGTGTTTGACTAAAATAAGTATTAAATGTATGACACTATGACGCAAAAACTTGGAAATTTTTCAAGCAGACAGAACATCTGCTATCATTCCCTATCAAATATAAAGCTCAGTCAATAACAAAACTGCATTCTTGAATACTCCTGTAGCTGTCAACATGTGCGCAAAACCAAATTAAATAATAAAAACAATCAAATCCACAACAGAGCTGCATTATGTTTCTAATGACCTTATTACATTTTTATGAACCTCTCATAATCCCAACAGCACAAAGCTCTTATGTTAAGTGGCGATGATGTCATGATGTCCGCAGTGCTCTGTTCTAAACCTCAGAATGACTTTTAATGGGCAGGGGCATTAGATTTGATTGACAGCCCATGGGATCTCCATCAGTACATCAATTTGAAAGATTTCATATGATTATGAAAAGCCTCTTGAAAATGTCTCTAGGTGAGCCACATATTGCTCCATGCTCAGCGTGAACAATGATTGAACTATAAACATGTGAAATTTGAAACCCATGACAATTCAGGAACTCGAAGATCATGGCTATAAAGTCAAAGTTGCCTGAGAGCTCCGGGACAGAAGTCTGTTCCTCTTCGCAGGTTAGACACTTTGACCAGACGAAGAAAACTGTCACTCAATGTTACATTAACCAAAAACAAAAATGTGCAGATCTCAATTACTTGATCTGAGGAATGTGAATTTTGCAGCGTGGACCCTCCTGGATAGTCAAAGAAAAGGCAAAAGTGGCCCCTAATGACTGTTTCTATCTGATGCCCAACATCAAAAACTGTACCAATATGACCCTCAGGATTGATAAATGAGGGTTTCATTCTTAAAAACACACAGACATGCTCCCTCCCTCTGCCATATCGGCCGTATGATCACGATAACATCTCCATTAAGCTCCTACTGATGAAATACTCCATGTTTTTCATTCCTGCGACGAGAAAAAATCCCTGTCTTAGACGTTAAACTCAAAGCTACGAAAAACAGAACCGTGTAGAAAAGTGCTGGATGTCTAACTACATAACATAAACACGTCCAAAGTGAAGACGTGCTCTCGTGTCGGAATGCAGAGATTCTCACAGGAAAGAAAAATCACGATTGAGATGTCTTTAGTTAGCAATGAGAGCAAACGGAGAGCAAAGAGACCTTTGCTTAGTGTCTCAGATTTTTTTCCCTATTGGCTGAAGAAAAAAGACCACATATGTATTTCATGTGAAATCCAATAGAATTTTAGAAGAGCTCTTAATAAAATCTAAAGATTAAATTAAAAAGTTCTTAGATTTGGAAAGACTGCAAACATTACAAGCAAAAATCTGATTTCAATATGACCTCAAAAATCGACTAAAACCAAATTATATGTTCATTTTATGGTACCGTGTTCAACACATTCATGTAGTCAACAATTGTCTCATTTGTGCAGTTTCATTTTTGCGAAAGATTAAACCTTATCTCACTGGAATTTGTACATATTTTACGAGGTGGCTAATTCATACGATGCGAATCATACAAAATCGTACGATTATTAGAAAAAAATCAATATGCACCGATATTTCAGCCAATAATCGATATTGGACGATAAAAGCAATTTTTCAAACTATCAGCCAATGATCAGGGCCGATATCAATCAAAACAGGACCGGAAAATGCAATTAATTTGTGCTCTGTGTATAGAAAATGTTGAGAAAAATCCCTAGTTTGATGTTTAATATTAATAGTCATTATATAAAAATAACATTCATAACAAAACAATTAAGAAAATTAAGAAATTAAGTTTATGTGAGTTAATATAACCATGCTATACTGCAGCCAGTAAAATACGCATTCTTGTTATATTTGTGTTAAAAGATTAGTAAAAAACAAACAAAATTGCAACTAAACTACACTACACTACACTAGAAAAGAAAGAGCAAGCTTTGAGTAACTACAATTTTCTGTGTGCTTCTCTATGGCCTCAAATCTGGTGAGAAAGTTGAATGGAACGGCCCCTATGTTTCACAGTTCGATGCCTCCAAATGTTTTTCATGTTGCCGAATGAATCAAAAGCAGAGATTAATTGGTTCGCATTTAAAGCTCGCCGGAGACCGCGCCACTGTGTTCACAAACAAACATTTACGTGGGAAAGCCAAACTCCATCTAACCGCCTCTGATGCCCGACCAGCGGCTGTCAAGCAAGACCGGACCGTCGCACAAAGCAGCGCAACAATGCGTGTAAATAAACAATCGGCGCCACGTTCTGCATTTTCTCCTATCGCACATGCGCGCACAAACGGTGCCTCTCCATGTTCTGGTTCAATGGAGTCTGACACGCACCGCACAGGATAAACAGGAATGGAATCCGTGAAACAGCTTAAACTCTCGTTTTCTGGGATGAGGGTGGGGGGTTGTAAAGCCGTCTTACTAAAAAGGTGTCTTCTTACCTTCTGCTCGAGCAGAGAGGTGGAAAAAAGCACACGCTGACCGGCTCCACGCATTCCTGAGGGATTTAAATGACATTTTATGAGGAACGCACAGGCCTAAAGATCATCAGGAGTTTATGGGCAACAATAAACAACAATAAAGTTGAGCCCGAGCTACGGAAGCCTGTGACACACGTCCTGTCTCTGAAGATTAGGGCTTTGGCCTTTTTAACTCTCTCTGACTTTTCCTCTCAACTGCTTAATGACCAAAAACCTGCGATGGCAGATTTAATGCTGGCGGACGTTGGTGGTTCCAATCTCCATTGGTGCTATAAATCAAGACCCTTAAATGTGACCATAGAAGGAATTTTAAGAATGACCTTTTAAGGACCATCATTTAAAATAAATGACACTTCCTAACTTAGATACAGTATTACAGATATTTTTTGGGTTTTATTGTAGTTTTATTAACATTTTATATTAGCTTTTCTTTTTGTATTTTACTATTTTTAGCAATTTGGTTAAGTGGTTAGGTTAATTTTAATTATTCATTTTTTGTGTTTCTGTGAATTTGTCTTTGTTTTAGTTTAGTTAATAATTTTTGTGATTTAGTTTATCATTTCCATTTAGTTTAAATTTTTCCAGATAAGATTAAACCCTATTTTTTATTTCATTTCAATTACCAGAAATGTTTGAATAGTTTTAGTAAACTTTAATGACCTTGCTTCATAAAGAACTTGATGCATTTATTAGTGGTGTTTGCAGCGACAAGCATTTAAACTTATTTTATTGCTCATATACATTTGTATTTTAGGAATGAATGACACATTCAAGTGTGCTTTTACTGTTTGAAACATCCAAATTTAAGATTTCACAAACACTGACACTGAAAAATAAAATTTAAGGATCAGACTATAGATACTTGGTGGTAAGCTCTTCAGATTTGCTCTAATAATTAACCATCTAGCAACCAATCAGAATATTCGTTTTCCCACCTAGCAACCAATCAGAATGTCCTAGAAACCACGTAACAATGCATCCAGAACATTAATCATAGAAATTGCAAAGCAACCATCCACATCATCTTGCATTGACAAGCCCTACTCATTACCTAAGACTTCATACAGAAAAATGTAAGAACTATCATTCTTGTCCTCATGTAAAAACAAAATGTGCACTTTCAGCACCATGAGCATCATCAACTGGCATTGAGCACACAAAGAGACAGTCCTGCCCCAAAACTCATTCCATTGGCTGAGCCAATAAGAGCAATGTTTGAAAGGGCCACAATATCAAATCCTTACAAGAGAGTCAAACTAGCAATACCTTGCTTATATTAATCACTTAAAAGTGCTTTAAAACATATATTACTACTTTTGACAGGTCACACATGTATCCAACATGCCGGTGTATGTTGTACCTGAAGTTTACTCTCGCTGACCTCTGTCTTCAAATGTCTTCAGAGCGAACACACTCATATCTGGACCTTAAGTACCACCCAGGGAGGAGATGACAGTCTGAGCTCACCGAGCAGAACCAGGTCAGCCCTATAAACCAAAGAAACGGGTCAGAAACAACAGGCCTGCTTTTAAAAAAACGCTTTAAAAACGCTGGCAGTGATGTATGCTTAAAGCAACACAGTGTGGTTGTAGATCAGACGCAGGGATAGAGTGGCCAGAGGAGACGAGCTGCTTTCATAAGAGCCGCTATGAGCATGAGATGACTGAGACTCTGGCAAATATATAATGTTTTGTGTATTTGTTTATGAAGGTCACATGGTTAAGATCTGCTGGGCTCCAATCATCTCGGCCAATTGACAAAACTATATTCAAATCCATCTTCAGTCGTAAGAGTGTGATTTTTTTGCAGGAACAAAATGAAATATTCCCAACAACTGCAGCATAGATCATTTGTTATGTATTTTACACTTTTCGACAGTCAAGGGAAATATGAACATAAAAAAACTAATAATTAAAATAAACCTTTTTAAAACTTTTAGATCTATGGGATCTTTAAAAAGCTGATACAACATATTCCTGGTGTCCTTCTAAAACCTCTTATCTCCACATTTCATGATTTTAATGTATTTAAAAAATTTTAACAACACTTCATTATGTTGTGTGCACTTGTGTGTGCTTGTTTTGGTTTCAGTTTTGCTAAATGAGCTCAAAATATTAATATTACCAGATTATTTTGATAGAAAAACTTTCTCCTGCTGTGTTCAGCTATATGAAAGTTAGTCCTATACAGTAGATATAGTAATTTACTCACAACATGCATGTGAGTAAATTATGTAAGAATAAACATTTTGGGGTGAACTATCCCTTTAAGCATGAGTCTTCAGTTTTGTTTATTATGTTTGTGTTAAATACTCAAAACAACACGGCTCTCCCTATGTTCCACAGATAGCACAGCAGAGGTACTTTATATAATTGAGCTTTAATAGACAAAATTTGTGTAGTGGACGAAACACTCAGGGTTATTATTGAACCAGCTGTAAAAATATGACTCGGATTTCACCGTGAGGAGGAAATATATTCATTACATATTCACAATCTCTGCCAAAAAGTGATCGGATCTCTGACGGTTGATCGGTCCATTAACCATTGTGGTGACAGCTCCTCGCTGTGTTTTTAATAGATTCATAATATTATATTTTAACATAAGCCCTATTATCTAATGCTATTCCCAAAGGAACGTACTAGGATCCACCTGAAAATATGTCACATAATCTCGATGTTATCTTTACATGTTCATTGACGTTCATCCATCCTTATGATGTCTTCACCCTGTTGTAATCTGGAGTGACTGAGAATTCAGGAATACATTCATATGTCTACACGTACACATTTACATAAACACAGCAGATAAGTTTTCACTCTCGACGGCCACCGTCCACTACATGACAAATCCAAGACAAGCACATGAGTCGATGAAAGGTTGAAGTCGCTGGTAAACAGAACAATCAGCAGCTGAGCCCTCGATAAGCAGCTCAGTGCCCCCAAGGCCAGAGACTGACCCTAGAAGAGCAGTTCTAACTCAGGCTAAGAGGCTTTTGTGGAAGGGTGGATAGTTGAATATAAACTATTTTCAATGCACACACACAGTATGACATATTACTTGTAATCACGCCCCATGATAATTATAGTTTGTAGTCTGTCAGCGAAGAAACACAGATCTAAGATTAAACTACAATAGGTTAAAGGGGTAATTCACCCAAAAAAATAACATTTGTCTCATCATTTATTTATTAAGTTACTTTATGAAGAATGTTTATGGTGCGTCTTTGTTGATTATGTTCACAACAGATTTTTGCACCAAAATTCTTTGGATAAAAACTATAGAAACCCAACAGAAATCATCACAGAAATGTTTTCCATTAAAATATCATTACGAACCATTAGCTTTTTCCATTGAAACCATTACAAAGTTCCTTTTTGCAGTGTGTTTTGAGCATTTCTCCAATAAGATTAGTTGGAGTTTTATTGGTTCCCATTAGAGGTCGACCGATATGTGTTTTTCAGGGCCGATGTCGATACCGATTATTACAGATCGAGTAGAGCGATGACCAATATTTTGAACCGATATATATGTCTGGTGTAAAAATGAAAATTAATGCCAAAATTAAGAACTTTCAATGCTTTTAAACATTTTTCATTCGGACTCTGAGAAATATTAACTGTAACATTCAGATTAACTATTCTGTTTCTTTTTGTGTTTTCTTTTCTCATGTAAAGCTGCTTGGAAACAATACACATTTTAAAAAGCACTATATTAAAAAAATGAATTGAATTGAATAAATTAATTCTTTTTTGATGACTTAAACATTGCATACAATAGTAGAACTATTCAATTAATCGTCTTGCACATCAATGGATTAACTAGCAAAATTTGAATTTATATAATAAAAGTAAATAATTTAATTGCCTTCATAGCTTTATTGTGTTTGTTGTTGAAAAGACCACAAATGTTTTCATGAAACTATAACATTAATAGCATATTATAGGCACACTTAGTAAATTCAATAGCCAATTCCTTAAGTAGCCTATACTGTATTATTACTTCTTGATAGATCGCGTATTTGGCGCAAATTCGCAAATACGGAGGAAACACTGTAACACGGTTCCAAACTCATTGAGAACGAGGACTCGCGCGCGCACACACCGAGCTCATCGAAAAAGAGAGAGCATGTGAACGCGTGAGAGAGAATACGTAAGGATTTACATTTTTACTCAGCATCCACTGAATACACAAATATTACAAGATGGATTAATTACATGCGTTATTTCAGATCTCAATGTAAAGGAATGCACTTATTACATAATTTTATGTCTTTTTTTGCCATAAAAAAGGAGACTGCTGACATTAGATCATTAAATGGTACATTGGCAATTTAACAACCCAAATTATCAGTACATGGGTTTTCCATTTTACCCATAATCCTCTGCTCTTGTACAGTATTTTTATGAGAGGAAGTTATAATCCACTCAATTAGTTCAGCAGATGTGGTGTTTTTCCTACAGTCCTTGTTTCGCAGATGAAGTTTAGGTGTGCCGACTCTGCCGAGTGTTTCGTGTGCGGGACAAAGAGAAACAAGTTAGATTAATGGATGCCATCTTGTAGAGGCCTCTGAGGAAATCTGTAACATGTTACGCTAATGTGGTGTAGCTAGCCGATATAAATCAAACACGTTAGTGACATTTAAATAATAATCTGAAACATCTCTCAATATGTGCAGGAAGAAATAACCATTTATTACACACAAAAGCTGTAAAAAATAGAAAAGGGGGAAATTGGTCCAAAGAATGGTGGTTGAATTTGACCTTTGACCTCTTTCTCTTTAAAATCATGTTAATAGGGATGTGTGAATAGTCCGAGGAGAACAACTTCATCTGAATGCGCTTTCACACTTCACAGTTCAAAGCCAGTCTCAGACGGAGACCTCTGGAAGTTCTCCTGAAGAACACGGCAGCGTCGGACGCCCCCTTAAATGTCGCCTTTACGTTTGTGTAGGGAATAAATACACAGGATGAAAAGGCGAACGTTTCTTTAAATGCTCCAAACTCAAAATTAAGGCTGGAGCCTCTGAATCCGACAATTGTCTTCGGAAGTCAGAGGTTTAGAGAATTTTGTTTCAGAAGTCCCAAAGCAACACTGCCTCTTTAAAGTGGTACTTGTGAAAAAAAGACATGAAAACGCAGAGTGAAAGAGAGAGAATTCTCTACATTTTTGCATGAGTCTTAAAGGATTTCATGCAATTATCAATATAGGGAAAAGTCAGATGCCAAAAAACAGTGCAAGACAAAATGTCCATCAAAATGTACATACATGTATCATGGTTACAATACAAACCGTCCAAGATATGAAGCACAACACCATATACAGCCGCAGAAAAAAATACGAGACCATTTCAAGGACCATTTTCAGTTTTTCTAAATATACTATTTATAGGTATGCGTTTAGGTAAAATGATCTTTTTTGTTTCATTCTGTGAACTACTAACAATATTTCTCCCAAATTTCAAATACAAATATTGTTTCTGTTTGCATTTATTTGCAGAAAATAAAAACTGGAGAAACAGGTCAAAATAACAGAAAAGATGCTCTGTATTTTTTTCAGACCTCAAATACTGTAAATAAACTAAGTTCATATTCACTTTTAAGCAATACAACACTAATATTTGTAAATGTATTCAGGAAATTCATGTATTCATCTTTTTCTGAGGAAATATCATGTCATTATGTAAGTTATCAGACAAGATCTGACAGAAACAGGCTTTAAAGATTTACAACACCAATATAATCCAAATGTTCAGAGTTCACTGCATGCAGCAGATGTAGTTGGTAGAAACCCAACCAGTACGCACAAACCTGACAAACTTCTTAAATTGGTTCTTGAGCAAGCGTCCAGTGTATTCTTGTTTTTACCAAACTGAGTGTCCCCAAAGACCCTTTCAGGCAAGTCAGTTCACTTGGCGGTCATCTTGGCAACACTCCCAGGCAGCTATTTTCTAGTAATTCAAATACAGCTTCTGTCTCCTTGAATAAAGACGGACTAAAAAAACTGGTCAAATCATTAATAAAATCTGACAACAATGGTACAGCATCCAAAATTCAGATTGTACATCATATTTGGGCAAACTATATTTTTCAGTTTCCAGCTAATACACTTCCCAGAGCAAAATATGAGGTATAGTGAATGTTTGAACAAAAAGCCAAAATCTTCATTTCTACACCTGCCATGTTGAGCATTGTGATTTATTGCATTCAATAATATAGTAGTTAGTATCTTTGAATAAAGGCTTCTCAAGAATGTTCAGAGGTGCTCTAATATACAGCAGAGGATTAAAGTTTCCAGATACAAGAAATGTAGTAAGATCCGTCAAAGCCAAACAACACAGACTGCAAGCCAAATGTGATTCATTTGGCTGCCGTTTGTGAATTGTGTGTTCGATTTTTGTGCCTGGCAGCTGTTCATGTGTCTCAACCTTGACAGTAATCACAGATGTGATCTTGTAATGGCTAATTGTTTAAGTGATTGGATGGGTATTGTGAAATGTGTTTAAACAACCATGCATTTTTCCTTACAAGAATAAAGTTTCGTAGAGCTATGACTTTACCTTATAGAGTAAAGTCTATATATGAGTATTAAATATAAGTGGACCTTACTGATGAGAACCTGCTGCCACAATGTTTGGTGAAGATGGTTGCTATGTGGTAACTAGGGTGTTCTTGGATACTTTTACACAATAGCTTCTTACTCTCCACATAGACAGAGAAGCAATTGTGTCTTGAGTTTTGGGGAAGAAGGCTGTTATTTATGTCTGACATTGAAATAAGCGGTGTTAAAGTACATCTACTTCAAGATTAGCAGACAAATTACATCTATTAACCAGAGATTGATTAAACCAAGACCGACTGCATCTATACATCCTCTACATATCTATACCATTCCAATATTTTACTTTCAATGCCACTGATAACATTTTACACTGTTGTGCATCTAAGAACATCCTAGAGAAAGTTTTTTTCTATGTGATGATCTAGTGTACACTCAACCTACATTTCCTTAAAACAAAAAGAGGAAAGAAAGATAAATAAATCAACCAACCACTTAATAGTGACATATAGCTTTGGAAAATGAAAACATCTGTACCAATAACATCAACTATTGTCTCTTGCTGTCTGTCTTTTTCCACCAATCTCTCTTCATTTCACTTCATCTGTATGTTATGTCTTTACCCCGTGTATACAGTTCATGTTTTTACTCACGCAATGGTCATCTGTCTAGTGAACCCACAGCATTATATATTCATTTGTTAAATCAATACAGTCATGAATATTTGTGTAAAATACTTGAAATAAACTATACGTTTAGGATGTTTACTTTATCCCGATTACAAACAATGTAGACAGCATGGTTGCATCGTAATCCAACTCTTAAACGTCAAAGAAATGTCAAAATCTACTTATGCACTTCCATACACATCTTACGCAAACACGTGAACTAGACATCTCCAAACATACAGCTTTCATGCAACGGTTGACCGTATATAGTCCAGTAGCACTTGGCCTGCGTTGTACCTCGAGCACTCGTTTAACCCGAGCTCATGTTCTTCCTAACACATCGGTTACGGGTGCACGGGGGTCTCGTGTGTAAATATTTGCCCCCCGAAACGATCATTACCATGGGGTTATGAATCAAAAAACTCATTAAGAGGAAGAGTAAATAAACAGCAGTGAAACCAGGTGGAGGGACGCGCGTGTGCACGCATCTATATTTCAATCGGCACACCAAAGCCGCTGTACCAACACACCCTCAGTACTACCTGAGAGTATTTTTCTTGTTCGGGGCAGTAAAACGTGTCTGGTAGGAAGTCATTAAGATGATGTGTTATCTGAGCTCCAGATGAGTGTTTATTCTCCGCTGGTTTAACCGACTGTCTGATTGCATCTGCCTCGAGACACCTTCCAAAAATACGCTTATGATCCATTTATCAGCAAACACAACAAACCATTTTGGGTGACCCCGTGACCCCCGTTGCGCTCTGTAAGTGGTTCTTGAATGACTTTGAAAGATCTCGACTTTGCCTTTTAAAGATCGCAATACAAAAGCTATGAGACCCTTCACCTCGTGAGATGACGGTTAAAGCCGTCCTGACAGGGGTCAGGGAAAAGTTAAGGCAAATCGCAAGCCCTCGAATGTGTTTGTCGGTGTGAAAAAAACAAACATTTACCTGAGCACAAAAGCCACTCCATTTTGGAGGCAGCTGCTGTGAAGAGTTTACAAAGGCTTTGGGAGAGCATGGTGGTCTCAGAGTCTCTCAAATATATTGATCAGGATCAATGTTGTTGTTTCATCTGTCGAAAACTTTCAATCCTGGGACTGATTCCCACATTGGATTATCATCCCATCTTCAAAATGTTTTTACCATCTAACGTTAGACCAGCAAGACCACCTTAAGCTGGTTTGACCTGGTTTTCCAGAAAGGACAGCGTTGATGTTATTCCCTCTATTTCCTCTCCACCCCCTTCTCTCTCTGTTTCATTCCCTGTCATCATCTCAACGGGAGCATTCCTGCGGGTTTAACGACACTTGTCGTGAGACAGCGGGTGGGGAAAGGTCTGAAGAGAATTTAATGATGAAAGTCAGGATGATGGGGGATGGGGTCGGTGGTCACTCTACCTCCATCACCTCTTTCTCCACGCCGGTGAGTTTAGCTGTCAGCAGATGGCTAACCCACCCGCACACTGTTGACTCAGGCTGAGACACACAACAAACGGAGAATTCACCTCGGGCTCAGAGCTGCTCACCCGTATCCGAGGCTGAATTCACCTTTAGCCATCAATGGTTCGGTCACAAATGGTGCCCTCAAACTTTGCAGTCCTTCTGTGGGTCCACACGTGTGTGTGTGTGTGTGTGTGACAGTGTCACATGAACTGTTCCCAAGCTTGTGCTGATTTAACAACTTTAATGTGTCTCAAATTTGTCCTCCAAAATTTTGCACTTTGCAATAAAACAATTGATGACGTGGTCAGATTCTACAGTTATAAAATGAATGTTGTAAATGTTATAAGGGAAAAACCTTCCAGTTTTTGACTACATCGTTGTCGTATAAACGTACATAAAATCTCTTTAATGTTTTAGACAGTTAAATAATCTTAATAACAGATCAAATAAGTTTTAAGATTAAAACTTCAGCATTAAAACAAGATGTGGTCAGTCAAAAGCAGAAGAAATTTTGGGCAGCTCTCTTTTGACAAGAGCATCGCCAGAGAAACTATCATGGAAACATTAACCTGACAGCCAAGGTCACCATCAGCAGCTATTTTTGGGCCAATTTTATCAGTCACAGTTACACACTCCAGGGAATGAGAACTAATCTGGCATTGAATGGAGGGAAACATTAGAAAGAGTTGTTTATAGATGGGAAGCATTGGGAATTGTTGCTGTGTGGATTAGTTATGCACAAGACCAGAACGCCAAGTTATCCGCCATACATGCCCAAAATGTCTTGATGTCTGAACCTTCCAATGCCCATTTTTAGCAGAAACAGCTTGTGAAAATGGGTCAAGACTCAGAGGATGTATAACTCATGTTCACCGTTTGCATATCACTTGGAAAGTCAATGAATGAGGAGCATCCTTCCCTTGATGGATGGATGGCAGTTCACATCAGAGAGTTCAAGCATGCCAACCTTTAGATTTCCTTAAGGGAAGCACCCATATTGAAGCGATGGAAAGTTTGTGGGGGGTAGAGAATGTCACCAAGGGGCTCGTAAGATGGGATATTAGTAGCTTAAAATATTAAATCGAATACAAATATATCATTTCCCAATGATGTTTCACATGAGATCTGATTTAAAAAGACATGCTTTAATACAGATGGTTGGAATGACAGATTTTCCTTTCCAATTCCTCAGATTTCTCAGAAAAAATATAGCAATAGTAATATACTACTACTGATATGAGAAGTTCATTTAGATTCGTCCAGAGGGTAAAAGTGTCTTCAGCATTTACGCTGACGTAATTTAAAAGCACAGACAGGAAGCATGGTGTCTGTAAGATGTCCTGGTGAGCCTCTTGTTTCGCTCTTGTAGGCCTTGCTTTGTTGCTTTCCAATGAAGCAGCCACTTCACCATCTGTTCCTGCATTCAGAGGAACACGAGCCCTGAAGTCTGACCCTAAGGCCTGGGATGCGAGGTCGTAGAGTATGCTGCAGGACAATGGTTCGGCCACATGACCTTCTCTCGCTTCAAAAACGCTCCGGCGCTAACAGCCCAGACTCATCACCCAACTGCCTCGCATCACCTCTTACTGAGAAACATAGGGAAAGCGTGGGGAGGGGTGACAGGATAACCCCTCTCCAGCGCCTGTTCATCAAACCGCATCCAAGACGTGCAGCACAAGTGAAAAGAATGGACTAGAGGAATGTATGCTAACAATGGCGAACAAAAATGTAAAATGAAATGAGACAGTGGGGTCAAGAGAAAGATGATGTGGACGAGATGAAGTACAATAGAATGTTTAAAAACAACATCCTCTTACACTTTAAATATGTTGGAACGGGTTGCGTTTCTTAATAGGAAGACAATCGGTTAGTCTGAAAGCACAAGTACAAACAAGACTGGAGCCATCAAGACTCTCCAGCAAAGACAAAGGCTGCTCAACAGTTAGCCTACTACTGAAAAAATAGTACTGTAGTATAATATTTTTTCCAATAACTTGCTTACTAAAATATTTAAGACAAAACCTTTTAATATATAAATATTGTACATTCACTTTAATGTGACTGTATTACCAAACACGCACAATTCACAACAATGGAAGCTTTTTATCTTAATGACTGGGATTACACGAAGAGTAAAAGTTATACAGTTGCGTTTACATCTGGCATCCATCTTTAGTGCAGCCTCAATCAGACATAAATCCCTCCTCTTGTTATCCAGCCGTCTGACCCAGAGTGGATCATGTTTTGAGTGTTTTCTCAGAAACGCCGGGTGTTGAGAGACTGACACTTTAATAATGCTTATAGGTGCCATTACAGTCAAAATGGCCGCCAGAGATTTGGAAACCAGCCAGCATCAGTTAAATTACCCACAACTCCCCAAAACATGAAAGTAAACATCTGTGATGTAGAAAAAAAACCTCCTGGTGGACACAAAATGATCACATGTGAAAGAAAGGGGTTTTCTTTAGATGTTTTATACATACTCAAAACACAATCTAATTGAAGTAATTAAAGCTGAAATCTGTAACTTTATTGAGCAAGTACATCTAAAATCTGTGTTCGAAGCCATCTCTTAGCCTCAATAAGGATAAATCTCTCTTATGCTATTTTATATTACAAACATAAATATTAATTAAATAAACTACTACTTTATTAATCATTTGATGTCTACATTTGTGTCATGTCACACCATAGGACACGTACGGTATATTTCATCCCTTAAAATTATAAGGTTCTATTTGACAGTTTGGTCAAAATTGAGTTATTTACATATTCTTATTTTTTGACAACTTATTTACACATAGAATTAAGTGAAAAAATTAGAAAATTAAGCTGGAGTGACAGAAATATACCATAAAATATATATCTTTGAATTACAGGATATATAATAAATTGTTTTACATGTATTTGTTGTTAATTTGCAGTCTTTAAAAAAAATAAAGTGTAAAAAAGCTGGGGCGGCAGAAATAAACTGTAAAATAACAGTTTTTCCAAGAAAAATTAAGTTTCCCTGTTTTTCTTGTAAATTTGCAGTCTTTTTTGTCATTTTTACGTTGTTATTTTTTTTTCATCTGTAAAACAAAACAGTAAAATTACGTTTGTTTTTTTTACAGTGTATGAAAGAGATTTGTTCCTCATATGATTTTTGCTATAGGAAATGCAAAAACTTTGAAGCTCACCATCTCAAAACTACTCACAATGCAGATAGAACCTTATAATTCCGAGGCAATGATTTGTTCGTGCACAGTTTTCCAAGGTTTGTTTGACGTCATTTTACTTATGTAAAATAAGTAATGTAACGTAACCTGCAATTTTATGTTTCAGACAGAGATGGCAATAGAGGCAAAAGTTATAGATTGCAGCTTTAAAGAAGTAATGTGAAGATCTAGTGATCCTTTACGAAGCACTACGGTGGCTGATACAGGACAAAGATGTCGGCACGCTTTCGCTTCTTTGCCGAAGGAGATAACATATTTACGAAACGCTCTGTAGAGCAGTTTGTCTGTTTAGGGATTATTGTAAAAACAAACATGACGAATTCCATGTAAGGGGACCCGCGGTGAATGCAGATAGACTATCTGCATTCACCGCTCATTCTAAAGGAAACATAACGCTTCATTATGTAAGGTCTTTATACACCTTTGAAGACAGTTATGTATATTATAATGCATTTCTGTCAAAAACTCCTCCTTAATATGACACACAGCACCTTTAATGTCCAACAATTTAGCAATTCAGCTATGTGTTGTGACCAAGATCTATGTTTATAGTCACTGTGAAATAAAAGATTGATTATTTAAAGTAATCTGAAACGTCACAAATATTGCAGCAGTAACAAGCATGTTTTTCTTTCAATTTGATTCAAAATACTTTCAAGATCATTTCAAGATAATTGCACGTTCACAAAAACGTTTCAGTCAAAAGCACTAAAGCTAGACGCCTTACACAGAAATTACTCTATTCAGACAAAAAAAACCCTCTAAATCACACTCAATCGCCATCCATGTCGTAAAACTGCCAATAATTTTTTTCGTAAAGCACAGCACGCTATTATTAAACAGACCTAAGGTTAAAGACTAGCACATCCTACAGATAAGATGCATCCCTTACTGCAGAAGGAATGAGAGCAGCCGTGACTGCGCTAGGCAAACGTTGCTGCAACTCATCAGCAACACCTGCATCCAATTGAAGGTTCTTGGCTGAGCAGGAGGAAGTTCCCCCTCTTCGATTATATCACAAAAATGTGACTGAGTGCAATCCTCCATTATAGCACTGATGGGGGAATCTAATGCTCCGTAATGAGTCTCATTTTACTTCTCTGAGGTTTGGTTTGTGGGTCCTAAACACAAATAGGCAAGGACGTTTACAGGACAAATATTAGCTTGGCGTCAAAAGAATCTGCCATCACCTTTCCACCTGACTAAAATTGTCTGTTTTTTTATGATAAGGTAAAGACAGAGGAAGTGGAAATTATGCAAATGGCTGATAAAATAAATTAAGCAAAAAGAACTAAAGTGTGTTCAGATAACAAAAATCAGCTATCAAGTTGCTTTAAGATAAAATTCTCACAATCATGCATTTTTAATTTTAGTTTAAAATGTAACTTTCATTTTTATTAAAAATGTATTTTTTTTTTTTTTTTTTTTTTTTTTTTTAGAAGTCTGCCATTCATGCACATATGCTTTGTGTTTGTCGGCTATTAAAACCCAACATGTTACAAGCGTGTGGTGTGCATCCCGTTTTTGGCGAACTCAACGTTGTAAAATCGCGGCTGTCAGTTAAAACTAATCCGACACTCCGGTTGCTACGTTTCCACCAACAAGGAGCAAAACACGAGCCGTGATTTGCGATTACCCCGATGAGGAACTAAAGCTGATGTCATGCGCCCCGTCTCGGCCTGCCACGATCTTTACCAAACGTCAGTCATGAGGGAATCTCGGCGCAACATTCCCCGAATTATTTCTCAATTACCTTTTATTTCCACTGACAGTCCGCAATCAGACGGCACATTTAACGTCACCTTTTGTCACACTGAATTTGCTCAAGTCGATTTATGTGGTCTGGACCTCGAATTTGTAAGATCAAGACCGCAGTGTCCAACTGTTTCATCTTTAGAGGACCACCCTACACCATGTCCTACCTTAGCCATGCTCCCTCACAGCGGGCACGGCAAACAATGAGACCCCCAGCCTCCCCCACACTGGGGTCCATGGAGATGGTTCAAAATTTAAAATATGCACTTGACAAATATAGCCATCTGCAGAATGAACGTGAGAGTCGTGAGTTTGTGGGGCAGAACGTTTCATCTAAATGAGAGAAAATCACATTGGGGAGCTGCCAGATTCAGACACAATGCTGCAAAGTAAACATTTCTCCATCATTTAGAGGTTTTTTCTCACAATGTACCATTATAAAGGAAATTCAAAGGAAATTGCCCTTAAATGCAATTGCCACAAGACAAAGCTAAAAGAAGATCACTTTTATTCATTCCAAACTGTTTATTAGTGTATTTATTTACTTTTTCTTTGTGTCTGTTACAGATCTCAACTTGTTACATGGTATAACAAAAACTAGCTCTGACATAAAATAACATATCACTGCATTTTAAATGGATGGTTCACCCAAAAATCTAAATTCTTTATCTTTTACTCACCCTCGTGTTATACCAAACCTGTTTGATTTTTATTCCTCTGCAGAACACAAAAGAAGATATTTTGAAGAATGTTGGAAATCCAACAACACAGACCACAATTGACTTCCAATGTATAAACACAAAACTACAATGGCATTTCTTAAAATATCTTCTTTTGTGCTCCACAGAAGAAAGAGTCATATACAGATTTTGAATGACATGAGGGTGAATAAATGATGACTATCCAGGCCAAAAACAGAAGATTTCTGTTTTTTGTAAACCTGGTCTGGGAGACCTGATTAGACCGGGTCTTTAGGGGGTCCCTCATACAGACTTGACAGGAACCAGCTGAGACTCCCGGTGAAGTGTTAAACTGATAACTACCCCCAACACCGAGACCCCCCAGTCGACTGTTTACACAGGATGGACTTTCCCTTATCACTTCAACATTTGCATACTTAATACAGTGCACATTCTGAGACTAGCTAACCTCCATGAAATGTATTTCAGCTCTTTGTTTTGAAATAAAACCTTGCCGTGTGTTCTGCATATGTTATTCGTTTCACTAAAACTTGCTTTTTTAAGTTTAGTTGCAAACAAAAAAAACAAGCACTGACTGGTTGGGCAGCTTGTTAAAAAAATTCAATAGATGGTCATTGTTTCATTTTGCTTTGAAATAGCGGAGACCAGCAGAGGGAAACCTTTTTATCTCTTTCATGTCCTCCCGCTTTTCAAACATGACAAAAACTTGTCTTAATACCCGACAAATATCTCAGCTTCTCAGTTTAGAGCTAATAAACTCCTCCTCTGTGGTTTCCTCTGTTAAAGAGAGTATTACAAGAACAGATCGGAGTGACATGGACCAGCAAAAAATAAACCCCAGGGTTTGTTTTGTCAGGATCGAGTGCTATGACACACCTGCCTCTAAATGTCTTTGGATGACGGTACAGCAATTGTGATTTTGAGTAACCTACTTGTAAAAGTACACTGTTCTATATGTTTGTGTTTTAAGCTTTTGTTTGGTGTTTAATTGTATTTTGTATTAAAAACAAATGAATTTAAATAATCCGTCATCACGCGCATTAAAGGTTCGCAGTTAATAGAAATGAACACCAAAAATCAAAAGAAAATAGAGAAACAGACTGAAAGCTGAAAACTACTATACAAACACAGGAAAAAACTGCAAATGTTGTTAATACTGTAATTCTCAACCTGCATACACAATATGGAACATGAATGTACTGCACATTTATTTGTAAAAGCCAGAGCATGTTGTACACAAATCTTATTGAAATGGATGGAAGTAAACAAAAACAAAAAGTGATTTATATACTGTCATGCATCATGCCGTAGTCTTTGGTGTCCGTCAGCTCTTTCCGAAAACAAAGTGAAGGAAAACGTTTCTGTGAAACACGAAACCCGGGGATGTGAAATGTGCCCTCTGCCCTCTAAAGTGATACAAGTTGGCGAGTTGTTGCTCAGGTCAGTCGTGATGTTTAGTGATCTTTTCAACATCCTCTCGGCCGCTCTGAAAATGCCATAAGATTAGGATTTACAAATTCCACTGGATGCCTCAAGGCCACAAAAATAACAATTTAAAAGTACGAACACTTAAACCTTAAGACAGAAAATCTAAACGTTTGATCTCACATCTTTAAGTTCACTCTGCAAAGAAAATACTTTGTTGTTTAATGGGAGAGACGATTGTTTTCTCACCTGTGATATTGTTTGTTTTACGCGCCGGATGCCACTCCAGTGACTAAGTATTAGAAACGGTATATTGCAAGACATTTTAAACAGACCACAAAAATAGCAATAATTTATTGTTTGGTTACAACTCCTCTCCACATCCACGTTATTTACACCCCCACTGACCTCTTGATAATGATCAACACCCCCTAAAGTTTACGGGCTGTTAAGAGGGCTCGACGTTGCCAGTTCTCCCAGCATGAGGGTCTGACAGCAGCCTATTAAAACTCAAACACACTGACTTTTGTCTTATAGGTACTTCACCAGCGGCTCTTTTATTGGGACTTAAAATCGTCTTGGTCTGCGCTGCTGTTTGTTGGAGCCCTGTTGGGCATTTTTGCAAAGGTCTGTTTAACCGAGTGAAGACTTTGTTATACATTTATTATTGTCATTATTTTTTTTACCATCATGTCATTCAAAACCTGTATGTGACTCTTTCTTCTGTGTAACACAAAAGAAGATATTTTGAGAAATGTTTTAGTGGTTTTGTTCATACAATGGAAGTCAACTTTTTTTTTTAATATCTTCTTTTGTGTTCTGCATAAGAAAGTCATACAGGTTTGGAATGACATGAGCGTGAACAATCACTTTAAATATTGCATGAATATTCAATACATGTTTGTTGTGAATGACAACAATTTTCGCATCTTATGACGGATATTTGTTGATGTCAAGCCTGGTGAGGCCTATATTGTCTATATTTGAATGTTTCACAAAACACATATGAAAACATTAAGGATTTGAGCACTATTTTGTTAAAGATATTCTCCCTTTGTTAAACTATCCATTAAAAGTCAAATGACACTAAGCATATCTCCCTACATAACAAATATCAAGTATTCATGCATAATCCTTTCATTTTAAAGTTTTAAAAATTGATCAAAACTGATGAGAAATCCTCATGTATCTAGAGCCAGGAAAGAGAACAGCGCCAGTTAAGCAAAAGCCAACCACCGGAAAAACAGAGATGAAATAAACAATAACAAATCTAACCATTGAGAAACAACAATACTGAAATAACAGCAGGGACTCCCTTCTCTCATCTGATGAACCTTTGCCAGAACATTTTAGGAACTCTGTGTCACGGTGGCTGTTGGAGGAGCGTTCTCTCTCCCTCCCGCCTCCTTCCTCCCCTTCTCCTGAGAAAGGGGTGTGTGTTTCCCTGTGGTCCCCTGTCTTAACACTTTGCGGAGAACTGAGACGCCACACTGAGCTCTAGAAGCTAGCTGTGACAGACAATAGCCACACACACACACGTTTCTACTCGAAATGGATTGCAAAGTTCTGGCGATCGTGACTCTCTTAGCGGTGACCGTTTGGAGCCCTGAAACTGACGGTAAGAGAGTTAAGATTAATATTAATAGCATATGTCTTGTTGTACTGTGCTGTAATTTTGTATAACTAAATAATAAGTTAAAAAAATTGCAAAATGGATAGTTGGTCTGGCTAATGATTAGTTTGAAGGACAGCAAAAATACAAATAACAAGTTGAATAAATTGCAAGATGGATGACTGGTCTGCTAAATAGTTTGTTTGAACATGTAAAATGTTCAAAAATACAACATGTAAAAAAATACAAAAAAATATGTTAAAAAAAAATACTAATAGATCAAAATGCTATTCTTATATTACATTATTATACATATCACAATTTAGATTTGTGTCAACTTTATTCAATTTAAAGGTGTTTATTATTGCATGGATGCCCACATGTATCACCGATTTGCTGTGAATGTTTAAGGAGTTAATGATCATTAAGGTTTCATTAATATCATCTTACAACTGCTAAGTACCCATTTGCATACATGCCCTCACGTTAAATACTTGTCCTTACATGTTAACCGTCCTGATTCAAAAGGATGTAAGGGAGATGTTTAACCAGCCGAACTTGGCTGGTCCGCAGCGTGACACCGGCTTTGTTGTTTTTAGTGAGAAAAACCTCCATTGGATTTTAAAGGCAGCCTGGTTTGCTCTCTTTTAATTACTGTCTAATTGGGGGATAATAAGGAAAGTTTTGCCGCTGTTCACTTGGCACGCTGTTTGGTCAAGGCTTAATGGACAAGTGTTTAACATGACAATGGTCACAGACAGTGCCGGGACATCTATGGGAATTTCAGAGTTTGACTTTCCTCATAACCATCAACCGTACGAGAAACCAAGGAGATATGAGAGGATTGGGAGAATGTCCTTCAGCAGGTTAATTTAATGCACATATTCAGGACTAAACTCGAGGGTCGGCTGAAGTGCTCGGCTGCGATTATGGGATTCTTCTGTATTTAATGTTGAGGGCCCTCAGATTTTCAAGGAAAAAAGGTTCAGATGAAAAATGTGGCGAGTGAAAAGGCGAGAGCGCTCGCCGTGCGAGCGGATGAGAGGCACTAGAAAGTTAGGCTAATCTCTTTTTAATGATCTGGGTTTGTTAATGGACGCAGGTGATCGGACACTTTCAGCAGATGTGTTTAGAAAGAGGAACTGAGTTTTTGTGTGATAATGCATGGTGTAATTGTATTAATCTGCATTAGTAAATTGAAATATATTATTATTATTATTTCATTTTATTTCAGACCCTTAGGTATAATCTGAACATAAATAAAAAATAACTGGATGTTTTGTCAGGAATTACAAAACCTTTTTTCTAAATACTTTGCGAGTCTCAAATAGGAGCCCTGCTATTGGTTTATATAATATTACATTATGGGCAAAATTCGAAATTTTTTTACATTTTCGTATTACACAGCAACCCAATTTGTGCTTTAAGAAAAAAGTAAATAAATAACAACAATAATCTCGAAGATTTTTACAAAAATGCTTTTAGTTGTATGTAGCTGTAAAACAAAACAAAACCCTCAGTTTAATTTGAAGTGCATTTGTTATATTGATTCGTACTGACTCCTTGTTTTTGTTTTGACTGTATGACAGCAAAGCCCATCAGTTTGGTTGAGAGATGCTGGTGCCGGTCGACTCAACACACCGTCCCACAGCGGAGTATCCGAGAGATTAAGTTCCTCCACACACCCAGCTGCCCCTTCCAAGTCATGTGAGTCAACTTTCAAGAGCACAATATCGCTCCTTTACAACACATCGAACTATTGATCGGTTATTTGAAAATACTTTGTGTTCTAACTAAGCAAAATCTTACATAATATCATCTTTTATATGTCTTTGCAACAAATACCTGTAGTAGGCTACTTGTTTTATTAAAATGACATATTTTAAGGGTCAGATCAGGCACATTTTCACTATTTCTGCTCTGTTTCTCTTGGCTAACAGACAAACAAAGTCATTTTATCCATGACAAGCTCCACGATAATTGTTAAAGGTCGTAATGATTACCGCCATGTTTCGGACGACCTCGTCTTTCGATCAGCATTTGGAATTATTTCACTGGTCTGGAATGTATTAAATCGAACCATTTGTACCCGGTCGGGCAGCAGCGCCGGAGGGGGATCGAGGTTATGAGGGTTACAGAGGTTAGCGTGTTGCAAAGGGTCATTTCAGGAACAAACTTTGGCCGGAGGAAATCACCTTTAATCTGCCATCTTCGACACGTCTTGTTTAGGAATCTATTCGGATTCGGTGGGCTAGATGAAAGACAGACGCATACCCCTTTCCCTCACACACACACATCACTCAGTTAGTTGTTAGCATTAGCTAGCTGTGAGGTAATTACTACCTGCTGGCTCAGTCCCACACCACCGACTAGCTAGTTCCAAAAAATCGTTTAGACTAGACCTAGATTAGCTCAGAGTCCATTAAATCCCAAACAAACAAACAACTAAAACAAATAGATTAACTCTCAAAATAAACCCGATGGAAGACATCCCGCCAGCAAACAAACAGTACCGGCATTACGATTTCGTTTGGTTTGCCGATCGGGAAGTTGATTGTGAAGATCCGTGTGTAGATTTGAGGTTAAGCAGATCTTTTATCTCAGCCGGCAGGCTCCATTTGTACAGACAGATTGAGACAGCCGTGTTTGTGTGTAAGTGAGGTGTAAGCAATACGAATAGGAGCCATTTGAAGGGCAACATGAGCTGCTAACTTTCAAACGCAACCTTTTGCCACAGAGGTGTGAAGTCTGGGTGTCATTTGTGTGGTTTTATCCACATGTAGGTGAATAAAGCGTTTGAGGGGATTTCACTAGCTGTGTGAAGGCAAATGAGATGTCAAAGCCATCAAAAAGATCTCAGTTTGAGGGTATATAGGATGTTTGACATTCAATTTGTCATCAACTGAAAAATCTCCCATTAAAAGTTGTTTTCTTTCCCAGTGTGCTGATAAACAGTTCTGTATTTGTTTAAGGTACAATTCGGTTTGTTTGTTTATATATTTAATAACACAAGAATTGTGTCTACATTTTGAGATGCATTTTTAATCTTGATATCAAATGTTTTTGGAAATTTTGGAGGCAACAAAATAACGTATTTCTTCAGAATTTTCCGAATCCTCCCGAATTCTAAATTTCCAGACAACACGACATTGTCCATACGATCCCTTTCTACTTCATACCGTGTTATCTGATGAAGTGCAATGACTTTTGGCAGTACAGTAGAATGGAGGGGGCTGAAATCAAGCCTGTGAAAGACAGCTGATACGATCGGATTAAACACACAGTAGAGCAGCGGGGGGAGAAAGGTGCACTCTCTTTTATTCTGTGGTCCGAAACAAATCCCTTCTTCTCTCTCTCATTACTAGTGCCAAGCTGAAGAACAACAGAGAGGTCTGCATCAACCCCAAGACCAAATGGCTGCAGCACTATATAAAGAATGCCATTAACAAGTAAGACGACACTCTTTTTAGCCAAGCAAAGGCAACAGGAGGTTTTCTAGGTTTTCCTGAAGACAGGCTTAAAATGTCTTTTAGACAACAGATAACAAATTGAAAATTGGTGAAATGTATTCATCATGATATAAATAGTACCTATATAAAAGTGTAAAGCATTTTACATTTAGTTACAACAAAATGTGCAATATCAAATTCTAAGCTTGTATGTAATGCATTAACATTTTACGTAGGACTGCACGAAATTGAAGAAAAACTATGCAGTAACTTGCTAAATAATGCAATATGAGATAATACCTAAAGTTTGTAAAATGAATTTAAATGATAAAATTATAACAAATAATATTTTAAAGCTGAAACGTTTATATTCTTTCTGGCAAAAAGCCCAACTACAACTTCTTAAAGTGAACAGGCATGTTTTACTGTTGCATTGCATAAAACAATACCGACAATGCCATTTTAACTATGAACGAATAAAAACGTTGGCCCAATTCTCACTATTAACAAACCATTAACTATGACTTTTGCCTCAATAAACACCGAATTTGTTGCTTATTAATAGTTAGTAAGGTAGTTGTTAGATTTAGGTATTTGGTAGGCTTAGGGATGTAGAATATGGTCATGCAGAGAACATGTGCTTTAAAAGTACTAATAAACTAGTGAGAATTGGTCCCTATATTACAGTGAAACCTTTCAAAATCAATCCAAAATTTAGATTATACATTAGTTTTAGAAATATTAAAAATATCAGTTATAGCAAACTATGCACATTTGCGATATCATGACAATTTCATAACACTTCTCAAGTAGCCCATGACATCTACAGTAAATGGCATGTTGGATGTTATTGGATAATTTTAAGGTTAGATACAGTAAATAACACACTTACCTAAACGTACATAATTAGGCTATACTATACAGCCCCTAGCATTTAACCCCTGTTCTCCAATTACATTAATTCTATAGGAATGATGAAGTAACAAGCAGAGCAGAGCAGTTTTACAGAGCTGTAATCGGCCTCCTATTGTGCCATACGGGCCGAAATGAGCGACGCCGTTAAAACATAAACAGAAAAAAAACTTTCGGCTGGTTGATCATTATCACGTCTGGTACGTGCTAACGGCTCTCTAAACAGACCCCACAGAAAATATGCGAAAGCTGTTACATAAACACACGGAGTTGAGTAACAGACTGATTATTCAATGAAAATCTAACACTGGGATTTAATTTTATATATATATATAGTTTGTATAGTTTTAATCTTAAAACGTAAAATGTTTTGTTGAATAGGTCAAAGTTCATATCCATCATAGGAAGGAATTTTGAATGTTATGTATTGAATGTCTATAGCTGAACTAAAATTGTCCTTTTTTTCAGAATAAAGGAAAAGAAACGCTCAGAGTAAACTATCGAAGAGATGCAGAGAAGACCCGTGTGAATCTAACCTGCAGAGACACATGAAACTCGCTCGCTCAGAGTTCTCTCTTTTTGGACTGCTTGCACAAACAGCACTTCACCTGATCCTGTCACTCGCACCCGGGCAGCCAGCAGCTCACCAAAACACAGCCCATCACCTTCATTCTGCAGCACTGATACTGTTAGCCGGGTGCGTGTACAGTCAGAATGGGATTTTTGTTAAATGTGTGACCGGTCATGACATATTTGAAAGATATTTACAGATTTTTGCTACTTAAGGGACAGTAAATGAAGAGGATTTGTGTCACAGCTGTGAAGGAATTATTTGAGATTGTTTATGGCGGAAAGAAGGAGAAACGTAATGTAGAAAAGTGGGAAAAAATTAAATCAATGCATCATATTTACACTTTTAGTGCTTATAAGCTCTATTCCACAATAAAAGTCTTCCTCTCTGCTACCCGTATGTGGACTCAGAGGAACGCCAGACACTGAATGTCAACATATATGCCGTTTAGAGCAGATATACTGTATGTATAAAGCAAGTATTGTTAATGCAATCACGCCAATGCAGCTTAAAACTTCTGCTCATGTGTATGGAGCATCTTTCCATGACTCAGGCCTTATATCATCACATCTTTATTTTCGAGTGCCCTTGTTGTGGGTCAAACCAGTTTGGATCAAACTAGAAATCGGCAAATTGTTTCGTGTAAATATTCTCCAGCACTATACGGCTGAACATGGGTTGAATGGGGACCAAACCTGAACAACGAATGCAAGTGATTAGTAAACTAAATTAATATTAGTATGTATTTTGAATATATCCTCTTGTGTTTCAGCCACGGCATAATGGGACATGACTGTGATTTTTGTGACACTAACATGTTTAGCTAACAAACTTTAATTCCGTTCTTAAAGTTTCGACTCAAATGCCCGAATGTTGTTACTTCGTGAGCCACTTTAAAAATGTAATAAGTTTCTAATGTAATGATTTATTTTTGTATTTTGTATTGTTCAATACGAATAAAAACACAATAGAGTATGAATGCTGTTTTAAAGAGTGTTGCTTTTAGCCACGTTTTTAAAATGAAGACCGAAAACTATTTCAAAGCTGTTGAGTTCAGAAATATCAATGCCCTTGCATAAAATGTCTACACTGTCATAATAGAATCTTGTTAAAAACTTTTTTCTACATTTAAAATACATTTTTTACATTTGTATGCTACTCGAATAAAAAGTTTAATGCTAGTTGTTTAAATGTAACTCTATCGCCCCCTTGAGGTCTGAGGCACATCAGTACAAAAATGTGCGTGGAGTACATACATTTCATCCTAAAGAAAGTAATTTCAGGCTACTACACGTTTGAATAATGAATCACAATTATTAAAGATAATCGAGTAAATATGTTCCTTGGGTTAAAAGAGAAATGTGCATTATGTTTGAATAAAGAAGTGCTCCATATGCTTTTCATCAGCTTTTCCAATAAGCACTTAACAGATGTTACTTTTGCTTTCCATGGTTACTATGCCTGACTTTTTTATGTGAAATTGAGTCTTATTAAAAAGGCTCCAGTGTAAATGTTGCCGTTGGGCGAGTAGGGTCAGAAGTCTACACCTATAAACTGGCACCATATACACCCTAAAATGTAGGACTTTGTAGAGATAATATGAAAGAGCACTACATATCAAATATAGTATAAAGTATTGTTCTTAATATGTTAGTATGACATTGTTGAATGCTATCTTCATGTGAGGGTTATTAACATTCCTCCTAAAAATGTGAAGAATAAGCAAATGTTTCTCCATTCCTCCATAATGGTCACAATATAAAAAACATTTCCGTCTATTATCACTATTTATTGAGGGTAAAAATTCATACAATCAATCAATCTAGTTAATTCCCCCAAAAAATATATAAGAACCAAACAATTGCCATCTGTGGGAGATTAAATCTATAGTCGCGGAAAGGTGGTTTAGTTTAAACTTCAATGTTGATTTTTGTCAGTCAGAGAACACCCACAACACATCACACAAAACCCCAAATAGGTCACAGTCTGGAAGACGAGATTCTTTACATTTTAGAGCTATGAAACTAATACAGTACATATTTACTGTAAAAATCACCTGTCATTTTTTCTCTTTTAAGTAAACTAGACATCTCACCTCAAGGGTACAGTAGACAGGACAAAACCATGAAATGGCTTTTAACACCTGAGTGTACAATATCATCAGTAAAAGTTCAATTCGAGTGCACCACACCAGGGAAAGTCTGTGAATACATAAATCTGTCATTTATAATATAAAAAACATATTAACAAACCTAAATTGCTTTCTCGTCTGATTTAACTGTCATACTGAGAAAAGAGGGGACTCAATATTTTTTACCCAGTTTGTGAAAACTCTCGATTCTTTTTTTATGACTTATGGCTTTCTACATAAAATATTCCTATATAATGTACATTATAATGAACATTCTGTGAAAGTATAATCTTGATATTTTTAATATTGCCTGAGTATGATCAACGTTTCTTGTGCAAAAGAATACAATGGTTTTACTAAAATTTTAGTATTTATCATAATATAAACAAAAATACTCTCAAAGTCTTAAAATATAATTTACGGTAATAAATACACATTATCTATTTTCATCATTTTTATGACTATGGATACTTGGATGCACCTGCGACTTTCCCTCATATTCCTAAAACCCTTTATTACATAACATTTCCATACAGGTGAGGTGACTTGATTAATTTTTTACTTTTTTTTTAAACCAAGTAGCAAAATTAACATATTAAACTGACAAACTTAATAGCCCAGAAGTACACTTAATAGTAACACAAGTCAGCAATAATAATAAATGAAAGTGACATCAAACTAACATCAAGTAGTCGAACCACACCCATCTGAGTTTCAGTCCTGGGATATAAATAAGGAGCTACATAACAAAATCAACCCCCAGACCTCCTGTTTTCTACAACCAGATGTTCATTACCAAGTACATTTGATGTTTTATGTAGTGTAGTACACATTGGGATAACAAAACCATTCCTCTTTATGGCTCAATGACCGTCATACGTTCAACTCGCCTCCACGCGAGACCATCAAGCTCGGGCCGAATCAGCAGAGAAAATAAATTTAAGGTAGCGGGACAGCGCTGGCTCATGCTATTCTGTCTCTGGAGAGCTGGAGTGAACCAGCAAGATTCGCCCTTGTTTTACTGTACAGAACGATCTAGTTTCATTCTTCAGTGATAATGAGAACCACACGGGCCCATGAGCCGCCTCCGCCGTGGCTCCCTCTGGGTGGACATCAGACAGCGGGGTGGACGGGTACTCCAGCTCAAATCCCACTGTAATTTGTCACATACTTCCTCAATGTGGGAGTGACAGCACGACATCGAGGAAAACGTATAACAAGAGCCGCTTCCTCAAACACGACACCATTTCCTCCATTCATACAGCAAATAAATGAGGTCTTATCTAGAGCTCATTCTTCGTGTAGGAAGTTCTTGAGGTTCTGCAAATTGTTATCAGAGTAGGAGTATTGTTACATTAGGGTATTACAGAATATGTCGGATTTAACCCTTGTGAGCCTGAAGACATCAGGGTCCTGGTAGAATTTGATGAGAACTCAAAATCTCAGACTTTCATTGCTGTAAATTTGAGCACATCATGAAACTCTATTGAGATCTCTACTAAAACTCTACAAGAAACTCTACTTCTTGAAAAATCTGAAAGGCATGCCAACTGAGCAACATTTTTCTTTTGCTCACCAATGCCATCTAATGCCATGTCTTTTGTGATTATTTTTGCAATACAGTGACTCACTAAAGGTTGTTATTACATCAATGACATCAGACTATCCCATTTTCATTACATTCAATAGTTTCAACAGGCATATTGGCACAGAAAAAGTCTAAATCAGGTCAAGATTGCTCACGATACCTCCCATGATACAGATACATTCACTGGGGTGTATTACATATCGCTTCCTGGTGACAGTTTTCATTAATATTTAGTTAGCTTTAATATTTTTAACAGAAACAAAATTGTTAATATATCTAACATATATCTAATAAAATGTTTTTGTAATTGTACATCAATACATTTAGCAAGATCCTGATAAAACAGGAATGAATGAATGGGATAACACATTTACATTTACGTATTTACGCAAGATCAACTCGATTTTTTACACACAACATGAATGTAAAACTCAACTTATTCTCTGGTGTTGCGGGTGGTTGCCAGGGCATGACTTCAATAAGTGATTGCTAAAAGTTTCTAAAAGTCTGGTTTTTAAGGTTGAAAGTGATGGACTGTAGCACTCCATGGCCACATCACATTTCAGATCATTTCTGAAAGGAAAAACATCTTGGCGCAGGACAAAAAGTTCACATCGCGAATCTCTCACGTCTGACAGGTGGCTTCATAACGTGTTGTCCGTAACTGTAAACAGATCTGGAATGTACCAAGATCCATCATGACTCGGGTAAAAAATGTTGCCTTAACCCTGAGATGGTGCAAAGGGTCACGCTGCTGCTGTGTGCCTATTGAAAACAGGCCGCTGAGAAAAATGAGCGAAAGAAAAATGGAAAAGATGAGGGAGAGTTGGCCTCTTTGATTTCAATTTCGCTTCGCGCACAAGCTTTATTGATGTGGTTTTAATGAGATGATTTGTCAAGTGTGCTCTGGTTTTTTGTTAGCATGCTAACTTTTGATACCCAGGTATATTACTCACTAGATGATTTCACCGCGTTTTGCACGCTCTTCTCTAATATTTATTCATTAGTTGCATTACATCCATTAGTACATTTGCATCGAAGATTAATTGCTTTAATCACTTGGTTACATGTGGACCTATATGAGAAATCAACTCCCATAAATTGTTTTGGATAAAAGCATCTGCCAAGTGCATCGGCCTGTTCCAACAATGAAAATGATTTAATCCAAATAATTCACTGAGCAGAGTCTCGGTGACGTAATGCTGTATAGACTGTTGGGTAGCAGTCTGCTTGCGAGTACCCTTCAGAATCATAAAATGATAAATGAAACACCTCATGGTCTTACAGAATTCATGAACACATGTAGGCAAAGGCAACAAGACCACAAATGATTTGGAACAAAGACTTACTCATCCGTCATGCTTATGCTTGTTTGACAGAAAAAGAAAACATTTTACTGACTTTAGCAACTTTTATGAGAGCAACAGGTTTCTGACACATTGTGTTAGCTGTGGTTTCTTAAAGCAGTCGACCTAAAGGTGCCATGTGTAATATTAAAGACAATCTATTGACAGAAATGCCATGTTTTTCTATGTACATACACCGCGGGTCCCCTTCCATGAAATTCGTCATGTTGTTTCTACAGTAGCCCTTAACGGACAAACTGCTCCACAGAGCACGTTTTGTAAATATGTTATCTCCTTCAGCAAAGAAGCAAAAACATGATGCCATCTTTGTCCTGTGTCAGCCACCGCAGTGCACTGAAAAAGAGGGGTGAGCGGTGGAGTGAGCCGTTGGTTGCAATTCGTAGCCTAACCGCTAGATGCCGCCAAAATCTCCACAGTGCTCCTTTAACTCTATCGCTAAGCTTTTCAGGCAAAAAAAACGAGTTCAGAATCAAAGTTACTTGGCAGAACACTTTGGTTCCTGAAACAAAGCACAATAAATCCATTCTCTCCTCAGGGTCAAAACTTGCTTACTGTACAAGAGATGAAATATTTCACCTTTGGTTTTTAAACATTCTTGTATTAGTTCACTGCAAGTTTTGTTTGTATTTAAGTTTAGCGTGAAAGTACTAACAAGCAGGCCCGAATTTCACATGAATGCGTATAAAGTGATTATGAAGTCAGCCAAAACTCTACAGCTTTCTCATAAAGCTATTAATCTATAAAGGGACATGCTTATATTTACACAACATTAGTGACATGCTAAAATCGGTCATAAATGATTTCACACGTCAACCCAACCTCTACGAAAGCCCCCAATATCATCATGAAACAACCATAAAACCATGTTAAATAACCAAATAAATGATTTCTCACACATTCTTTAAGTTTTAGGTCCCATTTAATGCAAGACTTGTACCCGCTGCTCCCTACAAATAGGAACAAAAAAACCTGCTCCCAATTATGGCTTCCTATTTGCCATTTTTTTGTATCGCTTTCTCTGAGAGCAGATGAGATATATGGCTGACTGGGTAAGGTCAGCGTTTAGGACACGAGGAGGCTCTTCTGGTCCTACAGGAGCAATAAGGACAGTAGCAAATGAACCGACACGGGTTCCTGTAGTGCTGTCTGGGGAGATCATCAGTCCTTTACAAGCAGACATGTTTTCAAGCACATCATTGAGAGAAGATTCAATGAAGACAGAAGAGGATTGTGGGACGGCTTTGACATTCAGAAGGAGCACAAAGGTGAAAGGTCACGGGCCCCCCGGCCTGGGTGGCATGATGGAATGTTCTCCAAGTGGCACCCCAAGGGTGCCATGAAGAGATTGGAAGCACCATTGGGAGCAGTTTCATGCATCGTGTTGGGTGGCATTAAAATAACTTGCTCTGTCAAAATCGTACTTATTGGTGAGCCTGTGAACGAAGTTCATCAATTTCTAATTTTACTATAATACATGCTATTTATTTCCATTCTGTTCCAAACTGGAGAACAATGCCAAGGTCAGGGGTTTGATTCCCAAGGAACACACAATTCAAGCAAATGCAAAAAGATGAATCGCGATGAATTGCATTCATAATAAAAGTTTGTGTTTACATAATTGATATCTGTTTACTGTGCATATTCATTTTGTATTGATGAACACAAACACATACATGTAGGCCTATATATATTTAGGAAATATTTAATGTTTTTTTATAATTGAAATTATATTTAAATGTTTATTAATTTTTAAATTTTATATTTTTCTTAAATATATATTTTTTTATATATACAAAATTAATATGCACAGTACACAGACATATATAATGTAAACACAAACTTTTATTCTGGATGCGATTAATCGCGTTTGACAGGCCTAATAACAAATTATAGTGTTGGTTTACATGGTGCTGGTGACATATCTGGTTAGATATAACCGATTAAGCCTTACTAAACAAGCTAGTTAAGACCAAACCAGCCTCCCAAAACCCATATGTTGGTACCCAGCCCTATTGGTCTTTTGAGTCGGGAAGTGGCTAACATCCAACTGGGTCTGCAGTATGAGTTCTGGTTCTTTGCGCCAACATGCTTGGCATAGTTTCATCACCACCCTGGGATCATAAACAGGGAGGACATGGAGGACTGACCTCTGTCCATCTGTCCCCAACTCTGACCAGTCAAATCAGAGTCAACAGCTTACTGGGCACCACTGGTACTCCTATAAACACAGAAATAGACTTCTTCATGACCATACACAGTCATAGAGAGCCACAATCATGTTCATTAATCAGATAGATGCCAAGATTGCCATGTTCAAATTATGAGGCTTCAGTTAAATAAGATCACTTTTAAGCCAGAAAATTATTATAACTATTAAAGCCTTCACAGTTAAATATATATATAGCACATGTCTTTTGCCATAAAGCCAATATGACAGTGTGACAAGATCTAAATCACCACAGTATAAAAATATATGCCACTGAATTACTCGTGTTAAACCCCTACATGTCCATATACTGCAAGAGAAACACAGAAGCAGTCAAAAAATGAATTTAACTTCTGGAAAACAACATTTTTCCAAGCAATATAAAGTAAATGTGACTCAATCATGAGTCTGAGAGCTCTGAAGCTCTTCTCATAGTCCATGAGTGTTATGGGAATTAAATGCATTAGATATTAAAGAATGTCAAAAATAACTAAGGGTAGCTGCCAGGGTCAGTGTACAGTGGAAAGGTTAAGTGACTTGATTTTGGACTCCAGAGAGACAGACACCAATGGATTTAAGCTTGTGACCTGAGATTCTGCTCTGGACATCAAATAGCAAAACATGGGAAAAGTATGCTGTCTTTTCCAAGAAAACCTTCAGGGTCGTTCTCCCATCAGTCAGTTTAAACCACAAAGGACCCAGTGGGACTGAGAGAAGCGGGATAAAGAACAATGTGCGTTTACGGATCACTTCTAAAACATTCAGATGTATTAAATCTGTTTCATTTAACAATTTAGTCTCAGATGATTCTCCTAAAATTGTTTAGAAAGTTGTTAAAGTACATTAAGAGTATGGATGTGTAAAAATGAATGTAGGTTGTAGAGGTAAAATAATCTGGATTTGGGTAAATGAGATCATATTGAGATTTTCATAAATGTTGACTTGACAAATCTGAGCTCAGTTTGAGACATTGAGATCTCTTCTGATGCTCTAATGGAGACATTTGTGACTGAGGTTTATGTGTTTTTCTCAGGAGGAAAATCTGAGACACAGGAGACTTGAGCAAAAGTTTCCATTAGCTCTCCATTCAATCTCATCGATGTCTCAGCGAAATAATTAAGATATGAGATCATTTTTTCTTTAATGTTAACAGGACTTATTTGTTTAACTTTTTTCTAAATGAAATGTGACCAAATCTACATTAGCGGTCAAAAGTTTTGGGACACTTACTCCACATTCCACACAATTTTTTCCACATTTTAGAATAATAATAAACTCATCAAAATTATGAAATAAAACAAAGGGAACTATGGGAATTATGTTGTAATTTAAAAAATGAAAAATAAATAAAAACATGTTATAATTTGCTTGTTTTCATGTAATTTTATCAAACAGCTTCTTTAGGTCTCACATTGAGATGCTTAAAGGAGCATTTTTTTATATTTACCAATATTAAATTAAGCAATTCCTTCTTAATAATTCAGTCAAAGTTACCCATATAAAAAAATGTTTGGAAAATGATATTTTTGTCTACTAAACTAATTTCAGATATTTAAGCAAACACTTCAGATCAAAAGTTTTTTTTTAAATAATGAGAAAAATGTCGCTCAAGTGTCCCCAAAATTTTTGACCACTGGTGTAAAGGTTTTGTTGGCTTGATCTTCAAGTGTCTTTGAATAAATGCAAGAATAGCTCTTTGGGAGTCAATTATTCTTTTCAATGATGTCCGGAGGGATACATTTTGTTCATTTGTAATCCTTCTTTTGTTTATAAGTATCCTGTTATGTCCTGCCAAAATATTACTCAAAAGTTTATACTATCTCCATTAACTTAAATGACACCTCAGCGGGTATTTAACCTTTAACAAAAAATAAAAGCGTCAGTGTATGATCATTCACACCATTCTAAAAACTAAGAAATGAGTTTAAATCGTCTGTTGAATAGTGCAAATGTGATTCGTCTTCGAACAGTTACGGATATTCCAGATGTGAGTTTTTAAGTATTCACAAAGGACGTGTCATGTTGAATTAACTGCTGGTGCTAAGTCCAGGGGCTTATTTTAATTAAGATTAAATGTCCTTTTATTACAAGTGGCAAGACTTGTTTATTTTAGACATGATGTGGTATTGAAAAGCCTGTTACAGCTTAACAAGAATATATTCAACGGGTTGGTGCGAGTTTAAATAAAGCGCAAAAACAGAATGGGGTATTAAGTGTTCCAAACCGGATATGTCACAAAAATTGTGTTTTCAGGATACTTGTAATATCTATATAAAACAGCAAAAGGATTGTTAAACCCAAGAACAAACCTTTTCTCTCAGTAGATTACCCAACATGGCGTGATGACAAAAATATGTAACGCCAAAATACAAAACCAATGAATGTTCAACGATATTAACTCATAAATAAGACTCAGATGTCCAGTTCTCCAAACAGCGAGACCACAAAGCCATTCTTCAACTAATATTATGTACCAAGAGCTGTTATATGCAGATCTGCAGCCCTCTGGGTTCAAATCTGATACCGAATATTCTTGAATTTCATTACAGGTCCATATGTTTTATATACATGCCTCAATCCCTGTCCAGTCCACTACCACAACACTCAGCTAACAAAGAAGCCTTTCTACAGCCAGACCATCTCAAATCATATTCAGGATAAAAGTTTGCGTAAACATTATTAATGGTGTCCATTACACTTAAAATAGGGATGCTTCTCCCGGTTTATAAATTTGTCCGCATGTTGAACTGGACTGCAGCAGGACCGGAGTACGTTCGGACAGCGCGTACCTGTTGGGAGGATTGTTTTGCTTCTATTTGTGTTCTGGGTGGAAAGGGAGGTTTTCATTCCTATTTGACTTGTCGAAGG
Organism: Oreonectes daqikongensis; assembly: GCA_026939265.1. NCBI lineage: Eukaryota > Metazoa > Chordata > Actinopteri > Cypriniformes > Nemacheilidae > Oreonectes > Oreonectes daqikongensis. The sequence goes on along the minus strand of JAOTQM010000047.1, from coordinate 3,324,031 downwards.
CCAGGCAAAAGGTTTATTAGTTTTTCTGGTTGGATGTCAGTCTCTCAGGGTGGGGCATGCTGTTTGATGGACACTTTTATAGTCAGTATCGAGGTTTCTTAGTATACCAATGAGCAAAGAGTTCATCCAAAAATAAAAATTCATACATTTTTCGCCCTCATGTTGTTCAAAACCTGTATGTGACTCTTTTTTTTGTGTGAAAAATAAAGCAAGATATTTTGAGGAATGTCTCAGTGGTTTTGTGTTCATATAATGGAAGTCAATGGAGGTCAATGCTGTTTGTATACCAACGTTATCTTCTTTTGTGTTCTGCAGAAGAAAGTCGTACAGGTTTGAAATGACATGAGAGTGAAAAAATGATAAAAGAATTGTCATTATCCCTTTAATATACAAATACAACGCATGTTTAAAAAGTCTACAGCTCAACACACCGAAACCTTGCTTAGCTCTTCACTACCCAGAATCGCAGTCGCCCTTGGGGCGTCTATTATGCAAACCAAAATGTGTGACCCAAGACCCCAGACGGTCCTTCCTATGAGCTGGTAAAGACGCCCCAGAGCTCCTGAATTCAGCATCGTCCACACATGTGGCGTAGAACAGATCCAGCTGTCTGTGAGTGGAAGGGTTTGGTTGAAAACACTTTGTAGGTGTTAAGATAATAAACCAGGACTTATTCAGAGAATAAATGGCAACTGATGTTGTTTAAGAGACTTATGTGCTGAAGCCAGCAAGGCCTGTGGGCTTCAAAGTCTCCACGCGGCAGCTGAGTAAATACGTAGTAGGAAGTCAGGGGTCAAATAAAAGTGGGGTAGAAGGTGGGAAGTTTAGAAGATAGATGTAAATGTGGAGGTATCAATATTAATTAACTGGAATAAAGGCATTTACAGAGATCAAAGGAGTCTGATAACATCATTTATTATGACTGCAGGTATAAAGATGCCTTATTAGCGCTCTTGAGAGAGCAGGAGGTGAAAATATCCAGATATGAAGTACGTCAAGAAGGTTTGTGACAGCTTTAAGTGGCACGAGAGACAAAAACCAGCCGTGGTCGTGAAAACACAATCAGCAGTTAAAACAGTGATGATTACTAAAATAATATTCCTTCATATGACCCATCACATTCCTCGAAGAACATCTGCATTTCAGTGAGAAACTCCATTCCCTCCATTTTTATTGTTTAAGAGAGCCAGAACAAAAGCCAGAACAAATACTCTAGAGCTTTAAAATGCTTTACTAGTCCAATTCTGTCAACACTGTCAATGATGTGAATGTTGCACTAATTCGCCAAATCCAACAAGAAAAGAAGCCCCGGGGTATAAATCAAATAAGACCACTGCCGAGAGACCCCACACCAGATAATCTCAGAGGTAATCTCAATATGTTGCGTTCCTGCTCAAGAAAAATCAATTGTAGTTCCAGTCCGTTTGGTTTTATTAATCGGAAAAGACCTGCAGCGTAAATTCAAAGTGTGATTAATGACACCTACTTGTTCTTCATGCCTGAAGTATTACACTAATCTTTGCAAACAAGGACTCGCAAAAGTTAACTTTGAGAATTAAGGCCAGAGACAAATGGGAACATGAATGAGGTTTCAAACGCTCAGACCAAATGAGTGAGACTCCTGCTTTTCCAAATATTCTTTTAAATCCAGAGTAGATCAAAGATCTAGAAACTCTCCATAGACCACTTTGCAAAATGTAAACACTAGTCTGGCAGCACTTCCGGTATCATAAAAGAAAAATCTTATATATAAATATATAATTTAATCTTTAAGATATTCATAAAACATTTAGATTGGGTTATAAATGTGCTGTTGGTTGTATTTTGTTCAAACATTTGTGCAGTGTTCAAAAACTGAAACTGGACCATTGTTGCGTTGAAACAACGTTGGAAGAACGTTGAAACAGCAATGTTTACATCTTACGAAGTGGTCTATAATTTCTTTTCTCAGTAAAGTCACAAACTCAGAACTGCCAAACTACAGTCCATAATAAAAATCAGAGATCTCAAATATGTAGCTACTTCTACATTTCTTAAAACATCCACTTACAATTTCTTAAAAACATACAGCCGCGGAAATAATTAAGAGAGTGTTTCAAAGCATAATTTTGTATATTTCGTATTTCCGAATTTAGTATTTATAGGTAGGTGTTTAGTTAAAATTATCTTTCTTTTTTATTATGTGAACTACTAACTATATTTTTCACAAATTTCAAACAAAAATATTGTTTCTATTTGCATTTATTTGCAGAAAATGAGAACTAGAGAAACAGGTTAAAAAAAAGAAAAGATGCTCTGTATTTTTCAGACCTCAAATACTGCAAATAAAATAAGTTCATATTCACTTTTAAGCAATACAACATAAATATTTGTACATGTATTTAGGGAAAGTTAAAACAAAATATGTGATAACCTCAAAAACAGTTTTCATGTGTCTTGTCATTCTATCAGTCTTTCACATGCTGTTGGATGACTTTATGTCACTGTAATTCAAAAGATACTGGACTGGAGTGACCACAATACATCTAGAAATAAAACAAGGTTAACTTAAAAGAGACTGTAACAAGACCTCCATGAAGTGTCTTAAAACATTGAAAAGGCAACTTTTGAATAAAACTATATTTTTAGTATTTTACACCAATAGATTCCAATTTAGATCTTGCAAACTGGCTTGTGCCAGCTCTCAAAACTGGACACATGCAGACCTGCATTCGTGTGGGATTTCTCTGACCTATGAGAAAGCAGGAGGTTGGTGTTTACCTGCATCAGTGTTTACCAGGGAAAGTCCTCACTTTCCCCTGAGACGCATTGATCTGTTGTTGGGAAAGAGGTACTATCCACATGGGCTTTGAGCACAATAAGGTACTGGGTGTGTGATGTGCTATTGGTGTGTGTGCCCCTAACAAGGCCAGTGCCTTCGTAGACTCTACGGAAGTATTGGCGACTCCAGAACACTGACAGCAGGAGACAGGAAAAAACACAAATACAGGAACACACAGTATATCAGAGACAGAGAATAGACAGAGTGAGTAATAATAAGAGGATCACACGTCCACTAATCAGAGATGGAGGGGGGGGGGAAGAGAGAGAAGCTATATAGGGACAAACCTGGTAAGATCAAGAACAGATGGTCGAAGTCACAGTGTATGTGCGCATGCCAATGAGGATGCAGGTTCGAGTCTGCCCCATCAACTTCACGTCTCTCTTGATTTTACTACAATTGAAAAATAGAAAATACCTTTAAATAAACCTTTAAAGAACACATCAAGTAGGCTATATATTAGTCAATGATGTATTCATCGTATTGCAGTGTTAGCTAAAGCAAGTATCACTTTTGTCTTTTGGGTGAACTAGTCTATTAATCTGACACACATCCAAAGGTACACATCAAGAAATACATCATTAAATGCTAAACATCCTTACATACACAGCAACGATAAATTTAGAAATGCTAGTCACCACACAAACATGTGCACGTGTAAGAGCTGTGCACAGACCCACAGTTGCGCTTAACCTCTAGCACAATATGAGGACCACACAATGCATTTGTGTCATAATTTACAGTTGGCTGTGCAGACAGACCATCTATGAATAAACACTTGTTTCCAGGGCGGTATATTGTGCTAACAATATGTGTAGCAGGAATCCCCCAGGGTTTGGTACTCAGTCCTATGCAGTTCTTGTAATGGTTTATAACTGGCCCTCTGTGGGCTGTTTCTGTGTAGAGAAACCAGATCACTTACTTCCAGAGACCTGCTATCAGAGATTAGTCGCCAAACATAACACAAGAAATCAACTTATCGCCATAAAACATATTCACTTTAGATTACAGACATTTGAGAAATAGATTAAAAGATGGGGAAACAGAAACACATTGTCGTGTGTATTTCTGCATGCGTGTACAAAACAATCCGAGCCAGGCTGGGTGTATTCACTATGAACCCCCTGCTGGGACAGAGGCCCTGGCCAGAGCTATTTAGACATACAGCCCGATCCTTTTATTCAGCCTTGAGAACAAACCTGTGTTTACTATACATCTACTGAACGGAACAGCTCACACAAAAATGAAAATGTTATTTTTTTGCTCTCCCTCACTAACCTTACAAACTATTTTACGGTGCTTTTTTTGTCACTTATGTAGCTGTACAACAACTGACTCTATTCAATTTCTTTGTATGGAGAAAAAACAACAGAGACATTGTATTAAATGTCTCCTTTGTAGTTCCACGGAGAAGAAAAAGTATGGATTGGAAGGACATAAAGGGTTAGGCAAATTGGTAGTAAACTGACTATTCCTTTTCTAAAACAGATATGCAGATAAAATACAGTTTTCTGCAAACAAATGAGACAAACTGGCCATATAAGGGAGAATCAAATGGAAGTTTTGAGAAATATATGTATAAAAGAAGAAAAATAGCAAACGTTTATCCCTAAAAACTCCCAAGTGAAAATGCAGAAGATAGTTCAAAATGGAAATGATATAGGATCTCCAAAAGGCAAACTAACTGACATTTGGCATGTTTAACAATAATTCCCAAAACTATTTATTGTCTATTGTATGAGAATACATCGCTTTGCTCTTTTAGTGAAAATATTAATGCACAGAAATCTATTACCGGAAGAAACACTGGCACAGAAAATAGACACGAAGATTGTTATTTTCAAACACATCATTGTGTGTTTACCCACTTAACTACATTTTGGGACAAATTTGTACCCGAGAAGAGAGCAAACCCTGACAAATAAGAGAAAACCCTCCAATTGGGGACATCCACATTCATAAAAACACTATAAAAAATAATAAATAACTTTGTAAAACTGCATAGTTATTTAGGGTTATGGTGTTTATAAACAAATATGTATAAAAACAATAGAAATCTGGATAGGGATGTCCTCATTTGATAGATAAGTAAACATTATGTGTGTGTGTGTGTGTGTGTGTGTGTGTGTGTGTGTGTATGTCATCTTTGTGTTTGAGGTGAAATATTTATATTTACTTCTTTCAAAGTATAAACTTGCAGTTTAGATTTGATTCATTAACTGAGTCCTTCACTGATTCATGAATTGATTCAAAGCGTTCATAAGAGTCATTTGCTCACGAATCGGACTATACTGCTCGCGCTCTATTTATCTTTTCGTGACGTTGTCTATCAACATTATCTTGCGCTTATTTATGTCATCATGTTGTCAATAAATGCATACTGCAAACACACATTTAACAACTATGGTAGTTGAAGTTGTTTAAGCAATATCTGACCGCAACCGAAAAGCAGTGCACACCATGGGGAAAACAAGATAGAAACGCTAACGTTACTCCAAACATTTTACTACATGTCTGATGTTTTAACCAGTGTAACGTTTACCACCACGTTACAGCAACATCTTACCTTTCATCTATTCTCTTAAGAGAGTCAAACGACTTTGTTGAACTGTTGTCGGCCATGTTTGAAAACGAGGTAAACTGAAATACTCGATCCTGATTGGTTGGTGAATCGACTTATACAATATTTCAATTCGTTTTGTATATTTTTTATATAGGCTAAGTAAAATGAGCATAAATTGGTTTTTGGTACTTCTTGGCTGTTTTTAAGATTTGTAAAATGTAAGTCATTTATTTAATTTTGGAGTGGAATGTGACCAGATTCCGACAGACTTTGTGAGATGCACATGATAAAACTAATGATAAAACATTAGTTCCAGAATACTGAGCAATCTGAAATATTACATTAATGACAAATGGATGAAAACGTATTTAATCTATTGTTTCTAGAACTAATGTAAACCATCAATTTAACTGACATGAGTCTTCTATACAAGGCCTGAGGATAAAAGAGACTGCATGGGTAGAACAGGTGTCTAAAAACATTTTGTTTTTGTGGTATATTTTACTATATACTTATTGATTTATATTTATATACTGTAGTGCATCTGCTCATGCATGAAACCTGTCAGCGGGAGCCATAGTTTATAACCTGATCTACCCATGAGAGCCATTTGTTGGCTTGCATGTCACAAAACAATCTTTGTATCTTGAGGGAAACCATTTAAGAACCTTCCATTTCCCACCTGTGATTACAGGACTTGTATGTATTAAGTAAAGCAAACAATCTCTAAGCCCTTGAGCCAACGTAAATGTTTACAAATCCTTCAGATGTCCAGTACACATTATTAACTGCCTCTCAATCGTCCACTGTACAATGCAGGGTTGGTGTGACACATACCAAAGGCTCTTGCACCATTTAGTCACCGATTATTCATTGTTGGTCAGCTACGGGCTGCAGTTTCTTTGGTCCCCCCGAGGCCTCCAGTCTTTGCCTTTCACCTGTGTGTGGTAATGAGAGAACAAGCGAAGTCAGAGAAGAAATGCCAAACTGCAATCATTCTACATGCCTGCGTGATGTGAACACTTTCCTTTCTTTGTTACCAAACGGTTTCCTCCGCACAGCGCTAGGCATGTTTCTAATTCTAGAGACACAGCGTGATCCTGCCAACATGTGAGTTATAGTGCAGGTGACCGAAGACTCTTCTATTGAACTTCTGGAGATGAAGCTTTGCTGGATTTATCATCGCTGGGACTCATTCAGATGTTCAGTGCTGCACTACTGGAACCGCTGTTTACTGCACTGCTGTAAACTATTTATGGCATTTATTTACAATGCTATATAACCTTTTAGGAGATATTTTAAATTAAGCATCACTTTTAACTATTGCTCCAGTGCTGGCAGACATTAACACATTTGAACCCTTATTGAAAATTTTGAAGCATAACATTTTTCGGTATTTGTAAGGTACTGGAGATATATAAAAAAAAGTGCAGTGTGCTAGTATTTTTACACAGATCTAACTTATGATTCTACACTGTAAAAACTTTTTTTGGATTGTGGTCAGCTGAACTTAATTTAGTAAGTTAATCTAATGGTTTTGTCCAATCTTGTTGCGTTAACTTATCTCAACTTTTGGAAGTCAGTACAACTCAAAAAAATCCAATGCAAAAAAGAAACTTAAAAAGATGATTTTAAAAATTGCAGATTTTTTACAGTGTACCTGGAAAATAGATTTTAAAAAATCTCTTGGGATTGTCATTGTAAAAAAAACCTTTTTTTTTTACAGATTTTCAACATATAATGTAAAAAATACCCTGTAATTTTACTGAATTGTACTTTAGATATTTACTGTAATTTTTAAAATAGGTCAAAAAAGTCAATTGTACAAGAAAAATGGGGAAACAACAGGGAAAAACTGCCCCAGCAGCCAGAAAAAATACTTCTACAAACACATGTAATTTTACAGGGAAAACTGTAAAAGAAACAATGTATTTTACCGTTTACTTCTCCAAGAAAATGTCACTTTTTTACTGAATTTTTATATACTGTAGGTCACTTTATTGTCTTATTGTCTGGCAATTATTAGATTTTAATATTCTTGTACTTTTTGTAATGTCTGTACATGTGCACATTTTTAAAGTAAATGTATACTGTACCCTCTTAAAAATAAAGATGATTAAATGTATGATTTTGGTTCCACAAAGAACCATTCAGTCAAAGGTTCTTTAAACAACCATCTCTTTCTTACCTTTTTCCTTTATGGAACCATTTAGACAAAAAGATTCTTCCATGGCATCGTGAAGCATTGTGTATTGTAAAAAGTCTGTAAAAATACATTCAGGAAAGTTTGTCATTGTACAAATGACAATAAAGGACTTTTACTTTAGATTTTGTATTACAGAAACATTAATACAACACTCTAACAACCCGTTTAGAACATAGTTAGAGCAGATTTTGTCATATTGGCCCTAAGCAGAGATCATAATATGAAAGACAGTTGGGAGTGAGCATATGTGACTAGCACCTGGCTATTTTCTTGAGATTCTTTCAAACCAGTTATTTTTTATGCATGTCCTACTTGTTTGACCATTTACAGTATAAACACCAGATGTTGCAATATTCCCAAACCTTAACCGAGCCAAAGCCTTGTTTGCAGAAATGTTGACCGGCCACAGACCCGGATCACACCGTGGATTAAACTTCTTAATGAAGAGAGGTATTTGTACTGGCATGACCTGCAACTAACAAGAAATGGATGTGAATATAAGCAATGGCCTACATTCATTGAATAGGAAATGAATAACATGCTGTGCATATGCATTCACGTTCATATTTCATATGTGCATGCTCACATATTCATATAGAAGAAAAATAACATTTACATTTAAAATAGAGCATAACAACTACAATAAAAATGTACATAATTTACATGACATATAAACACTTTTATAACGTAAGTTCCGAGTGTTTTTCTGAGAGTGAATACTTCACTGATTTGTCACACTCTTGTTGATTATTTTCGTAAAACGCATTGGAGAAAACAAGGGGAAATCCTAACAGACAGGAAGGTTCCCCTTTTGTAAAATGAGACTTAAAGTTGTTGTGCCAAAAATATTCAAGTTAACACAATGCGAGGGCGAAATATCAGCATGACAAATTCGAGCCTCGCGGACTCGAGGAACGCAGGACAACAATTGATCATGATGATGTCACGACCGCTATTATCAACGTACGGTATACGTGTTCAGGAATTGAGCCTCTGCTAATGACTCTGGAGTCTAAAAAATGCTCGTAAACAATGGAGCTCGCATTGAATATGAAATAGCACAGCGGTGAAGTCAAGGCCAAAGAAATATTGTTGATGTTAGGAAGCTAGTCCCTATTAAACACAGAGGTGGGCGGTCATCGTGCGGTGCGTAAAGTAGAAGTCAAATTGGGAAGGCTCGAAGACATAAAAGAGCTATGAAAGTGCCAAAGGTCTTTTCAATACTCGGACGTATTGCTGAGGGAAAATGTCTTTGTTCTTTTGTTTAAGTGGAGAAGCTTGTCTGGTGGGCCGATCTATGGTGCCTGGTATTGTAACCTCATCTGTGGGTCACACATGCTTCATCAAACCTATGGCCACACCGGCCGCTCCCATATATTCTTATGAGCACATAAATTTCTCCTTAAATAAGGGGAAGTACTTAAGGTTGCTGTAAGCCTTGAGAGAACAAGACTTCCTGGCAGTGTATATTAATGATGATAAATGTTTCTGACTTTCTGCATCATATACAGTATGTATTGGGCCTTTGTCTTTCTTCAGCATAATGCAGTTCTTAGGACAGGATAATATTTTCTTTGGGGATTTGTGGTGAAAAGGGGAGTTCCTGTTATATGACAATGGAAATAACTAGATCTTTTTTTTTTAAGAAACTGTGTGAGTAGTGCTTGACAATGCAAACTCAAAGAGACATGACAACTTTTGCAATGCTCCTTGTATGGCCATTTAAATGTTATTTTTTGGAAATGTTTTATCAATTTTATCCAGAAGAAAAATCGTATACATTGATTTACTCCCACTTCTCAACAAGCCTGAACATATATTCATTTATCATTGATTTTAGGGGCTATGGTCTTGATTTTACTGACATCTACTGGTAAAACTGTATAAATTCACTGTATAAATGACTTTTTTCTGATGAACACAGAGAAACATATTTGGAAGAATGTTAGTAATTTACAGTTCCGGAACATCATTGACTACCATAGTAGGACAAATTTAATGGTAGTCAAAAGTGCCCCAGAATGGTTTGTTTTCCTAAATTCTTCAAAATATCTTATTTTGTGTTCAACAGAACAAAGGATGATGTTGCAGAACTGAAAATTGCTAACATTCTTACAAATATCTTTCTTTGTGTTTAACAGAACAAAGAAATGTATATATACAGGTTTGAAACAACCCGAGAGTGAGTAACTGATGACAATATTTTCATTTTTGGATGAACTCTCCCTTCAAGGCAAAGCAGACATATAAAGTATTTGAATTTTTTGTCACAAGTACATTTTTAATTATACATAGTTTACTTTGGAAAAATTGAACTTCCTTTCTCTTACTAGATTATAAAGCATAGGCCTATACCATACTTTTTTAAAAGTAAAATACTTGAGTAAAAGTCATTTGACTACATGTTACTAAATAAAAATATATATATTTATCAAGTGTTTTGAAGCCCAAAAAGTTGCTTTGACGTGATCATGACATTATTGGTTTGTAGCCTCTTTTGTCAAGATATTTTTGAATACATTTTCAAATTGCATAGGGCCTAGCAGAGTTAACTGTACTTAATGTGCATGAATTTGAACTTTTCTTGGCAGTGTGAATTTTGATACCAGGCTAATGAAATATGATGTTTGCTGTTCTTGCTGTCAGATGTTATTTGTCTTAAAACATGGGAACTTCACACCACTGTGAGAACAAGGCAGACGGGCTTATAGCAAAAATATCTGTATGAAACCACTTACAGAAGTGTGCCAAATGTTTTAACTAAAGTGGAGGTGTGTCATTTCACTCTTACTGTCATAGTTTATATCAATACTACTAGAATTGTACTAGAATTATTACAATAACGACTATTACAAATATAGCCTAATAATAATCTTAGTATGTATATTATTATTAATATATGTTTGCATTATTATTATTATTGTATACTATTAATCAATTGTGTTTTATTAATAGTAATACATGTTACAAATTTAATAATAATTGATTTAAGTTGTTATAATTTCATTTAATTAATAAAATAAATAAGTATAGTATTTTTATGTTATGTTATGCAATGTTATTGGTTTTACAATTCTGTAAAACTGTATCATAAACAAACAAAACATCCTCTAGTCTATACTATTATAATACTACAGCCATCTATATTTAGATAAATATGTAAAAATTACGATATGTAAACTAAATATAACTTATAATAAAACCTTATATAATATAATATGTTATATATATATATATATATATATATAAATAAAACAGCAAATAAAAAAGATTAGAAAGTAACTTTTAAATTGCGCGACACGTCATTGTACTTCCTGTTGAAAGCGTTTTGTAAACAAGCACACGTGATGTAGTCACACTACTGACCATAAACATCACAGATCAGGTAATATAAATGAGTTCTTACAGTTTTACATAGTAAAGAAAAGAGTATAATCCGAAAATAAAAACCTATTAATTCCATCAGAAATAATGTAAACAGAAATGCGGGCACATCGCTAAAACTTCTGTCAATGTCACTGAGGTTTATGACGCATACAACTTTTGTGTGTATTAACTGCATCTGCTGTTGCATTTTGTCTGCAATAAACATTGTTGTTGTAATATAATAATAGATAAGTTACGCAATGACAATTAATCTTAATATTATCACATGATGACAGAAGGCTCAGGGTTTGTACGTGTGTGTCTGATCGTAGTTGAGTCACATTTGGTTGTAACTGGCCACAGATCAGTTTTGCATGAGCTGACATCACATGTACAGTATGTTATTTGTTAACAGAGAAGAACCAGACAAACAACAGAAGTACATGATGGCTGCTGGTTCAGCTGAGACTTATGGAGGAGAGAACAATGTCACTGAGAATGATGAGGATATTCTCAGGTAATATAATTAATAGTGAAAAAGATCATCTGACCACATATCATATTGGAAAGTGAAGCATAAAGCAAAAACAATTTGGTGCAGCTTTAAAATCCTCTTTTTTTTATAGCCCTGATGACCTGTCAGAAGTGTTGGCTGCCGGGACAAAAGAGTCCCACGACAGAGCCGAGAACTCACCGTTTGTCAAGGACTTCCTGAGAGGTCGAATTAAAAGAGAACTTTTCAAGGTGAATCTGTTATTTTCTGAAAAAAAGAAGAAAAAGTATGACTTTAATAAAAGATCCTATGACTACATCATAACATGTCTGTTATCTAAACCACAGCTTGGCACAGTCGCGCTGTTCCACGTATATTCCGCCATTGAAGACGAGATCGAGAAGAACAAGGACCACCCCATGTTTGCTCCACTGTATTTCCCTTCCGAGCTGCACAGACGGGACGCCTTGGCTAAGGATTTGGAGTATCTCTACGGTGAAGACTGGGAGAGCAAGATCTCCTGTTCGGCGGCCACTCGGCCCTACGTAGACCGCATTCACAAAGTGGGCCGCGAAGACCCAGTTCTGCTAGTGGCGCACGCCTGGACCCGCTACATGGGTGACTTATCGGGAGGGCAGATTTTGAAGAAAGTAGCTCAGCGGGCGTTGAAACTGCCCTCAACTGGTGAAGGATCGAAATTTTATCACTTTGAAGGCATTCACAGCCCTACAGCCTTCAAGAGGCTGTACCGCAGCCGGATGAACGAGCTGGAAGTGGACGCTGAGACCAAAGAGAAGCTGGTAGATGAGGCTAACATGGTGTTTAAATTGAATTTGGATGTGAGTAGAAACACATTTAAGGTTAAGGTAAAAAAAATAATGTAGAGCAGATTCACTTTAACATTTTTTCTTTCCCATCAGGTATTCACTGAGCTCCAGGAGATTGGGAAAGACATTAAAGAGGAGGTGCAGGACATTGGGTTCCCAGCACATGGGCACATGGGAGGAGACATCAGTAAATGTCCCTACTATGCAGCACAAATGGGTAAGAAAGTTGTCACTTGTACTTTGTCACAAACGTCAAATGTAAACGTACGATGTATGTACATTTCTGTTCTCTGTCCAGCGATGAGCGGAAACACAAACTACGTGTGTCAGTACACCAAGATGTGGCTTCAACAATCCACAGTACAGGTGATGCTGGCCACATGGGTCGCTGCTCTCGCTGGATTGGCCGCCTGGTACCTCATGTGATCACATTAATCTGAAGTGAAGAAATAGAAACAGCTGGACTTCAAAGTAACCTCGCATTTATATTTGTTTTAATTGTTGTATTCGGATAAAGTGTTATCTAGTGAGTCCAGGTACACTTGCTAAGTGAAATGTGTATTTCTTTCTGTCTGTGGCCAGCATTTTAAATTAAACCAGCAAACAAATACATAACACAGGCAAAGAAATAACATGTAAGCCACATGCATAACAAGTGTGGCAAATGTATCTATGGTCCTATTTTGTGCAATCCTTAAAGGCCCAGTATTGTGTGCTATTCCTATTTTAGACATGTAAGAGAAAACACTGTGTAAATGTTATGTACCAAATAAAACAACATTACGAGGCAATAAATATTACCTACAAAATGTGAATGAGTCAATAATAGCATATGTAATATATATAACTGATCGTAGGCATATACCGCCACCTACTGTTTATTGTGGAAAAAGCATAAGTGGTACTAAACTATTTTGTATATATAAGTTTTGAGATTTGGGTGACACTGCTAATGTTGTTTTCTTCAGAAAAAAATCCAGACAGACCCGTTTCTGACCTTTTAACCAACAATTAAACACATAACACTAGCAGATTCAGTTCCTCCTAGGCATTTCATTTACACGGAGGCATACCATCAACATGTATTCCTGTAATTGTAAAATTCTATAATTATCTTCGGAAATATGTTTTTTTTGTATTTGAAGGTACATTCTGCATTTACGCTTGTCACAATTGATATGAAATACGCTTTTATTTGTCGATTTTTAACTTGAAAACAATATCCAGTGATGTCCGACATGACAAACCGAACCATTACTCCAAACTCCCAAACACCTTCTCAAAAGCATCTTTATCCACCACTCGTCCCAGTGTGGTGGAGAAGAACATTGTATCAGAACTGCTGTAGCGCTTGAAGCGAAGAATGGGTTCTCCTTTGGTATCACCGGCATCTCCCAGGGTCATCACATCTGACACGGGCAGGTATACGTCCCTCCTGTAGCCCCAGAATGTCAGGTGTGCCACCTTTAAGATGGTCTGCGTTGAATCCAGATACATCATGCCGACCACTCTCCTGACATAGTGGCTTATGGAATAAAGCATAATGCCAGCAAACACAGCTATGCCTGTGGTGTAAGTCAGTAGGGTAACTGAAGCTTGTCCCTGCAGGTACAGATAACACACAGTGGGCAGTAAGATGACAGTAATGCCCGTCTGAATGAGTTTGAGTCTTGAGAGAGCCCGCAGGCCTTTGATTGCTGGAAACGCATATATTAGTTTGTATTTTCTGGAGGCCAGATCAGAGCACAACGAAACAGGTTGGAGTTGCAATGTGCGCGTGAACGTGGAGGGTGACCGCCGGTGCGCGTGGCAAACCGGGCCGCTAGACTGCACGTGAGTATGTGAACTGAACCGGTTGAGTCCCGCATGATGATATCGACATCCAGTTAAAGAAAACCGAGTAATGCGGAATAAACGTGATGACATCATCTGAAAAAAGAGTAACCATGGCAACACAAGTCATATAGTTTAACTCACCATATTGGTCATATTATTTTAACAATGTAAAGACAGCGAACAACTACCACATGCTTGTCAAGGACAATCTATCAATAAACTGAGAACATTTGCTCACGTATTTTAGGCTCTTCGTTTGTAATACACAAACAAAAATAACACCCAACACAATTTTATAAAAAGTATTACAAATAATCGTTTGTGCTTTGATTTGTACCTCGCTCCCACAAGTTTACTTCTTCAGCGCATCGTTTCCTGTGAAGCTATGCATAAAGGAAAATAATAGTTTCAAAATAAAAGTCCCCTGTTCGGCAGATGTAGAAAAACATAAACCGTACTAAAAATATGTAATAGTAATAAAATGTTAGCGCATTGTAACAGTCGCTTTGGAGAAAAACGTTTACAGAATGCACAAAATGTAAATGTATTTTTGTAGTAAAAATAACTGTTGTAGCTATAGTAAAGTAGTACGTTTTCGGTCACAATTTACTGGAATGTGCGGTTACACAAATGTTTGAAAAACTACACAGTGTCTGAATTAATTTTAGCATTAATTAAATTAGTTATATACAGGGACTTTTATGTTAAATTGAGCTAATTCAACGCTGGCTTTATGTTTACTGCTGCTACCTTCAGCAAACAGTAAGAAAATATACTGGATACCTAGCGCTGTAGTACATGGAGCAAAACATAATAAATATTATATCTTTAATCACAGTTGACTGATGGAGAGTCATTCATAAATCCTGTTTTAGAGCTGTTACAACAAATGACTAAAAACTAAACATATGACAACAGTCTCGTAACGCTCCTAACGTTGAGCAATGCAGATGTCAACCGACCGCAGAGTCTCGTATCGATCGCATAGAAACGCGCTGATTCTTCGTGTTTATTGATCCCTGGTCGATTCGTTGGTCATAAGAGCGACTGGTTTTGGTTACTCAGTCAGTGTTCTCATCATGCTTCAGATTGGAGATGGACTCACACTCTTCTCGGTGGTCTTCGTCGTTGTTCTGCTGGGAACCAGGAGCGCCGTTTGGTCCTCGGTGCTCACGACCTCGCTTTACCTCTTCCTGGTAATGTTCCGGTTTCCCCAGGTCCCGTCCATCCGGGCCAGACAAGTGTTGCGGCCCGAGTCTAGAGTCACACCGAGCGGCGTGTCAGCGGTTGCGCACCGCGGCGGTGGACACGATGCCCCCGAGAACACCATAGCTTCCATACGTGCGGTAAAGACACTCTCTGCTGTTAAGCGTTCAAAACGGCATTATTGGGAATAACATGTATGAAATGTCAATTGACCTGAAAAGTATATCAATAAAGCAGGGTTGTGTTCTGAAAAAAGAGACATATTGTCTTTGTACAAAAAATAAAAAGGTAAATTAAATCTCACAGCTGTCAAAAACTTGCCAATAAAAATATTATAGGCTACTTTGACAAGATATTATTTTTTGGTATTTACCAATTTCCCTATTTTATTTGAATTTGTAGTTTTTTTATAACTAACAAACTTTTACAAAAATAAATCAAATGAGTTTCAAATGTCAAAAACTGGCCAGTGCTATAATATTTTATTTGTAAGATAATCTTTTTTGAGCATTTTCTCTTTTGACAAATTTTTTGGTATATGCCATATATAATTATAATAAAAGTTTCAGATAACACTAATATACTTTGACCAAAATAAAATAAAATAAATAATATAAAAAAATGATTTGTAGGCTATATAGTATTTTTATCAGCAAGATATTACTCTGAGCAATTTTGCTTATTGCATCATTTTTTATTTATGCCTTATTTTACAAGTTATTTTAAGTTACTGACATATAAAGAAATGACAAACTATAAAATTATCAATAACAATACAACACAAAACAATTCTGCATCTGTAAAAAAAAGCCTCGACAATGGCATAATGTTATATAAGATATTACTTAAGGTCTAATTGTCCATTTTAATTATCGTACATACCCTCCAATATTTTATGTTTATAGTAACTTTAAATTTGCTTAATTTATACACTAAACATAAGTATTTTACAATAATGGGGAATATTTTTGTGAAATTTGTTGACAAAACATAATTCTAACTCAATGTTGCTCCCGTCATCACAAGCTCATGATTTTCTTAACCACAGATGCACACACATCCACATTTCTTCTGTTGCATATTACTCAATGGTGACAGTGTAGCAATTGTTGCATTATTGTGGTTTTTCTTTTTATAATGGCTCATATTTGTAATTAAAAGGCCAGTGAGAATGGAGCCACAGGTGTGGAGCTGGATCTGGAGTTCACGGCTGATGGTGTTCCTATACTGATGCACGATGACACGGTGGACCGGACCACAAATGGATCAGGTCCACTCAGCAAGATGATCTTCTCTGAACTTCGCAAATTAGATGCCGCGGCCAAACATAGATTGAGGTTAGAGAGCGGGATAAATCGAAACTCAACTTTATTAAATAATTAAACAATATATACAATGTATATTGAACAAGCAGAGCTCTGTTTCTGGACTATACACAAGACCAGTTAAAGACAATGAGTGGTATGTTTTTGTTGGTTGCCCGACAGTGACCGTTTCCGGGGTGAGAAGATTCCTACGCTGCAGGAGGCCGTAGAAGAATGCATCAAACGCCAGCTGACCATCTACTTTGATGTCAAAGGTCACCCAGATGAGGTACCGCCGACTGTTTTTTAACATACATTACATCTTCAATATACGTGGCAGCATTCTGAAGATAATGACAACAACACAATGTCTGTGCATTTGTCATTGTTCTAGCTGGAATGCTAATTCTTCAATGTTGTCTGTCTGCAGGCGGCTGCAGCCCTGAAGGAGCTGTTTCGGAAATATCCAGTGCTCTACAACACAAGTATTGTCTGCTCATTTGAGCCCAAAGTCATCTATAGGGTAACATTTATTTACCTTCATCCATTGAGACAAATACTGTTTATGATAGTATTCGGATAAAGAGTATTGACAGAAGTATCTGTGTATAGATGAGGCAGGCCGATGCTGACGTGGTGACGGCATTAACCCATCGGCCGTGGAGCCTCAGTATGTTTGGCGACGGGACGCCGCGGTTCTCATCCGTATGGAAACACCACTGGATGCAGGCTCTGGATGTGCTCCTCGACTGGGCCCATCATCACCTGCTGTGGAACTTGTGCGGCGTCTCTGCGTTCCTGGTGCAGAAAAACTTCATCTCCCAGTGAGTATGAAAGTTGGCGCACGCTTCATTTGTCATTGAACGCTACAGAACAGATCGTAAAATAAATTCTGTGTACTCTCAGACACCGAAAAGCACAATTAGGTTTTTTTCGTAAGCATGTCATTTTACATTTAGATTAATCTGCGATATAAATCTTTAAATGTTATATCGTCATGAAGGTCATAGAGAACATGAGAGTGCCATGTTTATGGTTTGAATGACTCCACTTTGCTAAGCAGCTATTTATTTATTTTAAATGATAGATTTTAGCATTTTTCATTTAACAAATATCAGTGTGCACCGATAAAAAACAAACAACAGATGCATTTTGTTATTGTGTGGGTACAAACAACAAAAAATGCTCGTCTCAAATGACAATTTTCTGAGATCTTCAAAAGTCTTTGAAGGGGATAGGGCACAGGGACATCTACTGCTGGGACTCTTGTTTTACCATAGAAGTGAATCAGTGGCGCCATCTGTAGTGCTGGAGTGTGTGGTTCTGTGTTGTATAAATAAGTGTTCTTCCTCATGTGTTTGTGTTTGACTTTCTCAGGGACTATGTGAAGTACTGGGCTGACCGAGGGGTAGAGGTGGTGGCCTGGACAGTGAACACGGCGATGGAGAAACAATATTACCAGCAATTACTAAAGATCAACTACATCACTGACAGTCTCTTAGAGGACTGTGAACCTCATTACTAAAAAAATATACATTTACTTTTCAGGTCCTACAATAGCTGTTGTGTTTCAGTTTCTGTTTAAACTTGCCTGAATGGAATTAGTCATGAGATATTTAAACCAGTAAGTTTATACTATTCTAAAATTAGCATTTAATGAGAAACCATTCAGAGAGCTATATTCAAAATATTTCGAGAAAACTAGTAGTTGTAGAATTGTTTTAAATATTTTTCAAAGCATTAGTTATCTTTATACAAAGTCTAGGCATTTTATCACTCCAAATATCATAGTATGGACTTAAATTGACATGTGTAAGTAAAATGTATTTATTAAAGGGAGAGTTCACCCAAAAATGATTATGTCAACATTTACTCACTCCAGTTGTTCCAAATCTGTATAAATGTCTTTGTTTTGATAAACACCGAGAAAGATATTTGGAAGCATGCTTGTAACCAAATAGTTTTTGGCCACCATTGACTACCATAGTAGGAAAAATTACAATGGTGCCCCAGAGCTGTTTGCTTTACTACATTCTTCCGAATATCTTCTTTCGTATTCAATAGAAGAAATTTATTAAGAAATTTTGTCTACTATGGTAGTCAATGGTGACCAAGACTGTTTGATTATAAGCATTCTTCCAGATCTGAAGCAACTTAAAGGTGAGTACATGAGGACAGAATTTTCATTTTTGGGTGAACTGTTCCTTTAAGGCTGCATGCTGAAATGTATGATTTATGACAAATGTGATTTTACAGGGTAACAAAGTGCTTTCATTATGTGCAATTTACAACATGGGAGATGTAAATATTAATATTGCGTTAAATGTACTGTACATACACACCCACTCAGGGGAGCGAATTTATGAATATGCGCTATTGCATCATTTTGTTACATTACAATTCTTTCAATGACAAAAATTGATATTTTGTCAGGTATTTGGAGACAAAAGGGAGCCCTGGGTATGTTTTAGTCTTACTTAGCTTGTGAGAAACGGCATAAAAAATCGCTGCTGAGCTTCAGATACTGTAAATGTTATAGTAGATATAAGCAGCCTGTGCTCATTTAAAATCAAGAGGTTACATCCAAAAGAAAGTGCAATTTTTGACGGTCTTAATGTAAGAAGTGGTTATAGCAAAAAATTTTAAGCAATAACACTCATAGGTTCATCCTGACCTGAGGTCAGTTCTCAGGCAGCTACCCATTGAAAACGTTATGTAGGACATACAAAATCGTTGAAAAGACTTGTGTTAAACAGCGTTTTAAAATAAAGAATTTAAGAGAATAAAATTAGTAATTGTCATTTTGTCACTGTAGTTGCGTTAAAGGCCTGAAAGCATTGCCATCGATTGTACGGCGTGGTGCAACATTTTAAAACGGTTTTACTCTTTTCTTGACCCATTTAATCCAATCATATGGCTTTAGGTTGTGAGAAGTGTAATTTCAGACAACTGTTAACAACAGATTAGTCAGATTAACACAACCATTCAGCACCGTTAACGTGCGCACGTCTGGGTCCCACGTGCTGCGTGAAGCGCCTCGTAGCTGCGCACATGACGCAGCCCGATCTTAATTTACTCATTTTTATCGTGCATGTCACTAAATTCTGTGCTTGTCTTAAACATCAACACGATGTTTAGATTGTCCACACAGCCCGTTTGATGCAATCTCGCGCGGTGGTTGGCGTCCACAAGGTGAGTAGGTGAAAGGTGACCCCAGTGCTACGTCTCGGGGGCGTGACGTGACGTCACCGACGACTTTGATTGGCGTGCGTACTGGAGGTCTGGGGTTTTACAGTACAGACCAGACTCAACCGGAGACCTAGAAAGTTTCTCAGCAAAGGGACACCACCGACACTGCGACTCGAGACGCATCGCGAGATTGAATTAGGGTCACAGGCGCTGTTAACCTTGAGTGACCTTACGCTTGCTGCAAGTAAACATACGGCGCTTAAAGACGGTCACATGCTGTGTGCAAGCAAGCACTAAACGTCAGATTTGCGACGCTGAGACGGACCGGTTATTTCCACGGTGGCTGCGTCAAAAGAGCTCCACTCTGAAGGGGGATCGCGTGACGTTTTCTGCTGTGCGTATCATCGTGACATTCGCGTTGACCGATCCGTAGACCTCGCGTGGACCGACGACAGACGCATCTATCGTGCAGCAGGGGTTCACCAGAAACCGTCTTTCACATGATGTACACAATAACAAGAGGTCCCAGCAAACTTGTTACACAACGCAGAACAGGTATAGTCCGAGAACGCAAGCACATGATTTCACACACGGTCCACGATAGCCATTTGTTTTAAACACCACGGTCATATTTGACTGTCTGATTCGTGCAATTGACGTTCATTTAACACTATTAGTGCTGATCTTATGTAACAAACCATATGCATAACGACCCATTTGATATTGATTTGGAGATGCAAACTTGAAAAGAGGTGCTTATTTAAAACGTATGTATTTATATTATTTTGCAGGCCCCACGCAACAGATTGAAAATAAAGCAAACGACCTGAAACCGAAGCAAAGCCACTGGTTTGCATCGGAGTAAGTAACAAACTTTGTATGTTTGTCATGTTTTAAGCACGCAACTTCGTGCTCGTGCGGTTATATTTGATCTCCTCGTGTGTTGTGAGTGTGTGACTAGTATAAAACTTACCAACATTGTCATTTCACTTTTACAAACGTCTCGCACTCGTTTACCAGACTTCAAACTAGCAGTTTAACTTCATCTATAAACAAGGACGTTGCATATTTACACCTTTACCAAAGTCCGTGTGACCTTGCAACTGGAGCGCGTGCGCGCAATTTCGGTGTGTTTGAAGTGCGCGTGGGAATCGTGTTGTAAAACGCGTATATTTCCATTCATGTTAACATTTAGCAACTATGTTAACCCATATGCTCACCACCCCCTATATATTCCCGCAAGGACGTTATGAAGCACCGCGCGCTGCTTCTGAGGTTATAGTCGCGCTACATCTGACGACAGCGTTTGTGTCCGTCATTGTACGCTGGAATATTTTCATTCATATCGTTTGATTTTATGACGTGCATATGTTTATAAAGTCAGCAACTGGGGGTTCATAACGTGTCTCGGTCACTATAGAAACGACGTTGTGTAAGGAAGCATTCTCTTAAAGGGATAGTTGAGCAAAAATGAACACCGCGTATACTCACCTCGTGTAGTTTTTTTCTTCCGTGAAGCACAACACGGGAAATATTGTAGAATTGGAGACTATTTTTGATATAGTAAAAGTGAACGGGGACTGTATTGTCAAGCTCTGAAATTTAAGTCAAATTTAAGTAATTTTCTTATCTTTGAATGCGTTGCGTCAGGTCTCGTTAAAGTGACATTTGTCAGTGACGTCAAATCTGACGTGATACGTAACGGTGTTTACCTTGGGTAGATTAAAGTAAATAAATTGTAGATTTTTTACTCTCATAGAAAGCTTCAAAGACTTGAAATAGTGTTTCTGTAGCTATGTTAATTTTGTAAGCAGTGGGAAAAAAAAAGAAAAAAATTAAATAAAGAGAATTTAATACTTTGATTGTACTGTATTGTATCACACAAGTTTATGTAAAAAAAAGCACCTTCTCAAGATTTTTCCTTTCTCTTTCAGATTAAACAATGTTATTGTGTATGCCATCTAATATCTCTCTCATTGTGTAGTTCCCCTGCGCCCAAGATTGTATTTCATCGGCTGAACGGAAAGCACTACCACAGATCAACCTCTCCAAAAGCTGACAGCACGACTGAAGGATTTAGCCCGGCACACGAGGAAAACGTTCGATTTGTTTATGAGAGTGAGTTATTTTTCCAGAGCGTATGCGTTGGATTGTCCTATTAAAAGCAGCAGGCGGTAGATCCAAGGTGAGAAGTTTCGAGATCAATTGACCCGGGCTGACACAGGTCAGGTTTTATCTAGTCCGTGTACGTCTGCCTTGACCAATAAGACCTTGAGAGGGGATCAGGGTTGGGCCTGGAAGTTGTTGCTGTGACCTTGCTGAACTTTGGGAAAGCAGCTGGATTCAAGGCTGTTCAGGAACTAACACACATTCTAGTCTTTTCTATGCTTGAGGGCACAATTTTGTCAAGTGTTTTTACTAGGGCTGTCAAACGATTAATCGCATCCAGAATAAAAGTTTGTGTTTACATAATATATGTCTGTGTACTGTGCATATACATTTTGTATTTATAAGAACAAACCCATACATATACATATAAAAATGTATAAACATTGAAATATATTTCAAGTATTGGTAAATATAAATAAATACATCTAAATATTTCCTAAATATATATATAGGCTTACATGTATGTGTTTGTGTTCATGAATACAAAATGAATATGCACAGTAACACACACTTTTATTCTGAATGCGATTAATCTTCTGATAGCCCTAGTTTTTACACAAAGTAACCATTTAGGTTATAGTGTCTTATTTGACTCAAGTTTAGACGGTTACAAATGTACTTTGGGCCTAGTTAGTTCACCAGAGTTTGAAAGCAGGGCAGTTCTTATCTTTAAAAGGAGGGTGTTTGTCTCCAGGCCAGACTCCACCTCTCCACAGGCTGATGCAACTGCCCCTCAAGGGCAGTTTTCATGTACTTTGGTACAATGAGAGGCTATTCAACAGACTTAATGCTGCCTGATGTTGTATTCAGTCAAATGAAAAGTTGGCTTAATCCTGAAACCGGTTTGTTCAGTGTTGAGATCAAAAATAACAAGGGCTTTTACACATTGCAATATATTGTTATACTTGCTAATCCGGACATTTAATTTTCTCACTTTTTTTGTTTTACAAATTCAGACCATTTTGTCTTTCAACATTTTAAGATTCATATTTCTATGATTTTAATGCCTATGTGCAAGTGCTATGTCTACATTATATGTACTTTATAAATATGTTTTTATTTTCAGCCTGGCAGCAGGTTGAACAGAAGCTGGGAGAGGGATCCCAACCGGAGACAAGGAAAGGTCCGGTGCAGTACGCGGAGAGAAGCCCCAATCCCAGCATGAAAAGTAAGTCGATGCGTTTTTTTATATTTATGAGGACTTTAAATTGCAGATTTGTTCACTTACAGCTTTAATAGGTCTACATCATAAGGGAACATTTTAAAATAATAGTTCACCCAAAAAAGTTTACATGGTTTACAGTCATGAGAGCACAAGCGTAAACACATAAATTCAGTTTGTTTCGTCCTTTCCACCTACATTATTTTTTGTCTTTTTTTTTTAGATTTTGTACCTATTGATCTTGAGGAGTGGTGGGCGCAGCGTTTCCTCGCCAACCTGTCATGACAGGTGCATGATGGGGCACGAGGAGATGTGGCTGATCGGTCTTGACTGAAGCAGGGTGAGGGAGGGCAGATGCAGTCTGACTCTCTTCATGAGCCGATGTGTTTGTCAGGAGGTTTAGGGGTCGTACGATGCACTCTTTGAGTTCTGCCTCTCCATTTGAACTCTGTCTGCAAGGCTGGACCTCAACTCGCTCACTCCCTCATGCACACAGAAGATGATCAGAGATTTTACTTCTGCTTTTCTGTCTTTGTTAGAATGTCGTGCGCTGAGATGAGATGTCTGTTTTTCTTCACAGATCTTTGCAAAAAAAGTGATGTTATAAAACCAACAAAAAAAAAATACAGAATCTTTTTGAAAGTATTTGTGTTTTGTGCTTTTATTTGACACCACAGATAATAATCCTACAGTATTTCTTTGAGGTATGTGCTGGTTAGAGAAACTTTATGACTTATGTCATTTGCAAAGTATATAAAAACAATGTTTAAAAATGTCTTTTATTAACATTATCTATACATTAAATTTCAATAAATCTTAAATATATTTTCATTTCAAATATCATAGTCAACAAATAAAACAAAAACATGTAAGTTGAGAGAAGTTATAGCACTTGAAAGTTGAAAATCTCAACAGAATTCATTCAATTATGTCATTTTTCCACGTTTACTCAAAGGAACCTGTCAGCTATTTTTTTTTACCCAATAATACTTTACCAAGTTTACCTCATGCAACACTTCCATGGGGCTTTGCTGTTTTCTTCCTTCCCCTGCCGGCTGCATCTCCAGGCCCACTGGGAACAACTTTACGTCTCTGTTTCCTGCGTAAAGAAGTGTTTTGGCCCTGTTTTGCCGTACTGAACGTAATACACTGCGAGTCCAAAAAATCTAGCAGCTTGGCAGCACCCAACCTGATGCCCGCTGCTTTCAAGCTGGCCTGCAGCTCAGCCAGCGGAAGAGGCTGGTACTGCAGCACCCGTCCATACAGTTTCGGATCGGACAAGATAAACCGTCGAACTGCGAGAAGTTTGTCCTTCTCACGCACAACAGCCTGAGACATTGTGACTCCCTCATTGTCAGAATCCTCGTCTTCAGACACGCACAGCTCCGGATTTGACCTGGAAAGGAAAACAGAGTTGACAATGCACTGAACGTAATAGATGAACTCCTAGCATAAGCTTGGTCACGTTCTCAAAAGACCAATGCTTCATTTTTAAAAACCTTGCAGGAGTTAGCTTTTAATCTTGTGGTTTGTGAGGTGCTGTACCTGTCTGACTCTGCAGCGGATGAGGTGGTGGAGTTCTGCGAAGCTGATAAAAGCTCATCTTCATCACTGGGTTGCAGTTTAGCTGGGGAGACAGCAGGGGGCGCTGTAGGCTGCTTAAAGGGGAGTTGTGCAGGCTGGGATTTGGAGGCATGCAGGGGGTGTCGGGAGGGACAGGTCTCTTCTTCAGATTCAGAGCTCTGCAGCTGGTGTGTGTACTGATGGATCTCTTTCAGCTTCAGAACCATCTGCTTCTTGGGCAGAGGACGCACACCAAACCTGGCGAAAAAAGTTAATGCATGCATGGGTTGCTTTAGGTTAAAACATGTACAAACCAACACATTTGCATTTGTCTGTAATTTGCATTTGAAATAATTTATGACTAATATGTGGACTGTATACTGAATGTTTGAACGATTAAACTGAACTGGATTTCATCCACAATGGGAAAAAACTGCTATAATACAGTCAATTCAACAAACTACTCACCTGTTGAGTTTGTTTTTCAGTTCAGGTGTGTCCATGTCAGAGAAGCCTGGCATTGGAGTGATGGGTACCAAAGGTCCTTCATTTCTATTTCGACAAGCCACTGCAATAAAAAGGATTCATTACAATAATACCCAGCAACTTAATATAAATATCATAGAAGACTAATAATAAAGAAAACAGTAAGGGTGGGTTACACCAACAGGCTTAAATCTCAATTAATCTCAATTAATTGATTCCAAAATAAATGTTTGTTTATATAATATGTGTGTTGACATACTATATGTCACTTATTCTCACACCTGGGGTTTTAAGTTCAGCGACTCTCTTCGCAGAAGGTGGCGCTAATCTCTGAGAAAGCGGAAGTGGTTCGCCCTCTTTCTCCTCCCAGTCATCCCACATGTCAGGATCAGGTAAGCTGTGGTTAAATGGACCTGGTGATGGCTCTGGGGTTTTGATATGAGCTCCAGCTGCAGGAGGCGTAATGTGTAGGCTTGCCACATGTCTCTTACTCTCATTACCCGGTGGGCTGACTGTACCTTCACTGCTGTTAAGTCTTAAACTAAAGCAAGCCTTTTGGCTTCCCACCCCTGCATCCAAACCCCACGAGTCATCGAATGCTATAGGAGGCTCATCCAGTCCACAAAAACTAGCTTGGGGAGAGTTCTCTGCGACATCTATCACTTCTTCAACATTGTGGTTTTGATCCTCTTCCATTTGTTCTTGCGCCTCATCCTGGTTCACTCTTGACTTTTCAGGAAGATGATAGCTTGGAGAGTTTGGTGGGGGATTGAAGGACACATGTTGAAGAGAACTATTATTTGTTTTCCTCTCTGGTGTTTTACTAGGAGATGGAGAACTTTCAGAATGACTGAGTTGTAAAGACAGCAAACCTTGTTTCCCCTGACTGACAGACATGGTTTGCCTTTGTAGGGAAGAGCCTAAATGAAGCGGGGTGCTACTGGAGGGCTGCGGGACACTTTGGGTCGGATGTCCATTAATAAACCCAGCGTGGGATCCATCAGAGAGTCGTTTAGATGGGATCTGGGACAGTCTGAGATGGTGAAGTGGCGTATGGTAACCTGGAGAGTGTTTCGCATCAGCGCTAAAACGTTCTTTGGTGGGACTCTGATCAGAATCAAGTGGACAGTTGCTTTGTCGTTTGGATGAGGGTTCTGGATTTTCTCCAGGGAAGATGTTGTTTGTGGCGGATTTTGAGATGTCAAAACCAGTAGAAGATGATGATGATGATGAAGACTTGGGAAAAAGCTGGGTTCGGCGCATACTGACGCAGGTGTTAGTAGAGCTATATCGTGTGACCGGTACCGGAGTGGCTGGAATTAACCAGGAAACTTCGGCAGAGCCGTCAAACACACTTTGGTTTGCATCGCATAGGCTGCGATGCTCTGATTGGTCAAATTTGACAGGTTCTGTATCAGTGTTCACCTGTTTGCCGATATGGCTTTGAGATGCAGATGCGAAACTGTTCTGTGTACCGAGTTTACTCTCGCAAACATGGCTTTTGGATTTAAAAGAGGGTTCTGAGAGGGAGTTGGAAGATAAGTGAGGGCTCAGACCACGTTCCTTAGGAGGAGGTTTAGGGATAGCAGCAATGCGGTCGATATCCACATCCATTTCATCACCTGAATCTGAGAGTACAATAAGCTCAACTTGTTTGTTGTGTGATTCTTGTGGAGAGGGAGGGATTCTTTGACAGCTTTTCTCTGACTGATCCATATAGTCACTTTTATCTGGACCAGGAGACACACCAGGCACAGGAAACGAAGACTCGTCTGACACTCCAGAGCTTAGCGGAGGGCTTATAGACAGGTCGATGACCTCACTGACGCACGATGGGCGAAATACAGGTGTTTTTCTCTGCAGTGTATGTGATGACTTGTAATGTTGCTGGCAGGATGCTGGAGTCTGGGAAGGTTCTGTGTATTCCCCCACGGATTGAGAAAACAATCGGTTGTAACTCTTGTCTAGACTGGCATCTAGGTTTTTGTTTTCAGGTGCATCTGAGTCTGAAAGCAAAGAAACTTTAGGTTTCTCTGTGTCTGGATTCTGGTTTTGATAAATCTCCGTGGAACTTGTTACCATGGCAGCTTCTGTCCCATCCATGTCTTTGTTACTATGGAAACTGGTGACAGACTTCTCAAAACGGGATTCTGTCTCGTTTTCCACAATCTCCTTTTCATTTCCGATAAATTTGTTTGCATCCCCCTCGTCTTCCTCGGTCTCCGTTGCAGTTTCCAACATCGTCTCAGTTTTTCTTTGAGTTGCAGCGAACTCGTAGATCTCATCCAACTCCTCCTCGTCCACCCTGTCTTCTTTAAACTCTCGGTCTACTCTATCTGCCTCCTCTTCCATATCTCTCTCCTCTCCTGCATTCTCCTTAAATTCATTCTCTCCTTCACTGTCCTCATGCTGCCACATTGACTGGAGGAGCTCCAGGAAGTTGCTCTCTGCCAAGTTTTGCTCTTCTTGCTCTCTGAGATGAAGCTCCTGAGCTGGCAACATGTTGTTGGATTGTCCTCCCGGGTCTTCCTCGCTGCTTCCAGAATATTCCTCGCATTGCTGCTGCAGCTCAGCCAAACAAAACCTGACAAACACACACATTTGCTATTCACTATTAAAATGTAACTGTGCAAGAAATTAGGTGGAATTTACAAAATAAAAGTAACCCAAAAAGACAGAGCAAGATATTATATTTGATTAAATCTTTTTTTTTTTTGGAATAACGTTGCATTGTTTACAATAAGACCGGAGACATGTATGAGGAATGTAACAGGGTCGATACTGATTTTAAGTTCACTTTTATGTTATGTTAAGCATCCAAGTTCACTTAATAAAATGGTTTAAGAAAAGTAGAAAATAACCAAAGATCATACTTGATACTGACCTATCGGCAAGCTGTTGTACATGAGATAGTAGCGTGCAAGTGAGAGGACAGCGAGCAGTGTAAAGGTACTGCAGGAGGGCCAACACTGCCGCTGCAGGTACATCGCCCAACAACACCCTTTGAGAAACGGGCATACCCTCCTCTTGAACTCCAAAACCAGAGTCATGAACCTACAAACCCATGCACACAACAGCAATATACAGGTATATTTAACTAGGCTAACTTCAAAAATGTGCTTAACTGTTATTACAATAATCTGTGTTTTTGTGGGGGTGAAAACTTACTTTGCATTGAATGGTTATTTGGTCAAAGTAGAAAGTCACTAACCATGTTGGCCAGCAGGGGGCATCGGGCATACAGCATAAACGAGTGAGTGAAGAAGACGTCTCCACTGTCCACCTGTAACTGCACATCGCTCAGCTGAGGGTTGTTCACCATACTGCTTAGATCTGACGTGAGCTTTGAAACTGATACCTGCAAAAATACATCAGGACTCTTTAATCATATTTAATGTGGTGTTTAGAGGGCGAAGTGTAAACTGAATACTTACCGATGCTGTCTTGAGGGTCTTCTTGTCATTCGTCTCTGAAACAAAACCACTTGAGGGAAATTCATTCACAGCATCGTCCTTATCTAAAGAACATGGGACAACTTTAAAGAAGAATTTGGATCTACGTGGGGTCCAAATAGTCTGTTGTAGGACTTCTTGTTCATACAAGATTCTCACCTGTAGCTGTGTTCGTGGTGCATCCATACTGGGTGAGTGTCATGCCTTCCTCTGCCAGCTCCATCAGGTCCTGCAGGGCCTGGGTGCCCGGTGTACCCGAGCAGGGCGTGAGAGGAGACGGGGTTGACCGCTGTTGCGCCGGGATCTGTTCCGGACACTTTTCCTGTGCAGTTTCTGTGGTCGGTGCTGGAGGTTTCTTAACTGGAGTTACTTCAAGATTCTTTTCCTTCTAGATTAACATAAAATCAAGACAAAATAAACTGCATTGTTACATTTCTGAGTATTAGAAAATATTTAAAAATTGTGTCAAAATTTGTGTTCGTCAATGTCTCACCTCAGGAGCGATCAATGGCTCTATAAAGTCTCTGAGTTCAGATGTGTAGAACTCTAAAACTGAGTCTGGTCCTCCTCCATGAAGAGCACTTTTGAGCCAGAGGGGAGCTTGAGAACTGGTAGGGAGGGTGGAGGGGGACAGGGTGGGTGTTGGAGGAGAGGGGGATCTCGAACGGAGTAGAAGAGAGGAGACACGCTCCTGTAGACGGTTCATCACTGTCCGAGGGTCCTGAATGAGAAGCAGGGGTGGCTGGACAGGAGACGTTCCCTTTCTTTTTTTTCCACGACCCTTACCTGAAAGAGAGCAGGACAAGTGTGCTATAGTGGCTACATGAGGTAATAACATGCAACTGTATATCTAATGGATTTGTTCGCTTGCTTAATCTTCTGCCAAGCAAATGTCACTTAAAAAATAAGCTATCATTATGTGTGTTGAACAAAGAGCGCCAGATGTTTAAATGTAATACTCAGGGCTAACAGAACAGAAGATGTGCTTACCTGCACCAGGTTTCCATTGTAACACAGGACCATGTACCTCTCTCTCCTCCTCCATCTCTCGTTCCTTTTCTCTCTCTTGCTCTAGTAGAGAGCGAGACAGAGCCAGCGCCACCATTGTGTCCTCGTCTAATGGCTGGCCCTTCCTTCTAGATTTCTTCTTTGCAGGGACACCGTTCCTTCTCTTTGTACGCCTGGCAGAACATCCGTACATGTTAAAACCTTTGATGCTAAATAAACATTGTATAAAGGCATCATTTATCCTAGTAAGTGGTAGCGAAAAGCTTGATGGTCGACTCACGACTGGTCTGTTGATGCGTCATCCACAGTCTCGGCAGCCTGCCTCCGCAAAGCCTGGAGCAGATCATTGGGCGACACACCCATATTGGTCGAGCATCGCTTCAGGTGAACAGACCGACTCTTTTCTGACTTGAAACTCTTTCCACATATGGGGCATTCTGGGACATGTGGATGAGAATGATGGGATGTGGAGGGAGCGCTGACCTCACCTGCATCCAGACATCTGTACAGCAGGAAAGGAATTCATTTTAATTGGTCACAAAAAGAGGATTTTTAACCTGACTGGCTTTCTCTTCACTGCTGATATGAGGAATGCTGTAACATTTTAAGCATCTAGACTTAAGTTATTGTCTGAAGAATTATGAAACACATCCCTAACCATATCTGAGCCCAGAATATTACAGAGATGTAGGGTGCAAACCACAGCCTAGCAATTACATGAAGGTGTGATAAGAAACTTAACAGTCTTGGTAACCACAATGCATTTTTCTTATAGAAAAAGTGACTTTATTTTGTTGCTAAGTAAGGGATAATGTACAGGCAGCTGGTTGTTATTGCAGAATTAAGCCCCGACGGTGTGATCAGGGGCTTATTTCGCGATAACAGCCGGCTGCTTGTACATTATCAAGCTTATTACATGGCTACCTGCCACATGAGAAAAAAACTGGACATGAAATGTGAATTTAAAATATATTATTAGCTCATTTTTACAGCAAGGAAAAGCCATTTACTTTCCGTTTTAAGGTAAGAAATGACATTCAAATGTCAAGAACAGGCAATTTGGTTTAATCATTTGTTAATATAATGTCATAAATGTTATTAAAAGACATATTTATAAAAGACATTTATTTTTTGTGTAATATTAAACTGTACCTGTCAAAATGATTTGCAGCATCCGGGTTACGTGTGTTATTCGTTTTGAGCGGTTGTTATCGGGGAATAACGAACCTCCAAATGTCGCGACTGGCCAATCAGAATCAAGCATTTAAGCATATATAATAATATAGGAATAACGCACCTGTTAATGTGCTGAGTGCGTAGCTGGGGGCTCATGGCTGACAGATCCTTCTGACAGAGCTGGCAGAAGAACAAACCTCCATCATCCACATCAGTCCGAGACTCAGAATCCAACTCCTCCTGAAGCTGAAGAGCCAGAGCTTCATCGCTGCTCACATCCTCTGTGAGATCAGACACACATACACACTTTTTGGATGTGTCTTAGGAACGTAATGCCTGTTGTTATATATGTTGTTGTTGTTTTTTATATCAAACCTGTGTGTTGGATCTCTACAGCATTGCTTCCATCAGATTGTGCAGTTGTGGGCTGGTCGGTGTCTGCATGCAGGAATCTCTTTGGACTGGCTCTCTTAAACTGTTGCATCCTGCGGATCACTACATCCTTCACCTTCATCGGTTCTGGTACAGCAGGGGCGGGTTGGGAAACATCACCAGGCTGAGTCCCATCATTGGGGTTACTCTTGATTTCAGTCTTAATGTCCTTAGTCTTCTTTCTCCTCTTAGGAGGGTTTCTACGTGGAGAGGATGGCTCTTCATCCCTGGCTGCTGGTTTCTTCTCATCACCTGATCCTCCAGCTTTATTTCGTCTAACTCGTTTCAGGAGACGAGAGCAGAGGTCGGTAAAGTCCAGATCTGAATCGTCCATGATGAATCAATAATACACATGATCTATCACAAATGCGAGTTTAATCGATACTAGACCATTTATTGTAGTGTAAGGCCGAGGATTATTTGTATGTAACCGAGTAATTTACATCGTGTGCTCTTTGTTTACCAATTATCGTTCGCATCACTTGAAATCCATTAGCAAGTTCGATTAGCATTATATCTACTTGACTACAGTACGTCGGCACGAAGCACTTCGTTTTATATCGATCATATATATATATTTAAAAAAAATGTTTTATGTCACAAATACGATTTTTATTGTAAAATTTCTGCAGCAACAGATCAATGTTCAAAATGCAGCCCCGCAACCGCCGCTGTGTACTTCCGGTGACGTACAGCACGGGGTGACGTGACGTGACGTAGATTGCGAAACACATTCGTGTCATGTGACTTTACTTACGAAATAAACAAAATCGCAAAACAACATTCTAAATCACATCGAATGTGCATAAATTACTGATTTCTACTCGCTGTGTTGCATTTTGTGTGAGTTGTTGGTTTATTTTAACAAGTTTTGTGAGCAAACCGAAAAACTGTACAATGTTAACTTCTGCACAAGCTGAGCAGCGTATGACATCATAGTACGAATCTCTCTCTCGCGGTACTTTGTACTGCGCAGCATTATACGTGGGCTTTATCGTGTTAGCAGTATACAAAAATAGATCAATGTTATATTTATATATTTTTCTTTTATAACAGAATGAAGACACATGCTTTTGATCTGTTGCACACAGTTTATTTTAACAATATGGTATATAAGTAAGAAATACGTTTTTTCAACCAGTTTATACAGTGATTCCATTCTCTCTTCCTTATATTTATAGTATTTTGCTTAATAACTTGCATGATTTACATTAAAGGAAAAAGTTGAGCCCCTGTTCAAGTTTGTGTTAGAGGAATGAGGGTCAATAGCTGAACTCATTCGGTGTTCCAACAAGCAGTCAACCAGCAATCGCCCATTCTCTCCCGCTCAGCTTAGGGGCCCCTTTCTTCCTCCATCTCTCTCTTTCTCTAGCTCTCTTTATATTTATATATCTGTATGACAAAATTAGGACAAAAAGCAACGATTTTTCTACATCTGCAAGACAGAACCTCTGAATTCGGGCCAGTGAGATGATGTAAATGTGTACATGTCCTCTTGGGGTCGGTATAGTATTGAACAATGCATGTGTTGAGTGTCTACATACATGCGTATGCACAGTTCCTATCGATACAAACAAACAGATCTCCTCATACAAACTTCACAATGAGGAAAGGAGGTGATGCCTCCGAATGCATGTTTGGAAAAACGGTACAACACTAGAATACAATCGTCAGGAAGTATGACAGACAGAGCAGAGAAACCCTGATCCAAATTCCCAGACAAATTATTTTACAGTCTTCCAACACAAAAGTGTTGTAAAGTTAGATAAGGTATAAAATAAAAGGTATGAATAATATGAATTTTCTTTTTTAAAAAAAGGCTTGAAACCAGAACCGCCCCCGAAACCAAAACATACCGTTGACCGCACACGGGTCTAAACTGAACAAAAAATATATTCTTTGCGATTTATATTTCTTTTAAACAACATTTTTCATATCCCTCTTAAAGGAAGAAAGATCAGTCTTTTATTTTAGGAAACATCAACATTCCCTATCCTTGTCAACTTAAATCTTTTCTTACATTTCTTCAAACTTTACATGTCAGTACAAAAATCGTGAATATTACGAGAAAATCCAGAGCCACAAAAAAGAGAAACAGGGAGACTGTGGTGGGTGGAGTCTCCCAGAAACCGCTACAATCGCTCCACAAATTTCTCCAGCGTGTCTCCCGTCGTATCTCCCACCATACCTAAGTCACTGGGTAGCCCTCCGTGGTTGGGCGTATTAAGCTGTGGGAGCATGGCACTCTGCTCGGGTGTACCCAGGTGTCCCTGCTCTATTGAGCCAGGCATGGGGGTCGCCAGACCCGGATGTGGCGATCCTGTGTGAGGCGGTGCGTGCTGTGGTGATGGCTGCGGCTGAACCTGTGGGGAAGGACTGGAATGTGGAGGTTGATGGGATGGAGGTCTGGGTGACTGTACGGGGGCGGGCGAGCACACCTGACTGCCGAGTGCGTTAGCCATGGGCTGGCCGGAAAGCAGGTGAGCTTGTGGGCTCATGGGACTCGGTTGTGCAGGTGAGGTCATTGGAGGCTTAAGCACGGCCTGCTGTTGTGGAAGCTGCTGCTGTTGCTGAAGCATGCGTTGATGCAGGAGGTTGGGTGTGCCGTCCATTCCCAACCCTGCCTGTCCCATTTGGGCCATGGGGGGCAGCTGACCCATGGGGCCACCAGCACCCTGCATGGCCAACTGTTGCTGCTGCATCCGAAGTTGCGAGTAATTGGTTGCAGTCCCTTGTGCCTGCGGGAACTGTCCGTGTGCCTGATGCATCACTCCCTGCTGCTGCTGTTGTTGTTGTTGTTGCTGCTGCTGCTGTTGTTGTTGCTGCCGCAAAAGCTGCCGGCGATACAGCTCCTGTACCTGTGCGTGGCTGAGCTGATTCTGAGCGCCGATAGCTTGCAAGCCCTGTGGCGTGGGTTGCTGCTGTTGTTGCTGAGGGGCCATGCCAGGCCGTGGCACTCCTTGCATGGCCGCCATGCCCTGCATTGCAGGCTGTGCTGCGTGCATGCCTGGCTGCTGTGGCTGATTGGCGTATTTTGCTGTCCTTTGTTTAATGAAAGCAGCCATTAGTTGTGGATTAGATTTAAGGATGTTCAGGACCTGCTGTTGCTGCTGGGGTGAGCTAGGTGACTTCAGGGTGCGTAGCAGATCCTGTAAGGCGTTGGGGGCAATGACTCCGGATCTCTGGGGTGCTCGAGGTTGCTGGCCCTGCGTGGGCACCATCATGCGTTGCTGTGCTGCTTGCTGGGGCATCATGGGTCTCTGCATAGGCATGGTCTGTTGCTGCCCCTGTGCGGCCTGCTGCGGAGCAACCGGCTGCTGGGCCACCTGCATACCTGCCTGAGGGCCTCCGGCCCACTGTCCTTGCATCATGGGCTGCATGACATGCTGCCCACGTGGCCCCACCACCTGCATAGGAGGCTGCATGGGGCCTGGCATGCGTGGCTGCTGATGGTTCATGGGAAGGCCATTCATAGTCATGCGGTTGTGTTGAGCCTGTGCGACCATCTCTATGTGCTGCGCCATTCTGACCGCACCTGGGGGCGGAACCTGCTGCTGTGGAGGTTGTTGCAGCGGCTGCTGTTTGGGAGGTTGTGGAAGCGGAGACTGCTGCTGGTGAAGCGGGGAGGCTTGTGGGCCGGGTTTGCCCTGTGAGGCTTGTGGTAGCGGCTGCCCATTGCGGGGTGCGTTGGGATAGGCGGGGGACATGACACCCGCATTAGGCGTAGCTGACTGATTGGATAACGGCTGTGGGGTTTGGGGGGTGTTGGGCTGTTGATGGGAGGTGGGCGTGCTGGGGGCTGTGGAGGCTGGGGGCGAAGGTAAGCTCTGAGGCATGGCTCGCCCCTGCATAGTGGCCATGCGTCTTCGCATCATTTGCGCCTGCTGCAGTCTATGCTGCAGCTGCTGCTGACGCAACTTGTGCTTGATATTGAGGCAGAAGGGCACAGGGCACTTGTTCTCCTGGCAGTGCTTGGCGTGGTAGCAGCAAAGGGCGATAAGCTGCTTGCACACCGGACAGCCGCCGTTTGTCTTGCGCTTGCAGCCCTTGGTGTGCTGCACCACTCGCTTCATCTTCTGGCAAGATGGCAGGGAGCAGTTGGCATTGCGACACTGGCAGGCGTGCACCAGAGACTGGATGCAGCGCTGGATGCTTAGACGGCGACTCTCCTGAGGACTCTTGGAGGCTTCGCCACTTTGGCCGTTGCTGTCGTCGTCCAGACCCAGACCCCACTTAACCATCTGGTGCTCATGCCCCTTAGTGTTGTAGCAGCTAATGCACAAGTCAAAGTCCTGAGAAAAGATGAGGACAAATTGATTAGATATTGAAAGACAGTGTATGAAATCATTACAAGACGACATGGTTAGCATGCAGCATACACAAAAGTTGTGCAAAAAAAGTAAACCTGTTACGTCTGCTTCTTACCTCACAGACAGTGCAGTGCCAGCGTGTCTCAACGTGGTGTTTACATTCGTTGCAGGTATACACAAAGCGGTCCTGGCCCTGGTTGTGCAATTCCACCAGCATGCACATGGTGCTCCACTTGCAACGCCGCAGAGAGCTAAACTCCCAGTGTTTGTCCCGTGCTAATGTCAGGAAGGCATCTCGTCCGTCCATTAAATCACAGGTAAGCAGGGGATCAGAGTCAATGATGGGTGGTAGTGTGTTGACCATGGGCCCAGAGTGCAGATGGATTACAAAAAACACCTGGAAAACAAGTAAAAGCCAATAAGAGCTTTATTCCAATTCCATTTATTCTTTATACGGTTATTCCCAAGTTGGACTAAGCGAAGTGCTGGAGTTGGATCGTGAGTCGGAATTTGTGTCGAAAGTAGAAAAATACTCAAGACAAGACCAGTCAATATTGCTTTTGTGGGAAAATCTTACACGCAAGTCTTGTATATCAAAACTGACATTCAATAAATACAATGTGAATTATTGGTTTTTATCAAGTAAACATTAAACAATGCACATGACTAATGCAATGCCTCTGAGAGTGAGAGAAAGAAAATATAGAAGCAGACCTCTTTGTGTTTCTCCATGGTGGCATAGAGTTTCTGAGAGAGATCATTGGCTACATTCGGCATCCCCGGCTTTTTCTTATTGGCTCGGCTCAGGCTGCTTTTATTTTTATTCGTTTTCTTGTTATTCTTCTTCTTTGCGTTCTTACTGTCCCCTGGCGTGCCCTATTGGAAAGGAAAAACGTTTCAATAGGGTTTTTAAAACTGTAGTTCACAAATAAATGTATCAATACTTCAAGCCGGAGATATGAAAGCATTTACACAAATTTCAAGAAAAGGAATTTTATGAAGGGTATCCTAATGTTTAAATGGGTAATATCTCACCTCGGGAGTTTCGCATGCTGCTGTGTTCTCCTCTTTCTTTCTCTCCTCTTCCTCCTGTTCCAACTCCTTGATGCTTTCTTCCAGCACATTGGGCCAAAAGTCCCCCTCGAAATATGGAAGCTCGTTTGCACTCGTCAAACGGTCCTCGGTGGCTTGCTTGAAGATGTCCTATCAAACGCAAACACGTATTTATGCAAAATCCAGAATCATAGCTACTTAACTTTTTCAATAACCCACCTTTCCATACCCTTACAACACGATCACAATCTCTGTTATACCTTGTAGTCATGCAGTATCCGCTCAGCATAGGCCTTGTCCAGCATTTTGCGGTACCATTCCTGCAGGCGCTTGGGTTTAGGGATCTTCTGATCGGCAGGGTGACAATGGAAGATATAGTCATCACCTTCACTAGGCGGACACGCCCAGATGTGAGCCGTAACGTATCTGTTGTAAAAACAAAAAGTGAAATACATTACAAAACAGGAGTGAATAAGGCAACTCTATCTGCTCAACTTAAGTTCAATCGTGTTTAGAAACATACCCAAGCTTCTTGACGTATTCCAAATAGCCGATGAGGATTTCATGATACACTGCTGTTCTCAGCACGCGAGGTCTGAAGAAGTGAATACTATCGAGGTACGATATGTATACCCGTCTATGTAAACAGACAAAGACAGATTTGAACCCCATTGCATACTGGAAACACCCAGCCTTTGTTTGATCATCTCTTTCTGTTCACGTGTTTACCTGGTGTTGGGGAAAATGCAATCAGATCCGTACTCTTGCACGTGCATGCCGAAGAAACACACGTCCACTCCGTCAATCTCCTCAAAGGCAAAAAGTGCTTTGGTTCTATAGGGGAAGCTCTCAGGCATCTCTCCTGTGTCTACAAACCTAAAATTGGGCAGAAGATTGAATAACGTTTACACCTTTTTAGTGACCAAACATTAGCACATCACCAATAAATTGACTCATGAATCAGTACTGAATGGATTTGTTGAACAAAGGTTTACATTTCAATATTGGTTTGAGCAAACAGACTAGCTAAATCATGGTTCCTGCATCAAAAATTATCCTTCGACAGGTCATACAAAAGCTACAATACTGTTTAGTCAGAAAATCTTTCTCCAACGTAAGGGATGAAGTTTAAGTTTACCTGGCCTTCATGCCAGGTTTGATCTCCACCGTTTTGTCCGAACTGGCTACTACTCGCACGAACACTTCTCCAGCTTCCGGATGATTCTGCCTTTTTAAGTACTTGTTCACCCGATCCTCTATGTACATGCCCAACCTCGTTGACTGCAACCCTGAATTAAATAAAATAGAACACTTAGAACAAAATTTGGATTTGATGGTTATCCATCATATTGATCTGATGTTTACAAATTAAAACATGCCGTATCAGACTTACTTTTAGCTGAAAACTTGTTGTCTTTTCTTGACTTCGCACCCTTTTTTAAACAATTTTCACAGATGAAACTGCAAACACAATTAGTCATTATTGGTGACGTCCCAAGATCATATCCACAGTTGATATTAAAGCACCAGTTTGCTTCGAGGTGCTGTCAAACTTACCCAGAAGGCCAGATAACGTCATAATGCAGGACACATATCTGATGCATCTTCCGCCCACAATCTTTACATTCAACAAACCTGAGAGAAAACATTATGAAGGGAGGTTAGATCAAATCCTCCGATGTTTCCTGACATCATCATCATTTAAGCAAGTGTCTGAATGTTGTCACTAACTGCAAATAAAGGTAGCTTAAAATGCATAATTCAGTCTCTCTTCCTCCAGTTCCTACGCATTTGCAAGCAAGCCAATGCAAGCGTGCCTTGGTAGGAGGTGGGCGAATTTATAGCCATTTCATATCGGATGCTAATTTGCAGCTCATGTTTACATCTGATGCGCTACAAACATAAACGGTCAGATGAGATCGCAGGTAGTGCGCCCTGTGACCACTTGTGGTTGGATTTCAAGGGATGGGTCTCTGATTTTTTTTTTACAACCTGTGTAACTTCACTCTGATGTGAAACTTTCAGATTCTGTTTTCGTATTAATTTGTGTGGTGGTCGTGCCTTTGCACCCCCCACAGCAGGGGGCGCTAGCAAGCAAAAGCCATGTGGTGCGTGGAGTTACAAGTGGACAACTGTACGATGTAATATGGCCCTATTTTAAGAATGCGCTACTTGATAAGGCATCAGCAGTTATGGAATTCTGGGAAATTATGTTCACATCCAGGAAAAATGTTTACTTACGGCTCAGGATCTAACGTGTCGTTCTTCTTCCTTTCAAACTGGTCTTTAGAGATCATACTGCACGAAATAAAGATCCAATTTCAAAAAGACATCAAGTGTAATACATACTCCAGATAAAATGACACAGAAAATCCAGTCTATCGACAACCATATATATCTTTAAGTGATACAGTATGCTATAAAATCTCCGTAACCAGGCTTCAACTTAAGTGGCAAATGGAAAGTAAACGATTACTTACGTCTGCGGCTGAGCCGGATCGTCTCCCAGCGTCACGCTATCTCCCTGAATCTCATTGAAGCACTTCTCGCAGAAATGATACCTGTGCAGACACAAACACAAGAGTCATGAATCACTTGAGCACAAGGTTCCTTCTCTTGACTTGCGTCAGGGCTTTAACACAACTTTCACTTATGCGTCATGCATAGAATTTGTACTGTTTTTGAATTCAATTCTTACTGAGGTCATGATATGCTTTTATCATTAAGTACTTTTAAGTGTTTATCAAAAACTGACAACACAAGATGTTTGATGAAATTCTGAAATATTTTTGGCCTTGTATACTGAAGAGTCAGGGCCTTTACTTGTGTTCAACAAAGCATCTTGGGTGGAATAAGCCAAATGCTAACATGACAAAAGCATGAAGCCAAGTGGATGCGAGTGAGTGAGAGCAGCTGTTTGCCAATCAGCTTATGTGAAAAGACCACAGTGACGGTTCTATACTGCAGGGGGCGCAAAGGAGACTGTTATAAATACGCAGGCACTTAGCAGCAAAAAAAACCTAATAAATGTGCCAGTGCAAATATTACAACTGCCAATGAATTACAACTCACTAGAGACTTCAAGTAGAGTAACCGTGAGGAAAAGGCGCTGTTTAGCGTAAATGGATACTTGCGTAATACGACAACTTGGAAAGTTAGTGCCAATGTCTGACCTGTCGGCTACCAAACCACACGACTAAAACCATACTGCATGATTGAATGCGTGCTCTTAAACGTTTCCTAATGTTGTCTACAACATACGTCAATGTAACGTACATTTTTAAGGTAACTTAAGGGAACAGGAAGTGAATCTCCTCACCTGTTCTGATAGCTGTAATAGGTGCCGTCTCGGGGTATTGTACACAGCTGTTTGCCGTAACAGCAAAGCGTCTGAGGAGAAAACTCGTACTGTGGGAGGAAATAAAGAGAGAGTTCAGAAAAACACAACTAGAACGTTTACGTTTGTGTATACTTCACTGTAGTTGACATATCAGTGCCTAAAGTTGTCATTCTTGAGATTCTAAAAAAAAGTTTTTTCACGTTCCGTTTTATCTTTACCTTCCTTCCACAACAGTAACCAAGGCCCTGCATTACAGGGTCTATCTCCTGCTCGAACACCTCAGCCAGTTTGGAGCAGTATTTGTACACGCGTGACGTCTTTCTGTTGTACAGCCAAGCGTTGTTGAACATCAGCCATACGTCATCCACGTACTGCCAGGGCTCCTGGTACTGACCCGTGTCCAGTTTTCGTTTGATAGTCGACAGGTCTATCGGGTTTTTCACGATATCAAAGTAGTCCTGAAAATAAATACAAATTGAATACCACAAGATGTAGTTTATTGGAGTTTTCAACTGAAATTTCAGTCTTAGTCAAGAAAAATGGCAACCAATTAATAATTGGATAAGATGAAATTCAAGTTGTGTGTATTTGTGTTGTTGGCTTTGATTCATCTCACGAATGAAGGTCATTGCAATGGACTCACCGGGATGCCAAGAAGAATGGGGTCCACAGGCTGCCGGAAGGGCAAAGACTCTGGATCCTGCCTGTACAAAGACTCAAGAGTGGGCATCAGTGCCTGCCGCAGCTCTTCAGGCTTAAAGACTGGTGAAGACACAGATCGACAGTGGAAAAATAAGTCAAGGAACAACTTTTGTAGGACTAAGAAAATGTGAATTAAGATTTGCTTCATACTTTTCCTCCGAGACTGTGATGGTGAAGAGGACGTTGTGCCGTTTGTCCTGCTTTCATCTTCCTCTTTGGTCTCGGCCTTAATGTCAGTCTTCTTGTCTTCTATCTCCATTGGTTCCTGCTTGGTCTCCGACCCCTCTTGCTCCTCCTTCTTGACCAACATGGAGCCTGTGTCATCCTCGGCCTAAAGGAAGGAATCAAAAAAACGTTTGTCTCAAAGGAAAAGGTTGATAATCTTTAAACAAAAATAATGTTTAAACGCTCCTTAAGACTTACTGGTGATTCTAGGGGACACATACCTCTGTTTTGATGCCCATGTCGTAATCCTGCTCTTCTGTTTTGATTTCGCTGGGAGGCACGTCGGGCACGGGATGCTGGGAATGCAGGTCGGTGCTGGCTGCTGATGCTGGGGTGGGTACTCGGTTATCACCGCTCTAAGAGAAATATAATATGCAATTTTAATTTCCTTAAAATAACATGTTCTTTTCAATTGTTCAATTGTTAGAATTTTGTTTTAAAGATTTCATTTATTCTCCCTCATATTATCCCAAACGTGTTATTAACCCAGACTTTCTTTCTTCTGCAGAAGATAAGATATTTTGAAGAATGTCGGTAACCAAACAGCACTGACCCCCATTGACTTCCATTGCATGGGCACAAAACCACCGAAACATTTTTCAAAATATTTTCTTTTGTGTTTCACAGATGAAAGAGTCATAAACAGGTTTTGACATGAGGGTAAACAAATGATGACAGAATGTTTTTGGTTTTGGTGAACTATCTGTTTAAAGCTGCCTATGTAGATACTTAAACATATCTCTGATACTAGAGAAAGGTGGAGGAAGAAACTGTTGAAGCTGCAGGGTCTCACCGGTGTTCCAGGATGCTGCTGGGTGGCTAAAGGCAGCTCCGCCTGAGGTTGCGTGTGAGGTGGGGTGCCCTGAGCAGGGACGGGGGTGGGTGTGGAGGCCCGACTGGACTGCAGTGCTGCTGGCAGGTTAGTGGTGCTGACGGTGGTGGCATTGGGTGGCGGTGTGGCGCGGAGTGGAGCCTGAGGGGGTGCGGGGCAGCCTAGCTGGGGGCCCAAGGGGCCAAGTGCATTAAGGGGTAGGTTAGCGTTCTGCTGCTATTGGGGAATGACACCGGACGCACACAAGCAGGGAACAAAACAGGTTAAGAGGGGCTGTCGTCATGCCAAGTGAGATCACGCTAGGATGGTGTGTGTGCTAGCTCTTACCTGTGTAACAGCCGGCTGCGTGTTGGGCTGGCCCATGTTGACATTCATGGCGTTGGTGGGAAACTGCGTCTGAGCCATGAATTGCGTCTGATTGGTCGGCGCCACCATGTTCCCACCATGAGTTCCCAGCATGCCTTGCGTCTGAGGCATTCGTGTGGGTGACATATTCATCTGTGGACGAGTGATATCAGTATGGTTGGAAGTGTCCAACATTCAAAGATCGATTGAAAAGCGAGAAACAACAAAAGAGGAAAAATGGAGATTTACCGGTGGGCCTTGGTTTATGTTCATCTGTTGTGGATGGTTTATTGGAGAAGCAGCACGAGTTGCCATGGGAGCCTGAGACATCGGCACATTGGGTATTGTATTGAAAGGATTCATCCCTGTAGAAAACACCACATAAAGACACTTAGATTTGGATTCTTCCTATAAATGTACTATTTATATACACATGTTAGGGTAAAATGATCATTTTGGTTTCATTCTGTGAACTACTGCCAACATTTCTCACAAATTCCAAAAAACTTAAAACATTGCATTTTTATTAATATTTCAGAAAATAAACAAAAAAGAAGCAATGTTTTATATCTTGAATACTTCAAAAAACAACCTTATATTCATGTTTAACATCACAATATGGTTTTACATGTATTTTAGGATCAGTTCATAAATTAATATATGATGCAATAATCCTGATTTTCATGTGTCTTTTTTAAGTTATATCAATTGGTACTGATTCACATGAAATCAATGACAAATCTGGAAATTATTATTTTTTCACTGGAGGTGTTTTTATTACACAGAAACTAAAGTATCAAAAAAGGTACTGGCACCGATTTCAGGTACCATACTGGTACTAGTTGAAATGTGAACAGTACCCAACCCTATTCTCTCAATCTTTTACATTGTTGTCGGGTGACTTTGTCACTCCCGAGGTTTGTGTCTGAACTGGAATTGCCATATGCAGAAATGCTGAGTAAAAACAGATCTGAGGTGATCTCATACTTTTTCCGCTGCTGTATACGATGTATAGCAGAGCAACACAAAGCATATTCTTCAGTTGAGCACGTACCTTGTGACACCTGCATGCGATTCATGATCTGATTTGGCACATTGGGCATAGGCACAGGGCCATCTGAACAGAAAGAAAAGACGACAATGGTTATG
This sequence comes from Oreonectes daqikongensis, assembly GCA_026939265.1. Taxonomy (NCBI): domain Eukaryota; kingdom Metazoa; phylum Chordata; class Actinopteri; order Cypriniformes; family Nemacheilidae; genus Oreonectes; species Oreonectes daqikongensis. The sequence goes on along the minus strand of JAOTQM010000047.1, from coordinate 3,280,816 downwards.
ACAAATGTGATGAGTAATATTTTGTGGATTTTAACTTTAACTGTACATTTTTTAAATCTTTTTGTTGCATCCCCATGATCTAAAAAGGTGTATTAAGAGTGTTTGTGAGTAACTCACTCTGTGGCCGAGGTCCCATGACATTAGGCTGGTTGAGGGCCTGTGGCTGTTGCCCCGCTGCCGTAATGGGCATCTGGTTAATCTTCTTTAATCGAGACTTTCTCTTCTCCTCAAGCTCTTTCTGGATTTTATAGATCTTTTCAGCCAGAAAGTGGTAGTACTCGTCCTATACAACACAAACACAGTGTGTTAAAATTAATTGAATTAATCTGACTCACAAAGCTGCCAAACTTCGGCATTAATAGCTATTTGTGCTCACCCTGCTGTTAGCAGACTCGTACATATCTCCTTCCACTTTACGTGCGTACGCTACTAGATTCTCCATACGGCGGTCCTTTAGAGCAGCAGGGTCCGGCGTAGGGAAGATGGCCTGAACCCTAAACAAACACAGAAAGCAGAACTTGTTTACAAAGTTTCTTTGTTTCAGTACAAGAGAGACAAAGTTAAACTAACGCCTTTAAGTTGGATTTCTCAAATACCAGTCAAGATCTTTAACCTCTCCAAACATATTAAAAGAGTTTTTACTAACAGTTTATGTACAAGGTGATTCCGGAGGTCCTGGGTGACATGCTCGTGCCAGGCCTTTCTCACACCGGTGGCTGACAGCGGTGCCGCCGTGGGCAAATTACTCATGTTAGAGCCGTCCGACATCAGTTGACTGTGAGACAGGAAACAGAGTTTGTCAACAACAGCAGAACATATATTTCAAGCAAAACAAATCTATGGGTTCATGTTTGGCACAGGTATGCGTGTGGCGTACTTGTTAGCGTTGAGGGTGGACGACATGGTGCCGTCCGAGAGCAGCTTGGCCTGGTCTGATGTCGGCACGCCGATTGCACTTCCGCTCAGGTTCAGTTGACTACCACCTGGATAAATGCCCCAAAACAAAACTCAATATTGCTTTTGCACCAATAAATTATGCAAAGTAAATATTCATTTCAGATTTCTGAAGTTGCTTTCATGTGACAACAGACATAAAAAGGACAATTTCTTTGCATAACGCAAACCTAAAAATGCCCCATATTCCTAAAACACTTTAATACTTAAAAGAGGCCAGACGTGTTTACCGAGTGCATTAAGCGATCTCATCTGGTGCTGGGTCTGCCCGGCACCCTGCGTCTGTGCAGGAGACTGAGCTTGCGTGGAGGTTTGGCTGCTGTAGGGGAGGCCGAGGGCGGCATACGCCCGCTGCATGGAGCTGGGGTCGATGGGTGTGGAGCTGTTTAGAGCAGGTGCCGTCTGCTGGCCTGTGCCGACTGACCCGATGGAGGTCTGCAGACCCGAGTTGGGCGAACTCAGCATAGCTGCAAAGCATGAGAGAAGAATTTTATAAATGTACATTTAACATTTTGCCTTAAGAGTCACAACGATTACATTCTTTCTGCCTCTGTAAAACTGAATTTTTCAATATTTCATCGTAATCGTGAATTATTTCAGACAATCGTGTAGTGAAAAATCTGATACTGTGACAGCATTCTTCATCATGTGGTCTACTAAGCACAGCCATAAAACAGCACCACTGAATTCCTTTTCACTTTGTATTGTTAACCATAACCATTCTGAGAAGACATCTGCAAACTTTAAACCAAACATATTACATGCATGACACTCCACGTCTGATTCTGCTTAAACAAAAAGGAAACATTCAACACAATCTATCCATCATAACAGAGGAACGCAACTCAAAGGCAGATAAGCCAAACATTTCAAAACCTGTCAAAACAACCCTCCAAAAGAAAAAAACATATTTATCACAACAACATGCACATAAAAGAATGGGCCAAGTACGGAGGAGGAGGGGGGCTTCCCGAGACGCCATTTGCATGGGAAGAAATATAGCTGTGGCGACTCTCCAGCGCAAAAACAAACACTTAAGCTACCTCGCACTTTCAGAGTAATGTTGAGAGACGCTTGGCAGTGGTAAAGAGAGAGAGAGAGAGAAAAAGGGAAAATAGAGGCAGTCTGCAGGTTTGCTGGAGCTGTAACAGTGTGAAATTTTAATGAGTCACCGCTCAGCCAGCCAACGGGGCGGCACGGGTCCGATTATCTTCCTCCCCCTCTGATGTACGACTCCGTTAGACAAATATACAGAGCTGTGAACATTTTAGAGCTAATGAACTATGACGTCGCCTTTCCTCACAGACAAGTCCACAGTATGCCAACACTTTCCTTACACCTTCACACCCAAATAAAACACGACGCAATGGACAAACTGCAGAAAGAATTAAAAAATAACACATGATCGACAAAAGTCCGGACATGTTGATTATTAGATATTATCGGGATAACTGTGCTGAAGACATAAAATTACAAAATACTGTGAATATCGAATAATGTCGAAAATTAAAATGAATATGGCAAAGACACGTTGATGCTATGCCATGTGTGTTTGGATCACAGAATGACTCGAAAGCAGTGGAGGCATAATTCTAACCAGTTTTATACGATTATGGTATATACAAACATAGCTTAACATACCAAATTCAGATCCGGCATGGTGCCGGAAAACTTTAAGCCCTGAAGACAGCACCAACAGAGGCAATTTCACTCTCCTTTTACATCTCTAGAAGCGCAAAACGTCAGTTGTTGTTATTAAAATGGTGTAAGCAAGCGACACAGGTGTAGAAAAAGACACAGAAATGGTGCATGAATTACACCTTGAAAATAATAAAGCACATCTGTAACATGGAAAAGTTCAGAAAACAATGACCAACTTTTTTCTAGAGCAGAAGCAGAACTATTGAGATTATCTAAATAATTATTTTAACACCCTTGTCATGATCTTGAAACCTTTTATCTCAAAGATTATGATTAAACACCTGATATTACATTTGTAAAACATTATCTTACGGTATTGCATTACTCCTAAAACAAGCAACCCATTACATTGTAAAACTGCAAAGCAACGCTTACATTAGCGTTTTGATACATTGATAGCCCTGATCAGACCAAAAAAATGAGACAAACAGAAAGACAAAGACTCACGTTGCTGGTTACGCTTGTCATTGGCGTTCTTCAGCGGAAGGCAGACGGGACAGTCATGCCTCGTGCAGTTCTTCCAGTGAGAGATGATCTGCCTCGATGAAGCACAGTGAGCCACTGTAAAGACAAGAGAAGAAATACTGTAAATCTACAACTGGTACCAGAGTTTTGAACATCATTTTTTCTTGCTTAATTGTTGAAGATGATTCTATAAATGGGAATCATAATGAAATATTTGGCACTATTCAGTGCGACACAGCACAAAAAACACAAAAAACAAGCAAGGACCAAAATGTTATGCACTGTTATTTGTAGGTAAATTTAGGCACAGTAAACACAAGTACCATCCTAATGACATCAATAAAACAGTAATGAAAGCAGCAAAAGTAGCTGTTCGACATGACAGAATGGGAGTGTGAACTTAAGGCGCTGCATCATATTGCTTAGTCATGTCACACCTGGTCTGGACACAGTGTAAAAATATCCAAAATATCCATCTGAAGACATCAAGTTCTGCCAAGGCTTCCTAGGAGCCATACGGCATCAAACACTGTTTCCAAGTTGCACTCTCTAGCTCAAAGAAGATTGGACAATTGGCCTCTTTGTCGCCATCTCAGTTTGAAACGTAAAATGTCAGTTACATGCGAAGTTATTAGCTTTGGCACTGCTGTTCTGCACGGATGAATCCGACTGATCCACATCACCACATCAGAGCGCATCTGTACATCAATGTGATAGTAACATACGACCGTGTCCATACCAGATACAACGCATAACGTTTAAAAACATCACTAATATAGAATCAGTTGTAGCGTTGTTTATCGCGTCGTGCCTGAAATATATGTGAAAAATGTCATCTGAACATAAACCCTATCTGCCTCTTTTGTTCTAACTAAATGAAACAAAAACTTTACAATATAAATAACGATAATGACGTCTTACCTGTTCGGCAGATGAAGTCATTAATACAATCCTTTCAGATGTCGGAGCCATCTCTCAAAGTCATAAGCTAATGCTTTAGCACGGAGCTGTCACTTTAGCTCTACGGAGCTCGAGGTTACTTTGTTATTAACAACTGGTGATTCTCCAGATGTAATCACAACTTGTGATGTTAACATAACATTTCCCAGATGATCGCTTTTTTAAAACATTCCAGATTAAACACTAGATGACGATTTCAATTCTAAGCAACTGATATAAGAATGAACAATACAAGCTGTCACCCGCAGCAGCGCAGCATCCACACATGTGATTAAACTAGCCGGTTCCTCTCCTTGTGTTTACGGACTAGATGTACTCAAAGAGGAACTCGCCCAAATTCCAACTTTCTGCTTGTGGCGACCGGACAGCGCAAGTTATAAATCGTTATTATAAGCTTTACTGTTGTGAATCAGGGTAAGATGACTGCCACTTCATAGATGTTGATTTCATTGCTTTCCCTCAGGAGTATGAAAATGATCGATAGGGGTGTCACAGTGGGCAGGAAACATCAGGAAATGAGCTGGCACTGAAGAGGTCACGCTTGGCACCGCGCTTGTGTTTGAGTTGAAATTAAGCCCTTTGCTCTTGGTCCAGCAACAACTATTGCGCTAAGAGCAAAGCAGCCGGGTTGAATCAGGCTGCCGCAAGCAGTTTTCTCCCTCTGCCAACTCTTTAATATTGCATTATACCAAAAAAGCCAAGATTTTCTCTATAAATGGGCTGTTATATTAGAGGCCGTGCAGCATTCGCTTTGGAAATTCCCTGTGAGTGTGTGTCGAATCGACCCAGTGAGCAAAGTTAGCCTTCAGCATTAAAATCAATTTTGGTGATAGGCACTTGTGGACTCACCTTGGCAGGATTTGCCAGCCTGGCAGTGTGTCATGTGGTTGAGGACGTTCTTCATGGTCCTGCAGTGGGGCAGCGCGCAAGCTCTCACATCGCCGTTGGCCTGCTCGCGCCGCTGGCACTTGTGGGCATGGAGCAGCAGAACCAGCTGCTGCTGGATCAGCTTGCGCTTCTCCGGGTCAGCCGTGGGGCCTGCGGACACGCCCTGACCTGCTACCATTCCAACCGGCACCTGCTGCTGCTGGGGCTACAGGATGAGAGAAGGAACGTTGCCGTTACAACAGTCTTGCAGTTTAGGCCGATTCAGGAGACGTAGAACAAATGTGCGAAGGGGAACTGAAAGAAAACTCACCAAGTTTGGCACGCTGGTGACTGCTGCTCCTTTGAGATCAGTTGGGAAAGGTGGCAAACTGTTGGCCAGGGCGCCTTTATTCTGTAGCTGAGCATTTATGCCAGCTGTACCCATTTGTTGCCCTCCACCCTGATACTGACCAAACGGACTATTGCCACCTGCCATGCCCATCTGGAAAACAAGAGAGACAGGGCAACAATGAACAGAGAGAAAAAGAACTCAGAAAACAAAGTTGGAAAGATGATTTTAAAGTAGCCTGAAACGGAAATATATAACACAGCTGATCATACGTGACTCACAATTATGTACAACTACTAGGGTTGCGTGGTAAACCGGTTCTGGAAGTTTACCGGTACATTAGTGTTGGGCGAAACTCTATATAGTCAGATCGTTCTATCGCCAGCCTGTAGATCGCCAATACACGATAGTATCGAGGGCCGGGGCAATTTATGCATTTATCTATGACAAGCTGTATTTGTGAACAAAAAACAGAAGCTAACGTGGCTAGAAAATGCGTATGTTCACTATTAAATACATCATTTCACTATATTATCAATCACACAGATTCATTTTAACAATGCTACTAGGCCTTTATTTAAACCTTTTTATCAGGTGTGGATGCTGACGTTTTGCCTATATGCCACTGCAGAGGCATTGAGAAACTATGTCGTCTCTCAAAAACTTGTCCTTTATTGTCATTTCAACAACTCATGTTTATTTCCCTTTTTAAAATAAAAAACTTGTGCATAGACTAGGGCTGCAACTAACCATTATTTTGATAATCGATTAGTCTGACGATTATTTTGTCGATTAATTGAATACAAATTTTAATGAGATCTTTTGCTAATACCTAAATAAATCGAAAATTGCGATAAATCAAAGTGTGAACACTACAAATTGGGTTTTAGTAATATAATCTTTAATTTTATCATTTAAAACAAAAAGGTTTAAATAAACAACAGTAAAGCTTCTTTAAATGCCCCAAATATAAATAAAGAATCTTAATACACTTTTAATTGTCAACGTTACAGCTTTACATTATTCCGTTTACTTCAACAAACACTCTTATTAATATTATTATAAGATGGAAGACGTGATATACTTACACAAATAAACAAAAGACCTTTGTTATTTTCCCTTACTTTAAAATAAATGTGTTTATGGATCATAATTATTTAATGAAAACAACGACAATAAAATAGTAAATTTATAAACTTGCTTTTATTAAACAAAAAATTTATTAAAAAGAAATAAGACGGATGTATTAGGGCTGGGCGATATTGACCAAAATTCATATCTCTGCACTTTTGGGGTGAAATGCGATATCCGATATATATATCAATATTTTCTACAAAGTGGAATAAATGTTTACTTGCAAGTTAAAACCTCATGTGAGATGTCACAAACACCTTTATTAAAATAGCTTGTGAAAAGAAATTGAATGACAGGGTTTTCTTCTCCATTTGAAAACATACAGCGACACACACACACTTAAAAATGTAAATTGTAAAAAAATAATAATAATAATAACAACCCCAACTCTGCTCACTCTGTGCATGGGCACTGCTCATGTCAGACACCACAGAGCCACTTTAAGTCGAACACACCACATATTGATATTAACGATATTGTCTAATTCCGCATCCCGTTGAAAAAAGATATTTATATATCTTAAAACTCGATATATCGCCCAGCCCTAAGATATATCCACATTATGACACAAATAAATGAAAGATTTTTGAATTTTCTCCTTACTTTAAAATGTATTTTTATTTTGTGGTTCTTATTTTTATGAAAACATAACATCAATAAAACAAAGACAAATGTCTTTAAAACTGTGCAGCTCAAAGAGATGCGTCTGAGACGCACGCACGGAGAAGCGGGTCTGACTTTAAAACTACCGCACCTAGTGCTGCACAGAGACATGGGTCTGACTTTAAAACTACCGCACCTAGTGCTGCACAGAGACATGGGTCTGACTTTAAAACTGCGCAGCTTGTGCAGCCCTAGCGAAGATTGATATTTTCCTGATGTCTGGACTCTATCACCAGGGGTTTAGTAAAATAAAATATATGATTCAATATATTTGTAGTAAATACATTCTGTCACTGTGAGAATTAAGATTTCAAGTTTTGACTGAAAATTTCACATCCATAACACTGGAATTGCCCATCTATGAAAAAGTTAAGGGGCTGCTGGTCTAAAATTAAAAATAAATTATTGTTAAAAACCTATAATTTAACCACCCTACAACTGACAGCAGAAGGTCCACTCCAAGAAACTGGACATCTCGCTTCTTTCTCTTCATCACGTACATCTGCTTGAATGAATGGTGTGTTCTGATCTCAGACACGAGTGGAGTGTTCAACAGAGCAGAGCTTCCCTCTGTCTGTCAAACACACCCCTCCCGTCCTCGCTGAACTCCAGCAGCGTGCCAGCCGTCCACTCTCCTCTGTTGACATCGCTCCAGCAGACAAGATAAAAGAGGCTGGCCGAGAGCCACACACATTAGCCACCCCTCCTCCCTCGCTCGCCCTTCTCTTCTGTCCATTCATTCATACACACCAGCACACCTCTCACACCCCTCTCTGTGCTTACTCATCCAAACACACATTATCTCTCTCTCGCTCTCAGAGATTCTCCTTCCTCTCAGATCTGTAGTCGTCCCTGGGATTTCCTCACTCTGAATCAATCATGCCCTCGGTTTCACACCAGCATATTTCGCAAGGTTTGCATCCTTTTTGGTTTTGGCTCACAAATTTGTGAGCCCATATCGAGTAACGCATTAAACCATATGCTTTAGAATAGCTAAACGTTATGAACTATATAAAATGCAGTTTAGATGCTTCACCATCTGCTTGATAAGATATATATGTATGTGCCCTCTCGTGTGCCAAGCACTGGTTAACCCATACAGAGGCAGACAAAGCGAGTGGGAGTCTCTTCTGTGCTCAGAACGTTGAAACATCTGCATGACACTGAGAGACTTGAATTGCTTCCTGTTGGTATTCTGTGAAACCAACAGGCTGAATTCTTAAAGGTCACGAACGTTGTTGTAAACTTTTGAGATGTTTGTGAATGCTGGTCTGTTACTGTGGGGACATTTTCACACTCCTATGATGCGGCACAAAAACAAGATTGGTTGCTTTACCTGTCAGTCACATGGGCTCTTAAGACGGCTCTTGGCCATTCAAAACAGCCATGATTCACAGTCTGGAGGTCTGGCTATGCAAGACTGTAAAAAATATAACTCTGCTCGTCACCTGTGGTGAGAACATGCATTACAAATTCATTTTTTTTGGAGCTGTGGTGTGCCAACTTTTCTCTTTTGCTATTGATTTTTGTGGTTGAGCACCCACCTTGAACGTTGTGCCAGGTAGACTTTGTGTCACATTTTTGTTAGACTTGCACAATTTAACTACTAGTCTGACCTTCAGCAAACGACTCAGATTAAATACATGTAAACTAGAAGTAGTAAACCTGAGGCGAACAAAGAGAGCTGGAGGACAAGAATAGTTTGTTCTTTTTTTATTTATCTGTTTCTTTTTTTATATTGCATCAGAGGATATTATGCAGGGCTCAAAATTAACTTTTTTTTACTTCATAGCACTGGTGCTCTCAACTTCAAAGAGTTGGGAGCAGCACCAGCAATAATTTATGAGCACCCACCCAAAAATTAAGAATACCATGGTCTGTCTGAATACTAGAATACAAAACAGTAACAATTTTACCATTAAAACACGCATTTATGATCCTGCAATCTTATTTTTATTCTTAAAACATCAAACCCCCGGCATGTTATATGCTTAAATTAGATATGTGAGAGGAAAGTAATCTTATCATGCTGTCAATCATCCTTTCATCACTAACTGAACCCTCATTTCTCATCATAGCATACAGAGAAAGTTAAAACTAGATAAACACATCATGTTATATTCTTACAATGAAGGAAATGTGAGGGAAACATGATCGCTATTTGAAGAGGTTTGCTCGTGAATGTATGCATTTGCTACACTTGTGGTACAGCCAGATGCTGTTCAGCCGCGCAGTGCGCTCCCAACGCAACGCCAACAGGCTAGACGCGTGGAAAAGTAGCGCCGCGTTCTCTGTGAATGGCCGGACCGGTGACGTTAGCATGCAGCGGGCACATACTGTGTGAAATAACGGCGAACGCTCCGTATAGTAATGAAAACAGGTAAAAACAAAAAAAACAAATGCGACTAAATATATTTTGAGGTTGCACAGGTACATTTCGAGAGCAATTTTAGTTCGGCTATTCGTTTTTATGTGAAATTCAGAAACATGTCAATATAAGAAGTGGCGTGACATACACCGATCAGGCATAATATTAAGACCACTGGTTATCTCATCATCACAGCACCTATTAGTGGGTGGGATATATTAGGCAGGAAGTGAACATTTTGTCCTGAAAGTTGATGTGTTAAAAGCATGAAACAACACATAAGCGTAAGGATTAGAGCGAGTTTGACAAGGGCCAAACTGTGATGGCTAGACGACTGGGTCAGAGCATCTCCCAAACTGCAGCTTTTGTTGATGTTCCCAGTGTGCAGTGGTCAGTATCAAAAGTGGTCCAAGGAAGGTGGTCATAATGTTATGCCTGATCGGTGTAACTCATATTATTATACTCATGTTATTTATTATGCAACAACACTACCGTGATGTACCGCATTACCGAACACCGGCACAAGCCTACATACAACACTACAAGAGACACCATTTTGCTTGGAGTAACAGCACTTTTTTCTCATTTTCTTCATTTTTTCATCAAGTGCAATGTAAATGTAAGCCTGCAGGGGAGTAGGGAGCGATTTATATGAAGTTCATAAATTGACAGCAACCTTAATCATAAATATAAATTTGAAACGTACGCTAACCTGTTACAAAAACAATCACACCTGGCAGTGAAACCCAAGCGCTGCTTTCGGACACAATTAGTCTATGATAGATCTGTTTCAGTGTGTTCTGAAAAACAAGTATTGTGATGGGACATCATCACATTTGCATAATGCCCAGATGAGATGTATGTAACGTGGCACTTTAGATCGACAGTTTTTCATATGCCTCCCTAAGCACAATGCTGTGACTGGCGTGATCGCAAGCCTTCAAACAAAATGGCAGAGTTTAACGGCGGTCTGGCACGTACGGTTCTCATAACGCAAGCATTTGAGCCTAATAAAAAACACAAGTGCCGGAATGACTCATGCTCTCAAACAATGAGGCAGCAAAGTACGGTTTAGTAATGTGAGCCTCCGTCTCGCACATATAATCGTATCATAAATGTAGAACAGTAAAGCAAACCAGCCACCTTACCTTGTTGATGTTGCCAGCCTGCTGGGCGTTGATGCCCATTTGCTGTGCCCCTTGCGTGAGAGTCTCCGCCAGAACGCTGCCCGCTGCTCCTGTCCCCGCTGCCCCTACCGAAGGTGCCACCTGCATAGCGGCACCCTTATACTGCATCCCCGCCGCACCACGACCCCGGCCTACGGCCCCGAGTGTTCCATTCATCGCCTGACCCTGCTGAGCGCCCGCGTTTTGTCCCAACATGCCATGCGTTTGTGCACTGTTCAGCATAGCCTGGTTAAATCCCGTGCCGAGTCCCATGCCAGCTGATCCAGCGTTACCTCCCTGTGTCCCAGCAGCACCTGGTTTCTGTGTTTGAGAGGGGTGGGAAGGAGAGCCCTGGCCTAGAGAACTCTTTCCCAGCCCGCCTAGCTGAGCCGCCATGCCCCCGGGCTGTGGACTGACCGAGTTCAGCCCGGCACTGAGGTTGCTGCTGCTTCCCGGCCGTAGGAGCTCCGAGAGCTGCTTATGCTTGGCAGCAGCATCTGGTACCATAGGGCCGTGACCACCTGCAGAACCACCGTTAGAGGGCATGGACATGAGCCCCAGGTCTCCTCCATTAGGAATGAGCTCATCTGGAAGATCATTTTCCAGGTCATCCCAGGAAAGTGAACCCAACTCTGAAAAGAGAAAGAGACAATTTTTTTATTTTTTGATGGCTGAAAAAGCAATAAATAGGTTGACTGGCAACTAGTAGGCTATTATATCATTTATTCACCCCCGTGTCATTCCAAATCTCTATGACTTTCTTGCTTCTGCAGAACACAAAAGAAGATGTGTAATGTAGAATGTTGGTAATCAAACAAAACTGAACCCAATCAACTTCCATTGCCATTGTCAAATATTAAGATAACATCTTTGGGGGAAAAAGGTAAATGAAAATGCTATTCCATAACGTGTACCCACTTTATGGAATGTCACTTTACATAAGTTAATTCAGGTTAAGTGTTGGTAAATCTCTTCATGCATGTTTTCCAACACCTTAAACATATAGTTCTAGCAGCTCTTTGGTCTTAAGCAAAACAGTGAGAAACAGGAGAGATTTGTGCATCTCTTCCTCGCTTCGCGAGTATGAGTCTGAATCAATACGTCTGTGTGAGGCCACGAACAGCCCTAATGAATCTAGCTCATCTATTAAAACCTGCTAATGAATGTGCTTCTGGGAGACGTCTGACAGTTTATACACACACATATACAAACCGAAGAGTGCAAGATGTGCTGGAACAGCTGGAGAAGAGAGAAATTCTCAATCACCTCCATGACAGTGAGAGACTAGCAGCAGCTGTTAGTGCGTTTATGAGTGTAAATGTCAAAAACGCGGCAGGGGATGTGATAAATTAACAGATTTGATACTAACTTCCTTTAATTGAGAAGGACTGCTTGGTTTAAACCGAAATTATTTTTAAATACAAATATATTAGGGATGCACCAATATGTACATTTTGGCCAATAACAATAACTGGACAACAGAAGCAGATAACTGATATTTAATATCTCAATATTACTATGAATTTTTCTGAGCCTGAAACAAAAAACTTTTATTTTAAAATACTGACTACAAAAAACAAGGTAACATATAGTTTAGCTACATATCTTTTTTTAGAAAATCATGTACCAAGCCAAATTTACACTAGTTAAAGACTATTGCACTTTAAACTTTAATGTTTATTTAATCAGCTTTAATATATCGGCCTGATTTTATTATCATTTCAATGTGATATTTGTAGTAAAATCATAGTAACCACAAATTTACGGTCTCATCAAAATAATACTAGTTTGGACATGGTATTTGTAGTAAAACAATTATAATACAAATACAAATAATAGACTTTTACTATAATAGGGTATGTCAAATGTTAACAGCGTTATGAAGTAACAGATAGTTATTTTCATTTTTGGCTTTATTCTATTTGAATGTTCAGATATCATTAGAAAGAAAAAACATATCAGTTTAAGTATATTACAGACATTGATTAAATTCATCTTTGGTATCTCATAGCAAAAACCTGAACTGGATGCCATGATACCTGTTTTGTGGTTTCTGCATGTGATGTTCGACCCATAAAATCATAGTTTATTTTCCTAAAGGAATGTAAACACTGGTAAATTTGCCACAGAGTCGCAATGTAACATAACAATGTTTGACACATGTACAGCTGTCTACTCGATTACATACAAAAAAACAACACCGAAGAATAATTCAATACATGATAACTTCGTGATATACGATATGCAATGCAATAATGTTTCAAGTTTGTAAAATCAATTCGAACTATATTAAAATATACTGCATTAACCGAAAATGTTGTGCGCCGCTTTTAAAGTATTAAAATCATTTACTTGTTGCAAACCATTGAGATATTTCAATAATTTCTACAAACTGCGCAGTTCTAGCATCCATGTTTTGGCAACAAATGTGTGGTGTTTCCCAGTACAGAGTTGTGCAGTCTATCCCAGAGCCTGTTTGAGATGCAGCACGGGTAGTACTGAGGTCGCCCGAGTACAAGAGTAAACACAGCCGCACACCGCCAGATGCAGCAGGTGCGAAACATGAGTGAGACAAGAGTAGAGAGCATCCCCTTTTCCTCCCCTTTTCTTTCTTTTAAAGCGTGTCTCGCGCTTTAAAGACCCAAGTCACGGAGCCAGGATCACGCACGTGCTCGCTTGCGCATTCAGCTGTCGAGTGCCGAAGCCCACGCTCCCGCCTCCTAAAGGCTTGGAGCCGGGCCAAAATGCTAAGCACTGTTTTGATTTAGAATCGCCTTGGAGTCCGGAGTCCCAATGGGAAGTCGGACTTTCCTTCGTTCTCGCTATAAATAGTTTATCCGTGCGGCAGCAGACCACAGCTGTCTTTCCTCGCGTCTAAAGGATAGCCGGCCGTCTGAGCTTGGACAGGTGCGCCGGGATTTTATTTGGATAGCAAGGGCGGTCGCAGATCGACACGGACAAAAAGTTCCAGCAGTTGGAATACACGTGTTGGACCCGCAGGGGTATACCTCACAAAAGCTGAAAAACATTTAAAAAAATAAACCTATCAAGTCAATGCAACAGCTGGGATGTACAGTAGGAAATACAGTAACAGACTCGGATACTAAAGAAACCTGAAGGTTAACCACTGCATACACTTTCCAGCAGGTTTGGTTGGTTTTCAAGACGGTTGATTTCATTTGCCACAACTGGCCTGTGATTTGCTATCATTACAGAGTTAATCCAGGAGGTCTGCGCTCTCAAAAGCAAAACAGCAGTAAATTACCCCACACAATAGGGCGGTACGCCCAGCGTGTCAGAATTACTCTAGCGGAACACATCCAGCCTTGACTTCTGCCCTTGTGTTACTGCCGCAGGCGCTTGGCTTCGGTTACACAAGTGTCATTTGCAAGGGTGATGGGTTTTAAATGGCTTTAATTTAAAAGACATAAACACACACCCCTTCCTAGTCCATCTGTCAGCCAGGAAGTCTCTCTCTCATGCCTCACTCATCAAGATTTCAGCAGTTCAGCGAGAACACAAGAAAGCTGTAACAGAGCCAGACAAGAGTGTTGGGCCACAAATTACATGGATAACACACAGCCAAAGCAATCGGAACGAGATATTATTGGCTAATCTGCATGTTAGCCATTTTGCCCAAATGGAACCTGCACTTTTTAGCTGTGTCTATTATGGCGAGAGGGAAATCTGGATTTTATTGGGGAATAATAAAGTGGAGCTAACAGTAATAGTGTGTGCGTCATTCGCATGAAAACGCTGAAACATCATGGCAGGAATTATTTTAAATCTAAAACATTTTTCAGTAACAAAAAATAATCATAAGAAAGATGTTTTCTACCTTGCACAAAATCTCTTTACCGCAATGTGTTCACCTATATCTGTGCTGTTGTAACTTAAATGGAGAAAACGTAAAATAACTGGATGTTCTACTAGATTTTCTGAAAGACAAAAATCAACAAACAGTGGGAAAAAGAAGAAGTGTCCATAACTAATGTTCTCATCCTCCAGAATATTTTTAAAAAACTTTTTGGCTACCAGGTCAACAGATTTCTTTATATTTCTCTAGTTAAAAGTTAATAATATAGAATATGTTAATATTGATCATTACCGATACAGGTGGTTTTTCACATTTAAAAAAAAGTTACATTTATAATTTTCTATAAAAGTAAAATTACGTAAGTAAAGTTACGATGAGATTTTTAAGGTCGTTTTTTCTTAAAACAACAACATTAAATTGTCAATAAATGTTTGGAAATTAACTAGAGATGCACCGATTGCAACTTACTTTACTGTGACTGAAAAGAAGTATAAATAATAAAAATATATAACTAAACATATCAATTAATTGACCTTTTTCTTTTTTGTTCTCATCTCACAAAAGTCTAAGATTACAAGCCTATAGATAACATACTTCAACTCTTGTCTGTTTCTGAAACCAACATTGCTTTATTTAATTTTTTCTTAACGAGTAAATAAATTGTGATTTTAACATAACTTTGAGAATAACTTTGTTATTTATTCACCTTCGGATTTACAACTTGGCAGACTGCTTACTTTCAAACACGGCAACATTACACACTGCATGAAATGTAATTTTTATGATCTTGTGAAATGTACTCTTAAATGTAAAATAAATCGTTTTTATCTTGGGTCTGTAGTATTAAAAGAAGTGGGTTGGTTCATTTTAGCTGCAACTTCAATAAAGTAAAAAAATCTTATGAGTGAATTCTACTCTAAAGATGAATATGTATTTGCACCTTTTTTGTGTTAGTAAAGAACTGAATCAGATATATATCACATATATAGGTTGATGTATTCATTTTTTTATATTTTGGATTTTAAAAACAAGTAAAAGTATACCAGTACACCAGTATAAAAATGAAAGACATGCTTCACGCATGCACGTTTACTTGTGGCTTTGAGTGTACCGATGGCTGTGACGTTATTGCCCGCATCACTGGCAGCAGAAGATCAGCTTGGAATCGGCAAGACGTGAGACTGACCGGTCACCCGATCACGTGAAGAAAAACGGCAGATTGCGGTCTCTGGCCGGTGCACCTCTAAAATTAACGCTTTTAAACATGTCAAACACTGTTTTTAAGCCCCCCTCCAGAAACCAAGATTTTGTGAGAATCACCAAGGTATAGTTTTATGCATAATGAAAGTGCGTATTGAAGCATAAGTCACTTTTGAGGCCTTTTTAGAGTTTTTACATTGATTGGACAGTGGAGAGAAAGATGGGAAATTATGGAATAAGAGAGGGGAACAGGAGCCAGGAATGGACATGAACTTTGTTCGCCCAAAGTGCTGCTGCACATCATGTCAGCATGCTGAGCTCTCCGGGACCTTGGGTCTTGAAATATATTCTCTTCTAAACATCTAAGACTAAAAACATTAAAAGGTAATAAAAAAGATAAACTAGTCAACCTCACTGACCCAACCGTTCACATCACTGCTGGCTGCATTTCCGTCAGACGTTTTGTGAGCATTCCCAGAGCACGTAGCACTCAACCTTTTTAACTAGGATTGGGCTGTTATACGATGCCTTCGGCCATCGCAGATGGCTGGCAGACATCACGATGGTGTGCTGACATTGTGATTCCAAACCCCCCGCAAATGTTTCACTATAGCTGCGGTCTGCAAATCGCTTTATAAACAAATAAAAGTATCTCGCGCTGAAGACGCACCTGACTTTATACCGTGCAGCTCACACTGTATAAAGAAGACTTTCCTGTTGCTCAGTGGTTAGAGCATGGCGCTAGCAACAGCAAATTCATGGGTTTAATCCCAGGGATTGCACATATTAAGAAACAAATGTATAATGATGCATGTCGCTTTGGATAAAAGCATCTGCCAAATGCATAAATGTAACATGCGTCTCGGCGCATGTTTAAAGGTGATGCCAATTACTACAAACCCTACTCTTAACCGACCTAAGTGTAAAACTTTAGGCTGAAGGTGGATCTATATGGTTTGCTTGGTGGTTTAAATGTCATCTAAGTGTGCTGTTGTTCGCTACACTAGCAATAAGGATGTTAATCCTTCAGCACCAGCGAACGTAAGAAAATGATCTAATCATGTCTTTAAGATCTGATATCAAAGCAATTGTTCATCAAAGAATTAAAACTCTGTCATGAATTATCCTCAAGTCGTTCCACAACCGTAAGATCTTCGTTCATCATTAAAACACAAATTAAGTTTTGATGAAGTTTGAGAGCTTTCTGACCTCCGTAGGCACCAACATACATTCAAAGCGCAGACAGTTAGTAAAGACATTGTTGAAATAGTCCATGTGACTCCAGTGGCTCAACCTTTTATGAAGCGGCGAGTATACTTTTTCACACAATAAAACAAAAATAACTGTCTGTGACAGTCTCCATCACACGCCGACGAAAACACGCTACGCAAAGATGTGGTGCTGGCGTACAATGATGACTCCTGTGTTTGCACCACACACGCATGCGCCGCATGCTCTTGCAAATGTGTGTTTCAAAGATGTAGAAGGTCTTATGGTTGTAGAACGAAGGTGAGAAATGAATTTTCATTCTTTGGTGAACTTAACCCTTTAGGACGCGGCTCAAAAAAACATACAAAGGCAGTCAAAAACACATGTGACTACACTGAATATTATTATACTAGGACTTGGTGTAAACATTATACAAATTTGGGGACTGTTTTAATAAGGAGGTTCAACCAACTCGAAGTTTAAAATATTGTTGTATTTGTTTTTTCTAGAGCTGCACAATAATGGGTAAAATGATATTTTGCTCACGATTAATATGCTTGATTATTCTAGAACTAGAAAATACGTTATTACCTGCCGCTGCTGAACGTCTTCAATGTTGTATTTCAAAACACGTTATCATTTGTGCATTTCAACTCACGCTTACGAAAGTAAAAGGTGAAAGTGACCTATTTGTCAGATATGGTGACCCATACCTGAAATGTGACCTCTGCATTCAACCCATCCAGTGAATAGTGAACACACACACTTCAAGTCGTGAACACACATACACCGGGAGCAGTGGGCAGCTATCACTGCAGCGCCCGGGGAACAAACGGGGTAAGGTGCCTTGCTCAAGGGCACGTCAGTTGTTATCTATTGGTACTTAAAATCGAACTGGCAACCTTCTGGTTACGAGTCCGACTCCCTAACCATTAGGCCACAACTGCCCCCATATGCTTATAACATGTCGAAATTGTCAGACAGTTTAAGAAAATTACTTATTTCAATAAACCTAATTCACCCTATTGACAGGTTATTCCAAAAACAAGACTTTCTTAGGTCATTGTGCTTATAAAGTGAAATTTCAGACATTTCTGAGGTGCTGCTATGGCTCTGTGACAAACATCTAAGCTACTAAAAATATTCCCCATGAACTCATAGTGAATATAAGTAGTCAAAATGGATGCTAAAGCGTGTGAGGGTCCAACCAGCCCGACTTTATAAATGCGCACGTGCCGAAGCCAGAGTAACAGGTTTCTACACGCTTTACAGCTCTTAAACTGGAAACTGAACATTAAACTGTTTATGTACAAACACACTAGCTGCCTTCAGACATGAATCAATCAAGCTAGCATAAAAAAGGGCTATTTTCTCAGTATAACTGAATTTATGGCTCAATAACATTTATACGACGTGTACATGCCAACTGACAGCTTTATACACTTACTAGACAGCTTATTAGCCAACCATCGCAAGCAGAATGCAAATATGTAGCATGTACACCACATGGGTCCCCACAGCATTTGATGTAGCTAACGGCAGCTGTTGATATGAAGTCAGGAAAATACTTTAATGGATATATTCATGTGAGGAGTTAAATATTATGATTGTTAAAAAAGTTTCACTATGGCCAAGACACAAGGCACAGTTGCATCTGATCATGACCCGAGTCTGTTTGCATGTTCAAAAAGACATACATATTTTGTATAATGGATGTTGTGGATCTAAAGTTTGGTCAGTGCAAGTCTGAAGGGTAGTGATGACCATGTTTTGCATCATGCACTGATAAGATAAAATCAAATCCTTACAAGCTTATTTATATATTGCAAGTCATAAGACTAAAATCCAAAACTCTCACTTTCACAAACTACAGGGACAGTTGCAGCTTCATTCACTTTTCTCATGTGCAGATCTGAAATAAGCCTGAAGCACAGACGCGATGATTTCATAACTGATGCTCCATGCAATACATTGCATCTGTCAGTTTGACCATTTCTTCTTTAACATGTCAACGTCGACGCACATAAGCAACAAACCTCGTTGGCTTCTAGATGCAAAACAACTTTACACTTCACTTCAAAGTGCGCACCATGAGTTGATGCGAAGAGAAACAATGCAATACTATATAAGAGTGCATGATGCGCATTGACACCTATGTCGAACCTCCGAAACAAACTACGACAGAGCTGTGAAGCATTTCTGCACACTCTTGCCTCAAAACTTACCTAGTTCTCTACCCAGAACGCATTGTGAGAATCGCATACTACTTTATAACTTACTTAAGAAGTATACGATGTCTAAACATGCTAGCTAGATAGACAGTTGACTAGGTTTCGAGACGCGGCTGTAAAGTGAGTACGTTGCATAAAACTGCAACCAGGGAAGCGGGCTGTGCATTTTCTGGGCTCGTTTGACAGTTACACGAGACATGATACATAAAAGAGTGCTTATGAAGAGTTTATAAAAGTGTTATTAGGCAGGTTTGTCAGGCCTGCTGGACTTTTACCTGATGCGTTTTGAGCAGGTGCTGTCAGCTTCGCTCGCTTCGCGTTTGGCGGGCCAACATCGAGCACATTTTCAGCCATCGCGGTGGTTGAAGATTCGCTCCTGGCCGAGTATTTTGAGGGGGAATGTGAAGGATCCTTTCGTCGGTGAAAACAGATGTTACCTTACTTTTGAAAAACGTGGGGAGTGTGGAGCGGCTCGGCGGAGGATTTCTTCAAAAAAGCAGCAACAGCGCCCCGCGTCGCCACCACCATTCACCCCATGATAATCCAACACCCAACACCCACATTATCATCGTTATATTACCGATAGAAAACGCCTCCTTTCCGCGACTTCGACATAAAATCCGAATTAAAATATCCACAGGAATTCTCGCGCCTGGGCGTCGTTAAATTTGCATCGGCACGCGATCCATTTTCTGGCGTCGATTTTCTCCGTGCAAAAAACCGTTTGGATCCGCGTGAAAATGCACGAGTGCATAAAAATGAGATATTTTTGCAAAATAGTACCCTCGGCGCTGTCTGTCCTCCAAAAGCGTCCGGTAAATAATAACTGGGCGGAGAGAGATACGGACGCAAGCGTCGTTCTGAAGGGAGAATCAGATATACAAGGGTTTTGTGGCCGACGAACGCCGATTAAATCCAGGATTTTGGGCCAAAAATTCCTTCGCGGCGGTTCAAAGATGTCATTTTCGGCCGAAGGGTGTCGTCAAACCTCGATTGGGGTGCTCCGCGTCAAAAAATAAAAAATAATGCTCTATCGAAATCCTGATTCCGAGCCGCGACAAGATGGCGGCTGTTGATTCCTTCGATACAAAAAGTTTTTTTTTTTCTTTTTCCAGATAGACGGAGCGAAGGGGGAGGGTGAGCGAGCGCGCAATCACGCCCTACGTCAAACCTGCTGTGAACGCGCCGCGCAGCCGCTGGAGGCAGCAGATGATCACAAATCTGTCATTCACAGTTATTCGCATTAAAAAAAATTATATTTGATTTTTAAAACATCGACCATAAAAACGAAAGCACTAACAGTGATGTGGAGAGTTTAGGGCGAATAGTTTTAAAGTAGCAAAAAAGTTGTATTAAAGATCTATTACAAATACTTTGTTCTTAACTGAACAGTTATTCATATTAAGCATAATTCATAATACAATAGTAGACACAAGTTTATCTTTTGTGAGGTTAAGTAAACAAACAAGCATCATCTTTTTGTACACATAAAACACACAAACACACAACTTGCAATTTCTTTTCATTGTTTCTCTACTGTTAAATTCTGGCACATGCACATGTATTATCATTTTCTGAAAAAAAAATCAAAAACAATACATGATATGTACATACAAAGTTAGTGCACTGTGCAAATGTATACAGATTATGCTTTTTTTGCATGAATATAATGGCTAATAAATCAATACCCGCTGTGTCTCATGCACATAAGAACAAAATGATTGAAGAACGTGCTGCGCTAAAGAAAAAATCAACATCCTGCCCACATTCCACAGCTCTGTCTTGCAGCTTCGGTCCACACTGCAAAAATTCTTTGGTACACACAAACATATTCCCATATGGAACGAATAAAATAAAACATGGTTAAGCATGTGAAGTCATATTTGAGGGCCCTTTTTTGTGCATAACATTTTCATTCTTGTTACAAATTTCTAATTTCAAACTTTTATTTTGTAAAATCTGTTGTGGTATTATTAAGAAAAGGGGAACCTACAATTCCTCCAAAAGGAAGATATTAAAGAAAACCTAATTTCAATAGATTTCACAAACAGGTTGTTGGGGGTTGGGGGGGTTTGGTGTTCACACATTAGACTATACTATTTTAGCTCATTTAAAATAATGTAAGACAAGTTAACTCTGAGGCACTTTCTTAAGGTTTAGGCTTTGATCCTCCACATATTAAGAGGACTAAAAGAGGTGCTAGTTTCATTACAGTTAGCTTAAGCTGGGACCAAAATATCCACCCCTCCCTGCTTGGAGTGGCTTCCTTTCATAAATACGTCATACATTTTGATATTAGGCTCGGTTACTGTACGGGAATTCACGCACAGCCCCAATAAATACAAATGCATTTAATACAAAACCACATACGTTACTATGCACAAGTCATTATAATCCAATACTGTCAGCACTGGTTATCTGTAGCCAATGGAGTGATACAATAACTCATAGGTGAATGTGTTGGCTTGAAAGCAGTGCACCAAAATACGATTAACAAAAAAAGTCCCTTTTCCATCCCAAAAGTTCAATTTAAAGATACACAGTGTACATTTTCAAAGAAAAAAATAGACTGGAATTATAATTCACATCAAAGAGGAAAAAGTTATGATACAATAACACAATATTGCAGGTGTTCTGAAAGTGGCATCAAAAGACACCCTACTATCAACCTGGTATTACAAACGAAGCAAGTCAACCAAAAGGCACAGGATTTTTTTCCATTTTTTGAGAACAAACTAATAATTGCTCTGTAAACAAATCGTGGAAAACTTCCATGATCCCTCCTCGAACCGCAGCTTATTCTTTACACACGATGGCAGAGGACACAGGTCCTGAATTAGTCCAAACCATTTGGATCTGTTACATATCTGCTTCCTCTGAAATGTGAGACGCATTGTAAAAATATACTAGAGTACTCTCCGTTTAAATGAAAAGGCGACAAAAAACAGGCAAACAAAGTCAAATGGATTCTCTGGACATGTCATTCTCTTCACATTCACTTGATGAAGACACAAATCAGCCAAAGCTCAAAAAGAGCTGCAGTCAAATTCCCAGCACACACCAGACATGCTTAGTTATACTACGAGTTTCATTGCTTTAAAAAAAATGGACTAAATACAAATCCACTGTTTTGAAGATATAAGATACAAACGTACTGAGAAACAATGGCAGCAAATGCATTACACCAAACCTGCAAATATTTTTTCAAAGTGCACAGTGACTGCACCACCTGGACAGAACTTTCTTCTTCTCAAGGTCATGGAGTAATCGAGTATCACAGGTGTACGGTGATCGATAAAGACTACGGTGATAACTCGGGATCTGCTGGCATCACAGTGAAAAATTACAAGTTATACTTTTAGATATGAAAAAGGCTGAGGCACTAAATGAAGTCATCAATGCATTTTAAACTACAAACTGTGCGGTAAAATCTGTTGAACCAAGCACCTTTTGTTTCTGGGCTGTCTGGTTTAAGGCCTCATTGGTTGGAGTTTATACGCTGAAAAACAGGGGCCTGTTCAACTGTATAACACCAAAAACACTAAATCAATAAAGTCCCCCAAAAATTGGTTACATCACAGTTCCATGGTTTCTGTCAAATCCTAAATTTCTCTTGCACGTGTTTCCAAAAGACAAGGCATTTTGTAAATAAATCAATTTTGCCTTACATTGACAAAATGCTACATTGTTTGCTGCGCTATGACTTGAATATTAATATGGCCATTGTGTACATAAGTGGCCCATCCAGTCTCGCTCTTTCTGTCTTTCTCCCTTAATTTTGATATTTAACCTGCCCAAAGAGCAAAGCGGTGAAAAATATGCTAAATGCGTTATAACTGCAATAATTCACAAATCTGTATCCCTTTCCTCATGAGCAACTGGCACTTTTTCAAATTCGTGTCTCAAAGAGAGAATAAGAAATACTGAAAAAAATAAATGAATATGGCAAGATACATTACATCGTTCCCTTATGCAAAACAGCATTTTCACTGCCCACATCTTCAATTTAAAAAGCCATAATGATATATTTGTTCAAACATCTCTATTTGTTCATTTGACTGATCTTGCACAGTTTACATATCTATCCTGAAGGCACTTTGCACTTTACAAAAAAACAAATGAGAACTTGAGAAACATTAACTCCGCCCATTTCCCCTCCATTCTGTGCTACACTGTGATCCACACAGCAGATTCTTACCTCACAAATATTTTAATATTTTACGTCACGTTTTAACACACACACACACACCCAACAGAGGTTAATAATGCTGCTCATTGTAACTCCAACAGTTGTGGTTGACAGATGATTGGCTCGAGGAGGGTATGCTGGTCATCCGAGGTGAGAAGGAAATCATAATCACTCCACTGCCCTGAGCTTTGTAAGCTCATCTGCTTCTTCCTCTTCGTCTCCTTGTAAAGGTGTCTCTGGTCTGGCTAATGGTGCGTACGTTTGTGCTATTGATGGAGGTTGTGTACCACTTAGCGACGGTGCTTGATAAGGATTCTCATAATCCTTTTGAAGCTCAGGGATAGGAAAACTGTCCTTAGTGTCTTGGAGTAACTCCTCGGTAATTGGAGACGGACCTAATACACGGCCCTGAGGCACATCGTGGCCACTTATAAAAACAACATTGGGAGAGGTTTTTGGAGGATTTAGTGGTGTAGATGTTGTTGTGTTGGGTTCCAAATGCCCAACGGCCTCATCCACCTGACCTTGAAGTTCCAGGCTCTGTGTGGATCCTGTTCTGCTTTTGTTAAGTTTGGGAAATAGGTAAGTCCTCATCTGACCTTTACCCTTCACGTTTACAGTGCCACGATAATCGAAGGCATAGTTCATTCTGCTGAGAATGCAGTGGCTCTCTTCACTAACCTGTATGCGGCACTCCACTCCTGTGCTGTCCATGCGGCTAGCGATGTTGACCGTGTCCCCCCATATGTCATAAAGCAGCTTGGTAGTGCCAATGACACCGGCAGTCAGGGGCCCGTGGTTAAAGCCAATCCGTAGCTTGAACTTGAAGCCCAACATGTTCTTGTTAAAATCGTCCACCACACGCATCATTTCAAGGGCAAAGTCAAAGAGCGCACGCAGGTGAGCATGCGGATGTGTCTGCTCCTGGCACTGCTGCCCGTTTAGCCCTGAAGCTGCCATGTAGGTAGCACCAATGGTTTTGATCTTCTCCACGTTGGAGAATGCAGGCTTGCGCAGCAGTTCATCGAAGTCTCCAATGAGTTCGTTTAGTACTCGGTAACACTCTTTCCCGCCCTCGTAGCTTTCCTCGTAGAATTCGCTGAAGTTGACGATGCTTGCGAAGATGACCCCAACATTGTCGTGATTTTTAGAGTAACTCTGGTTCACCTTCAGCTGCTCCGCGACGTGGATGGGGATGATGTTCCGTAGCAACCAGTCCGCTTGATTGCGCATGGTTTGGATCTTTATACGGTGCTTGTCGGCCTCCACGTTTCCATGGTAGTGCAGACGGTAGCTGACCTCGAATTCCCGGTTGAAGAACCAAAGCAGCAGCAGCAGGAGGATGAATGACAGCACGGTCTCTGGGACAAGCAGGTCGAGCGCTGTAGATGCCACGTCCAACCCACCTGCCTGAACTGCTTCAGCACTCAAGTTGCTAGTGTTCCTGGAGCAAAATATATTGCAAGCTTATTAGATTTTTTTTAGAGAAGTTTCAAGTTATACAGATTAACCATAAGAGCAGCTGTAGAGAGACTTTTAACTCTTCAATGTAAGATGAGATGTGTTTGAAGATGTTCTCACTTTTAAAAGAATAGTAACATTTATGCATTTTAACCACTGAACTATATAATGACTGAATTGCTCATAGAATGCTAAGCCAACGGCAGGAGGTGAAGCCACTGGAAGTGATCGCAGTGCCATATTGGTATTCCCAACGGACAGACAGTGTCATTGACTTGGTCAAAATAACGATCTAAAATATCCTATTTTGCAACTAAGCAGGTTTACGATTAGTTATTAGTTTACATGTATGTTTAATTACTTGTTACTTCTAATGTTTTTTCAGTGTTGATGTTATTCAGGTAAAATAGCGATTTATAGAAATCATTAAGGTGAGTGTTGCACACTGTTGTAATGGCACATGTGTAAACGTGTAGAAATAAAGCTTTGTGACTTTAAAAACATATACAGTCTGAATTTAGATTTCAGAATGAGCACATATTTCATATGTTGAGGTGTCTCGTCTGTGATAATGTAAGCTACTGAAATGAAGATTAATGTAACTGATGGAAAAATTCTCGACTTTAAATAATAACCATTTACATGCTTAATACATTTGCGTTGTAAAAATGTACTAAAATACTATAAATACAAAAGTAAGTAAAGCACCGTTTGATCATTAATATGTGACAACTACCTATTCATTTAATAGAATGTTTGGGCATACCAACATGGTGGTGCGGTGGCTTCAGTGTAATGACGTCACGAGCAATCCAGTCATTATATAGATCAGCAATTTAAAAAATAATAATAAAGTAACAAAAAATTGAAAGTTAAAGAACTAAAATTATAATAATAAACAAAACTAAAGTAAAATAATCTTATATAGCAACATAAAGAATAATAAAATGACAAAAACAAAGTTGCTAAAAATGTAACTAAAATGAACAAAAACTAAAAATCTAAAATTAGAAGCTAATTTAAAATATTAATAAAAACGAAATAAAACTAAAACCTAAACTATAATAATTCTGGTTTTGAGTCAGCAATAGGGCTAGTTTTTTTTAAGGTAACAGTCTAAGAAACACTCACCCAAAAGACGTGAAGTCGGTAGTGCTGAGAAAAAACAGTTGTTGTTTTAAAAAACATAATTTTCTACTGTAAATGTATCATTCTGACAGTCAGCATACATGTCCACTCGTGCAGAATAAGCAGAGATAAGCAGGTACTTTACATTAATTGGCAGCCTTGCACCAGGGATTGTGGGAAAGACAGCAAGTAGTGAGATGGTCAAAACTTATGTAAATAAATAACTACAATTTTTTGAGATTTCTTCTGCACTAGTGGACACACACAATAATGTAAACTATATATTAGATTAACATTTACTTAGTTTATTTAACAATCAACACTCATCGCATTAAGTTTATTGTCAAGGCCTACAAATGACATCTGTGACCCTGGATCACAAAACCTTATAGGTCAAAATTGAGATTTTTACTATATTTTTTACATCATCAAAAAGCTGAATAAATAAGCTTTCTATTGATGCATGGTTTGTTGGGATAGGACAATATTTGGCAATATTTTAGGAATCTGAGGGTGCAAAAAAAATCGAAATATTGAGAAAATCACCTTTAAAGTTGTCCAAATGAAGTCCTTAGCATAGCATATTACTCACAAAAATAAAGTTTTTATATATTTACAGTAGGAAATTTACAAAATATCTTCATGGAACATGATCTTTACTTAATATCCTAATGATTTTTGGCATAAAAGAAAAACGGCTAATTTTGACCCATACAATGTATTTTTGGCTATTACTACTACAAGTTCTCATGCTACTTAATATGTGACCCTGGATCACAAAACCAGTCTTATCAGACAACAAACACTATGGATGTCTGACCTTGCCCTGATGGTGGCGCTGTAGAGCTGGACGAGCAAAGACGAGCCAACTACAGTGGCCAGAGCAGAGCGCATCCAGAAACTCAGCTGGCAGAAGTTACAGTACTGGATAATAGCAATAATGAGAGCACAGCACAAGAACATGGTCACCTGAAAAAAAATTGTGGATCAATGACATGTTTACAAACTAGGGCTGTTTAAATATAAAAATAATTCTTTATAGTGTTCAATATATATATATATAGTATTATAATTTATAAACATGTTACAGTTTGTGCACAAAAATATTTTTTTTACCACATTTGCATAACGCATTTTGAAAAAAAAACTGCATAAACTTTGAACAATGTATCTTGAAGCTTTAGAACAATGTATAATGTACACAATATGTTGATGGTGGTTGACAAGGTCACCTCACTCACCTGTATGGGCAGCTCCAAACAGCACGCCAGGTGCGAAAAGACAGACACAGCAGGAAGTGATACAAGCACAGCCCCAATCACATGACGTGGGAGCCAGCCAGACACCACCTTCAGCAGAGACTGGATGCAGTTATGTGTACTGTCCAGGTAAAAGGTCATACTGTAGAGATGGAAAAATTTTACTTTTTTCAAACTCATTTGAAACGTATAGTTTTTTTTATTTATGGCCTTTCTACAAAGTTGTCTACAGCATTCAACTAACCGGATAGACAGTACAAGAGCAAACAGCTCCAACAAAGCAGCCACCATCGCCAGGCTGACTGTGGTTGCGATTGGCGTATCCATGGTAACAAGGGGATACAGGAAGCAGGCGACGGTCAGGGCGAGGAAAACGGCGCAAGACAGCAAAACATCGAGCAGCGAACTGAACACAGGACTCGCAAACGTCTGCACTGGCAAGTGGTTCACCACCTGAAAGAAACAGTCCAGGGAACAGAACAGCTAGTGATACTGCAGTGTGTAAAACAGCCAGAAGAGGTCAGTGTAGGATTTAAAAAAAAAAATGCAAAAAGGCTTGTGTGAGGGAATGTCTATGTGACGACCCCATAAAGTATAAAAACAAACATGTTTATGTTATAAAAAAATTATATACCTGCTCCTGGTAGCTGGTGCGATACGCTGACTCAAGAGGTTTCTTCAGGAAATTTAAGCTGAGCTTGTTAATTGGTGGCTTGTAGAAATAATCCTTCATCAGGCTGATGCAACAATTGAGAATAAGAAAAAATATATTTTTTGTACCACACAAACATTTTGGTATATGCATACAGTAATATTATGCTACATAAACAATTCCGACTTTTTTGTCGACTAATATCATCCCTGTGCCATACTACCATACGGCACATTTAAAAAACAAAAAAAGAAAAGAATGCAGCCCATGATATTCCACAATACACTTAATAGTATAAACTGATAGTGTCTCTCACCTATCTTCCTTTATCACTTCCACAAAGTGTGCGTCGCTCTTCTCCCGGAGGTTTTTGTAGCGTAGAGGGAGGATGGGCGAGTGGTCCATGGCAGCTCCTTCGGCGGTTAGACTTCCCACCCAGCTCCTGTCTTTCTCCTGGAGTCTGTCACACAGGGAGGACTGGCTGACTCTCACTGCCTCCTCACAAAAAGGGCTCAGCAGCCCATTTACGGTTTTAGGGCTACGGCCTGCAGGGAACTGTGGGGGAAAAAAGCAGTTAAAATTAATCAATTGCATGGAACAGGTAGTCTAAGGTGGTGTGACTGGGTGGAGGCGGGGACTCATTTGCATTTTCACGGCCCACATATAGTAAACATGCAAGCTATTTCAGAATATGAACATGATAAACAAAGTAGTTTGAGAGATAATCAACTACAGGGGACTTCAAATGAAAGCCTTCATGTTCAATGTGATAAATGAATAAATGATAAAACGTTGACTCAGTGGAAGAGTTGTATCATGAGGACCATAGAGAAATGTAAGCCTTTATTTATTGAAAATAGGGCTGTTCAATGATTAATCGAGATTAAATGCATCCAGAATAAAAGTTTGTGTTACATAATATGTCTGTGCACTGTGCATATTTATTTTGTATTTCACATAATGCATACTATGCAATATTGCAAATAAAATGCAAATTATCACATAAAAAAAAAACGTAGCTATGCTAATTAGTCTCTTTCTGCCCTCCTCCCCCACCTCGGGATGCCCATCGAGGTAGGGAGAGGTTACGCCAGGCCCAGATGAACGTTACATGCCCATCCCTAACTAGAGATTACGCCAGCCTCAGCTGTACATCCTGTGCCATCCTCCTGTGAGAGCCTGCGTATCTGTGCACTGTGCATATTCATTTTGTAATTTGTCATTCATTTCAGTTGTCAAGTCAAAAGTTTATATTACAACAAATGTTTTTTTGGTGTAAAATGTTTTTGTTTTGTCTATATATTTTTTGTTCATTTAGTAATGTCTTTCGGAAGCTATAAAAATACATATATGTTTATCAGGAAATGAAATAGAAACAATTTATACCAGTTGTCATTTTCAGAGGTTTACTTCCACCTGACTTTAAATGAATCGTGTTGCCTTCATGAGCATCACTGAATGTTTCTCTCTATTGTAATAGTTGTGTATGAGTCTCTTGATTGTCCTCAATGTAAAAAGATGAATCTCAGCATCATACAGTTACTGCTGGACATGAGTCAAATATACAGAAATGCTAAAAAAAATTGAATATAGAGGATCTGGATGATTTTTCAGCTGACAGTTTAATGACTCAGGACAAACAAGAAACCCTTAAACAACTATGACAAAACATAAACACTGTTATTGATTGTTCAGGTAAGATCAAACAGTATAAAGGGGGGATTGAATGGTGTTTCATGCATTCTGACTTCTTTACACTATTAAACTGTTGTCTTCTCATGCTTAACATGGTCAGCGTGTTAAAAAACGAGTTCGACGTATGACGGAATATTTCTGTGCTAGATACGCTCCCCCAGCACTACAACCTGTTGCGGAAAGCTTTTTATAGGTCTGAACCTCTTAGTTGTGCGGAAAGCACGCACAACTTTTTGTGCAGTATCTCCATCCGTGCAACAGTCGGCGGACGCAAGGTTACGCAAAGGCTGTGCGTAATCGTCTTTAGCTCCGCCCACAGCACGCCCCGGGCAGTCGTACAGCTGTCGTAAAAATCGTACAGCTGTATCTGTCTTCTGTAAATGTGAGAAAACTAAAGACTTTTTGGAGATATGAAGAACACAATACTACTCTACAGGTACTCAAGATTAACATAACATTGTCAGAAACTGCGTAAAAAATGCCCCCTTTAAGAATCAGGGGTATCAACTTTTGCACTGGGCTATTTTTAGAAATTCTGTTATTATTCTTTGGTGTGAAATTTGTTCATATTTCTTTCATAAAATAAGTTGTTTATGGCAGGACTAAATAAAAATAATTCCTTAATTCATCTTTTTTTTTCTTAGCATTTTCCAGATTCTACAAGGTGATGTAAACTTTTGACTTCAACTGTGCATGCATATATTTAAGAAAAATACTTAATAAACCTTTATATAATTTCAATTATTGGTAAATATAAATAAATACTATAAATAGTATTTTCGAAATACACACACACGCGTGGACATTCTGATGTTCAATGTTTTGCTATAGGGCAAAAAGAGCCACCCTACCATAAAAGTACCATACCATTTTTTACCATAAGTTTTCACCATACTGATAGCTCAGATGTCAATAATTGGCCTATATATGTGATATCTATGACCCCTTTCCACCAAACTGTAGGCCTAGAGGTTTATTTCACCCACCGCAATTCTCGTTCACCCACAGGTATATCAAAATTTGATAAAACGCATGAGATGAGAAATCCAAATATTTGCATGTTTTCACAGTGCCATTAGTGATACTTGTTTGCCATTGGGTGGTGGTTTGCTTTTTTCTGGGTTATGTACCTTGCTGCTGTTGGCCCAATGTTCATCCTGGCAACCGTTTTGAGTCGCCTCGTCTGCTATTGGATTCCCACCAGCATCCACTGAGATGCTGCAGGTGACATGTCCAGACTGTGAAGAGAATGATGAAATGAAGACCAACAAAAAATTAACCCCCTTTGGGGCTTAAGGCTAGTCCCAGACTACAATGCATGTTGGAACAGTCTCAACTGAAAACAGCTTGCACTAACATACCCTAAAATATACATTTTTTTACTGTTTGGAAAACCAACCCTAAGAGGGAGTACCTTGTTGTGTGAGAGATGTTCTGCATTGCTGGAGTGTGCAAGATCTGGAGTGCACACGTGGGGGGATGGACTTAACAAGCTGACCTGGGAACAGCCGCACTGTGAGCCCATTTTTCGTGCAGAGATCAGGTACGTCTTTAGACCTACAATCATCAAAACATGTACATTTCACATAGTGTCATATTTTACATGTGAGAACACTCTTTACACTCTTAAAAACAAAGGGTCCTCAAACAAAAAGAAAGCATCCATCCGATATACTACTTTTACAATTACACAGTGAATTGGGTGCACAATGTGTTTGAGGGCACCCGAGAAGGGTTGTGTCATTACTGATGTTTACACTACACACAGTTCCAAGTGTGGCGATGGGTGCTTCTGTTGTGCCAACAAACACACACACACCCACGCCTTAAATTGTCTAGTGGAGAACCATTGTAGCGCCAATACAGGCAAAAACAAACAAAAAGCGATTAGGGCAGGCCGATATCAGCTTGTTCAAACACACAAGCTCACAAACTAACCGTTACGCTCGCGTATAATCTCCCAAAACACACGGGCTAAGTGTCAGTGCTAACACTCCTGCAAGGCAATGCCCACGCATATTTGCCGACAATAAACAAGTGTATAAGCCTCCAGGAACATTTCTGGAAAGCTTGGCCCCACTTCTCGAGCGCAGCCGTGAGAGATATATTGAAAATAAACAGATCGTAATTTCTGGTTGTAACGCACCGGAGCTGTGAACAACCAGAATTACAAATCATCGTAAAGTAGTTCCAAACAGCTCTGTTTTGCATACACAGTAGCTGTGAAGTTATAAAAAAAAATAAAAAAAAGTACAGAACACCAAGTAGGCTCATACATTTTGCACAAAAAAACACTGAACTAGTTGTCACAAGTTTGATTTATTATGCTTATCACTAGAGTTGCACGATAATTAATAAATAATAAAATAATAAATTTTGCTCAAAATTTTAATTTTTTTGTGAAGAATGAAAAAAAAGAATATTTGACCTTATCACAATGATGTTTTGTGCTTTATTTGGTCCCATTGCAGAAGTACTATAAACAAAGAGGAGTAGGAGGTTGTATCAAACTGCCATTTATAAACTTCAAGACTCTTAAAATGATCTTTAATAAACATTAAATAATAAAGACACAAGACCCAGAACTGAGGAGCTTCTGGGTCAGAA
The DNA here is from genome assembly GCA_026939265.1 of Oreonectes daqikongensis. NCBI lineage: Eukaryota > Metazoa > Chordata > Actinopteri > Cypriniformes > Nemacheilidae > Oreonectes > Oreonectes daqikongensis. Next base: position 3,248,741 of record JAOTQM010000047.1, on the reverse strand, counting down.
CCTGTCTGAGCTGGATGGTCATGTGGGCCCAGTTCTCCCAGGAGAACGGGCCTTAAGGAAGTCATAAATAGTCCTTTGACCTCTCTAACATGGGAACTGAACACAGGCTGGGATCGAGGGTTATTCTTGCAGCAAACACAACCCTGGAGGCACTGCCTTCTTCCATGGAACCACACTAAAATTATTCAACGTATCTTAGATTCCCAGCGTGTTTCCCAACCGTAACTGTCTGAAACAGAATGTTCACTGGATTTGGCATAGTATTTAACTAAACATTTGTCACTACAACAAAAAGCCTCATGGGTCAAAATTATAAAGTTTATATCAATCAATTGTGAATCAGAACAGGCAGGTTCTGTAGCTGAAAGTTAACAACTATATTCGGTTTTCCTCTTCTACACTACCCAATGGTTGAGTCACAAACATTACAAACTGTTGCATTTAATGCCCATGCAGTTGCCATTTAATATACTGGTCTGAAAGTTGTAGATTGGTTTCTGGCACTTTTCACCTGGTCAGACTGGCTGACCGTCTGAGTACCTAAAACGCCTCTGAAAGCATAAAACCATACCAGCATGACCAGTCTGGGAGACCAGCTAACCACCTTAGGTTAGCTTAAAGGAACAATTCACCAAAAATGAAAATTCTGTCTTCATTTACTCACCCTCTAGTTGTTCCAAATCTGTATAAATGTCTTTATATTTACCAAACACAGTTCTTGACCACCACTGACAACCATAATAAGAAAAATTACAATGGTAGTCAAACATGCCCAGAACTTAGTTTTGAAAAGTGTTGGTGACAAAGATGACAAAAACAATACTTTAATAAATTGATATATGAACGTGCCCCAGAACTGTTTGCTTTTTTCCAAAATATCATTTCAAAATATCTTAACACATAGACATTTTTCCTACTATGGTAGTCAATGGTGGCTAAAAACGGTTTGGTTACAAGCATTCCTCCAAATATTTTTCCTCTGTGTTTTTCAGAACAAAGAAATGTATACAGATTTGGAACAACTTGAGGGTGAGTAAATGATGACAGAATTTTCATTTTTAAATGAACTGTTCCTTTAAACCATTTCCCAGCAGGATAGCCTACAGGAACGCTTGCATGCAAAATCCTTTCATACTTGCACACCATTTATCTGTTCATTGATCAGATGGAGATTTTTGCGAGAAAGAGAAGACATATTCCTGATGGACCTACTCAATCATCATTAAGACAGCATCTACCCAGCATGCCAGGTTCAGCGAAATAAGTTGTATACTATTGAACAACATTACCAAAGAAAATGTTTGTTTATAGGTTAACTTCCCTGGTACGCTAACACCAGCCAAGTACAATCGAGGTAATTTACATAAGAAAAAAATCAACAGATATTTGGTAGTTATACAGTCTAAATGATTTGACCACTGAAAGCCACAACAAACCAATAATCATATCGTTCATATTTTCTAATGGGCTCAATGAAGCTTAATGAGATAGTTTACCCCCAAAAATATCATTTAATCACCCTCATGTCATTTCAAACCTGCATGAGTTTTTTTGCAGAACACAAAAGATATTTTGAATTAGGTTAGTAACCAAACAACATTGACCCCCATTGACTTTCATTGTATGAACACAAAACCATAGAGACCTTTCTCAAAATATCTTCTTTTGTGGTCTACAGAAGAAAGAGTCACACAAATTGTTTATTTTTGGGTGGACTATGCCTTTCTCTGAAACAGCACACATCATGTAAACAGTTAGTATCCATTAGTATTCCAGTGCCTCTCCGTCTTAATTGTGCACATTTTCATACAGAAGAGGAGATAAGCCTCATCTGGTCAGGATGCCCACAGCGGGTCAGGTAAAAGAGAGAGCCTCCCTCTTTTCGTTGGACTAACTGTGACATTCCTCATAAGCATCCAAAGTTGCTCTTCTGAGTCAATCCCTCTTTATTCGTTTTTTCCCCTTTCCTATTCCTCCATTCATTGCAAAATGGAAAGGAAGAAGCCATAGAACCATCTTGAATATGGCTTAGTCTAAAAAAGCATATTGTTTTAAATAAGTCAAAATAATAATTCTGTTTTCAGTCAAAAATCAAAATTATTCTCAGTTAACTGATTTCTCAGATACTAACGTTGTATCTTCAAGGTTATAATGTGGTTATGCTGCACTACTTCAAAACATTCGAGAATCGAGTTCTAGACTATCAACCAACCGCAGCAAACCTGCCCTGCATTCACTTCCTGTCACATGACCTTCGACCCCAGCATTTGTGGTCTTAGCCTGGCTGGGTCACGTGGACCAAAAACCCCAGAGGGGCGATGTGTCTGTAGTGCCTGGGTTCTCCCGAAACCCATCACCTTGCTGCTGAAAGGATGTAGCGGAAATATGACAAACTGATTAGCATGATGCAAGGGACAACCTGTGTCTCTTACTCTCAATACGTCTCTTCCTCTATGAGAAGTGAATTACTCACTCCCACTCTCTCTTCCTCTCCTGGCAAACCACAATGTTTCCACTCGCCCTGCCAACCTCAGTAGGGTAGACTAAAACAGAGAGAAGGGCAGCAAAAATGAAGAGAAGATGCAAAGCGTTGACATGAGGATGAGTAAAAAACATCATTTTTAGGGGAACCATCCAAGACTGATTAATATACACTAGTCTAAACTGGCTTATCAACCCACTAGTTGATTTTTGCACATCCTGAAAATGCTGTTATAATGTTAAAAAAACATGGCTATCGACGCCGACTGGACCGAGTGTTTCAAGAAGGATGTACCGCCACATCCCTGTCTGAGCTGAAAGGAAAGACGCTGGGCTGCTCTGGGACAGATGTTTTCATGCAGCTTCCTGTTTCGGGTTTCTCACTACGAAAGGGTCTCAGACTTTTCCGCTCGTCCTTTAGACTCGTTCTTTCTTGCTTTCTGACTTCCTGTCTCCAAGTCTCTTTCCGCACTTGTGTCGTCTGAAGCGTGTCCTTTCTGTTTTGCAGATAATTCGGTTTCCATTTCTCTCACTTTCTCAAAGATGGGCGGAGAACGAAGAGGCGAGGATACGATGGAGAGAGAAAGTGAGCGAGACAGAGGTTCCTGTGGTTTCTAAAGACACCATATTAGGGCACAATGATGAGACCAAGGATACGACTCTACTCCCACTTCGCTCTGTCTATCTCTCTCACATCCCTCCATTCCAAACTCTGTTTTGGTTACAGAACTTAAAAGAGGCCATAGAGTGCCATAGTGGAGTCCCTCTTTCTTTGCCATCTAACTCCATCACTGTCTCGCTCTCTTTCTGGTATCAAGCACATGGGATGACGCACAGAACAAGCAAACTGCGTCATACTGACCCACACACAGACCTACAGCAATGTCCCTCAGTCTATCAGTGACCAAGATGGATGAGACACATGCATTTCTACGTCTTTTCCCTTGGACAAGTACACAACTGTGGTTTGCTAAAGCATACATTTTTATTTCCTGTAGAGATCACAATATTACTGAAGCTCCAAAAAGCACATCCATTGTAAAAGTGACCCAAACAAATTCAGTGGCTTCATATAGGTTTTCTGAAATTAAAACAAAACCATAAGCAGTGTTTCCCACAGAATTTTGTGAGACTATGGGTGCTCAACGTACTTTCCTCTAGGGGGGTCCGGGTGCATGATCCCCTGAAAGATAATTTTGCATATTTTAAAGGTAAATGCTGCAATCTGGTGCATGTTAAAAGCAAAATTAAGTGACTCAATCTATAAAGAATATAATAGCTATTGTAGTAATTTAATAATTGGCTCCACAGATATAAATGGTTATAATAGGGCACGACACAAACAGTCAAAAGCAAAAAAGTAGAACTAATTTGTTTATTACCATATATTAATTGCATATAGGCTATTATACATGTATTATATACTGTTATATAATAACCCTAACCCAAAAAATATATTACCAAAATGTATCTGATTTGAGTTATTTAATTTATGTCATGACAACAACATTTTTGATGCTTGAAGCACAATCGGAGCGATGTGGAAAGGGTTAAACGAAGTGCTTTTGGAACTAAATAATGATATTAGAGTATAGCGCTGAAAGATCATTATTATAGGCTAAATGTTGTGTAGATGTGCTGCTCATTTTAAACGACAGAAATGGTCAAATGTCCCTAATGCAGACTGCTATTTTAGCTGGAAATGGAAGCTGAACATAATGATGCTAACGCCATGAGGTAATGCTATCTGTTTGCTCTATCTATCGTACACTGATAAAATCATGTTTGTACTGGTGGATAACTGCAGTGAATACTGAAACATTTGTGCGTCTGCATTTCAAAGCTGAGGCAGTAGCGAGCGTGCCACGTGCGTTTGTACGTATAGTACGTGTGTGTGTGTGTGTGTGTGCTGCGCACATTGCGCTCAAGCAACAGAGAAATGGACGCATTTCGTCTAGCTGTGAACAATAGCAGAATAATGAAACCATGATGCAGAATTCACCGTTAGAGATATTTGTTATTAAAAAAATTGGCTCGTTTTAAGACTGTGGCGGAACAAAATAGACTGGGGCCATCATAGTCTCGTCAATGAATGGGAAACACTGCATAAGAGAACCAATGAAATGTTCAGTTATTACCATATTTAATTTTTGCATTTTTTTTTAAAAACATAAATTAGTTTAGAACAGAATATACCTTTATAATAAATAAAAAGAAATAAGCCAGAATCAAGTCACAATGTGCAAAATAAATGTGTTTAGACGAAATGTCAGAAATGCAGGGGAACATATATTCAAAACACAAGCCACAAATAGTGAAATTAATGGACCTTTTCCTAAACATGACGTATGTAATAATGCTGTGCCACTTACTAGACCATATCTCGCGTCAAAACTATTTTTAAAACTACTAGATAATAATGCATTATTTTTTACAAACAGGAACATAGCACACCCATTACCAATGAACTAATAATAAAATTACTTTATATACCGCATGTAAAGAAGAAATGCAACAAAGCATCTTAACATTTTAACAGTAAAAAGTCCCACTCTTTCGTCCTCCTGACAAACATGCTGGCTTTCAATGCAGAAAATGACACGTGATTTTGGTTATATTACTTTATTATAATTATTTTTCATCTTCGACTATTCGGGGTCACCCCTAGTATTATTATAAGAAAGGAAATCATATACATCTTTAATGGCATGAATGTGAGAAAATGATAAGAGCATTTTCACTTATATATCACTTTAACAGAAAGTTTTATTTTGTATCAGCATGTAATTGTGCCTAGTTGCATTACGGCATTATGGAAGAACTGTGTTCCCACAAACATCCCTATCACATACAATGGCTGTACACACGCACAGCGTGGTTAAGTGCCACATGCATGCATGAGTGATCCCTTAACATTCACTTGTGTCCTTGCTTTACAAAAACACATTCACACACAAAGCTTCACGTCACCGCTGAGAAATCTGACATACCAGATCTGATGCTACAGGCCAGTGTACGAGTTGTGGGCAGGTGTGCGTGCATGCATGTCGAAGGTCACAGTGCGGGCATGCATGTGGTGATTGTACGCATTCATGCACACGATACAAAAACTGTTCAACAGAGACAGGCTAAGTTGAACTTGATGAAAACATTTCAATAGATGCTCTTTCAGACTTTTTGGTCCCCAAACTACAGTTAAAGGTATAGTTCATTAAGAAATATAGAAACCTGACATTTATTCACCTTTATGTTGTTTAAAACCTGTTTAAGACTCTTATTCTGTAGAACACAAAAGATATTTTGAGAAATGTGTTCATACAATGGAAGTCAATTGAAGTGGAACAACATTGACTAGTTCACGGGTCAATATCTTCTTTTGTGGTCTGCAGAAGATAAAGTGATTCATTTATTCTTGGGTGAACTATCACTTATCACATCAATATTTTGTTCACAATTTCTCAAATACACACAAATCCTGATGTCGAGCATATATATGGTTTAACAGAGCCCATTATATTTGCATATAATTTATAAGATCAGATAAGTATACAACTCTCCCACAGTGCTTGCTTTGTAATACACTTTCCCACACGCAACATGACTCTGACCTCCGGCTACAGGAAGGTGTCTTATCAAAGTAATTCCCTGACCTGTCCACATGCAACACAAGGCCACAGCCTGGCAAACACACAAAACCAACCAGCTGTGTCAACACACTCAAGAAGTAATGTAGTGATGTAAAAGTCAGGAGTTAGAGAGAAAAATGTCTGGAGCCAAAATATGCTCGGTTTGAAAGCCTGCCTTGGTGAATGTGCCTCAGCATGTTTCTCCAGGAAAAAAGATTTTTCAGATTAGTCAAAAACAGGCCATGACATCACCTGACAACACTGTTACTCACAAACATATGTAAGATCTTCTGTATTGAACAGCTCAAGACAGAGAAAACAAAAGGTGTGTGCCTGGGTCTCAGAGCTGACTGGCTGACAAAAGATCACACAAAGTAGTTCTTGGAAATTAATCTGAATTTACAGCAACGTCTGTGTTGTGAGCCAGATTTCTACAGAAAGAATGACATCATGTTGAAAAATTGATGATTATTTTTTGGGTTGAACTATCCCTTTAATAACGACATTTGTAATACATGTGTCAAATGGAAATCAATCTGCTCAAAAATAATTAATACACTTACAACAATAAAACTATTAACTTTCTAAGGGTTGGACTTATGAGTAATGACTTAGCAAAAGTTATGTCAGCACATGATTTGTACCGTCTTCCTCTTGAAACATTTTATCAATAGTGAGAGATGTAAAATATTTTTACACAATAACTGCTCTTGCATATGTTTCTCCACTTCAACACTTCATCAATCAAAACTAGGGCATAACTGGACATCTAAAGACAGAAATAGCCTTCCAAGTTAACTGTGTGTATTTACACCCACATAAACTCGAGTTGTGGCTATAGTTTCTCAACAGACTGGACAAACCTGTCTTGTCCGGCCAGTCACAAAGACAGCATGATCCGAGCACTTTGATGAAAGCGCGACAGACAATATAGATTCTCCACTGCATGTGCCATGTGCGTTTAACACACAAACTCCAGCAGCATTAGCTCTTTATGTATATATTTACTTTGACACAAAAATATGACAAAAGAAATGATACATCTATATGTCTATATGTCTGAACGGAGGAAGGGAATTGGTTTGGAGCTAGCTAGTCTGTATAGCCTTGCAAGAGTGTGTGTCTGTGTGTGAACGAGCAGGGTTGGGCTTCTTATCTGCAAGAACACACTCCGATCTGAGCGGATCATTTCCACCAAAACAACTTGCATTAAGAGTAGGACTGGCCAATATATTGTGGCTATATATAAAAGTTATAAATCTAGTTTAAAAATCTAAATCTAGTTTATAAATCTAAACAAAAAAGGTCAAATAAAAAGCACATTTTAAATTATATAACCCAAAGTGATAATTACAACACTGCTTCATAAAATATTTTATATTGCCAATACAGGTGTAATGATTGACACACCGCTCAACATTCGATAAAATACATTATGCAACAGAACTACAGTATTTTTAACAATTTTGTTGTAGACAATGTGTTTATCACTAAAAATAAATTACATTATCTGTTTCCACCATTAATTTTAAATGCAGAGAAGGACACTTAAGAGAAATCAACAGTTCGTAGTTTCTGTCCTTTCTCCTCTTATTCATTCATCTGTACTGACATTGCTACATTTTTCTGTCACTTCACTTCCTGTTTCTCTCCTACATCCTTCATTTTCGAGAGACAAACATAAGGGCATCTATTGACCAATAAGTTTCAAGCAGGCAGGAACAGGGCTGTCAGAAATTCAATTCTCTGTATTCCCAGTTGATTTCAAGCTAACTTGGCTCTTACCACACCCTCAAAACGCATCCCCATCATTCAAATGCTTCGTCAGTATTCTGTAGCGTGTAAGTGCCATGAGATTGATGACTGCAGTCTTCTCATTCAATAGTGAAACAAATGCTGATGTTATTCATTCCTAATTTAACTCATTTCTGTGTGCCGCAGCGATCATTTAAGAGATCGACCGATATATCATTTTCCCGATAATGCACGGCGCTTATCCCGCGTTTCACGGACGAAACGTTTACACTTGCAGCCTGTTTCGTAATGCTTGTAATGTCCAGCTCCGCACCGCAAGTCTCCACGAGCGCATCTGTGTTAGCTTGCGCCTGGCTCCACAAATGTACATTCAATCTAACTGCTTTGCTAATTTCACAATGAAGTAGCCCAAGTAACATTTGTAATATATTAATAATTAAGTAATAAGCTACAGTTCTTTATTTACTCAAAATAAACAAATATTTCCAGTGAAATTCAGTAATTAAGTTCATTCTGTGAGTATTAATACCATTATATCTTCCCTGCTGAAAAAACAATAGAACTCCTCCCAAAACACTATCGAAAATTTGACGCGGGATGCGCGCCGCACATATAAACATGCATTCACAAATAAGCTAGAGTTTAATAGTTTGCCTCTAGACAAAACAAACACAGACCATAGGTGTGGAGCAGAGTTAGGCCACAGACAGGTGCCGTCCAGGGAAAATGCTAGAAATAAAAACCCTAGCGGCGAGACAGACAGTGACGCATCCCTCACACATCTGGGCTGCTCGCATGTGCATCTGTGTGTCATTGTTCACACCCACCGGAGTCAGACAGTAACACGAGGATTACATGACCACAATCAGGGCAGAGGGCCATCTGCGAGAGCCCAGAGTACAATCCAGTCCATCAACTCTGACACAATTGTCTGATCTCTTTTTCCAGCAATCAGCATTCCTTCCATCCAGTAGTAGAGTAGAGTACTTTCTAACTAACACTGTGACTAACTTATTTTGGTTAAGGAAATATTTGAAAATAGATTAAAGTATTTTCATAATATGCAATTCACCAATTGACATGAAAAGATTTTTTTATCAAAAGCTCAGTTAGATGCCGATATTGATGTAGCCACAGAGGTTATTGAGAATGCACAGTCATCACTATGTAATGACTGTATCATAGGGAGGCCACTATATAAGAGCAATACATTTGAGTTATAAAAGAGACCTTCAAGGAAGCTGCAATTACATAACTAAACAGATTATATCAGGTTGCTATAAAACAATGCTTAAGTATCTCAGACGACAAGTTGCACAATAACAGCTTATCTTTAACATCATCAAGGCTGTTAAGATAATGACTTCATGACTGTTGTCGCAACACGTATACAGTTAAAACACAAATTTGTCTTGCAAGTATGCAGTATGGAGACATAGATGCTCTGCTCCAAGTAATCTGTCAACAGCGAAAGTGTAGCCAATTTCCAAGGCACACCACAGAGAAGGAAATCCCAAAATGCAATGCAACAAATTCTGTCATCATTTATTCACCTGCATGTCAATCAAAACCTGTAAATGACTCTTTCTTCTGTGGAACACAAAAAAGTTATTTTAAGCAAATGTCTCAGTGGTTTCTCAGTATGTGTCCATACAATGGAAGTCAATGGGGGGTCAATGTTGTTTGGTTACCAACATTCTTCAAAATATCTTCTTTTGTGTTCTGCAGAAGAGGGAAGTCATACAGGTCTGGAATGATATGAGTGAATAAATGATCAAAGAATTTTCATTTTTTGGTGAACTATCCCTTTAAAAGGCAGGTGGCAATTCTCACAATGTTTTGGAACACAACAAGAAAATCTATATGGTGACTAATCTACAAAGAAGCAGCACAGATATTTACATATTTTTTCTTAAACGTCTTACCTTTCAGCTGCCCAGTAACACTGTGCCCGGCGCGTTCACCTACTCTCCCATCTTCTCTCTCGTAGCGGTCATCCAGAAAACTTGCGGTGACCTCCGACAAGTGCACCTTCCCTGCCACGCCCAGCTGTTCCATAAGATTGGCCAAGTTGACATCATTGGACCAGACGTCAAACTTGAAGCGTTTCATTCCCAGAATGCCACACAGCACAGTGCCAGTGTGCACTCCAACACGCATGTCCACGGTCTCAGACGTCTCCTGGCAGAACTGCTCGATGGCCTGGATCATCCCGAGCCCCATTTCCACACAACTGTAAGCATGATCTGTCCGTGGCTCAGGGCAGCCCGCCACGCAATAATAACAGTCTCCTAAAGTGCTGATCTTCTCACAGCAGGTCAACTCGCACAGACGGTCGAAGCGACCAAACAGGTCATTCAGCAGTCCGACCAGGGCATGAGCGGATTTGTTGGCACTCATTTTGGTGAACCCCACGATGTCCGCGAAAAGAATGCTGACGGGCTCCATGCGCTTCATGTTGAAAGGTCTAAAAATGATTTGTCCACGAGGGATGGAGTTTTTCTTGCGTTTGTTGCTCTTGGGGCTAGACGAGGTGATGGCGGACGCCGTTCCAACGGAGCATGCACCTGCGCTGTATCTTTTCCCCGAGCTTTCGCTCTCCTCGTCTCCCTGCTTCATCAGCTCGTCCGCCACCACCCTTGGCATGACCGAGTGGATCATCCGCTCCTTCAGAGCTTTCTCCACCTCCAGATCCTTGCCGTGCATGATGGCCTGCCCCACCTTCAGGAAGGTACTCCGAGAACGCACCTCAGACATAATGAATATGTGGATGCCGATGACATGTGCGCACAGGTGTAGCAGGGCTTTACCTGGGCCGAGCCACCTTAGAGTGTCCCAGTCTGAACTATGATCTACATCACTACTGTCCAACTGAGCGAGCTGCAACCAGCCTAAAGCCTCATAGAGGAAAGAATACAAAAGTCCGAGGAGCACACATGCATACAGACGCAAATGCAGCACACTGTACAGCAAAAGCAGCACTTCCATACAGAGAGAAAACGTCCCAACTGGTGATATGCAAGGTGCATGTTGAGAGGACACCTCACCGAGTGATTGATTCTGCCCACCAAAATGAGCAAAGAGGGCAGTTTGCATCTGAGGTGCAAGTGTGATGCCAAACATGATGACTGTAAGTAAAAAGGAGGCGTGGTTATAAAAACGTACATACTGTCTCGAAAAAGTAAACAAGAGGAAGAGGAGGCACAGTATGAAAAACACTGCAGTGGGCACCAAGAAGTTTGTAGGGTCACACCTGGTTTTATTGATCCCAAAGTACACCCCCCACAAGAGCGCAGCAATGGCCAGGTAAAATAAAACGTAGCGGAAACGTCTCTGCAACTGTGGAAAGCAACGCTCCCGGCACGCCTCCTCCAGGATGGGCGAGTCAAACTTGGGGTTCCAGCACTGTGCGGCAGACCTTTCGAACAACGGTGGCACTCTTCTCCGACTGCTCAGATGAGTCATGATAGGCTTGGGTACACCCAACTCCCCAGAGCTGCAGCTGGATGAGATACTGTACTTGCAGGGCTTGCCGCTGGGCACATTTGCGGGCTCGCCCGCTCGGTCAGGACCGACCTGTTGAATGCGGGAGTCGCTTATCCGCACGGTAACAGCCCCCCCTTCACTATCGCATCTCACCTCCGTCTCTTGCTGTGGCAATGCCATGGCGATGAGATAACAATTGGTTTTAAGTGATCACATATCAGCTACTGCTAACAGGGTAAGAACGTGGTGTTTAATATAAACCAAGATTCTTATGAGAGCAAAACCAGCTTAGGTTTAAAAAACAGGGTCTAGTTTCCACGTACTGAGGGCATTTAATACACAAATGGGCCGTTCTGGACTATTGAGCAGTTTGTTATCCGTGCTCCGATTACGTCAGCACTCGATTCCACTATATTCTACGGCTCAGTGGCGCGCGAACGCGCATGCGTGTTCTTTGACTCCGCACGTGCGGGCGACACTGACGCACTGTCATCCGCTCTGACCCTCCTCGAGCACATCGTTTTATTTCAAACACGAAAGCAAACACGTATCATTTTAATAAAGAGAAATATGGGATGTTGTGTCCACCGGGTGTTATGAAGATGAAATAAGATTTAAATCCAGTCAACACCGTCCCTCAGACATCCTCTCCAATGGTCGACAATGTTTGAATTGACTTTCCCTTTCCAAACTACATTCGAAAGTAATATAATTTTACATTTCATATTTCCAAACGCCACATTTGACACGTTTCTTGTACTCTTTTTTAGGTTTAATGTCAGTTTTCCGTCAGCAAATATCCAACGTCACGTCGCTGCTCGTCTCGAGACTCATCGGTTAAAATGCGCCAATTTCTGAGAAAAGTTTTTAAAAGCACGAATCTTCCCTTTAGTGCTACAAAAATCACAGTTAGATCAATACTTAAGTCTCTAGCAACAACTATTGTGACATCAAAACAAAGCAATAAATGCTCTCATATTCATAGCCCGTAAACTTAGGAAAAGTAAACGCCTGCCTGTAAGACTTTACAGTTGCTCGTTTTCCGTCCAAAACTAGGGCAGATCCCGTTACTGCCCCGCTCCTGCCCCTGTCGAGGGTAAAAAGAGGGCCTATTCCCATGGAGGAGCCCCGTCCTTTCCTGAACACCCACTCCGGGTATCAACAGTGAATATTCCAGCTTTCAAAAGGCATTAAAATACTTCCAAGCACAAGTTGCGTTGAAGCTCAATCTGACGTCGCGACAACTTTAAATGAAATCAGCCCTTTGCGTCTCAGCACAACGCCGCGGTGCACATCTGCCAGCTCGAGACAAGAAATAACACTTAATATTTAAATGTTTTAAGAAAAAAACACGCATGACATCGAGCCACTCCGACTCAAGTCAAAGTCTGCTGACGTAAAAAGTATATCCTTGCTCACGTGTATAACTTAAACGGGTGCGTAGTCTTTCTTGCCAGTTCCCCGAGTTATTTCAAACAATCTCAATTCAAAGTATTCGAAATGAAGACGAAAGTTTTTTCCTCAGGCCTCGAGGATCAGACTGGCAGTTCAACACTCGTGGAGTTCACAGCAAGAATGACTCTTCAAGCACTTCAAACACAACGCCGAACCTCCAACACTACTCTCCGATTTATTCCTCCGGGTCGCCATGAAGAAACGCCTTTTCCGTCCAGGATTCCTCCAAAACTCCGTACAAGTCCGCTTTTTTCCGCTGGTAAGCTCATGCCAGGAGAACGCGCCGCGGCTCCGTCGCGTCCTCTTTCGTCAGCACTCGGTTCTCCTCGCCGCCCGCGCAAGCCTGTTGAAGGCTGTATCGGCTTCAGGTCAGAGTTAAACCCGCTGGTTGGCTCTTACCCGGGCGCGGCGTTCACCAACAGCACCACCATGTTCTGAGCACACTCGGAAAAGATGGTTGTGGGCGTGCCGCGGGGTGGACAAGTTGACTACAGTGTTGTTGAAATACAGGGTAGGGGGCAAGTTTAAGGGGAGCGCGCACGCAGGGCTCGCTTACCGGCTACGCGCACGCATGAGAAAGTCAAAGTTTTACTGATGTTCTCTGGGCACGAGGACCATTTTTTCATATTAAAGAACGGGTTCGTCCAGTGTTATTATGAAAGTATTTATTTAACGTGCCTAGATAACTTATAAACCGTATTTGACCTGTTATTTGAATAATACTGACTATTAAAGAAAGTGTACAAAATATGTAGGCTACATATTCTGTATATAATTGTGTTTTTATTTTATTATAGCCTACTGTAGTCGCAACAAATTGCTGCTGGCATCAGAGAGAGAAAAACAAACGTCATGTGGTCCAAACTTAACTTCCGCAAAGAATCAATAACTTTTGAGTAGTTTTAATTTAATTACATTTAATGTAATATAAAACAAATTGTTATATTATAACCAAACACAGACCGGAAGTCAACTTCGGGCCAGCGCGTGCGTACGATTTACGATTTACAGTGCATACAGTGCAGTTAATTTTATACAAAGTTTTCCTCTTAAAGTTAGTTTACAATGATTCTACAATTAGTAATTGTGTTTCACTTGAAATAAAACATTAAAAGTCAAAGTCCTCTTTTGGACAGCTATAAAGTGTGTGTGGGTGTCGTATCTCTCAAAAACATGTTTGAGATTCTATAGGTGCGTCTTGATCTTTGATCCAACAGATAAGTCGCATCCAAGTGATAATCACCTCATGCTTCCCGTGTCAAACATGTATCTTGTCCACGTTCAGAGACACGTGTTGGGTCAGAAAGAGAAAGTTTATGACACGGACTCTGTTGAGGAGTCTTGCAGTGCAGTGCAGATCTTTAAATAAGTCAATAAGTACAAATCTGACTTTTCTAACACTTATATTAGAAGTCATAAAGAGTTAAAAATAGCACGTGAGATATGTTATACGATATGTCTCATTTTTACATAACATTATTATGCGGTCAATGTGGCATGACATATGCTGTGGGCCACATATTTCATTTTTATATAAATAAGTGGACATACGGCTTGCTGTTGTGTGTTTTACACACTGAACACTGATAAGACAAAATGATAACAGCACTTTAATTTTATGACGTCGAAGTGTCATAAATGTCTTTATTGCGGTGGGTACAGCGATAGTTTACGCCATCTAGTGGACATGTGGGGTTATCTTACGTTCAACTAGTGGTTTTACAAGCTCTTCAACTTTTCATAATATGGAAACTAAAGAACGGCCTAATTTCACAAACATTTATCAGTCGCAATCCATTCAGTTATTTAGCCATACATTTAAAATGTCTCATTTTATTGACATTGATATCCAGTTAAATGTTACATTTCCATACTGTGTGAATCAAAAGCAACAATCTGAGAAACAAACTCAATTTAATGTTACCATAGCTTTAACATGCAGTAATGTAAGAAGACTCAAAAGTGACACTAGAAATTGCAATACTAGGAAACTGTACAGAGAAAAATGATCAAGTTAAGGGCGAAGAAAGGAAATCGTCATGACATAATAATCCAACTCTTAAAACGACATTTAAAGAAAAAATAAATAAGATTAAAAGATGTGGTATAAGTACGGACTATACATGTAATATAAATAAGAAAAATGATTTGGCATGATGAATTAAATGAGAACAAGAAAAGTTCTGCAATTTTTAACATCTATTCAGCTCTTACTATACTCTCTCCTTTGTATTATTTATAACCTACTGTCTCCTATGCATAATATACAGTCATTATTTCATGCATCCATCCATCCATACAACTTATTTTATTTTTGTCCGTCCAAAACGTTGGATGTCCAAATTCTCCGTTTTCAGGAAATGGAAAAACACTGTACTCTTTAAATAGTTAAATACTGTGTTGCATTTTTTTTAAATCTATTTTATTGGTTAGGTATTTGCAAAACCCAGTGACAAACATAAAGGGTGCCTAATAATGGCAAACAAATTCAAATCATGAAATCTGGAGATACAAGGTTTCAGAAAGACAGCAGCGATTTGTTAATTTCTTTGGTGCCCTCATTCCAATATGACTGGTAGGAATTCAAGCTTCCCTTAAATCCCATCTCGACTGTTATCCACACACAGTCTCTCGCTGCATCACTGTCTCCGCCAAGGATTTTTGGGTTTCTCCTTGGTCTCTGCAGACGGCTCTGCTTTGGCTTGCTTCTTCTCTGCCAAGCTACTCAGCAAAGCAGGCAGGTCCTCTGTGGTAGCCTTCTCAATCTTCTCCAGAAGGCAGCCACCCGACCAGCTGCAGTGTGAGGACAGCAGTTTAAAGCCGCTTGGAGGATTCACTCCGAAGAAGTCCCGGTACGCCTCCGGTTCTGGCAGGTCAAACTTGCTCACGTTGGTCTTGGCCAGGATGGACTTGAAGATGTAGAACTTGTCCGGGTCGCTGACAATATCACGGAAGACCTCATCGGGGTCACTGAACCAGCCGAGCTTGTCATAATACGTCTGCAGATAGCGGTCGACCAAGAGGACGTGGATGCGTACGCGGATCCCATGCTGGCGGATGAAGGCGATTTTGTTCTCCAAGCGGTTCTCGATGACCTGATTGAGATCCTCCAGCAGAGAGATCTCCTCACGCATGAAGAGGTCTCTGTTGGTGTCAGGAGCGTAGTCCTGTGGCCAGAAGGAGCTCACGTAGACCCGCGGGGGCTCCGTCACGTTGATCAGAGGTGCCATGCTCCAGAAGAGGGCGCCGTATACGCGCATTAAATCCTGAGTTGTCAGACTGTCAGCCTTGTTGAGGATTATACGGATCTGTGACTCCCGTCCCTTCATTTGTCGAAATAGCATTTCAAGCTCCAATCCCACATCCAGTTTGGTTGGGTCGAAGACCAGGAAGATGAGGTCGGCGCGGTCAATAAACCACTGGCACACTTCGCTGTAGGGGTACCCTACAAGACAATATTGTGTACACTTTGTACATTTTTCGAATGCACCGCATTGTGTAATCTGATAATAATTAAATTGTGTTATCGTGTTATCTCACCTCTCTCTTGTTGCTTGCGGTTCTCAATGATTCCCGGTGTGTCCACAAAAGTAACCCGCTCGAGCAGTTTGTGCGGCATCTCAATTCCAACCAGTTTTTCCAGGAAACCCTGACCAAACTTCTCCAGCGGTGAGAAGGAGCGAGAACTGTCAGCGGCCATTACAATGCCCTCAATGGTACGAAGCTTCTCGCCATGCATTAGTACGGTGTATTCTGAGGTTGTGGGCTCGGCCCCTGAGAACACAATAAAAAAGAAAAAATATAATACTTTGACAATATTCTTACTGTATATGCAGCTCATTTGATTTGCCACTTTTCATATATTAAAATAATAGAAAATGATGACATTTGATATATTATAATATAATATATTGAATAATACATATGGAATAGCCACTTTCATTTATTAAATTAAAAAAGATGACATTTGATTGAATGATGTTATATAATTGTAATACATTTTTTTATTTCATTATTTTATATTATTTAAAAACTTCCATCATTTTTTTGGTATGTTCCCATATATTTTTGGTTGGTAAGGGTTACCTGTGTAAAGTTGTGAACTGTCCTGGAGACCCAGAAGATAATTGATCATGGAAGACTTGCCAACACTCCAGGGACCCAGGAACAAGACCATGGGCTTTGAGGTGATCTCTGCATCTGAACAAAAGAAAGAGAACAGATTATCGTAACAGTTTAATCGTTCACTTGGCGTTTACAGCAAATTTGACCCTTTTTGCAAAAGCTATTGTCTGTCATGATGTGAGTCCAATGTTTCTGGCCATAAGAGATAGTTCAAAATGAAAATTCTGTCAACATTTATTTACCCTAATGTCATTCAGAACCTGTATGTGACTCTTTCTTCTGCGGAACACAAAAGAAGATATTTTGAGAAATATCTCTGTGGTTTTGTGTTCATACAATGGAAGTCAATGGTGTTCAATGTTTTCTGCAGTAGAAAGTCATACAGGTTTGGAATGTATGTTTTAGGTATACCCCTTCAAAATGTTATCTTTAAGACTAGTGTTAAACAAAGTTTACCTGACACCTCGTGTTGTCTGAGCTCATTGTATTTGTAGGCATTCTCCAGGGGTTTAATGGCTGTGCTGTAGATATGCTGCAGCATCTGCAGAGCATCTATGAGAAAAGAAGGAAAATTAGGGGAAAAGGCCGGCAGGTGGGACAGAAATGTAACTAAAATGCACTAAAATAGAGACAGAATGAAACAAATTATATGAGATTATTCACTGCTTATCACTTTGAGGAAGTATATATTAAAAGTATATGTGACCCTGGACAACAAAACCAGCAGGTCAAAGCTTTCTATTGATGGTTTCGGCCATTTTTGTTAGCGATTTTGCTGCATCAACTCACAAAAATAAAGATATATCTTCATGGAACAAGATCTTTACTTCATATCCTGATTTTTGGCATAAAAGAAAATGGATAATTTTGACCCACACAATATATTTTTGGCAATTTCTACAAATGTTCTTGTGCTACTTAATGATCCAGGGTCACATATATGAAGCTGGATGCTTGTGTGTCTCACCGACAAATGCCTGCGAGGGTTCAGCTGAGGCCAGCTGCAGTGTTTTTTCAATGTGAGACCGATCTCTGGTGGCAGAATCTGAGGGGGTTTCCTTCCCTGTCAGTGGAAACAATTGGCATAAATTCGCATATCTTATCACTTTCATCCCATCCACTGCAATAACTACATTAACTCAAGCAGTGTAATCTATTAAAAGCATCTGAAACATTTCTTTCTGTTACAAAACACTCAGGCCAGAGAACAAATTGTTATAAATGACAATGGACGTGTGCCAGGGGTTATTACTGCGAGGTTATTTTGGTGGTGGGTTTATTCATGTGCCACTCTTGGCCAAAGTATCAAGTGAGGAAACATGTCCTACGGCGCCCCCTAATGACTCAAAAGTATAGCTCCATCCATTTCATTTCCCACTACAATGGAGTTTAAAGAGAGATATTGTGATCAATCTGAAAGCATTTATTCATAATAGACTTTAAAGCTGTGCTAGAAACTAGGTTACAAAATTGTGTTCATTCATGTATGTCCCATCCGGCTCTAAACCTTACAAAGTCTTGCATTTCAAACATATTTGTAGAAATGTGTGTCCGGGTTCTTGCGGACTGATTTGAAACATTTCATTATTCTGTCTGGATTGCACTGTACCTTTCATAGTTTCTGTGAGTTCTGGTTTGTCTTCAGCAGGTGCAGGAACATCTTCTTGGACCACAGTTTGTTCTGGAGTAGTTTCTGTTACCACCTCTGTTACTTTTTGAGTTTTTACCTCAACCTCCTCAACAACCTCTTCAGCAGCTGCTACAATAGTCTCTTTTACTTCAGCTTCAGGTTCTTCCACAGATGTAGATTGCTCATCTGAGATGTTCTCTGTTTCTTTTGTGACTTCAGAAACCTCCTCTTCCTCCTCAACCTCATCTTCAAACTGAAGAATGTCCACTTTCTCATCTTCAATCTGAAGAACATCTTCTTCCTCCTCATTTTCAATCTGATCAACCTCCTCTTCAGTCTGTAGAACGTCCTCTTCCTCATCTTCAATCTGAAGAACATCTTCTTCCTCCTCATTTTCAGTCTGCTCTTCCTCCTCAACCTCATCTTCAATCTGAAGAACGTCCTCTTCCTCCTCATTTTCAGTCTGATCAACCTCCTCAACCTCATCTTCAATCTGAAGAACATCTTCTTCCTCCTCATTTTCAGTCTGCTCTTCCTCCTCAACCTCATCTTCAATCTGAAGAACGTCCTCTTCCTCCTCATTTTCAGTCTGATCAACCTCCTCAACCTCATCTTCAATCTGAAGAACATCTTCTTCCTCCTCATTTTCAGTCTGCTCTTCCTCCTCAACCTCATCTTCAATCTGAAGAACGTCCTCTTCCTCCTCATTTTCAGTCTGATCAACCTCCTCAACCTCCTCAACCTCATCTTCAATCTGAAGAACATCTTCTTCCTCCTCAACCTCATCTTCAGTCTGCTCTTCCTCCTCAACCTCATCTTCAATCTGAAGAACATCTTCTTCCTCCTCAACCTCATCTTCAGTCTGCTCTTCCTCCTCAACCTTATCTTCAGTCTGAAGAACCTCCTCTTCCTCCTCTTCCACAGATTCCTCAACATCCATAGCGACCTCTACATCCTCCTCTTCCTCTGAGCTCTCTTTCCCTCTCACAACCTCAAGAACGTCTACCTCCATCTCTCTCTCATCAGTCTCAAATATCTCTTCATTAGATGACATCTCTTCACTTAACTCTTCAGCCTTCTCTTCCGAAACAACCTCCTCCTCATTTGAGCCGCCTTCTTTTGCGGTGGTGTCCACACGTTCATCAGGACTGCAGGGTTGACAGACGGGTCTCTTTGGCGCAGGCGTGTCATTGGAGGAACTCCGGCTGATATCCTCTGTGCCGTCACAGCAGGTGAACAGCTCATCCTTAGGCTTCAGCTTGAGAGACACAAGTTGCTCGGTCTCGGACCCCACTGCATCTGCGAAGAACAACACAGACTTGTCTCAACTTTGTTGAAATATAACTCCACACTTGTACAAAATGATAACAGATTAATAATAAAACCTTATGGCTTCAAAATGATGCTTTATATTTGTCACTCATAGAGCTTCTCTCTACCTCTTCATGATTCATAAATTGTGAAAAAAGGCTTTGCTAGACTTAGGTTGGCTTACGTGCCATAAACACAAAAGTTAATGGATATAAAGAACTAAATACAACCATCATTTTGTACAATTTACTTTGTCATTCCTCGAATAATAAACATGAACAATCTTTGAGTTAGTTGCAAGGCTGCTTTGATGTTGAATATGCGAGTCTACGGCGATGAGCGATCTGTGATTCATGTGATGATGAATGCTTTCGATGAGACTGAAATGCTTTTTGTGTGAATCACATCCTGAAATAGGGAGCCGTGCTGGCAAGGGAGCAGAACGCCAAGTCCTTTCTGTTCACGTGGATCATCAGAGAAAGGTTTATTTTTCATGCTGTTCTCCAGCTCAGCGGCTCTGATAAGGGTACGGGCTTTCCACCTCTGGGCCTAATGTCAAACACTTCCATTGAAGTCAACAGCTCAGCCTATACAGAAATCTAATATATGACTGTACATGAACATATTTTATGTATTAATTGTATATTAAATATGTGTACATTTATGTTTATGAGTCAAGACCCAAGAGAATGACTGCTGTAGTCAAAAGCAATAGAGGATCAACAAAATAATAACTGACCGAACTTTAGTCAATGTTTTCAAACTGTAGTTTCATCGCATTTTGCCAGATACAAATATTCTTATATTTGTTGTATAAGAATAAAACCTATATTGTATAATTTTGTCCATGAAATACCTTAAAAGTTTAGTGTTTTGTCTATTATGTACCACACCTCATATTTTGATGGTTTAATTCCACTGTTTTGTAGTATTTTTAAATACATGTTGCACATATCATTTGTGACACACTAAAGTGTTTTTAGTTAATTGTATACATACCAGCCTATTGCAGTATATGATTTAAGCACATGCATAGGCATTCACTTATTCAATGTGCTACTGTATATGCAAAACATTCTGCCTCATGCAAGGCATTCTGGGAACCAAAAATCTGGAGAAAAAAACCCCCCATTGATTGATGAGGATTTTTGGTTCCCAGAATGCTTTGCATGAGGCTGTTATTTTATAGTCTTTTACTGTAAAGATAAAGACTTATTAATGTTTAATGTCCATTTATCTCTTGCCAATCAATTAGATAAATATAAATCTACAGTAAGTTACTGGCAAACTGCCGCATAACTACAGCTACATTTGTTATAGTGTACCCAAAATGCTTGGCTACATTCTTCAGAATCTCATCTTTTGTGTGTTTATCAGAACAAAGAAATTCATAAAGCTATTTTTTCTATGGTAGTCAATGGGGTCCAAGAACTGTTTGGTTACTGACATTTTTCCAAATATCTTTCTCTGTGTTCAACAAAACAAAGACATTTGGACAGATTTGGAACAACTTGAGGGTGAGTAAATGATGACAGAAGTTGTATTTTTGGGTGAACTGTTCCTTTAAGCTATGTTTTATAAACTTGCTCACAGCAGAGGGCACCAGCGTCTATTGTTAGTGCTGATAAATCTGTTCCACCCCTGGCATTCATTATGCAATAAGAGCACTCATGCATTAAATGTCTCTTTGCCAGGCTTGCAGGGTGAAATGTTTTGCACATTATTCCATGATTACATCCCCATTGAGCACTTCTTCTATGTACAGAAACATATAAGTTGCTATTACTGAAATCTCACTCTTCTTAAAGCTGAGAACTACACAACATGCATACAAAACTTTTAAACCGTTCACTTCAATTGTATGGACCAAACCAATGCAAGTCAATGGGGACCAATGGTTTTCGTTTACCAACATTCTTCAAAATCATTATCTTCTTTTGTGTTCTGCAGAAGAAATAATGTGTGTTAAAATACACAAGTATTGTGTGTGTTTTTCATGTAGTAGCGCAGTGACATTGTTTACTGTGAGCGGTGTTTGTGATTGGCTGATGTGAGATAACTGTACAGGGAAAGCCCCTGTTGCTAAAACCGTCTCGATACAGTAGCATTTGTCGGACAGGGGCTCTAAGTCCCACTGTTAACATAATGGTTGCCCCTATAAGGCCTGCAGGACAGAAATAAATGCTGATTGAGACAGCGATGTGACAGCAGCTGCCGACCGCGTCTATACGGACACTGAGAGTACAAGGGGGGGCGTGTAAGCGGAGCTGTGAAGCCGGTGTGTGTGTATTTGCAACGCGGCCACGCAATTGAACGGAAAAGAGTGTCCGATTTCAAGCCGTACTCTAGACCTTTAACACCTGACTGTACATAGAGAGTAAGAGAACAAGAACAGCACAAGGGCAGACAAGGAGAACACTTACAGACGTACATGCAGACGCCTCGAGTCACAATTAATACTGTTTCAAAGCAAACCCACATGTATTGGAAATAAAAACCTAGGTTTAAGTGTATGTTTACTGAGATGTATAGACCTGTTGGGTTTGTGTGTGTTTTGGGGGAGGCTTTGCATCAGCTGGCGTCATGCCTCACATTGAATGACATCTCCTCTTTTGTAAGAGTGAGCGTGTGGTGTGTTAGTTACATAATTCGGCTAATGTAATGGAGGTCATTCACAGTTTCCAGTCTTGAGGACTTTATACACGTCTCAGTATTTCATTTTAAAGAGCAGGGAGGTGAAGTCCTTGGACATTATTTCCCAAAAACACTTTTGCCTGCATTGCACATAAAATACAAGCCATCCAGAGACAGAACTCAGAAGTTTTATCAGTAAATAGCGTATTGAGAGAAAATGATAATTTTATATAATTGGTTTCTTATTTCTTTATCTATTTCTCTTTATTACAGTAACCAAGCTACTTTGCAACAATTGAGAAAAGCGCTATATAAATACAATTGAATTGAACAAAGTCTAAGTGAAATCTGTATTGTGACGTACTTCCGAGTGAAACGAAATATCGAATGAGAAAAATTGAGGCCGTGGCTTGGTTTTTCCACTGCAGATTGATTGGATGTAGAAAAGTAGGCGTTTTATTCAGAAATGGAGGGGAGGAGTCTACACTGTAAAAAAAGCCCGCAATTGAACAGAATTTTACCGCTACCTTTTCACATATAGTGTCAAAAAAGTGTTTTTCTCTACAGATTTTTCAAACAAATTACAGAAGATGACTGCAAATTTACATGAAAAACACTGAAAAAAAACAAATATTTTACGGTATATTTCCTCTGCCCCAGCTACCGGAAAATGCTTTTTTACAGTTTTTTACAGTGCTAAATTACATTTACAAACAAATATGAATTGACTTGCAATGATGCATTGTTTATTACAAAACTGGTAATGGGGTAAATAGTGTTGATTTTGGCTTTATAAGGGCTAACAACTATTAAATAAATAATGAATTGTTTTTCATTGTAATTTGTTGCTAGAACGTCATTGAATACACAAATCAAAAGCCAATGCCAACATAGCAGTATGTCTACAACTGCATATACTCTTCAATCATTACACACAAGTATGAGAATTCAGACACAACCGTGTGTCTGTCCTATGCTCAACCTAAAGTCTAAAATTGCTTTGCAAATGCCACCATTCCTACTGCAATACACGATATCCAACCACCGCTCCATATGACTGATAACTTGATGTCTTTAGGAGCCATTAACTTCAAGCTTCACACCAGCTGAGCTGACTGCATGTGTCTGTCCATCTGTGAGTACTGACTGCATTTCATCTGTTCTCTTACCTGCAGTGGTGAGTGCCAGCAGAGACAGCAGGCAGCAGACGGGTAGAAAAAGCCTCATTTTGACTGCCAGGGCTGGCTAGATCCCTTCTCAGGATATATATACCCCAGGAGAAAGG
Source organism: Oreonectes daqikongensis (assembly GCA_026939265.1). Taxonomy (NCBI): domain Eukaryota; kingdom Metazoa; phylum Chordata; class Actinopteri; order Cypriniformes; family Nemacheilidae; genus Oreonectes; species Oreonectes daqikongensis. The sequence continues at coordinate 3,224,953 of JAOTQM010000047.1, read as the reverse complement.
CAAAAGGGCATGTGGATGGTCTGGGGGTGGGGCGGTACTCTCGGACATTTGCACAAGTGTCAGCAACGGGGAGTAAGAGCAGCTGCCTTCTCCAATCAGAAGCCCTGTAACCTGTAAGCCCTGTAAGTGAGAAAAAGAGAGAGAGACCTTTACAAAAAGTTTCTTGGATTCATCATTTATTGATTAAAAAGTCAAAAAAGAGTTGCAAAGGAGAATAAATGTGAAATAAGAGAGACAAATGTCTACATCATTTCAATTAAAAAGTGTTTTTTTGTTTCATGGAGTGACTACCAAGTACCAAGTATGTGTAAGTGGTGCAAACATTGAACACTTATAAAAACTAACCATGCTTTTATTATAGTAAAAGTGTAGTAACCATGTTATTTGTTTAGTTAGTTACTTATTTTGTGTAATTATTAGCATTAATAACAGTTTTACAAATATCATGGTTAATTTGTGGTTACTCTGGTTTGACCACACATAAAAGCAAATTAAAATGAACTAAACTTAAAGCCATGGGTCGTAAGGGAAAATCTACAGAAAGTGAAACTTGATTTCACTTTAGAGCCACCGGATGGCGCTCGTCCACCGATCACACTACCACACAAAAAGTACCACATTACCATGTTTTTTACACAATTCTTTAAAATCTCATGTAGCCTATATACAACCATGGTACACTTCTGTAGCCTACCATAATACAAACCTAGTACTGTTAATCAAGGTAATTCACACAAAAACATTTTATAAACATCTGGAAATCTTATGAAACTGTAAACACACGTGCTACAATAATGCTAAATACGAGCTTGAATGAACAGTTGTTATGTAAGCAGAAGCTGTTCGTGTTTCTTCCTCGAGCGAAAAAAATAGTTGAGGTGAAATCGGGAGACGCGTGTCGTCACGTCTCTTTAGGGGGCGTGGCCACGCAGCAGGGCGGGACGGAGGGAGAGAGAGTGCGAGAGAGACCACATCTGGAGGAAAATAAAGAATCATCATTTAATATCCTCCACCCCTGGGTTTTATTCTCCACCCTCTCTCGCCCTCTCGTTTGAGTCTGAGGAACGAGCCGGGAGTCAGTAGACAGGCGTCGTAAGCAAGCGACGCTCCTTTGAAATGTATTTATTTACCAACACATTATCGTAACTTGACATCCTCTCCCGGACTTTTACCTGCGCTGTCAAATACGATTGTACGTGTTAGTTTTATGCACGAGTTGGATATGCTCATCTGGATCTCGAAGTGTTGATGAAGACATCTGGCGTTTTAATCTAAGCTGTGAACGGAGCGTTCGACTCGCGCGCGACTCAAGCCGCCTCGACGGGTCACGTACCGCGGAATCCAGACGTCAGTAACGAGGTAAAACCGCCGGGCACGTCGAGCGCATCTGGACAGTCGCAATCTGTGTCATTTAACCTCCAGAATAAACTCTGCGTGTGTGTTTTTCATGAATGGATGCAAGTTTTATCCAGACAGTCTGACCTAGTTTGTTGAATAAATATTGATGCGCACACAAGATCACAAATGTTGGAGACGTTGAGGCTCTGAATGACTTCAAGCAGTCATAAACAGAGATCACCTGGTGTTATATAACTTGTGTTGGTCATGTCAGGGCAGCTACAGGTGTGAAGAGAATACACCTGAGCGGGTGGCGTTTGTTGGTGACTTCTCTTCCAAAAAATTAAAGGGATAGTTCACGCCAACATGACGTTTTTTTACTCTCATGTGATGAAAACCTGTATATGACTCTTTCTTGTATGGAAACACTAAAGAAGATATTTTGAGAAATGTCTCTGTGGTTTTGTGTCCATACAATGGAAGTCAAGGAGGGTCAATGTTGTTTGGTTACCAACTTTCTTCAAAAGTTTCTTCTTTTGTGTTCTGCAGAAGAAATTCATACAGGTTTAGAAAGACATGAGGGTGGATAAATGATGAACACATTTTTATTTTTAGGTGAACAATCTATTTATCCATGTTTGTATTTATAGTACCACCCATGAATTTCCCTTGATCTCACTATAGTAATCCCATTTTAACCATGATATGTGTAGTTAAAGTGTGTAATACAAAAATTGGTAATCATTTTGCCGAAAAACCATTGGTACTTTGCTTTTACTATAATAAAACCAACATTAATAAAGAGATTTAATTCTGATTGGTCAAAAATTCTAGTCAAATATGTTTTGTATATTGACCTCTAAACTGTATAAATAACTATTCTTGGGGGGGCAATTTTATACATCATATATTTTTTACCAATTTTATACAAAAGTAGTTTTAGTGCTTAGTGTCATGTCTCACTTACCCTTTCTACAGTTTTAATTTACTGCCATAGTAGGGAAAATAAATACTATGAGAGTCAATGGGGGGAGGGTGTGAGAGCTGTTTGGTTACTGACATTCTTCCAAACATCTTCCCTTGTGTTTTGCAGAACAAAGAAATGTATACAGGTTTGAAATGACAGAGTTTTCATTTTTGGGTGAACTATCCCTTTAATCTTTTCTAATAATCACATTTTTATCTTAATTAAATGTTTCATGTCCATTTACAATATAAATTTACTAGGTCATGTAGTGTCAACCATAAAACATTTTGACTTTTTTTGTTCTGACTGAATGTACATTATCCTTAGCCGGTACGCTGCTGACTGTCCTTAAAAAATTTTAGATTTGGGGGAACCAAAAGTTAAAGAATCTATGATCTGTGGAAAAAACGAATGGACCACTATTCATTGAGGTTCCTCATTACATTATATGGCGATTAAAGCCGTCATATACATATTTTGGGCAATTTTTTGGTGCCGAGCCGACGCAGGGCCAAACCCATTCCTGATGCAACAAACTGCAACATTAACAGGGTGTGAGAAAGCACCTCGCCGAATGAGAGACAGATTGTGGCTCAATGTGTGTGGTTTTGAGACTGTGGGAGTGCGCATGTAAACGTTCCAGTGGGTCGTGAGACATTGTTTGCCGTGATGTGTGTAATCCTGGCTCAGTCATACCTCGGTGTTGACTTTATAATGTGGTCTGTGCTTTTTGCGCTGGGGTTCGTCGGGTTCATTGGATTTGTGAAAGAATGGGTGAGGAGAGATGAAACCACACATACTTTTCTTGTGAAACACCAACCGCCAATGGCCGCCTCTCAAATTCCTGGGATCCTCGCGGCATTGTCCTCAGCGCTTCGGGGAATTGCACCTATATGAAGACCCCCATACGCACACTATACCGTACGTTCGCCGGTGTGTATGTTCGTTTCCAAAAGAAACACTGAGAATTCCTGAGCTATCTTGTTTTTCTCCATCATCCCTTACATCTCATTTTATTTTCTCAATCCCCCTCACCCCACCCCTTGGCTTGCGTTTGAGGTTGGACGGAGTTCCTGGAGGCCTTTACAAATCACGAGCGATCCAAGGGGGGAAATGGAAGGCATGGAAAATGAGGGCGAGAGAGGAGAAATATGAGCACGGGAGAATGCGCGTCTGGTCGTGGCGTCTGAAGAATCGCAGTTAATCCACCTCGTCCATTTTATTCTCAGACGTGTCGTTCCTCTAGACCTTCCTCTCCGCCGCTGAAGAAAGCATGCATGATAACCACGCTCGGCGTGTCGGGCCGCAGCTGGTCCTTGTTATTGTTTATGAGCTTGGCTCTCTCTTTGCATTTCTAATGTACACTTAAAAGCGCAGTGGAAACAAATTGGGTGAATCTGCTGCGGCCAGAGGAATGTGTGTGTGTGTGTGTGGGTCTGGATAACAGACCGTACGGCGCGAGAGAGAAGGAGAAATGGGAATTTTAGAGGAGGGGAGGTTGTGTTGACCTTGACTTGTTGCCAGGCGCAGGGGGTGGAGAGCGAAGGAGTGATGAAGAAAGAGCGAAAGAGAGAGTTTGGGGGTTTGCCTTCTGTAGGATGTTGTTTCTTCCTCATCAGTGATTCATTATTTAGCTGCGTTTGCTTCTCCACCCTCATCCTGTTACGGATTAATGAGTCTGCGACGGTCGGAATTAACTGAAAGAGACAAAAATGTATAGTAATGTTAGACAGAGAAGTAAATGTAATGTAGTAGTATTTACAAAGTATTCTAGGAAACAGCTAGAATTGACTGATAATGTATTTTAATGACACTAATCCTATCCTAATAATAGTTGAACAAAAAACTGAAAATCTAATGCAGAAGGAAAATGAATATAAAAAAGTTTTTGACAGTAGCGTGTGTGTCCTCAATGTTGCACACACAGCCCAACCTTTCTGTCTCTTTTCCAACCCAGACACTGAGATTGCAAGCAAAATAATAGGATTGCATCACTGAGTTTTGGAAAGAGGGAGTGAAAGGGAAAAGAAATGATCAGTGCTCTGCATTTCAGTGCGAATCAACGAAATGAGGGGAAAGGCCAGAGTTATAGACTCACTTCCAGTCAAGCTACAGAGACATTTCAAGTTATGAAACTATAGATATACAGTGAGTTCACTGAAGGTCCAGAAGTTATTTTATGTAACATTTGAGGGGGTTTTTTAGGTTAGTGTATTGATTTCTGGGTAGATGGGCTAATCCATGCAAATTTCGACTTTACGATGAAAAAAATCCAATAGGTTTTCACCATACTGGTAGGTCAGATCTTAATATTTGGTGGTTTAAATACCCAAGTGAGTTTCTCTTAGAGTCTATACATATTTCTCTCTCTCTCTCTTTGTTATTTTCCTGTCTTCTCACGAACCCTCCACCTCTCTGTCACAGTGTCTGGACACATTGTAATTCAGTTACTAAAAATCCATTTTAAAGCCTGCTGCATGTTTCCAGGCGCTCGACATTCAGAATGTTTCCGTTTCGTGCCGTTTGCATGTCTGAGTGTTTTTGTGCGTATGTTAAGCCCAGAGAGTGATGGGTGGAGCTTGTGAAAGAAGTTCTCCTGAAAACAAACCCTCATGCCAGAAAGAAAGACAGAGCAAAAGAGAAGAAAAGAGAACCGGAGAGGAAAGGATGTGTAAAAAAAAATAAAGTATTGAATTGAATTTAGATTTGAGCATAGCGTTCTTCCCATTCTTGCACGCAACGCACACATTTTCCGCACAAATACACACATTTTCCATATGTTAGAATAAGGTGGTCAGTGAATCACACCGCTACACAACTTTTGTAACTCACCTTGCACCATGAGATGGTTGAAGCTAACATATTTCCGCATTCCTGTGCACGTCCAGAAAATATTTGGCTGCAGATGAATGTTTATCTAGACGTCACTGCAGGAGAAAGAGTTCAGAGGTCACAGGGAGTCAGTGCATTCAGTGACACATACAGTGAGGTCAAAATAAGTTACAAGATAAATAAGTTATCACGTTTTATGTTAAACTCGTACACAGTTTTGGATCCCCCAACATGAACACACAATGTTGACTCATCAGATATATTGTCTATATCTGTATAGTATCATGCTGTATACAGTATATGTCTGTGTTTTTGTATTGCATTCGGTGCGTTTTTACTGCAGTGTCATAAACTTTGGGTGTGTGTGCTTTGGGTGCGTGACCTGTCTGTGTAAATGACTTACAGTTGCTGAAGCGGACACACAACTGAACGTGTGCAAGCTATTATATAGCATGTGTGTGTATAATGCTTTACATCGCTACATGTCGACAGGTTTCTGTGAGGTTAGGTGTAAAATATAATACATATCATAATCCCAATACGAAAACCATTGCATTGATAAGATGCCTCACTATTATAGTTTCTAAAATAATCGTGGAACAGTTGCTTAAAATACATAAAAAGCATAAAAAAACGATAATATTGAGTTAATTCATAGAAAAACACAAACCCACACATTCTCACCTGTGAACGGTTATCCCATTTATTTAGGAATGTAAATACAACCAGAGACTGTGCAATGCTGTGGTTTTTAGACCAAAAATATTATATTTTAGTGAATTTGTGCTTAAAACTAGCAAAACATTCTGCCAATGGGGTAAGAAAAATAATCTTGAATTTAGTGACTAAGAAAAAGGTTCAACTTAATTCAAGGTTTTTTTTCTTACCCCATTGTCAGATTTTTGGGATGGTTTTAAGCACAAATTTACTTACATTTAATATGTTTTGTCTAAAAACAAGACTTATTTTCTCAGATCATTTTGCTCATTAAGAAAATGCATCTTGATTCAAGAATTTTTAGACATTTGTAGAAAAAAATACTAAATAAGAAAGCCATTTTTTGCAGTGTAGCTCACCCAAAAATGAAAATTCTGTCATCATTTACACCCTCTTGTCATTTCAAAACTGTACGACTTTCTTTCGCAAAACACAAAAGATATTTTAAAGAAAGTTGGTAACTGAACAGCAGCAGCACCCATTCAGTTCTATTGTAAGGACACAAAACCAATGCAAGTGAGTGTGCCAGTTAACAACAAACTTAAAATATATATTTTTTGTGTGTTCTGTGGAAGAAAGAAAGTCATACAGGTTTAAAATGACAGATTTTTCATTTTAAGTGACTGGAATTTGACTGTTTCAATATGGCGGACAGATCGACGTGTCAGGAGTGGTCAAATATGGCATCTACACATTTATATCTATAATAGGAACAGCAATGTATACAAATCATGAAGATAGCAAATGGGTGGTTGACAAATAAATCCCTTACTTATAACAGAGCTGTCATTGTTGATGCAACAATGTAGAAACATCAATAAAAATATGTTTTTCTATGATAATAATATTGATTCAGGGGGATCACAGTCATGCTGTCGCTGGACGAGCCCCTGGACCTGAAGATTCCCTCCAGCCGTGACAGGACGATCAGAACGTCCATCTGCGCGCCACTGCAATTCGCTCGGGCGAGAATATCACGAGCGTCACGAGTGTCCAGCCCTGGTTAGTGAGTCTCTATATATTATGTATTTTAAGTCCATCAAGTGAAGAACTCAACGCTAAAGCCCCCATCTGTTCCTCTCACCAGATACAGCTGATGATAAAGACATGTCAGACTCTTCTTCATCCACTGTGGTGGATCTGAGTCTGTCCCCATCCTCCTCTCCCTCACCACCCTCTCCCATAGACAGCTGGAGTCCCACAGCACCTCTGCTGGCTGCGGTGAGCAATTGCAGCCTTCAACAAACACAAACTCTCAACTGGACACACTTTAGTCTTTAATGCAAAGAAAATATTGTTGCTGTCAGACTGAAAGCTGTCATCTCCAAACAGCTATAATCAATAATCAAACACCGACAAGCTCTTTTTAATACTTTTTATTGGTTAAATATTTGCAAAACCCACAGACAAACATGAAGGATGACCAATAGTAATGATTCATGAAAAAAATCACGAAATATGGAGATATGATGTTTCAGTCCGACAACGACAATACATTTTCCTATATATTAACTGTCAATATATGAAATCATTTAATATATTTTGAAAATATACAGAATACATTTCATATACATATGTAAATATACTGAAAAATATAAGTACTTGGTATGGAAATTATTATGGTATTATTTAATATATTGCATTTATTTTACAATATATATTTTTTTGTTTCATAAGGGACATGTACTGTACATGCCAGCCATTCTCAGTCATAAATGCTTTGTTTTTGAACAAGTTTGTAAATGATATATATGGCATGGGCAGCTTTTTATACAACTGTATTATTTCAACATTAAATTGTGGCATTAAATCACACCAAAAACGATAATGTTTTAAAATCAATAACTATATTAGTGTCCAACGTATTAACGTTATGATAACACAGTGTTTATTGTAAACTCACATAATGCATGTTTGAATACATCTGAATAGATTTTTAATGGCTGTCAATGTTTTATACTTTATCGTGATCTTAATAATATAATTCCTCTGTATTGTTATAGTTGTGCACTCTGTTATTCTATTAAATATACAACAATATTTAAAACTTTATAGTTATAATTTTTAGTTGTCCTCGCTGTAGGGCCTTTACACGATGTACACACAGACAGCTTTGTGTCTCCTGTGTGTGGTTGAACTGTGTGTGTTATTCAGGGTTAAATGTAATTCAGTAAGAGGAGAGACTGTGCCAATCCCATAATTCAGTTCACCTCCTCACTAATTTATTTCAGCTCTGTCTCTAGACACGCACAGTGTCCTGATCTGAACTCTTATTAAAATCAGAACTGCTGGGTTCCCGTATGAGAACACATGTCTGGGCTTGTTCTGCCTTTTAGGTGGTCTACTATTGCTCTCTTATCCAAAATGATTCAGAGATGATTCAGAAATGATTTACACAAACAAAACTCACTCCATTCTGTACTCAAAGGAATCCGAAAGCCCAGCGTACCACGAGGAAAGCACGTCTCCTCCTCCAGGTTTCCGGTTCTTCCTTCCGTTCGGTGCCGAGGGTCCTCTGCGGCTGCCTTCCTCAATGCTGATTGGTCAGCACTCGCCTGAGCCCTCAGTGGACGAGCAGCTGGCCTGCCGGTGGCTAAAGGTGAGTGACAGACAGCTGTTAGTATTTTGGTAAAGTAGTTTGATAAATTTAAGTTCTTTAATAAAATCATACAAATTGCTTTAATATCAGATATCTCACCTGCAATATTAAGTGGATGGCACTAATGTTACAAAAATGAGATATACCCAGAATTCAGTTTTATTCTCTGTCCTCATACCCGCTCTTTCCTGACTCTATAGTGCCATCTGCTGTTCGAGAGCCTGCAGGAGCTGGTGAACCATGTAAATGACTCCCATGTGAAACCAGAGAAGAATTCGGGATACTGTTGTCACTGGGAGGGTTGTGCACGCAAGGGTAGAGGCTTTAACGCAAGGTAAGACTACACACACACGCACGCACGCACGCACGCACACACACACACTGTTAAATGGAAATAAAGACAAAATGCTGATCAAGAAAATACATTTATGTTAACTAGTGTCAGTTTTGCTATGTAAATTATATCATTTTATTATAGACCATTTATATTATTTAATTGTAATATATATATACATAGGAGACCATTTCAAAGAAACTTTTTAGTTTCTGAATTGACTATTTATAGGTATGTGTTTAGGTAACATGATCATTTTTGTTTCATTCTGTGAACTACTAACAATATTTCTCCCAAATAATAAATAAAAATATTGTTTCTATTTGCATTTATTTGCAAGGTCAAAATAACAGATAATATGCTTTCTCAAATACCGCTAAGAAAACAAGTTCATATTTACTTTTAAGCAATATTTGTACATGTATTTACATTTAAATGTATGCATTTGGCAGATGCTTTTATCCAAAGCATTTTTCCTATACATTTTTTCTTGGATATGAGCAATCCCTGGGATCGAACCCATGACCTTAGCGTTGCTAGCACCATGCTCTAACCACTGAGCTACAGAAAAGCTTTAGAAAAAGTATTCAGGAAAAGTTTATTATTTTTATGTGATGTATCAATTATTTAACAATTATAAACCAATAGTTAGCATAAGATTATTCTTATTTATTAACACTTATTTTAATAAACCAAAATTCTACAGTTGCTTAACTTTTTTCATGAAAAACATGACATATACAACTTGAAACTGAACAGGTTAAACTGAATTTTTTTCCTTTTGAGCACTCAGTGGTTCTAGTTACGAGCATCATAAACACACAGACGATCATAAAACCTACATATACAATCTGCTAGAGCTCCACCCGCTAACACTTATCAAAAAAGATCAAAGCTTATTGGATGTTTGCTCATGGTTGGTGTGTGCGTATGTGGGCGCTGATCTATTTATCTTGCACAGGTACAAGATGTTGATTCATATCCGCACTCATACCAATGAGAAACCTCATCACTGCCCTACCTGCCACAAAAGTTTCTCACGGCTGGAGAACCTTAAAATACACACGCGATCACACACAGGTGAGACATGTGCATATGCAATATGGACTGCCTACTGTATATAAAACACACAAATATACATTATATGATTACAATATTTGGTTCATTAATAAATTAATATTGGGTTTAGGGCTGTCACGGTAATTGGGTTCTTTATGTTTAGTGTAATAGTATTCAAAAATGTGATGTTTTGTGGTCTTCTACCTGTTTCTCTTTGTATCTCTATATGTATCAATTAAGTAAACATTTACTTTTTTCAAGTACTTTTCAAGTGAATTAAAGTCAATAAAAAGAAACATTTTTACAAGCAGTAGAATAAACAAAACATGAAAGACTATTGGTACAATTTCGTCATCACTTGGGCACACTTCTGTCTTTGTAACTTTCACACACTTCAGTGTTTTCTCACACTCACAATATGACAAGTCTCTACATGCCAGTGTGTAGTCTGACCTCAGACGATTCCTGTCTGTCTGACTGACCCCTGCATTCCTCCGAAATACTCTTTCATTATCCTTTGCTTAATAATAATAATAATAAAAACCTGAAAGGTTAACCTGATGTAATCTGTTGAAAGAATAATGGGAAAAGCGCAACCTTTTAGTACATTACTCTAACTAAAACAAAAATTGTATATTTTGTATATTTTCATAAAAAAAGAATATTTTATTTGATTAAAATATCTTTTGAAACATATTTGCACCGATATATCGGCCAATAGTCAGTATTGGTCGATAAGAGACATTTTTCTCACTATCAGCTATCTGTTGATCGTTTAAAAACAGCCGATGATCAGGGCCAATATTAATAACATTTAGAAATGAGTTAATATAACCACCAAACTATCGGTATCGGCAGATCGGTGGAGAAACTTAATATGTGAAATGAAACAAATATTTGTGTAGAATGAGATCTAACAAAAACTTAAATCCAACTTTAACTTAGAAATAACAAATAATAACCCTGTTCTTTCTTTTTTACCTTCTAGGAGAGAAGCCGTACATCTGCCCGTACGAAGGCTGCAACAAACGCTACTCAAACTCCAGTGACCGATTCAAACACACGCGCACGCACTACGTGGACAAGCCCTACTGCTGCAAAATGGTGGGCTGTCTGAAACGCTACACCGACCCCAGCTCGCTCCGCAAACACATAAAGGCGCACGGCCATGCTGTGGCCCAGCATCAGAGCAGCTCGCCCAGGGTTGACGGTCTGCTGAGAGGGAGTAGTTTGGAAGCAGAAGGTGCCTCACCGGCTGATGGCAGAGTGATGGACCATCATTACCCAGGAGGGGCTCATTTCATCCTGCCAGGGGCGGCGACGGGCTTGCTAGGGGCTCACGCCTTGCACACCCTCGCGGGGCCCCTTGGAGGTCACCCCCTGGATCTGTCCATGCTCAGCCCTCTGTTAGGAGCAGGGCCTGTGCTGTACCCCAACCCTGGCGCTTTAGGGCTTGGTAAGGTGCCGATGCTTCACCCCTTGTTGTTACCGTCCCTAGGGCTGAGTGGGGGGTGGAGGGAAAGAGGGGTGGAGGAAGAGGAAGATATTGATGAGGATGATGATAAGGGGGTGTTGGGAGCAGGGCGAAGCCCCCACTCGTGGGTTGTGATCCCCCCAGGAATGCTGTTTTTGAAACAGGTGGTAACCACATAGGGAGACACATTAGTCTTCTGATGTTTAGGAATGACATCATATCAGTTTGTATGATTTAGGATGATTGTTGTTTGCTGTTGAGGTGTTGACTATCAGAGTCATAACTTATTTTCATAATTCCCAGCACAGTGACGTCTGTGTACTCGATAAATTTGTATTTCATTACAAACGTCAGAAAGTGCGTAGCGTAATATCTGACGACGAGAATCTTCTATTTGATTCAAAGGTGGAGCTTTATAAATCAGAGAACGCACCTTGATTCGGCCGAATAAATCTCTCGGACATCAATGTCAGTCTCATTGTCTGAACAGTTCACAGGTTGACTCAAACTATTGACCCACAGTGGGCAAACAGCAGGATATGCTAAAGCAAATGGACCAAATGCTATCCACACAGAACACGTCTTTAGATCAATGAAAGCATCGAATGCAAACTAACAAAGAGTGTGAGCAGCACTGCTAAAAATCTTCTGCAACCAAATTCATTCATGAATTCATTCATTGGGTTTGGGCCAAAGCAAGCAACTAGGTTGTAATACAATGACGCAAGACTTTTAAACATTCAACAGCTCTTTAGAATTCCACAAATAAAAGGTATCTGTTCCTGAAAATGAACTTGTGACTCGTAAAACTGCATCATGGTCATAAAGATAGATCACAGATTAATAACTACAGAATTAATAAAAAAGAACTTTGTATTTCAGGGTGTATTCCTATAAAAATGAATGAATAGCCCTTTCTGCTAAAAAAAAAGCAACAGCTTGTATTCCTAACATTTGACTTGATTTGATCAGATGGTCAAGTGCTTCCGTTTGTCTGTATGTTTAAAGACGAGACATTGGTTGTGTCAGAACCTTCATGTCTTTTAATGACTCGAGTCTATTTTGACTCCTCTCTGTTACCCGTTACTAAGTTCAGTGACTAGACGATTTTTTTACGTTTCTGCATGGTTGACATGTCTCACTTACAACCGGATCCCATATACTGGGAATCCCATATGTAACAATATACACATGACGATTTGCATACATTCGGTATCTGCCATGTACGACGGACGAACGCTATGACTACGGCACGACGCGGCCAGCTCGAGAGTTTTATTGATATATTTGCACAGTTGGATATTTTATCAAACATATTTTTACCAGTTCCAAGTGCCTTCTATTGTAAGGACGAAATATAATGTATGAAATACATTTGGATGTATATTGTCAATGTATGTATATTTTATCAGATGTTATTCAATGGGCTACTATCGTATGTAACATTTGTTTTTAATGACATTGAGGCTAATGCTTCATGACGTTGAGCTTATGCTGATGAGTGTCTATATACCACAGGACGTGTGTCAATGTGACCAGAATGAAATGTATGATATAGAAAAGAACCATGACTCATACATTCAATAAAAAAATGTCAAAGGTGTGTACGGTGTCATGTCAAGAGTATGCGATTGTTGTTAACGTGTTTTAACCTATTTAATTTGAAGTTTTCCTATTTACTTTCAGTATAACAGAAGTATTATTTTGTTTAGTTAATGGTCCCGATTAAACACACGGCTGTAATTTCTTTACTGTGATCAAACACAGTTATCTTGCAAGTTTTGAAAATAATTGGCAGCTGAGATTGCAACACTGTAACTCAGAGCTCTCAAGATTACATGTGTTAGGGGAGGAGCCACTTAAATCAGGCCCCGCCCACTTCTCGCAAGTTTGGCTATTTCCTCTATTGTTTATATTTGACCAGCACAAATAAAACTGATAAATGACCAAAACAAAGTTTAAGGATGATTTAAGCAAAAAACATTGTTAATATTGCTTTTGATATTGTATAATCATGATTATAAGAGACTAGGTTTTTAGCCTCCTCGTTAGAGCGCCCGACTCCCATGCCGGATCGACTTGGTTTGAGGCCCGCTCGGAGCATGCGCGAGTAGGACCGGTAACATTAGCATGTCATATTCTTTTAGACTTTGCAGACCAACTATTTGAGGGTGATTATTGCGTTTTTTGCATTAGTAAATTTTCACATTGTTTGTTTTTGCATGCATGAAATATTTATGTAAACCAGGATAAAACAGATAGCGTGCATGCATGAAATATTTATGTAAACCAGGATAAAACAGATAGCGAGCGAAAAACGTCACTGAAACAGTTATTATTTAGCGTTATAATGAATGAAACTGACTGCATGAAAAACTCCCTTTATAACAAATGAGTCTGACTGCCCGTATCTGCACTCGCTTGTTTCTGTTAGCGAGCAAAGCTGTTACACCGATGATGACTCATCTAAACTTCTGATTGGTCATTACGTTCATGCGCTGTCTATGATTGGTTGTAATGCTCAGCGCTGTGTGAGTAACACGGAAAACTACCTGAAGCACCGTGATCGGACTTTAATGCTGTAACTGACACTTCCATCTTTTATTTTCACATTTTTTTGCCTCGTCTAATTGTATAATGTGGGACACGTTGTTCTTTACTTCTCAGCGTGAGTAATAAAAGGTGTGGCGTGAGAGCGTGTGAACAGGCTCAATGCGTGACACTTGAGAGCCCTGGTAACGCTATACTACAAAAACTACCAGAAACTGTTTGCCATTAACTATTTGCATTGGCATTATGCTTAATAGTCATGTTACTGCACGCGTATGTGTTACTTTTCTGTAGCTCAGTGTTTAGAACATGGCGCTAGCAATGGGTCATGGGTTCGATCCCAGGGATTGCATACTTAGAAACAAATGTATAGTAAGTCACTTTGGATAAAAGCATCTGCTAAATGCATATATGTAATGTACTTTCAAGAATACAAATCTGGCATTCTAGCCCAACCCCCAATGAACACCTGTATCAGGTAAGAGGGGGCGGGACGAACTGTAATTCTAGGGCAGCTGTAATGTTCAGACGTACTGTTCGATTAGCAGCTGGTTGTTCTGAATGCAGACAAACGCTTGGACATGGAGGTTAAAATCTCCAACAGAAATGTCTGGACAAGGTGAGTTCTTTCATTTTGTTTTTCTATTATGTTACAGTAATCTGATATTTTATTTAGTGTAAGGAGATGGAACTATAAGAACTATAATGCTATGAAAAATATCTAATATTGCACTAGCTTCACTGTAAAAACAACACAATCTGTGCTTAACCTAAAAAAATAAAAGGGGACAACACAATGTTGAGTTAAAAGTAACAAAATGTGTTGTTAACACCTCTGTGTCTAGTTAAGTACAACACATTTTGTGTTACTTTTAACATTGTGTTGTCCCCTTTTATTTTACTATTATATTTATAATAATATTTAAAATATTATACTTAAATTATACTAATATACTTCAAATAAATAATATACAGTTACTAAGTTTCATCAATACATATAGAGAAAAACTTGCAATGATACAATGTATTTCAAAACTATATACTGTATTTTATTTATTCAGTTTTGTTTAAACCATGTTGTATTTAAAGCTGTGAAAAGCGCTATTTAAATAAAATATAGATATAGATTTAACACAAAATCAACACATTTTCTTCTTATATAGATACAGTGTAAAAAATGTAATTGAACTAAATTTAACTATTTTATTTTGTAGAATTTTTTTTCATTTATTTTATAAGATGATAACAAAAAATTATTTTACGTTTTATTATGGCACCACAGTTTTTTAAACATATTTTTTACAATGTAGGTTTGTAAAATATTCACAAAATTTAGTGATTTTAGCGTTTCCTTTAAACAGTGGTGTTTTTAATAATAATAACAATAATAGATGCATTTAATAACAGCTAAGGGGCGATGTAATGCACGACGCAAAGCAAATGCCGTAAACCCCCTTAGCTGTTATAAAATTAACACATAACCCACTGCTTCGCGGGGCTTATTTCTTTTATAAAATGGTTATTTCATATGCGTAGCAAGGTTTTCTAAAATAAAAAATGGCAAATAAATGATAGTTGGCTATGTAGGCAGCTATAAATCAGGATATTTTATAATGGCTTAGAACGTGGCTCAGCCAATCAGAATCAAGGACCAGAACTGACCGTTTTATAAATACCAATAAAATAACCCTAATCCAAGATATTTTTTCTAAATCAAGTATTTGTATAGTTTCCAAATTGAATGCATTTTATTTATAGCAATACTTGATCAACTGTTAAGAGCAATACTTGACTAAAGATTGATGGTTTCATCATTTCTATAAACGATTTGTTTGCCCTTTCTCCTAGATCTAATCTGGTTCAGGACCGAAAACTATACAGACGTCACATTAAAAAAGGATTAATTTTACTAATAGCATTGACATTCTTATTGTCGACTATTGTGTACATCTCTGATGTCTCTAAAATAATGGCTTTGATGCCTAACACTTTGTATAAAAGGGTGATAAATAAGATACAGTCGTATTATGTAGTAATCGAGTTTCCTTTTTCCTGGGACAATCAAATTCAAGAAATGACGACTAAACAATCTACTACAGCCACTGTTACTAATAATATTACCTCAGAACATTATCATGTAGCTCATCCACACAACTATCAGTTCATTGTGGATGAGCCTGATAAATGTAACCAGCAGAACCCATTTCTGGTTTTGATGGTGCCGGTGGCCCCCCAACAACTAGAGGCTAGGAACGCCATCCGGAGCACGTGGGGGACGGAGACCAACATCCAGGGGAAATCGGTGATTACTATGTTCTTGGTGGGTTTGCCCGGTGGACCCAATATGAATAAAACACAACAAGAGTTACAGGAGGAGAGCCGACAACATGGAGACCTACTGCAGAGCAACTTTACAGACACGTACATCAACCTGACCATCAAGACGATGGTGATCATGGACTGGTTGGCCACACGCTGTCCTCAAGCATCTTACAGCATGAAGGTCGATTCCGACATGTTCTTAAACATTGAGAATTTGATGACTCTTCTTCTAGACCCCAAAACACCCAAACAGAACTACATCACAGGTATGGTGATGTGGAACCCACCTGTCATCAGAAACAAAAATTCTAAATGGTACGTGCCAGAGGAGCTTTACCCAGAACCAAACTACCCCGTGTACCTGCTGGGAATGGGATATGTTTTCTCCAACGATCTCCCCTCCAAAATAGTTGAAGCTTCTAAGGACATAAATCCCTTTAACATCGAAGACGCATATGTGGGCGCTTGTTTAAAGCGGTTAGGAATTCAACCCTCAAGCCCCCCGAATCCTTCTCAATTCAGATCCTTTTTGAGTAAGTACAAACGTGAAGAGTTTCTCAGGGTCATCACAACAATCCTGGGTTCTCCTCAGCAGTTGATTGAATTCTGGAAGGATGTTAAGAAGTCTGTTTAAAAAGATTTTCGAATTACAGTTTCCTTTATAGCTCAGTTTGTGCTTGTCGGTACTGTACTTAATTTTACGAATAAGCTCTAGGGTTTTTGTAATTTCTTTTTCAGAATATTTCTGTTATTGAGTATTTTTGTGATTTAGCGAAGACAAACCCAATTCGATTTTTAGATGAACATTCATGTTGTTACATCAACAATGTTGTTACGTCTGAATAGGTTAATAGAGTTAGGATATTAAAATTAGGAATAGCAATGTTACATGTATAACATGTTAAATATTTAATCTAAGCATTCAGTGCCATGCCGTTTAAGATGTTACCAGAACCATAATGTAAATGTTTCCAAACTCCTAAAATGTTTTTATTTTAAACATAATTTATGTGTTCTTAGTTTTTTGGAGCACTTTTGAATCTGTGTTATTTGCATGTATAATTTATCTGCATAATAGTTACTTATTATTGTGTTATTCTGGCTTAATGAACTTTAAATCATTGTAAACAGCATTTTCAAAAAACGAACCATCTACCTTCCTCAGTAATATACAGTATATTGTATACAGTATATTACTGAGGAAGGTAGATGGTTCGTTTTTTATAAAGTTTGATAATCTACTTCTGTTAATTTCTTCCTTTTGCTGTTATCTGTGAATCTTTAAAACAATGGGGATTTTTTAATAGATAACCATACAGTCACTAGCTAAACAAAGTATTGTGAAGAGGCAGAACCATTCCTCAAACTTTACATTTATTTGTACCTATTTCAAGCTAGAAACTTAATGGCATTTGTAAATGTGTAAAATGTGCAGAGTTTAATCACTGAATGCGTTACCAACCCTCTGATACAACAGCATGAGATCCAGCAGTGAAAATCTTAATTTTAAACACATTATGCACACACAAATTACAAAGACATCAAGAACCATCCTACACTGTTAAAAAATTCTGTAGAAATTACAGTATTACTGGCAACAGTTTGCAAGTAACCTACATTTACATTTACATTTATTCATTTGGCAGACGCTTTTATCCAAAGCGACCCATACCTGAAATGTGACCTCTGCATCTACTGTAGATTTATATTTAACAAATTTATTGGCAACAGTTTGTTCAAAGATAAATGAACATTAAACATGAACAAGCCTTTATCTTAGTTATTTAATTATTCTTTGTCTTTTATATTCATTTATCTTTGAACAAACTGTTGCCAATAAATTAAGCTACTGGAAAACTGCTGCATAACTACAGCAACATTTTTTACAGTGTATTTATCTCTAAAATGGTAAAAAAAACACAAAATATTTAAACGTACTGTCAACACAAGCTACTTGCATCTTGCATTGTGTAAAGCTTTCTTGTTGAGATTCATACGCTGATTCTTGAGGTTTTTTGTGTATCTATAGTAGTTCAATGTCAAGTGTAATGTGTTTATTCTTTTAGAATATCTGTTTGGTACAATATTGCTTAATCTCAAGCTGTAGTATTATTACTAAGTGTGTAACTGTTAGATTTATACACACTTAAAAAGTCAATTGTTAATATAATTGTTACTTTTGTCCACCCTGACGTATGTCTGTCTATAATTTGATTTGTGATCATGTTATGTTTGCTGTTTTGCTTGTGCTCCATTTAATATTTCAAATATGTGCAAATTTGTCTTATTTTTTGGGATTCGTTTTCTTTGTAAGGCTCATGTATCCCTCCTTCTTGAATGTGAATGTGAGAGTAAAGTTTTATTTGAATAATGGCATGGTCCAAATAGTAGAACGGAAATCGAAGTTTTGCATTGATCAGTAAACATGGCTGGTGCTGTTTTATGAAATGTGAATGAAAATCAAATGTTCATGTTTGTCTTTTAATGTTGCTACAATCTATGCTGTAAAAACCTGTTATCTCCCCGCTAAGCGGCTTTGCCCGATATAAACATGGCAAGTCAAACATTCTGTCTTATATCACCTAACCAATTCACATACGAGAAACACATGCAGCATGGCCGACTTTTACTGACTTTAACCCTTAACCCAAACCTCCACATGTTATCAGTCACGTGACAATGTCCTGCAATAAAATATTTTCAAGTCAGTGATAACATGATTGGTTCCATTTTGAAAGGTCACGGCAAAACGTTCACCTTGAATTTTGCATGTCATGCAAATAATGCTGCTAAGGTGAAATGTCTAAAAACATAAAGTGAATGTGCGCTGTAGTTAACTTTCTAAGAAAACATCGGTATGTTTGAATTCTTCTAAAGTAATGCAGGGTTATCTTAAGATGGCGTATAGATCATTTATTTGACACGCACTGAACATTGTGATATTCTTTCGCTGTTTGTCGCCCACCATCAAACAAGAAAATACAGCAAAACAATGACTGTTATGGACTGGAAATATGAACATTTTTAGTAGCAAAGTGAGTCTACACTTGTGACACCAGGTGGTTTATAAAGGATCCACTGGGTCAATAGCAAGAAAAATAAACTCCCTCACTGCCCAGAGGAGGAGCTAACAGGTGGCAGATGAAACTTCTGGTGAGTTCTGGATGGATATGTGTCTCTCTTACTTCCAGAGAAAGGTATGTAAACATTTGACACATAATTTGTTTAGTATCACATCTGACGGCTTTAAGGAACTTGGAGTAAATTTCCTTCTGTAACTCGAGTTCTGTAAAAATGTGTGACTTTAGTAAGGTAAATGTAATATGATTTTGTTCTAGAGCTTTCAAGTCTCTACGCACAATGGCCGGAAATGTAATACAACTCCACGGGGAAACGGACGATGACGCACACACAGGAACGAAGTGTTCAACAGGTGATTTAATAAAGGATACAATCCAGTGAATATCCAAGAAGAGTGCAGGTAAACATCCACAAACAAGCAGGCCAAACCCGATATATCCAAAACATCCAATGGAATACGAACGAGATTCCAAACACTAGAACAGCTATCGCACAACGTATAATCTTGGGAAATACTAACACTGGAACAGGGAGCTACAAACACAAAATGAAATACAACAAGACCAAAGGGGTGAGTATATATGTGTGCACAATAATGGGGATCAGGTGCGGATGATGAGTGAATGGCGGAAAACTGGTGCATGGGATTATGGGAAATGAAGTCCATGGGGAAACTCAGGAGAAACAGGCAAGGGAACACACAGGAGGCAGACAGGGATGGACAGGACCGTGACAGGAAATCAAATAATTTGTTTCTTTACCTAAAGGAATTCTGCAAATGTTAATAATCTACTTGAACTAACTTGAGGAAGATTTAGGAAGTTAATATTTAAAGCCTATTTATTCATAACTTGAATATCTTTCTCTATTCTGTGGAACACAACAAAAGTTAATGTTATTTTATCATTAAACAGTGCAATTTGAAGTGTATATGTGTCAAAGGTTAAAAGAACGCTTATGCAGTATATACCAAGACGGTGCACCTATGTCAAACCACCTGCTAGCCTTTGTAAGAAAGTCTGCACTATTCACAGTTTAATAATTTAATCTGTGGTAATGTGTGACATATCCAGCTTTGTTACGTTAATGGTTAGTCTTTAATCTTGTTAATATTATTTTTTTATTGAAATATTTCTTATGCATATGTCATTGTGCAATATTTATTTGTAAGTCTATTGTTATTATTGCAAAGTTTTTAGTTCTCTGCATTTTCTGTTTTATAGAAAAACCACATGCACACATGATACTGATCCTACTTAAAGTTGTTGTGGTGACAATTAAACGGGTTACTTCCAAATATCAGACATCAATCGTGTCTTATCGGACACCCTGTGATTATTTTAAGAACAGAACGCGCTATCACTGGCAGAAACATTTCTTTCAAGTCATAATATAGTGTTGATTATATAAACTGTTTTTGAAAGGTCCTGGTGACTTTGATTATCTTTTCTTATAACTTCGGGCATTTATGTAAAAAGCGTGTAAACAGTTTTTTGCTGAACAATGAAGTGGAGCTGCAAATTCTGCTATTTCACAACGCTACATTAATGCATTTTCAAATGAACTACAAATTCAAGTCACTGATACCAGGTTAAGTAAAAATACACTACTTTTATCTGTCTTACTGTATATATTCAGTAATAAATTTAGCATTGTTATTAAATCCTCTCTAAAACTGGCTATGGAGGTACCCAAAGACTTCAAATACTCTTTTAATGTCATTCAGAAGCTGTTCATGAACATTTGAGCTGATAACTGCAGTGCCAAAGTACAACAAAAAACAAGTTGGTAAAGTACTTGTTTTATGTTTCGCAACAGATTAATCCACAAAAGACCATGGTTCCATGGTTATTTTTGTGTTTTTAGGAGTTGCAATACATCTTGTATTGGAAAGTTAATCTGTGATTGTTAAATCATTGCAATAATTTCTTTTTAAATCAAATGTATTTTACAAATTAATGTTCTACTAGTAATTATTTGGTACTTTTGCAGGTTTTAATGGTTTGAAAAACACCACTTTAGCTGAACTTATTTGATGCAGTTTTGAAAACTTCACTTTAGTTGGCAGAACTTAAATTTAAAGTTTATTTAACTAAATTAAATGTAAAACTTGTCAGATACATTTATCCAGTCAAACTAAAAAACAAACACGCAGAAAAAGTAACTAAATATAATAACTTGAGTCAACTAACAATGTTTTACAGTGTGGGGGTGAGTAAATGATGATTGATATTTTTGAGTGAACAATCCCTTCAAAGCTTTTTCCTTATTAGAACCATTGACTTCTCACAAGAACTGAAAATAAGTTTCTCCTTAAACATTAAACACGAAACTTACAAGCGCGGTTACAGCTGATAGGAGGCTGCTCAAGCAGCAGCGGCAGTCAAATTCATCCAGTTAGGAGTTGTTCTACCACTGAAATCATTTTACAGACATTATTTAAAAGTCGAAAAACTACATAGTGATGCTTTAAAAATGTTCAAATAATTTTTTTAATGCTCAAACAGCAACATTGCTAGAGTTGGAAAAAGTAGAAAAGTATAATATGAGCTCTTTAAAGTCTAGGTCAACTAAATTATGACTAGCTTACGTGACCATGACAATTTTGCACAAAATGTAAATATTCCTGTGTACCTTTGCTTCAATACGCAACATGACCAAAACTGTAGTACGACTTACTAGTCATGCACATATGATGCAAAATGATTACATATTTATTTAACATTATTTTACAAAATTATGTAGCAAGTAAAAAAAATTCACTACTATAACATTTTACAGTACATATGTAAATTGTCATGACATCTGTTAATTGTCAAATATTCTCTGTATTTATTCATTTTAGAATTGTTTATTTGTATATTTAATTTAATTTTGAATAAACTAACATATGCCTATTTTCCTTAAACCATCAACCATGGTTTCAAAATGAATACATTGCCCATAATCGTCGATGCAGTTCTAAAATGTGGGAGGTAGTTGACACTTAAGCATGCACGTTGCATGCTTTGCATTATATATTAAAGGGAACTTGTCATGATGGACACTTCATCCATTAAATGCTGTGAAGAGACGCAGAAGAACTGATGAAATACAGTTAACGTTAAACTTAATTTACGATTAATTTAAGTTTAACGTTTTTTATTTGATTTTTTTAGACAAAGCAAACAGTTATTGGTTAGTCAGATAGATGCGGAACAGGAATGTTTTGAGTTGTTTTTTGAAGCAAACTAAAGCAAACTAACAAACTACTATTAAGTGGATAAAATATGGATTTCAAGGGAACACAAATACTGATCAGATGTATACTGTAGATTGAATGCACTGTAAGTCACTTTGCATAAAGGCGTCTGCCAAATGCATAAATGAAAACGTAAATAAATACCAGTGCATTTTTACCCCTCCCTAAATGCCAACACACCTGCCAAGTATGTTTATTCACATGTAGAATGAAGTTACCAAAATGTTGAATGTATGTTTAGGAATTCTCAGTAAGCTGGGCTAAACAACACTATTTCTTTAATTATTTCTATATTATTTATTAAAATGGAGGCTGGTAGATCCTTCCACAACAGAGGAACCAAATGTGTAAAGTGACGAAATGTGTTTTTGCAAGCGATTTGGTGCCTTGTTGTGATGTAACAACAAGGTGTCGCTCATTTTCAGACTGAAAGTGACGGGAGGGAATGTAGACCTGGAGCAAAATTGCCGTTACCGTTCTGAAGGCCAGTGTCAGCGATTTGAACTTGTTGCAGGCAGCAGGCAGCGCTTTGGCACCTGCCCCTTAACCCGAAGTGCCCTTTTTAATGACCACAGTGCCCTTTCAAAAACCCCAAAACACCACTCCCCCCATCCCCCCCCAAGGAGTTCTGTCTTGGAAAGGTTGAGTTGGAGGTGATGCCCTTTCATCCAGGATGAGATGTCCAAAAGGCAGGCAGAGAAACGGGCAGAGATAGTGGGGTCGCCTGGCTTAAAAGATAGGTAAAGCTGCATATCATCTGCATAAAAATGGTATGAAAACCCATTTGCCTTAATGATTGGACCCAGGGAGGTGGTATATATAGAGAATAGGAGTGGAGCAAGGACTGATCCCTGAGGGACTCCAGTTGATAGCTGGATGTCTTGCCTCTCCAGGATATCTTAAAGGATCTGCCTGTGAGGTAAGAGTCAAACCATTTGAGTGCAGTTCCAGAGATGCCTTGTTTGGAGAGAGTGGACAGCAGGATCTGGTGGTTTACTGTGTCAAATGGAGCAGAAAGGTCGAGCAGGATAAGGACGGATGACAGGGTCTTGGCTCTTGCCTGCCGTAGGTTTTCAACGACAGACAGGAGAGCAGTCTCCGTGGAATGTACTTTCTTGAAGCCGGATTGTTGACTATCCAGAAGGTTGTTCTGTGGGACATTTGAACTAAAGCAAACTAACAAACTGCTATTTAGTGGATAAAATATGGATTTCAAGGGAACACAAATACTGAACAGATGTATACTGTAGATTGAATGCACTGTAAGTCACTCTGCATAAAGGCGTCTGCCAAATGCATAAATGAAAACGTAAATAAATACCAGTGCAATTTTACCCCTCCCTAAATGCCAACACACCTGCCAAGTATGTTTATGCACATGTAGAATGAAGTTACCAAAATGTTAAATGTATGTTTAGGAATTCTCAGTAAGCTGGGCTAAATAACACAATTTCTTTAATTATTTCTATATTATTTATTAAAATGTATGCATTTATACTTCATTTCTTTTTATTTATTATATTTTTGTCTTTTATTAAAAAAGAGCAGGTATTTTGATATCATTAAAAATACATTTCATGCAGTGTGCAATGTTGCTTTCTGTGTATGTCAGCAGTCTACCAAGTCTTCCTGCCTTCTGCCTACTTTGATTATTTTGCCTACAGCTGGTTCTGAATTAGATCTGTCACAATCACGTCTTTAGTAAATTTGCCTTCAAAATAAAAGTATGACAACGTTTTTGCAGCAATGTTTTATTTTGAAATGAATTGAGAGCTTTTAATTTGAGAAGTTCTGAAAGCCATTCAAAGGAGTTTGTCGATCGCTAGACACACCTCTAAAATAGCCGTCATGAAATGTGGGGTATGAGAAGTATAAGAAATAGGCTACATTAAATAATTATACTTATTATGTACATATATATAACTGTGGTTCTCAAACTGTGGTACGCGTACCGCCAGTGGTGCTTGAAGAGTAGTACGTACATGACAGAAAATTAAAAACTCTAATTAATTTATATTTGTGTTTTTAATACAATTTCAGTGAATCTCTCACTTGCACTCTTCCGACGAGCTGCGTGTAAATAAAGTTTCTTATGTATTTCTGCACTTGAGCCGCGGTTTAAAGCTGTTGTTATTGCTGTAAAGTGCTAATTCAACACGCGTCTGCATCTAGTCGAGGTTAAATCAATGAAGCGCAGAATGATTTAGTTTTGGCGTGCCGCTTTGACAAGAGCTGCTGCAGTACAGTATGAGTCTCAGTTTGTTATGTAAAGCTGTTCTCTTGATGTTTGAGTATATGTATATTTATTTATCTTTGGTTAAATATTATTTCCACAATTATTTTGTCTTCAATATAGTTTTGTAGTCTTTCTGCAAGTCCCCACATTAAAGTGAATAAATCCCCCATAAAAGTCATTTAAAGAGCCCGGTTTACAGTGTCCACTATTACTATTAGCTGGTAAATAAAAAAGTGTTTGTATTATTAACCAAAGTAGGACCTTAAAAATCACAAGCCAAACCCTTCCTTATTTTCATTGAACACCTGTATCATGTAAGAGGAGGCAGGGCAAATTACAGAATTAGAGCAACTCCTACTGTTAGATTAGCTGCTGGTGGTTTTATATGTGGACAAACACTTGGACATGGATGTACAAATCTCTAAATACAAAACTGTCTGGATGAAGTGAGTTCAACTTTTTTTATTACAATATAAATTCTCTACATCTCAACTCAATTCATAATCTATAATTGAGTTTATAAATAGGCAATTTGTTAAGCAGTGTAATGAGAAGGAAATAATGTAATTATTAACTGTGGGGCAAAAAAAAACTTGCCGTGATAAAACAAATATCATCCAATAAATAGATACACTATATTGCCAAAAGTATTGGGTCTAATAAACAGGTTTAATGACTTTAGTAATTTCCATGAGTACAAATTTTAATGCTGCAGCTTATCATGATATTCTATGGAACTGTGTGCTTCTAATATAATAGCAACAGTTTGGGAAGAGTCCTTTTCTATTCCATCATGACAATGTCCCCGTGTATGAGACAAGGTTCAGAAAGAAATCATTGATTCAGTCAGTGTGGAAGAACTTGACTGATCTGCATAAAGCCAAGTCCTGAATTTAGCTGAACACATTTTGGTGTCATTTTAAATGCAGACTTTGAGAAAAGAACTCATCACTAAACACCAATGAATTGTCATTTTGGGACAGGAAAAGGGGCTTTTCAAATGGTTTTAAATTGTATTTCTACAAATGGCATTGTGAGGAGTTTTGGAATCACCTTTTTTCTCTTCCAAATTGGCTGAACACCTGTGTACAAGCCATTGATGTGGATTGATTTGTTATTCAAGTTCTTCCACACTGACTGAATCAATGATTTCTTTCTGAACCTTGTCTCATACACGGGGACATTGTCATGATAAATAGAAAAGGGCTCTTCCCAAACTGTTGCTATTAAATTAGAAGCACACAATTCCATAGAATATCATGATAAGCTTCAGAATTAAGATTTGTGGTTTTATTATTTTTGATGAAAACAACAATAAATATTGTTGCTTATATTAAACCTAAACTTTAACTAACAAACTTTTCATGCGCTTCTCATCATCCTGTCGATCATTGTGGTGTTTCCCAGGCATCATGTGACTCTCGCTGCTCTGTGCTGCGAATCGCGTTGTAAGCAAATATATATATATATATATATATATCTTATGAGAAACAGATGATTAAAATAAATCAATATTTTACTCTTTTATTTCTGATGATGATATTAATAATGAAACTCTAGAGAGTAAATATTACTAAAATAATTCACTGTTTGAGTCTCTGAATCTTCCTGCTAGGTCACCGTGGCTTTTAGAAGGGACCTCTTATCATCACGTGTAAAAACATCTGCTAGCATGAACTCTAGCCTTGAGAGGTTTTGTGTGTGTGTGTGTGTGTGATTGTATTATTTCAGAAGTTAGTTATTGGTGGCAGAAAGACCATATTTAGAAGACCGGATGTAAAGAGATGCGTATGTTATGTCTAAACTAGCGTTTCTGTGTCACACTTATAATCAGTGAAGATATGCTATGAACTGGACGTCAAAGCTAAATTTATGTATTGTCTAACCTATCACAAGATTTTATTTACCTAAGTAATAAAGTAGGTTAAATGGCTCTGTTAGTATAAATATTACTGCATTATGTTGTAACAGCAGGTCGGTCTGTGGAACTCCTTGAGAGTGCTGAAGCTGACTTCTGCTGGCAAAACTACAAACAATTCTTCTTCAGTAAATTTTCTTTTATTAATTACATTCCTGACTCTGTGTCTTCATTCATCACAACTGGTCTACAGGTCTTTACTGTAAAATCCCCTACAGCCTATAAGTTTGCGCTGTACAGAGCAGATGCGCCTGACAATTCCAAAAATGAAAATAAAACTTTCTTTTGTTGTACCTTCCCTTTGTGGATATCATCAAAGATATGTTGCACAGGGTTGGACAACACACTAATAATTCAGGAACCATGATAGTCAGAGCATATATTAATATGACTAATTTTGCAGAAATATCTACATAGTTTCGCTTAACAGGACTAGGTGTTATAATCCCAATATTCAGCACAGTTTAATTGTTCAATAAGACATTTTCCACGCTTTAAGCGTAACAGAGAAGCAGTCAAGAACATGGATAAGGCAAGGTGACAGCAGCTGACAATGACTTTGTAGGTTTAAAAAACATTAAAAAACAATGCAACACACGTCAACAGTTGTGTACCTCAGCCTCATTGGGTGTTTCGGCCTTTTACCACAAGCCAAGGGAGGCCCAGCCCAGGTTGATCAGACCTGGGTGTGTGTTGCATTGTTGCATGATCACTGTCAGTGCATACAAGGGCGCAAAAATGGGGTATGCAGTATATGCAGTGCATAGGGGCGCCGGCAGCACCATGGGACGCCATTGTCCCAAATTATTCTTTAAAGTTTTGTTTAATAAAACGTTATAAATATATATATATATATATAAAATAAAGACACGAGTAATCATATAAAACGTTTTAATTTAATATTTGTATAGCATTTTAAACGAGTTGCAAAATATATTTTATTTGATCGAGTTATTCAACCGCCGTCCACCAAAATGGATCGAGCAAGGAGACCGTCTGGCGCGCAGAACAGAAAAAGAGGAAACGAAAAAAAAACAAGTGATTAAAACGAGGACAACACTATCTAAGTGAATGAACATTAATTGGTATGTTTAATAGCCTATTAGGGCTGTCAATGTTAACACGTTGATGCATACAATAATTTTTTTAAATTTTGATTAACGAGCGAACAAAATATTTAACGCAGTTAACGCAACATCCACTTATTTTGTCATCCTTTGTCTAGCGTTGCATTATATAATCACGCTCTTAGTCACGAAAAAGGCCTGAAATCATTTAAGTGTGATTTGAAACACTGACGCGTTCAGTAGGCCAAGCCCATTATAAATGCTGCTTTATGTCCTGATTGTATATAACTGATTGTTGTGTCTCATCCAGAAATTATTGAATTAATCACAAGTCATTGACCTGCCTGCTTGTTGTGATGGAGAACATAAACTTGTGGTTAAATCAAACCCACTTGATCATGAATCAAAGTAGGCCCTTAAAATTCCAAAGTTATGTACTCTTAAGAAAATTGTATTTATTTTTCAGCTTCTGTTTCTATTGAAAATAGAAGTAGGCCTACAGATATAGTTAAATTAGTAATTTACTGTTTAACAAATAAAATCGTTCTTTTGCTTTGTACACTTTTGTTAATAAAAATACATGTCTTAAAGGCATGATTTATGTTTTAGTTGTTTATGGTTTAATAAAGATTAACAAACTTTTAAAAGTGTAAACAGTGTTAAAATGTTATTTTTATATTAGTGTTTACTACTCTTTCATAGTATACAGATACTAAGTTTCATACTGAAAGTCAACATTGTAGTATGTATAAAATAATGATTTATTTGCTCAGCCTTGAAGATGTGGAGGACAACAACAAGAAAATGTTTGTTACAGTCAAATAAATTAAAATACAACTATAATGACTACAAAGGTGATATATAACTTGTCAACTGAAATTTAACTTGTTGTGTGTGTGCGCATGCGTGCAATGTATTGGGGAGGGGGCCCCTGAGTGCATACTGTGTCCATCCGCTTCAGCCACAGCCAGGTGGCTGCTTCTTTTAGCGACTTTAGATAGTTCTTGATGCTCTGCTGGACCTGTGATTAGTGGCTGCAGCTTCAACAACATTTACTTTGCTGGTAGTTCAGTGGCATTACACTTCAATGCAACCATACGAGCCAACCCGATGGCTAAGGCTGTCATAGCCCCACTGGCACCGTTAATGCATGCTCAGTGCCCTCGGTTTCGTATGGCATAACAGTAAAACAAGAAAAAAATTCATTCAGAAATTAAAATAAATAAATAAAATATTCATATAAAATGTTTTTATTTAAAATACTGAAACTGTGATAGTAATACTTGACTCAACATTGATAAGTTTCTAATTTTTATGAAACTTTTTGTTTACCCTCTCTCTTAGACATGGTGACATGGGTCAGGACAGGACACCATACATACGTCACATTAAAAAAGGATTCATTTTGCTAATTGTATTGACATTTTTATTGTCAACAACTGTGTACATCTTTTATGACTCTCACATGCTGGCTATGACCCCGAAAACTTTATATAAACATGTGGCCAGAAAGATACAGTCGTATTATGCTGTAATCGAGTTTCCTTTTTCCTGGAACAATCAAGTTCAAGAAACGATGACAACACAAACCCCTACAGTCACGACAACTTCACAAACCCCTACAGTCACGACAACTTCACAAACTCCTACAGTCACGACAACTTCACAAACTCCTACAGTCACGACAACTTCACAATCTCCTACAGTCACTGTTACTAATAATATTACCTCAGAACATTATCATGTAGCTCATCCACACAACTATCAGTTCATTGTGGATGAGCCTGATAAATGTAACCAGCAGAACCCATTTCTGGTTTTGATGGTGCCGGTGGCCCCCCAACAACTGGAGGCTAGGAACGCCATCCGGAGCACGTGGGGGACGGAGACCAACGTCCAGGGGAAATCGGTGATGACTATGTTCTTGGTGGGTTTGCCCGGTGGACCCAATATGAATAAAACACAACAAGAGTTACAGGAGGAGAGCCGACAACATGGAGACCTACTGCAGAGCAACTTTACAGACACGTACGTCAACCTGACCATCAAGACGATGGTGATCATGGACTGGTTGGCCACACGCTGTCCTCAAGCATCTTACAGCATGAAGGTCGATTCCGACATGTTCTTAAACATTGAGAATTTGATGACTCTTCTTCTAGACCCCAAAACACCCAAACAGAACTACATCACAGGTATGGTGATGTGGAACCGACCTGTCGTCAGAAACAAAGGCTCAAAATGGTACGTGCCAGAGGAGCTTTACCCAGAACCAATCTACCCCACATACTTGCTAGGGATGGGATATGTTTTCTCCAACGATCTTCCCCAAAAACTAGTTGAGGTTTCCAGGGACATAAATCCCTTTAACATCGAAGACGCATATGTGGGTGCTTGTTTAAAGCGGTTAGGAATTCAACCCTCAAGTCCCCCAAATCCTTCTCAATTCAAAGCCTATATGGGCAAATACAACCGTGAGGAGTTTCTCAGGGTCATCTCAACAATCCTGGGTTCTCCTCGGCAGTTGATTGAATTCTGGAAGGATGTTAAGAAGTCTGTATGAAGTATTTAAATAGCTAATTTTATGCTTGTCGCTACTGTACATTACTACTCTGGGGCGAGTTTTTGTAATTTTATATTTAATTTTATATATGTCTACTTTTACACAAATGTTTTGCATGTGAGGATAAACGCGCTGTTTTGCTGTGTGTGTCTCTTTAAGTGCAAATGAGCAGCTAGTCTCCGCCCCAATTTCAGCTGAACAGAAAGCCAGGGCTGCCTGGCAAAGTCACTTGCTGCGTCCCAATTCATCTACTTATACTATGCACTAAAAGTATGTACTGTTTTAGTTATGGCAAAGTATATACATTTTAGTGTGTAGCAAAACAATATGCATGCACTGGGACATAATAACAGGAAATGGAAGTGGCCATTGTTGCCTAAACAACATTGTGGCCAATAACTGTCACGCACATCTTCTTTCTATTTAAGTATTTATTCATTCATTGTTTCATATGTAATGTTAACTCTATAGTTATATTTATTAATTTAGTGACGCTTCAGTTATTTAATTTTATTAATGCATTGGAGCGTTGTCACTTAACTCCGCCTACTCGCGATGTGTTGTGGGTAGTATCAGCCATTAGAGTGTGCATCGTTTTGCACTTCCAATTTCCAAAGGAAGTATAGACCACCTGGAAATCTTTGGAATACTGTTTTCAACATACTATGATTTGGGACATACTAATTCTATTTTCGAATACTATTTAGAACAGATAGTATGCGAATTGGGATGCAGCAACTGGGTTAAACTTTTTCATGGGTTGGTAGATGCACTGGGGACCCGATTATAGCACTCAAACACAGAAAAAGTCAGATTTTCATTAAATGTCATCAAATATTTTTATATTAGTTGGGATTTATTTTAGCAAAGGCAAACCCAATTTTTTAAACTTTTTAGATTAACAACATTCATGTTGTTACATTAACAATGTTGTCATGCCTGTATGGGTCAGGAAATAAAATTGAGGTAAACATTTTTTTAAGAGACAACAGGGTTTCTATTAATTAATGTACACAAAAGGATGTTTTCGTCCTTATCAGCATAACTTTTCTAACTGACATTTTTTACATTTTAATATTCAACATTTGGTACAGTATGTCTCCCTTTTGCTTTTTGATCAATGACAAAAAAATTCTAAATGTTAAATATTAAAGCAATCTGCGCTATTACGTTTAACGCATTTCCACCAAAACCATAACGTAAATGCTTTAATAAATATTTTAAGATCCTAAAACGGTGTGTTTTAGTGTTTTGGAGCACTTTTGGATCCGTTATTTGCATGTATGGTTAATCTACATAATAGCTATTTATCATTGTGTTATGTAATTTATTAGTGAGAATAGAAAATCTTTAAACTTTTGTAAACATCAAAATCAGAAAGCACCCAATCTACCTTCCTCAGAATTCATACATTGATTCTTGATGATTGTGTTTATCTATATTGTGTAGTAGTTCAATGTCAAGTGTAATGTGTTTTTCTTTCAGAATATCTGCTTGATTTGAAGCTGTTGTATTATTAGTAATTGTGTAACTGTTAGATTTATAAATTGAAATAATTAAACTGTCACTTTAATTTAATTGTCACTTTTCGTCCACCTTGAGGTTTCTGACTTATAATTTAATGTGTGACCATTTAATGTATGTTTGCTGTTTTGCTTGTGCTACATTATAATACTTCCCTAAAAAGCTAATGTGCAAATTTGTCTCATTTATTGTGATCTGTTTTCTTTTTATCTCTTTATATATCCCTCATTCTTGAATGTGAATGTAAGAGTAAAGTTTTATTTAAATAAACGCCCTTTAATAAATAAATCAATTGAGTCAAAATGAGATGTTGTTCATGGTCTAATATTCTCTGTGTTGCAACAATGCATGTCCAGTAGTTACTGAACATTTCTAAAAAATGAAGGTAATGACCAGGGCCGTGTTTCCCAATAACGCTGTCTCTTAGCGTGCTACGATGACTCCAAAGGTACACCTTAACTCCAGGTATACATTTTCTACGTGTTTCCCAAACTATACCTTAGGACGTAAGTTTCTTATGTGCCACGTAACAAGGTGCTGTCCATGGCGGCGGTGCTGAATATCGATCGCTCAACAATTAATTATCTACTATGCATGCACTGTTTCACTGCGCTATGTAAGGTATAGAGGAAAAATGCACTCCAGAAATGGTTAAAAAAAATTGCATTTATTAGGACTCATAGAATCTCATAAAAATAATCCAAATTGCAAACTAAATCCAACCCTGGATAGTTTTTAATTTAATTTTGAGATGCTAACCCGCAACCCAAATGTAGTCTTTGAAAGGGACATTTTTATCAGGGATTCCCAAACTCTGGGTCATAAAGAGGGCAGTGCCAAATCACTGTTGCGGTGCATTTGCATTATGATAAAATAAAGGAAAAAAGTTTATTCCACTGACCAACAATTACACTTGTTTAGCCTATAGTCCACGCGTTTATTTTCCTTGGACATTGAATAAGTGGAACGCTTACAGCGTGGACGAAGCATGCTGGTTCATGCCTTCATTTCTGGAGTTGCACCTTTCTGTCTACTGCAAATAGCCTATAACATAGTTTTGATTACGTTAGGATTGTTTTGTTTGTTTTGATTCATTTTAATGTGTAAAATGTGTTGACCATGGAGACTATACAACAGTAATCAAGTATTTCAGGAGCAGTTGGTTTTGGATGTTTATGAGGAATAATATAACATGCTGCCCAACAATAATTTGCTTTGCAATTTAACTTATTCATTCATGACAAGAAAAATTTATACTAAAAGGTAGTGAATATGTTTGTTTTTTTATTTTATGTCTATTTAAACAATTATGTGGGTGATGTAATTATATTTGTCTGAATCCCAGATTTAAAAAGTTTAGGAGCTCCTGATTTATATTACCTTATATTAGTGCCTACATTTAGTCAATAAAAGCGCAGCACGGAAAACTTAACTAAATTGCACCCTGGATGGCGTTGTCTTTGATTTAGCGCAAATATTCACTGTATCACTGCAGTTTGACTAAACTTCCTTCCACAATCTTTCTCTCTAAATCTCTTTAAATGCACTCCTTTGGTTTGCCAGCTGATGCACTTGTAATATAATTAAATAGCTAGCAATGATCAGTGTAATGTCAATTATTTTTTTGCATAAAAACACTTCAGTAGAAGGCTGGCTTGAGGTTGATGGCCATTTGCTAGGCTGAGATGGATGGCTCTTAAAACCAAGTCCTGAACCCAGCTGAACACATTTGGTGTGACTTTAAATGCAGTCTTTGAACAAAAACTCATCACTTGACACAAAAATGGCTTATACACAGGGGTAAAGCCAATTTGGAACAGAAAAAAGGTGATACCAAAACTGTTGCCACAGAGATGGAAACAAAATTCCTTACAATGCCATTTGTAGAAATGCAATTTAAAACTGTTTCAAAAGGCCCTTTTCCTGTCCCATGAAGGAACGGGTGCCGTGGCTCCATCTTCTATATATATACATATATATATATATATATATATATATATATATCCTTTTTATGGTTTTGAGACTAATCAATCATTAATCAGCATTATCTTATAAGAAATAGATTTGCTTATGATTAAAATAAATCTATATTTTACTATTTTACTTCTGATGATGATATTAACAATGAAACTCTAGAGAGTAAATATTACTAAAATAATTCACTGTTTGAGTCTCTTCCTGCTAGGTCACTGTGGCTTTTAGAAGGGACCTCTTAACATCACGTGTAAAAACATCTGCTAGCACGAACTCTAGCCTTGAGGGGTTTTGTGTGTGTGTGTGATTGTATTATTTCAGAAGTTAGTTATTGGTGGCAGAAAGACCATATTTAGAAGACCGGATGTAAAGAGATGCGTATGTTGTGCCTAAACTAGGGTTTCTGTGTCACACTTATAATCAGTGAAGATATGCTATGAACTGGACGTCAAATCTAAATTTATGTATCGTCTAACCTATCACAAGATTTTATTTACCTAAGTAATGAAGTAGGTTAGATGGCTCTGTTAGTATAAATATTACTGCATGTTGATGTAACAGCAGGTCGGCCTCCGAGCCTCCCAAGTATTCAGAGCCCACCTCCAAGTCTTCAGAGCCCGCTTCCGAGTTAGTTCCCCTTGAGCCCGCTTCCGAGTTAGTTCCCCTTGAGCCCGCTTCCGAGTTAGTTCCCCTTGAGCCCGCTTCCGAGTTAGTTCCCCTGGAGCCCGCTTCCGAGTTAGTTCTCTCACAATCCGCTTCCCAGCCAGTTTCCAGTCCCCAGGACCCACCTCAGAACCCCCACCCACCTCGGTTGGACCCTTTACGGCGCAAGGATGCGCCTACGGGAAGGGGGGTAATGTAACAGTTCTGTTTGTCCCTGTTTTTGTTTCTGGACTTCACTTCCCAGAATACCCTGCACCGCACCTTCGCCATTTTGATTTGGACTCTCACCTGTTGTTCATTTGTGTTCACACCTGTTCTGTGTTTGCCATATGTATTTAAGTTGTCATTTGAGTTCTGTTCTTGGTCCGATCTGGTTGTAAGTTGTATTCTGGTTTCCTGTTAACCCCATATCGTTGGATGTTGTGTGGATCACCTGTTTGTATACCTACCTGGAATTACCTGAAAACCTGATTTATGAACTATACTTACTAGGGATGTGGAACAAAATCGATTCTTCGATGCATCACGATGCAGACGTGGACGATTCTGAATCGATTCACAAATGTCAAAGAATTGATTCTTAAATGAATTAATAACGTAATGTTAGCGGAACAAAAAAGGTGGAAGTCATTCGCGGGAACCGACAGTTTAGAGAGCGCACACCTGACGCGTATGGAATGCCAAAAGTGACAAAATTAAAAATGAATTTATACATAAATATATATAAAGAAATGTAAAAAAACAAAAATAAATGAGTATTTATACTTTTTATATTTATACATTTATTTATTTATTCATTTCTTCATCTGTATGCTAATGAGTGGGGCGTGTTTCACCTCAGACATAGCAAACGATCTCAGCGTGGCGGTGCTGAAGCGTTGAGGCCACAGTGACACCCTGTGGTGTGACCAAACGAAACAAGGTATATTGACGAGGTTGCTCAGAGAATGACATGGGCAATCATGGTTTAAGTTGTTTAATATCACCCTAACTGTATGTATATATGGTTATCACACATAGCCTACTTATACTTTATTAGGACATGACCGTAAAGCATCGCCTGGCCGAGATTTTAAAAATGTCTTGGCACACATGAACAGAAACTGCACACCATGGAAGCATGTAAAATG
The DNA here is from genome assembly GCA_026939265.1 of Oreonectes daqikongensis. Taxonomy (NCBI): domain Eukaryota; kingdom Metazoa; phylum Chordata; class Actinopteri; order Cypriniformes; family Nemacheilidae; genus Oreonectes; species Oreonectes daqikongensis. The sequence goes on along the minus strand of JAOTQM010000047.1, from coordinate 3,189,364 downwards.
ATCCACAATTGATCACATTTAATGTAAATGCGCTGGATGGAGCTGATAAGAGCTCGAGTTTTCTGTCGATGAGACTCGCACGTGCACCAGCTCAGAACGGCGAGAGAAACCAGCGCATTTCACTGAAGTCTATGCAAGCATTATTATCAATGCAAACGCGTGTACATAGTGTACAGTTTACATTCGCGTTTTTAATGTTGCCATGCGTAACACGTGACACCTTGAATGCTTAAAAGATAACGCATATTTTATATATGCTGTTTTTAGATAGCCTACATATTAGAGGTGCACGGATCACGGTTATATCCGTGGGCGCTGCAGAGGATTCGCGGGTCGGGCGGATCAGACAATAAAAAAGTACATTCCGATTAATTGCGGATGGGTCGCGGGTGGATAAGTTTGACGTTATCAAGTCATTGCTTGGGCTGAACATACAGTTTATGTGTGCGTTCTGCATTGTAATGTTATGTGTGTAGGCTAATGACAGAAACAGTGATATTCCATCAAAGTCTGAAGGGAGTAATAAAGCCTTTTTAATAATAATTAATGTGACAATCGGGTGCGGATATCTATATCAGAGAAAAGTATAGGTGCGGGTGGATTATTTGTTTGACTTGGCAGATTCGGGTGATATTTGAGCAGGTCCATGCATCTCTAGGCTACTAGAGATTAATCAAAAGTCATCAATTGGATTTAGGGATCTGGGGTTAAATCAAACATTGAGAGTCATCTCTCACGTCATGCAGATACATGCACAGAACCCATCATGCCCATTCAAACTTGCCCCCCCAGATATTGTGAGCTAAATGATTTTTTAATGAAACTACCAAAAAACAAGAGGTAGTAAGAGGTTATATCCCCCCCATAATAAAAAACAAACATTTTTCACAACCCCGAGTACCTAATGGGAATGGGATATGTTTTCTCCAACGATCTCCCCTCCAAAATAGTTGAAGCTTCTAAGGACATAAATCCCTTTAACATCGAAGACGCATATGTGGGCGCTTGTTTAAAGCGGTTAGGAATTCAACCCTCAAGCCCCCCGAATCCTTCTCAATTCAGATCCTTTTTGAGTAAGTACAAACGTGAAGAGTTTCTCAGGGTCATCACAACAATCCTGGGTTCTCCTCAGCAGTTGATTGAATTCTGGAAGGATGTTAAGAAGTCTGTTTAAAAAGATTTTCGAATTTCAGTTTCCGTTATAGCTCAGTTTGTGCTTGTCGGTACTGTACTTAATTTTACGAATAAGCTCTAGGGTTTTTGTAATTTCTTTTTCAGAATATTTCTGTTATTGAGTATTTTTGTGATTTATTTAGCGAAGACAAACCCAATTAGATTTTTAGATGAACATTCATGTTGTTACGTCAACAATGTTGTTACGTCTGAATGGGTTAATAGAGTTAGGATATTAAAAATAGGAATAGCAATGTTACATGTATAACATGTTAAATATTTAATCTAAGCATTCAGTGCCATGACGTTTAAGATGTTACCAGAACCATAATGTAAATGTTTCCAAACTCCTAAAACGTTTTTATTTTAAACATAATTTATGTGTTCTTAGTTTTTTGGAGCACTTTTGAATCTGTGTTATTTGCATGTATAATTTATCTGCATAATAGTTATTTATTATTGTGTTATTCTGGCTTAATGAACTTTAAATCTTTGTAAACAGCACAATATACTGTATATTACTGAGGAAGGTAGATGGTTTGTTTTTTTATTAAGTTTGATAATCTACTTCTGTTAATTTCTTCCTTTTGCTGTTATCTGTGAATCTTTAAAACAATGGGGATTTTTTAATATAACATGATAACATGATTGGTTATCACTTATGATTTTGTATAACCATACAGTCACTAGCTAAACAAAGTATTGCGAAGAGGCAGAACCATTCCTCAAACTTTACATTTATTTGTACCTATTTCAAGCTAGAAACTTAATGGCATTTGCAAATGTGTAAAGCCTTTCCTTCTACACTGGCTGAGGTGAAATTTGCATTGACTTAAGCGTGATGATTCAATGATGTCACCCAGAGTTTAATCACTGAATGCGTTACCAACCCTCTGATACAACAGCATGAGATCCAGCAGTGAAAATCTTAATTTTAAACACATTATGCACACACAAATTACAAAGACATCAAGAACCATCCTACACTGTTAAAAAATTCTGTAGAAATTACAGTATTACTGGCAACAGTTTGCAAGTAACTTACATTTACATTTACATTTATTCATTTGGCAGACGCTTTTATCCAAAGCGACCCATACCCGAAATGTGACCTCTGCATCTACTGTAGATTTATATTTAACAAATTTATTGGCAACAGTTTGTTCAAAGATAAATGAATATTAAACATGAACAAGTTTATCTTAGTTATTTAATTATTCTTTGTCTTTTATGTTCATTTATCTTTGAACAAACTGTTGCCAATAAATTAAGCTACTGGAAAACTGCTGCATAACTACAGCAACATTTTTTACAGTGTATTTATCTCTACAATGGTAACAAACCACAAAATATTTAAACATACTGTCAACACAAGCTACTCGCATCTTGCATTGTGTAAAGCTTTCTTGTTGAGATTCATACGCTGATTCTTGAGGTTTTTGTGTATCTATAGTAGTTCAATGTCAAGTGCAATGTGTTTATTCTTTTAGAATATCTGATTGGTACAATATTGCTTAATCTCAAGCTGTAGTATTATTACTAAGTGTGTAACTGTTAGATTTATACACACTTAAAATGTCAATTGTTAATATAATTGTTACTTTTGTCCACCCTGACGTATGTCTGTCTATAATTTGATTTGCGATCATGTTATGTTTGCTGTTTTGCTTGTGCTCCAGTTTAATATTTCAAATATGTGCAAATTTATCTTATTTTTTGGGATTCGTTTTCTTTGTAAGGCTCATGTATCCCTCCTTCTTGAATGTGAATGTGAGAGTAAAGTTTTATTTGAATAATGGCATGGTCCAAATAGTAGAACGGAAATCGTATTTAAAGTCAGTCACAAAGTTTTGCATTGATCAGTAAACATGGCTGGTGCTGTTTTATTAAATGTGAAGGAAAGTCAAATGTTCATGTTTGTCTTTTAATGTTGCTACAATTTATGCTGTAAAAACCTGTTATCTCCCCGCTAAGCGGCTTTGCCCAATATAAACATGGCAAGTCAAACATTCTGTCTTATATCACCTAACCAATTCACATACGAGAAACACATGCAGCATGGCCGACTTTTACTGACTTTAACCCTTAACCCAAACCTCCACATGTTATCAGTCACGTGACAATGTCCTGCAATAAAATATTTTCAAGTCAGTGATAACATGATTGGTTCCATTTTGAAAGGTCACGGCAAAACGTTCACCTTGAATTTTGCATGTCATGCAAATAATGCTGCTAAGGTGAAATGTCTAAAAACATAAAGTGAATGTGCGCTGTAGTTAACTTTCTAAGAAAACATTGGTATGTTTGAATCCTTCTAAAGTAATGCAGGGTTATCTTAAGATGGCGTATAGATCATTTATTTGACACGCACTGACAGCATTGAACATTGTGATATTCTTTCGCTGTTTGTCGCTAACCATCAAACAAGAAAATATGGCAAAACGATGACTGTTATGGACTGGAAATATGAAAATTTTTAGTAGAAAAGTGAGTCTACACTTGTGACACCAGGTGGTTTATAAAGGATCCACTGGGTCAATAGCAAGAAAAATAAACTCCCTCACTGCCCAGAGGAGGAGCTAACAGGTGGCAGATGAAACTTCTGGTGAGTTCTGGATGGATATGTGTCTCTCTTACTTCCAGAGAAAGGTATGTAAACATTTGACACATAATTTGTTTAGTATCACATCTGACGGCTTTAAGGAACTTGGAGTAAATTACCTTCTGTAACTCGAGTTCTGTAAACATTTGTGACTTTAGTAAGGTAAATGTAATATGATTTTGTTCTAGAGCTTTCAAGCCTCTAAGCACAATGGCCGGAAATCAAATAATTTGTTTCTTTACCTAAAGGAATTCTGCAAATGTTAATAATCTACTTGAACTAACTTGAGGAAGATTTAGGAAGTTAATATTTAAAGCCTATTTATTCATAACTTGAATATCTTTCTCTATTCTGTGGAACACAACAAAAGTTAATGTTATTTTATCATTAAACAGTGCAATTTGAAGTGTATATGTGTCAAAGGTTAAAAGAACGCTTATGCAGTATATACCGAGACGGTGCACCTATGTCAAACCACCTGCTAGCCTTTGTAAGAAAGTCTGCACTATTCACAGTTTAATAATTTAATCTGTGGTAATGTGTGACATATCCAGCTTTGTTACGTTAATGGTTAGTCTTCAATCTTGTTAATATTATTTTTTTATTGAAATATTTCTTATGCATATGTCATTGTGCAATATTTATTTGTAAGTCTATTGTTATTATTGCAAAGTTTTTAGTTCTCTGCATTTTCTGTTTTATAGAAAAACCACATGCACACATGATACTGATCCTACTTAAAGTTGTTGTGGTGACAATTAAACGGGTTACTTCCAAATATCAGACATCAATCGTGTCTTATCGGACACCCTGTGATTATTTTAAGAACAGAACGCGCTATCACTGGCAGAAACATTTCTTTCAAGTCATAATATAGTGTTGATTATATAAACTGTTTTTGAAAGGTCCTGGTGACTTTGTTTATCTTTTCTTATAACTTCGGGCATTTATGTAAAAAGCGTGTAAACAGTTTTTTGCTGAACAATGAAGTGGAGCTGCAAATTCTGCTATTTCACAATGCTACATTAATGCATTTTCAAATGAACTACAAATTCAAGTCACTGATACCAGGTTAAGTAAAAATACACTACTTTTATCTGTCTTACTGTATATATTCAGTAATAAATTTAGCATTGCTATTAAATCCTCTCTAAAAATGGCTATTGCTATTACATAACTTACCTGAGGTAAATGTAACATTGGTTATAAAGGTCTCATCTTCCCACAGATAAAACGTGGATTTTGAGTGGATGAGAGACGATATAAGTATGTTTTCCTTAAAACATTAAGTCATTTATTTTGTGCTGTATCCACTTAAGATCGGTTTACTTTTGCTATTTTTTTTAAAGGTTGTATGTGTGAATGCACTTTTTAAGTTCGTCTTTATAATACAGCACACAGATTCTGAAAAAAGGTAATAAGGATGAACCCTATTTCTTGTGACTGGAGTGATGTGGCTCGTGTTGAAATTGTCTTGATGGACTACTACATAAATTTGTCGATTAAATGATGCTACCCAAAGACTTCAAATACTCTTTTAATGTCATTCAGAAGCTGTTCAGGAACATTTGAGCTGATAACTGCAGTGCCAAAGTACAACAAAAAACAAGTTGGTAAAGTATGGTTAGTACTTGTTTTATGTTATGTAACAGATTAATCCACAAAAAAACATGGTTCCATGGTTATTTTTGTGTTTTTAGGAGTTGCAATACATTTTGTATTGGAAAGTTAATCTGTGATTGTTAAATCATTGCAATCATTTTTTTTTAAATCAAATGTATTTTACAAATTAATGTTCTACTAGTAATTATTTGGTACTTTTGCAGGTTTTAATGGTTTGAAAAACACCACTTTAGCTGAACTTATTTGATGCAGTTTTGAAAACTTCACTTTAGTTGGCAGAACTTATGGGATGTAGCTATGAAAACTTCACTTTAGTTAAGAACTTAAATTTAAAGTTTATTTAACTAAATTAAATGTAAAACTTGTCAGATACACTTATCCAGTCAAACTAAAAAACAAACACGCAAAAAAAGTTACTAAATATAATAACTTGAGTCAACTAACAATGTTTTACAGTGTGGGGGTGAGTAAATGATGATTGATATTTTTGAGTGAACAATCCCTTCAAAGCTTTTTCCTTATTAGAACCATTGACTTCTCACAAGAACTGAAAATAAGTTTCTCCTTAAACATTAAACACGAAACTTACAAGTGCGGTTACAGCCGATAGGAGGCTGCTCAAGCAGCAGCGGCAGTCAAATTCATCCAGTTAGGAGTTGTTCTACCACTGAAATCATTTTACAGACATTATTTAAAAGTCGAAAAACTACATAGTGATGCTTTAAAAATGTTCAAATGAATTTTTTAATGCTCAAACAGCAACATTGCTAGAGTTGAAAAAAGTAGAAAAGTATAATATGAGCTCTTTAAAGTCTAGGTCAACTAAATTATGACTAGCTTACGTGACCATGACAATTTTGCACAAAATGTAAATATTCCTGTGTACCTTTGCTTCAATACGCAACATGACCAAAACTGTAGTACGACTTACTGGTCATGCACATATGATGCAAAATGATTACATATTTATTTAAAATTATTTTACAAAATTATGTAGCAAGTTAAAAAATGTTATACTATAACATTTTACAGTACATATGTAAATTGTCATGACATCTGTTAATTGTCAAATATTCTCTGTATTAATTCATTTTAGAATTTTTTATTTGTATATTTAATTTAATTTTGAATAAACTAACATATGCCTATTTTCCTTAAACCATCAACCATGGTTTCAAAATGAATACATTGCCCATAATCGTCGATGCAGTTCTAAAATGTGGGAGGTAGTTGACACTTAAGCATGCACGTTGCATGCTTTGCATTATATATTTAAGGGAACTAATCATGATGGACACTTCATCCATTAAATGCTGTGAAGAGACAGAAGAATTGATGAAATACAGTTAACGTTAAACTTAATTTACGATTAATTTAAGTTTAACGTTTTTAATTTTATTTTTTAGACAAAGCAAACAGTTATTGGTTAGTCAGATAGATGCGGAACAGGAATGTTTTGAGTTGTTTTTTGAAGATTGTAAAGAATGCTGCAGTTTGGGTGGAGGCTGGTAGATCCTTCCACAACAGAGGAACCAAATGTGTAAAGGTTTTTGCAAGCGATTTGGTGCCTTGTTGTGATGTAACAACAAGGTGTCGCTCATTTTCAGACTGAAAGTGACGGGAGGGAATGTAGACCTGGAGCAGTGAGTTAAGTTAGAGTGGCGAAATTGCCGTTACCGTTCTGAAGGCCAGTGTCAGCGATTTGAACTTGTTGCGGGCAGCAAATGAAGTAAAATCATGAGGGGTGTTACATGGGTTCTTTTAGGCTGATTGAACACCAGACGTGCTGCTGCATTCTGGATCATTTGCAGGGGCTTCACTATTGGAAGGCCAGCCAGTAGAGAATTGCAGCAGCCTTGATATGACCAGAGCTTGGACTAGAAGCTGAGAGGCATGCTCCGACAGGAATGGTCTGATTTGCCTGATATTGTAAAGCATGTACCTGCATGCTCGAGTGGTTGCTGCAATAAGAGAAGTGAATTTAATCTGGTCATCAAACATAACCCCCAGGTTCCTCGCAGACTTGGTGGGAGTTATAGTTGAGGATCTGAGCTGAATAGTAAAGTGATGTTCCATTGAAGGGTGGGCTGGTATAACAAGGAGTTCTGTCTTGGAAAGGTTGAGTTGGAGGTAATGCCCTTTCATCCAGGATGAGATGTCCAAAAGGCAGGCAGAAATACGGGCAGAGATAGTGGGGTCGCCTGGCTTAAAAGATAGGTAAAACTGCATATCATCTGCATAAAAATGGTATGAGAACCCATTTGCCTTAATGATTGGACCCAGGGAGGTGGTATATATAGAGAAGAGGAGTGGAGCAAGGACTGATCCCTGAGGAACTCCAGTTGATAGCTGGATGTCTTGCCTCTCCAGGATATCTTAAAGGATCTGACTGTGAGGTAGGAGTCAAACCATTTGAGTGCAGTTCCAGAGATGCCTTGTTTGGAGAGAGTGGACAGCAGGATCTGGTGGTTTACTGTGTCAAATGGAGCAGAAAGGTCGAGCAGGATAAGGATGGATGACAGGGTCTTGGCTCTTGCCTGCCGTAGGTTTTCAACGACAGACAGGAGAGCAGTCTCCGTGGAATGTACTTTCTTGAAGCCGGATTGTTGACTATCCAGAAGGTTGTTCTGTGGGACATTTGAACTAAAGCAAACTAACAAACTGCTATTTAGTGGATAAAATATGGATTTCAAGGGAACACAAATACTGATCAGATGTATACTGAAGATTGAATGCACTGTAAGTCACTTTGCATAAAGGTGTCTGCCAAATGCATAAATGAAAACGTAAATAAATACCAGTGCAATTTTACCCCTCCCTAAATGCCAACACACCTGCCAAGTATGTTTATTCACATGTAGAATGAAGTTACCAAAATGTTGAATGTATGTTTAGGAATTCTCAGTAAGCTGGGCTAAACAACACTATTTCTTTAATTATTTCTATATTATTTATTAAAATGTATGCATTTATACTTCATTTCTTTTTATTTATTATATTTTTGTCTCTTATTAAAAAAGAGCGGGTATTTTGATATCATTAAAAATACATTTCATGCAGTGTGCAATGTTGCTTTCTGTGTATGTCAGCAGTCTACCAAGTCTTCCTGCCTTCTGCCTACTTTGATTATTTTGCCTACAGCTGGTTCTGAATTAGATCTGTCACAATCACGTCTTTAGTAAATTTGCCTTCAAAATAAAAGTATGAGAATGTTTTTGCAGCAATGTTTTATTTTGAAATGAATTGAGAGCTTTTAATTTGAGAAGTTCTGAAAGCCATTCAAAGGAGTTTGTCGATCGCTAGACACACCTCTAAAATAGCCGTCATGAAATGTGGGGTATGAGAAGTTACATTAAATAATTATATGTACTTATTATGTACATATATATAACTGTGGTTCTCAAACTGTGGTACGCGTACCGCCAGTGGTGCTTGAAGAGTAGTACGTACATGACAGAAAATTAAAAACTCTAATTAATTTATATTTGTGTTTTTAATACAATTTCAGTGAATCTCTCACTTGCACTCTTCCGACGAGCTGCGTGTAAATAAAGTTTCTTATGTATTTCTGCACTTGAGCCGCGGTTTAAAGCTGTTGTTATTGCTGTAAAGTGCTAATTCAACACGCGTCTGCATCTAGTCGAGGTTAAATCAATGAAGCGCGGAACGATTTAGTTTTGACGTGCCGCTTTGACAAGAGCCGCTGCAGTACAGTATGAGTCTCAGTTTGTTATGTAAAGCTGTTCTCTTGATGTTTGAGTATATGTATATTTATTTATCTTTGGTTAAATATTATTTCCACAATGTTTGTCTTTAATATAGTTTTGTAGTCTTTCTGCAAGTTCCCACATTAAAGTGAATAAATCCCCCATAAAAGTCATTTAAAGAGCCCGGTTTACAGTGACCACTATTACTATTAGCTGGTAAATAAAAAAAGTGTTTGTATTATTAACCAAAGTAGGACTTAAAAATCACAAGATACTTACTCTTTAATAAATACATTGTTTGTAAAGTCAGTAAGTAATCATGTTAAATCATTTTTGTCATAACCGAGCCACTCTAGTTTGAACCACAATCCAGCTAATCAAGTCATTGTTCATTGTTTCAACTACACGAATGTGTTGAAGCAGGGTTGAAACTAAACCCTGCAGTGGCCTTAAAGGAACTTTTATAACAATATTATTTTAAAAACAAGTTCTGTGAGCTGTGGCATTTTAGCCAAACCCTTCCTTATTTTCATTGAACACCTGTATCATGTAAGAGGAGGCAGGGCAAATTACAGAATTAGAGCAACTCCTACTGTTAGATTAGCTGCTGGTTGTTTTATATGTGGACAAACACTTGGACATGGATGTACAAATCTCTAAATACAAAACTGTCTGGATGAAGTGAGTTCAACTTTTTTATTACAATATAAATTCTCTACATCTCAACTCAACTCAACTCAATTCATAATCTATAATTGAGTTTATAAATAGGCAATTTGTTAAGCAGTGTAATGAGAAGGAAATAATGTAATTATTAACTGTGGGGCAAAAAAAAACTTGCCGTGATAAAACAAATATCATCCTATAAATAGATACACTATATTGCCAAAAGTATTGGGTCTAATAAACAGGTTTAATGACTTTAGTAATTTCCATGAGTACAAATTTTAATGCTGCAGCTTATCATGATATTCTATGGAACTGTGTGCTTCTAATTTAATAGCAACAGTTTGGGAAGAGCCCTTTTCTATTCCATCATGGCAATGTCCCCGTGTATGAGACAAGGTTCAGAAAGAAATCATTGATTCAGTCAGTGTGGAAGAACTTGACTGATCTGCATAAAGCCAAGTCCTGAATTTAACAGCTTTTGGTGTCATTTTAAATGCAGACTTTGAGCAAAGAACTCATCACTAAACACCAATGAATTGTCATTTTGGGACAGGAAAAGGAGCTTTTCAAACGGTTTTAAATTGTATTTCTACAAATGGCATTGTGAGGAGTTTTGGAATCACCTTTTTTCTCTTCCAAATTGGCTGAACACCTGTGTACAAGCCATTGATGTGGATTGATTTGTTATTCAAGTTCTTCCACACTGACTGAATCAATGATTTCTTTCTGATCCTTGTCTCATACACGGGGACATTGTCATGATAAATAGAAAAGGGCTCTTTCCAAACTGTTGCTATTAAATTAGAAGCACACAGTTCCATAGAATATCATGATAAGCTTCAGCATTAAGATTTGTGGTTTTATTATTTTTGATGAAAACAACAATAAATATTGTTGCTTATATTAAACATAAACTTTAACTAACAAACTTTTCTTGAGACGCTTCTCATCATCCTGTTGATTATTGTGCTGTTTCCCAGGCATCATGTGACTCTCGCTGCTCTGTGCTGCGAATCGCGTTGTAAACAAATACAAGTAGCCTATAAGTTTGCGCTGTACAGAGCAGATGCGCCTGACAATTCCACAAATGAAAATAAAACTTTCTTTTGTTGTACCTTCCCTTTGTGGATATCATCAAAGATATGTTGCACAGGGTTGGACAACACACTAATAATTCAGGAACCATGATAGGCAGAGCATATATTAATATGACTAATTTTGCAGAAATATCTACATAGTTTCGCTTAACAGGACTAGGTGTTATAATCCCGATATTCAGCACAGTTTAATTGTTCAGTAAGACAGCGTAACAGAGGAGCAGTCAAGAACATGGATAAGGCAAGGTGACAGCAGCTGACAATGACTTTGTAGGTTTAAAAAACATAAAAAAAACAATGCAACACGTCATCAGTTGTGTACCTCAGCCTCATTGGGTGTTTCGGCCTTTTACCACAAGCCAAGGGAGGCCCAGCCCAGGTTGATCAGACCTGGGTGTGTGTTGCATGATCATTGTCAGTGCATACTGTGTCCATCCGCTTCAGCCACAGCCAGGTGGCTGCTTCTTTTAGCGACTTTAGATAGTTCTTGATGCTCTGCTGGACCTGTGATTAGTGGCTGCAGCTTCTAACAAAATTTACTTTGCTGGTAGTTCAGTGGCATTACACTTCAATGCAACCATACGAGCCAACTCGATGGCTAAGGCTGTCATAGCCCCACTGGCACTGTTAATGCATGCTCAGTGCCCTCGGTTTCGTATGGCATAACAGTAAAACAAGAAAAAAATTCATTCAGAAATTAAAATAAATAAATAAAATATTCATATAAAATGTTTTTATTTAAAATACTGAAACTGTAATAGTAATACTTGACTCAACATTGATAAGTTTCTAATTTTTATGAAACTTTTTGTTTACCCTCTCTCTTAGACATGGTGACATGGGTCAGGACAGGACACCATACAGACGTCACATTAAAAAAGGATTCATTTTGCTAATTGTATTGACATTCTTATTGTCGACTATTGTGTACATCTTTTATGACTCTCACATGCTGGCAATGACCCCGAACACTTTATATAAACATGTGGCCAGAAAGATACAGTCGTATTATGCTGTAATCGAGTTTCCTTTTTCCCGGGACAATCAAGTTCAAGAAACGATGACTACACAAACCCCTACAGTCACGACAACTTCACAAACTCCTACAGTCACGACAACTTCACAAACTCCTACAGTCACGACAACTTCACAATCTCCTACAGTCACTGTTACTAATAATATTACCTCAGAACATTATCATGTAGCTCATCCACACAACTATCAGTTCATTGTGGATGAGCCTGATAAATGTAACCAGCAGAACCCATTTCTGGTTTTGATGGTGCCTGTGGCCCCCCAACAACTGGAGGCTAGGAACGCCATCCGGAGCACGTGGGGGACGGAGACCAACGTCCAGGGGAAATCGGTGATGACTATGTTCTTGGTGGGTTTGCCCGGTGGACCCAATATGAATAAAACACAACAAGAGTTACAGGAGGAGAGCCGACAACATGGAGACCTACTGCAGAGCAACTTTACAGACACGTACGTCAACCTGACCATCAAGACGATGGTGATCATGGACTGGTTGGCCACACGCTGTCCTCAAGCATCTTACAGCATGAAGGTCGATTCTGACATGTTCTTGAACATTGAGAATTTGATGACTCTTCTTCTAGACCCCAAAACACCCAAACACAACTACATCACAGGTATGGTGATGTGGAACCGACCTGTCGTCAGAAACAAAGGCTCAAAATGGTACGTGCCAGAGGAGCTTTACCCAGAACCAATCTACCCCACATACTTGCTAGGGATGGGATATGTTTTCTCCAACGATCTTCCCCAAAAACTAGTTGAGGTTTCCAGGGACATAAATCCCTTTAACATCGAAGACGCATATGTGGGTGCTTGTTTAAAGCGGTTAGGAATTCAACCCTCAAGTCCCCCAAATCCTTCTCAATTCAAAGCCTATATGGGCAAATACAACCGTGAGGAGTTTCTCAGGGTCATCACAACAATCCTGGGTTCTCCTCAGCAGTTGATTGAATTCTGGAAGGATGTTAAGAAGTCTGTATGAAGTATTTAAATAGCTAATTTTATGCTTGTCGGTACTGTACATTACTACTCTGGGGTGAGTTTTTGTAATTTTATATTTAATTTTATATATGTCTACTTTTACACAAATGTTTTGCATGTGAGGATAAACGCGCTGTTTTGCTGTGTGTGTCTCTTTAAGTGCAAATGAGCAGCTAGTCTCCGCCCAAATTTCAGCTGAACAGAAAGCCAGGGCTTCCTGGCAAAGTCACTTGCTGCGTCCCAATTCATCTACTTATACTATGCACTAAAAGTATGTACTGTTTTAGTTATGGCAAAGTATATACATTTTAGTGTGTAGCAAAACAATATGCATGCACTGGGACATAATAACAGGAAATGTAAGTGGCCATTGTTGGCTAAACAACATTGTGGCCAATAACTGTCACGCACATCTTCTTTCTATTTAAGTATTTATTCATTCATTGTTTCATATGTAATGTTAACTCTATAGTTATATTTATTAATTTAGTGACGCTTCAGTTATTTAATTTTATTAATGCAGTGGAGCGTTGTCACTTAACTCCGCCTACTCACGATGAGTTGTGGGTAGTATCAGCCATTAGAGTGTGCATCGTTTTGCACTTCCAATTTCCAAAGGAAGTATAGACCACCTGGGAATCTTTGGAATACTGTTTTCAACATACTATGATTTGGGACAAACTAATTCTATTTTCGAATACTATTTAGAACAGATAGTATGCGAATTGGGATGTAGCAACTGGGTTAAACTTTTTCATGGGTTGGTAGATGCACTGGGGACCCGATTATAGCACTCAAACATAGAAAAAGTCAAAGTTTCATTAAATGTCATCAAATATTTTTATATTAATTGGGATTTATTTTAGCAAAGGCAAACCCAATTTTTAAGACTTTTTAGATTAACAACATTCATGTTGTTACATTAACAATGTTGTCACGCCTGTATGGGTCAGGAAATAAAAATGAGGCAAAAATGTTTTACGAGACAACAGGGTTTCTATTAATTAATGTACACAAAAGGATTTTTTTATAGCTATTTATTATTGTGTTGTGTAATTTATTAGTGAGAATGGAAAATCTTTAAACTTTTGTAAACATCAAAATCAGAAAGCACCCAATCTACCTTCCTCAGAATTCATACATTGATTCTTGATGATTGTGTTTATCTATATTGTGTAGTAGTTCAGAATATCTGCTTGATTTGAAGCTGTTGTATTATTAGTAATTGTGTAACTGTTAGATTTATAAATTGAAATAATTAAACTGTCACTTTAATTTAATTGTCACTTTTTGTCCACCTTGAGGTATCTGATTTATAATTTATTTTGTGACCATTTTAATGTATGTTTGTTGTTTTGCTTGTGCTACATTATTATACTTCCCAAAAAAACTCAAGTGCAAATGTGTGTCATTTATTGTGATCTGTTTTCTTTTTATTTCTTTAAATATCCCTCATTCTTGAATGTAATTTAAATAATGGCATGGTCCAAATAGTAGAACGGAAAGCGTATTTAAAGTCGGTCACGGCTCTGGGAAGAGGGTCAAATAGACGGACAAAGTTTTGCATCGATCAGTAAACATGGCTGGTGCTGTTCTAGTAGATGTGAATAGAAGTCAAAAGATCATGTTTATCTTTTAACGTTTCTACAATATATGCTGTGAAACCGGTTACATTTTCAGCCATCTGTGGCTTTTTCCAAAATAAACATGACGACTCAAACAAGCACAAACATTCTTATATGCCAAAGTTAAGCGAGCTGCTGCATACGTGAAATGCAACATAGTAAGCCAAATGAAACCAGCGCAGTCCTGTACCGATGAAATGAGTGGTACTGCACTTTTAGAAATTAAAGGACATGCTAAAGATTGAATCAAGTATAACATGTTTGCATGATTGAAGAAATGTAATAAAGTTCATGTAATATGTCTTTTTTAAAGATTATTTCTCATTCATTGAGTCTCGAGCAAAGACAGTGTGTGCATTTCTGCTCTTTTCCTCAAAGAGACATGAGCCAATAGTGTTTGAGTTTATGTGGTATCAGAGCGCTTCATTGGTTGAATGTACTGAATGAATACGCCCTTTACTAAACAAATCAATTGAGTCAAAATGAGATGTTGTTCATGGTCTAATATTCTCTGTGTTGCAACAATGCATATCCAGTAGTTACTGAACATTTCTGAGGTAAGGTAATGACCAGGGCCGTGTTTCCCAATAACGCTGTCTCTTAGCGTGCTACGACGACTCCAAAGGTACACCTTAACTCCAGGTATACATTTTCTACGTGTTTCCCAAACTATACCTTAGGAGGTAACTTTCTTATGTGCCACGTAACCAGGTGCTGTCCATGGCGACGGTGCTGAATATCGATCGCTCGACAATTAATTATCTACTATGCATGCTCTGTTTCACTGCGCTATGTAAGGTATAGAGGAAAAATGCACTCCAGAAATGGTTAAAATTGCATTTATTAGGACTCATAGAATTTGCTTTGCAATTTAACTTATTCATTCATGACAAGAACAATTTATACTAAAAGGGAGTGAATATGTTTGTTTTTTTATTTTATGTCTATTTAAACAATTATGTGGGTGATGTAATTATATTTGTCTGAATCCCAGATTTAAAAAGTTTAGGAGCTCCTGATTTATATTACCTTATGTTAGTGCCTTCATATAGTCAATAAAAGCGCAGCACGGAAAACTTAACTAAATTGCACCCTGGATGGCGTTGTCTTTGATTTAGCGCAAATATTCACTGTATCACTGCAGTTTGACTAAACTTCCTTCCACAATCTTTCTCTCTAAATCTCTTTAAATGCACTCCTTTGGTTTGCCAGCTGATGCACTTGTAATATAATTAAATAGCTAGCAATGATCAGTGTAATGTCAATTATTTTTTGGCATAAAAACACTTCAGTATGAGGCTGGTTGATGGCCATTTGCTAGGCTGTGAGATGGATGGCTCTTAAAACCAAGTCCTGAACCCAGCTGAACACATTTGGTGTGACTTTAAATGCAGTCTTTGAGCAAAAACTCATCACTAGACACAAAAATGGCTTATACACATTATTGGGTAAAGCCAATTTGGAACAGAAAAAAGGTGATACCAAAACTGTTGCCACAGAGACGGAAACAAAATTCCTTACAATGCCATTTGTAGAAATGCAATTTAAAACTGTTTCAAAAGCCCCTTTTCCTGTCCCATGAAGGAACGGGTGCCGTGGCTCCATCATATCATTTTTATGGCTTTGAGACTACTCAATCATTAATCAGCATTATCTTATAAGAAATAGATTTGCATATGATTAAAATAAATGATGATGATATTAACAATGAAACTCTAGAGAGTAAATATTACTAAAATAATTCACTGTTTGAGTCTCTTCCTGCTAGGTCACCGTGGCTTTTAGAAGGGACCTCTTAACATCACGTGTAAAAACATCTGCTAGCACGAACTCTAGCCTTGAGGGGTTTTGTGTGTGTGTGTGTGTGTGTGTGTGTGTGTGTGTGTGTGTGTGTGTGTGTGTGTGTGTGTGTGTGTGTGTGATTGTATTATTTCAGAAGTTAGTTATTGGTGGCAGAAAGACCATATTTAGAAGACCGGATGTAAAGAGATGCGTATGTTATGTCTAAACTAGGGTTTCTGTGTCACACTTATAATCAGTGAAGATATGCTATGAACTGGACGTCAAAGCTAAATTTATGTATCGTCTAACCTATCACAAGATTTTATTTACCTAAGTAATAAAGTAGGTTAAATGGCTCTGTTAGTATAAATATTACTGCATTATGTTGTAACAGCAGGTCGGTCTGTGGAACTCCTTGAGAGTGCTGAAGCTGACTTCTGCTGACAAAACTACAAACAAATCTGCTTCAGTAAATTTTATTTTATTAATTACATTCCTGACTCTGTGTCTTCATTCATCACAACTGGTCTACAGGTCTTTACTGTAATATCCCCTACACCCAAAATGACGACTCCTGTGCACAAGTCATTGGTGTTTGGTGATGAGTTCTTTGCTCAAAGTCTGCATTTAAAGTCACACCAAAATGTGTTCAGCTGGGTTCAGGACTTGGTTTTATGCAGACCAGTCAAGTTCTTCCACACTGAGTGAATCAATGATTTCTTTCTGAACCTTGTCTCATACACGGGGACATTGTCATGATGGAATAGAAAATGACTTTTCCCAAACTGTTGCTATTAAATTATCATGAAAAGCTGCAGCATTAAGATTTGTACTCATGGAAATTACTAAAGTCATCAAACCTGTTTATTAGATAGTGTGACCCAATACTTTTGGCAATATAGTGTATGACTTACAGAAGGTATAATTAACTAAGAACGTTTCAGGAAACACATATTAGCGATAAGGTACAGCTTAAGGTATAACTTCAAGGTTTCTGGAAACTCGGCCCTGGTTTAATTTAATTCTAAGGTAAAGTAAATTATGTCAAAACAGATCAATCATTGTATGGAACATTTAATTACACCAAGTAAATGAGATAAAGCAGTTCGATTTTAGTAGACTAAATATAATGTAGATTTAGCTAAAATATGTTTTTTATAATTTGTTGACTAAAATTTAAATGAGGGGGATGACTAAAATATGACTAAAACTAAATTGTATTTTCGTCATAAGAATTTGCTGTCAAACTGAACACTGATAAATCTGTTTGTTGTTTTTACTTTAACTTTAACATATTTCAGATTTTGATACCGTATGAAAGCTGGGTTCAAGCGCTTTTGTTTTGTTTATATCTTGCATGTGACAAAAGTTATGGTTATCTGAAGTTATGGTTATCTGGCTGATCGCTATGATTTTCAGAAACAAAATTTTGAAAAAAAGGTTTAAAGTTGGACGATAAAAATCTATGAAAATTAAAGCACAACAGTCAAGTATCACAAGTAAACTCATACTCTATTAACATTTCCTAGTGTTTAAAATATACCATTTAATAAAGTTAAAGATGTTTTCAGAGATGATAGACAAGATGTTATAGTAAAAGAATTTAACAATAACATTTTTTTTCTCCAAAAAATTTACATTCTACCTATTTTTTTGACATTTCTGAAAACATCCCAGCCGATGGCTTTTCCCAGATCGCATCACATATGTTTAGTCATTGTAGTAGTAATAACAGCATATTAAGAACATTTTGGCTGGTAAATTTTCTCAGGTCACCGGCCATTGGCAGGTGTGGCAAAAAGTTAGGTTTAGGCCTTGCCTGCACATGTTATCAGTTACATGACAAGGCCCTGCAATAAAACATTTTCCATTCAGTGTATAATAGGGTTGGTTCAATGTTGTCCTCAATGAAATTTCATTACTCATCATTTAAGATGATGCCCAGACATGATTGTTTCTCACAAGGTGTGAATTGGCTTGTCACAAATTTGTGAAAACAAGAGTTCACCAAAAAACTGTTGGTTGTTCATTTACATTACATTTACATTTATGCATTTGGCAGACGCTTTTATCCAAAGCGACTTACATTACATTGTACTATACATTTGGACATTTTGTATAGTAAGCAAGTGGGGGTTAGGTGTCTTGCTCAAGGGCACCTCAGCCGTTACCCGCCAGCCCTGAGAATCGAACCAGCAACCTTCTGATCATGAGTCCAACTCTCTAACCACTAGGCCACGACTGCCCCTGTTCAGTACTCATGTGATTCACCTGAAGTCACAATGGACTAGAAATGCCTCTTAAACATTATTGCCTGCAGTGCACCAATGTCGTGCCCTTGGAATGCCTCAAGGAGCCAGCAAAATGGTCATAATGGTGATGCATCGGATACTGTACTGTACTGTACTGTACTGTAGTCACTCTGTGTGGAGCGCCAGTGTTTAAAGACTCAAAACTGGAAAGAAAGCTTTTTCAGTTCAACAAAAAAGATGTTATTGAACTTGTTACAGCAGATCAAAAATCTTTGTACTGTAAAACAAGCATTAATTGCATGGATTAACAAATGCAACAAACAAGTCATGAACAAAAAACAACAAATGTTATGTATTTAGACAACAAGTCAGTAGGCAGTGTTACCACCTCTGACATTGAACACAGCCTCACATCGCCTGTGCATGCTTGAGATGAGGTTTGGGATATTCTGTTGAGGTATGGCTTGCCATTTTTCCAGCAACGCTGTTCGCAACACACTGGTTTCTGGAGAGACTTGACGTGCTTCGGCATACTCTTTTTGATTTGGAACATACTAAATCTATTTTCGAATACTATTTAGGACTGTTAGTATGCAAATTGGGATGCAGAATTCATTTCTGTGACTGATTTGTCTCTTTCGGTGCAAAGCCTGACTACGTTTTGCTTGACTCTCGCCTACGTTTTGCTTGGCTCTCGCGCAGGACTGTGGCCCTCCAAGACTGAGTTTGGACACCCCTGGTGTATACCATTATGAATGCTTTATGCTGTCAATAAAATATATTTTAAATATATTTAAAACTAGTTGAGTCTGTTTTAACTGACTTTTGCATTAGGAAACTTTTATGTGAGACAATAAATATTATTTATAGTGTATAATTTGAGTACCCTAATTCAGCTATTAGCTTTTATAAGGTATACTTAGTACACTTTTGGTATACTTGAAGTTGTTCCACTTTAGCACACAAAAGTGCACTAAATACACTTTTAATTGTACTTTACTACAATTAAACTAAAATATACTTAGTACAGAATTAGTATTCCCAAAAGAACACTCATTAAGTTAACTAATCATTAACATACTTAAAATATACTGATTATTAATCTGACTGCAAGCACACTGAAGTATTCCAAAACTTAATACACTTGGCATATTATCTTTTCACCAGGGTGGTTTCAACCACAATCCAGCTAATCAAGTTACTACTCATAGCTTCAACTACAGGAATGTGTTTAAACAGGGTTAAAACTAAACTCTGCAGGGTGGTGGCCTACAGGAACTGACGTTTATAACAATCTAATGGAAAAATGGAAAAAAATCCTATGGGTTGTGGCATTTTAGCCAAACCCTTCCTTGTTTTCAATGAACACCTGTATCATGTAAGAGGAGGCAGGGCAAATTACAGAATTAGAGCAACTGTAACTTTCAGATGTGGACCTACTGTTAGATTAGCTGCTGGTTGTTTTATATGTGGACAAACACTTGGACATGGACGTAAAAATCTCTACCAAAACTGTCTGGGTTCTACATCTCAAATCAACTGAAGTTAATTCATCTATAATAATCTATAATTGAGTTTATAAATAATTAGGCAATTTGTTAAAGCAGCACTATGGAACTTCTGTCCATAGTTGCCCCATGTGGTTGATAAACGCAATTTTCTGTTTTCAGTATCGTAATTACTGGTTGAAAAGCTTCCCGTGTTCAGCTCAGTACACGTGAGTTTGTTTACAAAGCGGACAGAACCGGCAAAAGCAGCAATGTCTTTTGAAAATTATGTCGACCAATCAGGTTTTTGTTTACAAGCATTACACACATTCGTGACGATTCAAGACATGCTACCTATCGAGACTGGCAAAATTATTTTATCTATCGCCTACCTTACGGTTATAAATTGTGAACTAGTCAGTGCGCCTATGAACAACCTGAAAACAGCCTAATAACAAATGCACTCAAAAGTGCAGGAAAGTAACAATATTTTTACATAAAGTATAACATTTACAAATTCAGCAGCAGGAAGGCTAGGTCTCCAAGGGTACTGCAGCGGCAGTGCTGAGTAAAGGTAGGAGAAGCTGCAGCCGCCTCGGAGGAAGATAACTGGGCTCCGCTGGAGCGAATGCTACTGCTGCAGATTGGGAAGGAAGATAGAGGGCACTTGTGGGAGCTACACTGCTGTGACAGTTCAGAGTATAGAAAAGGCTCCTGCGGGAGGCGACACTGCTATGTTAGTGCTGAGTAAAGTTAGTCACCTGCGGGAGCAAGGTTAGGGAAGGCTGCAGCGGCTTCAGAGGAGAAGGACTGGGCTCTGAGGTCACTGCAGTGATACTGGCTTCTAGAGTGGTGTCTGCTGTGGCAGAGAGGAGTTGGAAGTGCGGCCCACTGCACGAGCAGTCGCTGTGACGATACTGGCTTCTAGGGTAGTGGTGTGGAGCCAGAAGGAAAGGAGGGGGAAAAGTAGTCTGGGCCTGCGCCGCTAAAGGAGGGAGCCTCACGCTAGAGTTTGGCGGTGGGGCTGCAGGCCATGGGCAGGGGAGAGGATTAAAAAGGAAGAAGGAAACTGCTGAGATACTGCTGCGGCGCCAGCAGAGGCGGCTTGCACGGCGCTGGGGAAGTTGCTCGGCTGAGCGGAGAATCGGTCGGGGCTAGCAGCGGTGGAGACTGGGGCGCGACCCGGGCTTGACAAGGGCCAGCTACTGCAGCCTGACGACCGGAGGCCCTATCTCGTGAGGGTGGGAGCAGGGGTTTGATCGGGCTGTGGATGTATGAAATTCCAAAATGAAATTCAACACAATCATAAAAAAGTGATTGCGTTGCAATAACATGTTTAAATTGATTTAGACTAAAACTGAACACAATTTTCAATAAAAATCCAACTCTCTTTGTCATTAAATGCAACAAATAGTGCTTTAGGATATCGCCACATGTTTGTAAATCGACAAATTTTATATTTCGGAGTGTTCTTGGATCTTCATTGCCAACTAATATTTATGCAATATGATTGGTTTTTGCAACAAATAGTTGGTAAATGCAACAAATAGTGCTTTAGGATATCGCCTCAGGCGAGTTCTTTAAATACATCATCATTGCATTTTGTGTCCTTTGACCGCCTTAGAATCGAGTGTTTGACTAAGAAAGGAGTGCGTCTTGCATTAGGGTGTAGAACCAGGTTAGCATAAACGCAACATTAACGTTCTCGACAACAACCGACTAATTAATGTCATAGAAAAGTTTTTGTACTTCACGTATGTCCCAAAGCATTGAAAGTGTTGTCTGAATGAGAAATGTAAATGTTATTGTGATTTTTATCCAGAAAACCCATCCCCTGCTTCCCCATTTAACATTATGTGGCGGCGCCGTTGCCATATTGATGCAACGGGCCAAAGCGCTCAATGCCGCGTCTATGTAAAGTTGATGGTTGATTCACTGGCTTTACTGATGCATAAACATACAGTATGTTTTATAGTACAGTGACCCCTTATATGTCAAAAGATTGTGACACAATGTCATAGCAATGTAAATCATTACTAATAATAGGCTAATGTCTTTTATTGTTGTTATTCTTGACTAATTGCTGCTCTTTCTCTATTTTCAGTGACGTCCTGTGGAATTGCATACAATGCCTGTTCAATCTATCAAGTATGTTGAAACTATTGCAGTGTTACAGTGTAAAACACAGACATAATAGTCATTTTCCATGCATGTATTTTACCTTCATTTTAGGAAGCAACAAGAATACATTTTGTACAAATATATCGACTACTCAACTATTTTGTTTCTTCCCTGTCAGTCTCCAAACCGTGTTCATGAGATCACACAACACGTGTGCTTTTTGGAGTGTCTGTTGGAGACTGACACAAAAGAAAAGTATTCAAAAGTACAAAAAGTATTCTGATTGACTATTTTAACAGTGTCTTTACTTGCTTTCTGGGCCTTGTGGTTGTTGTGTTTCTGTCTATAAGGGGTTTTGAAAGCTCCTGGACTTAAAAAAAACCTTAATTTGTAGTACTAGTTTTAGGTCATATTGATGGTGATCAAAGAGATTTTGAAGATGTAATTTATGCTGTTCAGCTAATAAAATAAAAACTTTAAACTAAATCTTTTTGTATTTTAATTTTATGAATTAAATATTAAGTAACAACATAAAAAATGAATGAAAGATTAATTTAATAATCTAATAAAAATGATAACTTTATGTTAAATATTACTTAATTTGATTGCATAGATTTAAAATAATCGAAGCGTGTACGTAAAATAAAAGGTTATTGTTAAGATAACATAACTGAATTATGTTATGGTAACACAAAAGTATTATAATTGAAGCATGTGAATTCACAGTACAGTATGAATTCTAACTGATTGTATGGAACCAATGTCCATAATTCAGTTGCGTAAATCCAACAACTTTTTTTTCAGTGTACATTTGTAAATTGTCATGACATCTGTTAATTGTCAAATATTCTGTGCATTTGCAGTGTTTATTGCCACTATTTCCCAGAAGCGTTATTGCTCTGCCCAATATAAACATGGCAAGTTAAACATTCTGTCTCATATCGCCTAACCATTTCACATACGAGAAACACATGCACATGGCCGACTTTTACTGACTTTAACCAAAACCTTCATGTGTTATCAGTCACGTGACAATGTCCTGCAATAAAATATTTTCCAGTCAGTGATAACATGATTGGTTCCATCTTGAAGAAGACATCCTTCTGCAATCTTTTTAAAACTCAAACTGGGATTTAGCATCATCTAAACGTCATAACATTATAAATTCAGTCTATTTTTATCTTCTCGTATTCACAAGGTCACAGCTAAACATTTACCTTGAATTTTGCATGTCATGCAAATAATGCTGCTAAGGTGAAATGTCTAAAAACAAAGTGTAAAAAGTGAATGTGCGCTGTAGTTAACTTTCTAAGAAACATCAGTATGTTTAAATCCTTCTAAAGTAATGCAGGGTTATCTTAAGCGTATAGATCATTTATTTGACACGCACTGAACATTGTGATATTCTTTCGCTGTTTGGTTAGGATGCGGTGTAAGATTGCAATATTGCTGCACTTTCGGTGGCTTTATGTATGTTACATATATATCTTATTTGTTATAATTAGGCCTAATGTTTTTACAATTCAGGCATGTTACATAATAGCTGCATTAGGCTATAAACTCATTAACGCTTGTTGACAATAACTAGACAACGTAATGTATGGTGTTTAATAAAGTCTTGTTGACACAAACTATATGTCTTTTCATTTATGGTCTATAACCTTTTTTCTTCTCACAAAAGTTGGAGCGGTTTAGTTTTACCCTTATCATCTGAGAAGATAATTTTCAGAAAATGGCCACCAGTGCTCTTAAAATCCTGTCAAGTTTTGTGTCATGTGATCTGACCAAGTCTTAAATTTCTTTGTCAAATGTACTTATCACCAGATTCCTTGTTGCGTTTATTCATTATTTTAAGCAAACCGAAAACCCAATATATTTAGTACCACTTAAAGCAAGAAAATAAGTAATGTGCAAAACAATTTTTTTTTAGTAAAATCAGCTTCTTTTATTAAGCCATATTTACTAAGGCCATAAATCACTGCCCAGAGGAGGAGCTAACAGGTGGTAGATGAGAATTCTCTCTTGTGTCTCTCTTACCTCTAGACAAAGATAAGGTATGTAAACATTTTACACATCATTTGTTTAAGGAAACATCTGACGGTTTTAATGAACTTGGAGTAAATGACCTTCTTTAACTCAAGTATTTTAGAAAGAACAAAAATTTGTATTAGGAAAATGTAATACGATTTTGCACAATGGCCGGAAATCAAATTATTTGATTATTTACCTAAAGGGGCACCTATTGATAAGCTGGTTAGGTTATAGTTAAAGGGAACCTCCACCAAAAAATGAAAATTCTGTCATGAGTTACTCACCTTTGAGTCGTTCCACGACCCTCAGACCTCTGTTTGTCTTCAGAACATTAAAATAGTTTTGATCGAGTTCTGAGAGCTTTCTTGGTCCTCCACAGACAGCAACAAAAGGCAGTGACTCCAGTGCAGGGGCGGCCCCGCCGAGGTAACATTGCTAGAGTTGGAAGAAGTAGAAAAGTATAATATGAGCTCTTTAAAGTCTAGGTCAACTTATGACTAGCTCACGTGACCATAAGAATTTTGCACAAAATGTAAATATTCCTGTGTACCTTTGCTTCAATACGCAACATAACTAAAACTGTAGTACGACTTACTGGTCATGCTCATATGATGCAAAATGATTACATATTTATTTAAAATTATTTTACAAAATTATGTAGCAAGAAATAGAAAATAATTCACTCCTAAAACATTTTACAGTACATATGTGAATTGTCATGACATCTGTTAATTGTCAAATATTCTGCATATTCATTTATTTTAGAATTATTTATTTGTATATTTTTATTTACAATTTTTGAATAAACTGACATACGCCTATTTTCCTTAAACATCAACCCATTTTTCAAGTCTCACGACCCATGGTTTCAAAGTGAATACATAGCCTATAATCGTTGATGCAGTTCTGAAATGTGGGAAGTGGTTGACATTTCGATATCCCATTTGGAACGCATAGAAAGTTATTGGCTTAGAAAAAAAGTAGTAGACTCTGATTCACTTGAACAAGTCGTCGCGACATTCTAATTTCAATTGCGTGATCGATTTGCGTCACTCGGTGCAAAGCCCGCCAACGTTTAGCTTGACCGCCCACGAAAACTTGAACACACGCTGGACACGGTAGACCAATCACAGCTGACTAGACCATCTGACCAATCAAATCAGAGGCTGACAGAAAGGAGGGGATTAGAAAGATGAATCATGTCAATGAAGGCAGGACAAATAACAGTATAGAGCAACTATAACTTTCAGATGTGGACCTACTGTTAGATTAGCTGCTGGTTGTTTTATATGTGGACAAACACTTGGACATGGAAGTAAAA
Source organism: Oreonectes daqikongensis (assembly GCA_026939265.1). NCBI lineage: Eukaryota > Metazoa > Chordata > Actinopteri > Cypriniformes > Nemacheilidae > Oreonectes > Oreonectes daqikongensis. The sequence continues at coordinate 3,163,855 of JAOTQM010000047.1, read as the reverse complement.
ATCTCCAACAAAACTGTCTGGATGAAGTGAGTTCAACTTTTTTTATTACAATATAAATTCTCTACATCTCAACTCAACTCAAGTTAATTCATAATCTATAATTGAGTTTATAAATAGGCAATTTGTTAAGCAGTGTAATGAGAAGGTCATTATGTAAATATTAACTGTGGGGCTAGAAGAAACCTTGCCATGATAAAACAATTGTATAAATCAACATTTTACCTTGTTTTCCAGCAAAAATATCATCCTATAGATAGATAACTGTAAAATTGATAGCCTACATTAATTTAAGGGGCAAGAGTTAACCCTTAAATCCACAATCGTTGTTACATATTTGAGTCTTTAGTCACCTGGGATGATAATCTAACACGATTGGATCTCTAAACTAGTACAAAATAGTGCTGGGCGGTTTGACCAAAAATCTGTACCATGGTTTTTATGGAGTCTGACGGTTTTGAGGTTCAACAAGGTTTTTTGACTGTTTAATGTGCAAAAGCTAATGTCCAAAATATGAATACAACAAGTATTGAGTTGTACTCATAAGGTATGTGTCACAGTTCCCCGGCCTGTCTCTCCCATTTTTCCCCTTGGACTTCATTTCCCATAATCCTTAACACCCATCTTTGATTGCACCTGGAATTTATAAGAACTCTCGCCATTCCTTTTTGCATTGTCTGGTCTTGTTGTATGTAGTATTGTGTTTTTCTAGTTCAGACCCCTTTATTATTTCAACCCGTGGATGTTACCTGTGTTTCCCTACCTGTGGATTGTTACGTGTCGTGTTCACTTCACTCCATGTGTGTCATTTCCACACAAATTCTTTGAACAAAAATTATCATTAACATGATTCCTTATTAACAAAACAAATAGCATAATAACTGTTCCTTCTAACACAAATAAGCAGAAAACCTCTGTATTTTCCCCTTCTTTTAAAACGAATGCTCAGTTTGTGGTTTACTATTATTTTTAATGCAAACAACAATAAATATTGTTGCTTATATTAAACATAAACTTTAACTAACAAACTTTTCTTGCGCTTCTCATCGTCCTGTCGATCATTGTGCTGTTTCCCAGGCATCATGTGACTATCGCTGCTCTGTGCTGCGAATCGCGTTGTAAACAAATATAAGTAGCCTATAAGTTTGCGCTGTACAGAGCAGATGCGCCTGACTTAAGCTTGCATATGAATGGTTTCAGTGGCAACATCATAAGCAAACGTTATAAGACCTAAACCTAACTAGACCTCCATAAAGAATAACTGTTTCGTATTTTTTATTTAATACAATGCACAATGAAATAATAATACAAATTAATATTATTATAAAATTAAGGCTGGAAGTTAGCTTTGGTGTGGGTGTCTGATGAATCAGTCAATCAGTCAAGAGTTTGACTTTCGTGTACAGAAAAGATGCGCCCAATGGAGTATAGTGTCTGGCGTAGCTTCAGCTTCAGGTGCATATGTGCTCGGAGGGGTTTGGGGGTCTAGAGGGGAAGACAGAGATTGCGATCGCAAATGGACAGAGGGGGAGCCCGCACCTGGAGTGCAATCCCAAACAGATGGAAATGGAGTGAGGTCCCTTTAACATGTTTGCATATAGGCCCGGGGCTGACTTGCTTATGCCACTGGACGAACCTGACTTTTATCTGCTCTGCTCGTGCTGTACAGAACAGACCCGCAACTTGCAATGTATAAAGAAGCGCATGACTTTCACGTTGCTTAACCACTTCTACCGGTCTGCCAAACCAGTACACTGCCCAGCACTAGTACAATACTAGTACAATACCCTTCATAAACAATTTCACAAATGAAAATAAAAGCACTTTTTGTTGTACCTTCCCTTTGTGGATATCATCAAAGATATGTTGCACAGGGTTAGGCTACACACTACTAATTTAGGCACCATGATAGTCAGAGCATATATTAATATTACGTTTCATTTATTTTAACCTTCTCTCTTAGATGTGACATGGTTCAGGACAGGACACCATACAGACGTCACATTAAAGAAGGATTCATTTTGATAATTGTATTGACGTTCTTATTTTTCTCTCACATGCTGGTTATGACCCCGAACACTCTGTATAAGCATGTGGCCAGAAAGAAACAGTCGCATTATGCCGTAATCGAATTTCCCCTTTCCCGGGACAATCAAGTAAAAAAAACAATAACGACTAAAGAATCTCCTACAGTCACTGTTACTAATAATATTACCTCAGAACATTATCATGTAGCTCATCCACACAACTATCAGTTCATTGTGGATGAGCCTGATAAATGTAACCAGCAGAACCCATTTCTGGTTTTGATGGTGCCGGTGGCCCCCCAACAACTGGAGGCTAGGAACGCCATCCGGAGCACGTGGGGGACGGAGACCAACGTCCAGGGGAAATCGGTGATGACTATGTTCTTGGTGGGTTTGCCCGGTGGACCCAATATGAATAAAACACAACAAGAGTTACAGGAGGAGAGCCGACAACATGGAGACCTACTGCAGAGCAACTTTACAGACACGTACGTCAACCTGACCATCAAGACGATGGTGATCATGGACTGGTTGGCCACACGCTGTCCTCAAGCATCTTACAGCATGAAGGTCGATTCTGACATGTTCTTAAACATTGAGAATTTGATGACTCTTCTTCTAGACCCCAAAACACCCAAACAGAACTACATCACAGGTATGGTGATGTGGAACCGACCTGTCGTCAGAAACAAAGGCTCAAAATGGTACGTGCCAGAGGAGCTTTACCCAGAACCAATCTACCCCACATACTTGCTAGGGATGGGATATGTTTTCTCCAACGATCTTCCCAAAAAACTAGTTGAGGTTTCCAAGGACATAAATCCCTTTAACATCGAAGATGCATATGTGGGTGCTTGTTTAAAGCGGTTAGGAATTCAACCCTCAAGTCCCCCAAATCCTTCTCAATTCAAAGCCTATATGGGCAAATACAACCGTGAGGAGTTTCTCAGGGTCATCACAACAATCCTGGGTTCTCCTCGGCAGTTGATTAAATTCTGGAAGGATGTTAAGAAGTCTGTATGAAGTATTTAAATAGCTAATTTTATGCTTGTCAGTACTGTACATTACTGGTGAGTTTTTGTCTTTTTTCAGAATATATCCATTTTTTGTATTTTTATATTAATTGGGATTTATTTTAGCAAAGACAAACCTAATTTTAAAGACTTTTTTTTTTATTAGATTTTTTTAGATTAACAACATTCATGTTGTTACATTAACAATGTTGTCACGGCTGTATGGGTCAGGAAATAAAAATGAGGCAAAAAATTTTTACAAGACAACATGGTTTCTATTAATTAATGTACACAAAATCCTTATCAGCATAACATTTCTAACTGACATGTTCAACATTTTGATATTCAACATTTGGTACAGTATGTCTCCCTTTTGACATTACGTTTAACACATTTCCACCAAAACCATAACATAAATGCTTTAATAAATATTTTAAGATCCTAAAACGGTGTGTTTTAGTGTTTTGGAGCACTTTTGGATCCGTTATTTGCATGTATGGTTAATCTACATAATAGCTATTTATTATTGTGTTGTGTAATTTATTAGTGATAATAGAAAATCTTTAAACTTTTGTAAACATCAAAATCAGAAAGCACCCAATCTACCTTCCTCAGAATTCATACATTGATTCTTGATGATTGTGTTTATCTATATTGTGTAGTAGTTCAGAATATCTGCTTGATTTGAAGCTGTTGTATTATTAGTAATTGTGTAACTGTTAGATTTATAAATTGAAATAATTTAACTGTCACTTTAATTTAATTGTCACTTTTTGTCCACCTTGAGGTTTCTGACTTATAATTTAATTTGTGACCATTTTAATGTATGTTTGCGGTTTTGCTTGTGCTACGTGATTTAATATTAATATTTCCCTAAAAAGCTAATGTGCAAATTTGTCTCATTCATTGAGATCTGTTTTCTTTTTATCTCTTTATATATCCCTCATTCTTGAATGTAAATGTGGGAGTAAAGTTTTATTTAAATAATGGCATGGTCCAAATAGTAGAACGGAAAGCGTATTTAAAGTCGGTCACGGCTCTGGGAAGAGGGTCAAATAGACGGACAAAGTTTTGCATCGATCAGTAAACATGGCTGGTGCTGTTTTAGTAGATGTGAATAGAAGTCAAAAGATCATGTTTATCTTTTAATGTTTCTACAATCTATGCTGTGAAACCGGTTATTTGCAGCGGTTATTGGCACTGCTATCTGTGACTTTGTCCAATATGAACATGACAACTCAAACATTGTGTCTGATATCACCTGACCAATTCTCATTCAGAAAAACATGCAGCAAGGATGGAAGACTTCACTGCCTTTAACTCTTAACTAAAACCTCCACACAGGGCCCAAAATGAACACTCGTCAAGCGCCAAGTATATGAAACTGAGTCAATCGCCAGTTGGCGATTATATGAATTGTAACAATACAATGTAGTGAGAACGACAGACACTTTTTATAAAGATTAGCTGTTTCTGACGTATGCGAATCAAATGATCTTTCCCGAAGACAAGAACGAATCAAAAAATAGGAGGAATCAACCGGGCTGATAGCGTCAGAGCAGCGGTTGGTTAGCTTGTTCCTCAGCGCAGTTCAATAGTCTCTGGGAGAAGGCAAAGCAAGCACACAGACTTTGTTCTTGAATAAAGTCAGTGTCACTGACACTGACTGCCGTCTTAGTTTCACATTTAAAAGCAAGCCTAACATTTCTCTTTATTAATATTGCTGTATAAATACAGTTTGTTGCACATTTGAATTAGTTCCCACATGAAAAAATTTCTAATGTTCTAGTATTTAGTATAGTAAACTAAATACTGTACTTTTATACCGTAGTAAATATTTGCTATAATTAAACCAAATTATAGAACTATATTAAACTATAGTTACTATACAAAACATTGTAGTGTACATTAAATAAGTGTTTGCAATACTCTAAGACATTAAGGTATAATACAGTTTAGTACAGTTAATACAAAATGTTTCATCTAGATCTGTATTTAGGAAAATTTGGTTTTGGTTTCCTCCCCATGTTATCAGTCACGTGACAAGGCCTTGCAATAAAACATTTTTCATTCAATGGATGGTTCCATTTTGAAGAGGACTCGCAACTGCAATCTTTTTAGAACTCAAACTGAGATTGAACAGACCATCATCTTACATCATAATATCAGTTCTTTGTGTATTCACAAGGTCATGGCTAAACATTCACCTTGAGTTTTGCATGTCATGCAAATAATGCTCCTAAGGTGACCGTGAAGTTGCCAGGCACTCATAATGATCTTAAAGAAATGTCTAAAAATGTAAACTTTAAGAAGTGAATATGTGTTATGGTTAACTACCTGACAAATATCATTATGTATGTTTAAATCCTTCTAAAGTAATAGGCAGTTATAGAAAGTCATTCACAATGTCATATTACACGCATTGGCCATTGTCTGTCATATTCTTTCATTGTTTGTCGCTTACCATCAAACAAGAAAATATGGCCAAATGAGTCGGACTTGAAATGATTGTTTTTAGTAGCAAAGTGAGTCTACACAAGTGACACCAGGTGGTTTTAAAAAGCCAATGGGTCAATAGCAAGAAAAATAAACTCCCTCACTGCCCAGAGGAGGAGCTAACAGGTGGCAGATGAAACTTCTGGTGAGTTCTGGATGGATATGTGTCTCTCTTACTTCCAGAGAAAGATAAGGTATGTAAAAAATGTTAAACAATTTGTTTAGTATCACATCTGACAGCTTTAAGGACCTTGGAGTAAATTACCTTTTGTAACTCGAGTTCTGTAAAAATCTGTGATTTCAGTAAAGACAAAAATTTGCATTAGGAAAATGTAATATGATTTTGTTCTAGAGCTTTCAAGCCTCTAAGCACAATGGCCGGAAATCAAATCATTTGTTTCTTTACCTAACGAAATTCTGCAAATGTTAATAATCTACTTGAACTAACTTGAGGAAGATTTAGGAAGTTAATATGTAAAGGTTCATTCAAATATTACAATTCGGTCATCATTTATTCACCCTGATGTGCTTCATAACCTGAATGACTTTCTCTATTCTGTGGAACACAACAGAATACAAGATATTTTGAGAAATGTCTCTGTGGTTTTGTGTTCATACAATGGAAGTCAATAGGGGGATCAATGTTGTTTGGTTACCAACATTCTTCAAAATATTGTGTTTTATCTTCAGCAGAAGTCATACAGGTTTGGGATGACATGTTGGTGAGTAAATGATGGTTTATATATTTGAGTGAAGAATCCCTTCAAAGCCTTTTCCTTATGAGAACCATTGACTTCTCACAAGAACTGAAAGAACCTCCTAGAAGTTCTCCATATAAACTTTTCTATTTTGGCATCCAAGGAACCCCAAATGGGACCTTAAGAATCTTTTACTTTTACTACGGCTTTATCAGAATAGTAACAGACGTAGTTAACAAGTCATCATTTGACAGCTAAGAATCAAGTGTCATAAAAATGTCATAATTGCATGGCCTTCGTTTTTCAGACAGATGCTCTTCAAGACTTGGCTACTAGTCAGTTTCCTGATTCTTGGAAATATTTTTCTCCTTTGTTTTACCATTGTTACCCTTGAAAGAAGAAAGCTGTGGAGGTTGCCAAAAAAAACAGGGTACTACCATGTTGCTTACCCCCAAAAATACACATTCATCATTGACCAGCCTGAGAAGTGTGCAAAGCACAAGCCCTTCATGGTGGTCATCGTGCCTGTGGCCCCCGGGAACATTGATGCGCGCAACACCATCAGAAAGACGTGGGGAAGTGAGGAGCTGGTCAGGGACAAGGTGGTGCTGGTTCTGTTTCTTCTGGGCTCAAGTACTGGAACCGAGGAAGAGACATTGCAGGACCACCTCCAGAAAGAAAGCCAACAGTATCAAGACCTGGTGCAGAGTAACTTCAAGGATTCTTATAGGAATTTAACTATTAAAACCATGGTAATGATGGAATGGCTGAGCAAAAAGTGTCCGCAGGCGTCTTACGCCGTGAAGGTGGACGCAGACGTTCTCCTTAACATAAAAAACCTCCTCAGCATGCTTGTGAATCTAAATACACTCCAAAAGAACTACATCACTGGCCTCATATTATTCAGTAACAGCGTCCTTAGAGATCCAACCAGCAAGTTTTATCTCCCACACGATGTCTACCCCAGATCCAGATATCCTCCATATCCTGTGGGCATGTGTTATATCTTTTCAATGGACCTACCAGAGAAGATCGTACATGTTTCGCTGCACATCAGACCCATATTTATAGAGGATGCGTATCTCGGCATGTGTCTGAAGCGTTTGGGTATCAGCCCTAAAAAACCACCAAATATTCATCAGTTTGTCATCAAACCGCCTCCGCAGTACAATCGCTGTTTATATTCCAGACTTATAGCAATACTTACACACAACTCCACTCAGCTCACTTCCTATTGGACAGACATCCACTCCTTCAGCACTCCCTGCTGACATGCGGGATGCAAAATGTAGAATTTACATGTTTTTGAAAGAAAAAGAAAATATTTTTAGTCACAGGTTCAGTTTACAAAACCATATATGGCCCTTTGTCACCTGGTATTATCCATTATCTGATCAAAAGTGGTCAGGTGAGAATGATACTTGTATGTGTATGTATAAACATCTTAAATGCATCTTGTGTGACCACCTGTGCTTAGATTTTAAGGCTGACTTTGATATGAAATATAGTTCATCAACTTCTATTTCTTTAAAGTGCATACTGTAAAAACAGTTTAAACTTGTATTTTGTGTTGACTACTTATGATTGAATCTCATGGAGGTTAATTCCAGGTGTAAACCGGGTTGTGTGTGTGCTTGTGAGAGTTTTTCAGTAAATTTGCCACTGCATCCTGAACAAAGAGGATGCGCTGTTATGTGTATATTTGTGCTGTATATTTGTACATACTTGTGCTGACTGACACAAAAAATGGGAAAATTTGTGTCCGTAAGTCTATATTTCTTATAAAACAAAAATTGTATGGAAATATGTATTGGTTTTAATGTGTTTTTCATCTATATTTATGAAATAAAGAAACAAAAAAACGGAAACAAGTGCCTCTTGGCCACTGTTGCATAACATTTTGCATAATGGTCTGAACAGCAATACATTCTGGACTTGACAAAATAATTACTGTGCTGACAGATCTATGAACAGACAAAAGCATAATTGTCAAGCAGGAAGTGCAATACATTTAAACCTGGTGGGTATGCAAAGCATCCACCACTCCGATTACTCAACACACATACATGCCAAACAGAAACAGAACCAGACTCTGCATGTGCAGATGTATCATCTAATGCTATAGAGTTGACCACACTTAGCAGCAAAACTCAAACAAACAAACCAAACTATAAAACAACACACCAAATGACTGCTGGTACCATATTTGTAACACAAGGTCAATATTACATGTAAAAAAATTATTTTGTCAGAATACAAGGTTACAAGATTGTCAATAATGAAACATGAATGTGGTGTAGTTACATTATACGCCAGCAGAGGACGACAGATACTGCGCGACCAAACTCTAATCCGAGATGTAGATTCATTCAAACTGTTCAAGTCAAAGTCAAAACAGCTTTATTGTCAATGCTGCCACATGTACAGTACATAGAGTTTTGAAATTGCGTTACTCTCAGACCCTAGGTGCATACAGATAACACTAACACAGAATAAAATATATTAAAATAATACAGATAAATACAGATTATATATATATATATATATATATATATATATATATAGTCACTGAAGCAGGATGGAGATGAAGTCATTGGGACTGGGATGATGGTGGTAGCTTTGAAGCATGTGGGGACAACAGCCTGACTCAACGAAATGTTGAAAATGTCTGTGAGTTCTGCTGCCCTGTCTCTCAGCACACGACCAGGAATGTTGTCAGGACCCGGAGCTTTTCGTGGATTGATCCTGCTGAGGGATCTCCTCACACTGTCTGCGGACAGCATCTTCACCTGGTCGCCAGGAGGGGGTGGGGTCTTCTGTGCAGTGGTGCCGTTTTGTGCCTCAAAGCGAGCGAAGAAGGCGTTCAGCTCATTCAGCAGGGAGATGGTACTGTCACAGGTCTGCGGTGGGGGCTTGTAGTCCGTAATGGTCTGAATCCCATGCCATAGATTGGCCCTAGCTGTCTTCAGGCTCACCTCATCTCCAGCTCTAAAAGGCAGCGTTCTGAGCCTTAAGGAGACTATAGACCTCCCCTGTCATCCACGGTTTCTGGTTGGACTTGAAGTACCTCTGACGAGCCTTCCGGGCACATTTCTGTTTGTGAACTGGTTCGGTGACTTTAATGAGCAGTCTGTATGAAGGCATTAGCATGACAGTAATGTGGCCTGAGGTGCCAAGATGGGGGAGGGTAGGGCTTTGTAAGATCCTCTCTGGATGGTGTAAACAAAGTCCAGTGTGTTGTTTCCCCGTGTTGGAAAGTCTATGTGTTGGTGTATTTTTGGGAACACACTCTTCAGGTCTGCGTGGTTGAAATCTCCAACCGAGATGAGAAAAGCATCTGTCTGCTGCTCACTGATGTGCTGGTACAGTTCATTCAGTGCCTCACTCCCATTGTTATTGTTGGAGCTTGGAGGGATGTATACAGCCACAAGCAGTATGGCTGTATATTTCCTCAGTATATAGAACGTGAGCAGTGTTTGCAAACCACACCATTTGATCGTCAGAGTGTGCGACCACAAATCTTTCTACTACAGCGTTGTTGGCCGGTGGTCTGAACGCACGATAGCGTTTCCCTTTATAAACATTGCTGTATCAATGAATTTTGTTGCACATTTGGATTAGGTCCCAGGTGAAAAAGGTTCAAGTTTGCTTACAGTAAACTTTACAAAAATTCGTATACACTAGTAGATATTAAAGTATACTACAGTATTTTCTACAATTTATCCAATTACTATAGTTAAAAGGTTACTACAAAATATTGCCGTGTACAGTAAAACATACATGTTTCATTTAGATCTGTATTAAGAAAATTTTTTAGTATTCAATTATGAACATGGCACAGCATCATACTGATAATACTTGGTATGATGATGATACTCCAACTGATATCGTATGGTAAGATATGTTTATGCTGCGATAACCTATCAGTACATTCAATATTAACTCCGAAAATCACTTTTATGATTATCAAAAACTTGAAACTACCATAAATACGAATAGACTAGGATTTTATAGTATAATGAATGATATAAGATATAATTTTGGTCGAAACTATGGTTGCCATGGTTCTAGAAGCAAATGAATAACGCGTTGATGTATTGAGGTAAAACACAGTCGCGGGTGTGGCTTTCGGTGGGTGTGACAAGTTGTGTTTGGGCTTATTCGCTAGAAGAGATACAGATAAAGTTTGAGTGAGTTAAAAGTTAGTTTTTACAAGGGATACTCTGACATGTTTTAGTTTGCTTATTGAAAGGAAAGGAGCAACCCAGACAGCACAAACCGCGACCTCTTTCTCGTCATCTCTAACTGCAGTCATCTCAAGTTAAAGTAAGCATTTACATTTGTTACCTGCATTTCGTGAGTTTGTTGTAGATTTTTGTTTTCTTGCTTTTGAGTCCATTTCAGGTCTTTTGCCTGATTAGCAGAAGGTCTGTTTCCGTACGGTGACACAACGCTTGAGTAGCCTATGTATTAATTAGAATATCGCGAGAATGAGAGTAGGCTATATCGACGGGAATATTTGCACGTCAGAATTTCATGTAGGCTATGAAGTTATGTAGTCTACTGCATATATAGGCGGTTTCCCAGACAGGGATTAAGATTATAATAAATCTAGAGCTGTCCAAACTGAAAACAACTTGCACTGATATCTCAAAATACATCAGTGCCTTAATGGTGTCTCAAAATGCACAAAAGTAATGTTTTTAGTAAGGTATATTTGCTAAAACCAGTTAAATTTCCCAAGTAAACTAAGGCATAGTCCAGGTTTAAACTAATCTGGGAAGCCACCCCATCTATATAGTGCTGTTAAAATTGCGTAGGAAATTACTTTTTGGAATATTTAGGAAGACAAAATATTTTCATATATTTTAATATAGCCTACACGTAGGCTTTTTAAACCAGATTCTGATCTTTAGTATTGTGTTGTTGTGGTATTGTTACGGTAACACACCGCAGTTCCTGTTCTTTCGTTGATGTTATGCAGGTGCATTTACTCCCACAGGTTCTGTTATTCTCCAAAGACACCTCCAGGGGAGCCGTCAGTATGAATCTGCTGTGCCCCAGTATAAATCTCAAGTTTAAGTTTTAACAATTTACTCTATTTGTGAGTGTATTCATTTACATTTATAATCGCGTCAAAAATGTATATGCAATGTAGTAACCTAATTCATGCTTGTAAAAGCGACGCAGTCGCGCACTTTAACCGAAAACACAAACTCGTGCGGCGACTCGTGCCATGTTCGCGCGCGTCTGTGTTTCCTTGGAACACCTGCAGCACGAGCAGCTGCGCACGCAGGCGAGCAGAGGTGACGACATGCGACTGAGGCAGGCTATGAAAACATGACGAAACTAAAATAAGTTTCTAAATAACATCGATTATCTAGACTTGATAAACAAACTGTTTACAACCCCAGCCAGTCAGGTCTCAGACATTAAAGATAAAAGTCTCAGGAAAACTTGGGAATATCTTTGTTTTGTTTTGTTTTTATTTAAATATGTTCTTTATTTTAGTTGAAGCCATACAATGATTGGTTTCTTGAAATTGTTAATTCTTGAAAAGATGTTTTTATTCATTGGTGTCATTGTGTAATGAAGAAGAATGCAAATATGCAAGAAAAAAAATCTCTGCTTTTATTATTTGCATGCAGTGTATGCATTTATGCCTTAAACCGTGTTAATAATGTTTGTTTTAAGTATGTTTAAGATACTTAAATGTTTTTATCAAAAAAGTAGGTGCCCCAGTACAGCTTTAGGTCTAGCAATGCCCTGCCTATTACTAATAATTAAAGATTTATACCTGCAACTTTATTTGTGCAATAGAGATATTGTGTGTACAGTGTGCATTAAACCACTGCCCAACATGTTCAAAGAAAATTCAAAAAATATATATTTGTGAAAGCAACTTAACTGCATTTAGGCTCTACATAAAGCAATGCTTTACCAACTTTAAAGTTTAAACTCAATAAAGATTACATTATAATAACATTATTATTATTAACACCTCATTACAAAAAAAACCCTCTGTTTTTAAGAAGTTAGGACTCTTGGCATCGCATTGCAGTGCCTTTTTTCCAGTACCTTTGATTTCTGTTTGCAGAATATTGCTAATACAACTAACAGTCACTAATAATAAAAATGGCCATAAATGAAAAGTAGGAATGCTCAAATCTGAATCTTTTAACCAGTATTATTTTGGTTTCTTTTTATTTAATACTATAATTGTAGACATTTAATATATCCTGGAACATAGTGAGCAGTAGGAAAACCAGTTCCTGTTTTGGTTGATTTATCTAATGGATGAACTAGGAATAGGAATTTTCTAGATCACATAAAAGATAATAATGATTAAAAACTGCTATAAGAGATTTAAACAAATTTCCCCCCTTTTTTTCAGTCACTGCCTCATAAAGGATGTTACAATGTTGCCTCTTATACTGCCTCTTACAATGTTGGTCCAAACCCAAAATTGCATTTTTTTAATGCAATTACAATGGGTGGCAAATAAACTGAAAAAGCAAAGGTATCGTAACTTGACTTATGAAGACTTATAGGGCACAAGTCGTATAGATGAATAGTAATAATAATTGTTTTTCTGTTTTTCAGCTGTGTCAGTAATACAGATGTCTTATTGGAGGTGGTTTGTGGTCAGTATTCTAGTCTCAGGAACTGCTTTGCTGCTGTATTTAACACAAATGCCTCCAAGAACAAAGTGGTTGAACTTGGAGGAGGAACCAGAACGTGTTGAGAAGGAACCAGAACGTGTTTCGAAGGAACCAGAACGTGTTGAGAAGGAACCAGGAAAATACCATGTTGCCTACCCCCGAAATTACAAATTCATCATTGACCAGCCAAATATATGTGAACACAAAAAGCCTTTCGTGGTGGTTATTGTACCAGTGCCCCCGGACAACACCGAGGCTCGCAATGTCATCAGGAAAACATGGGGTGGAGAAACGCTTTTTGGGGACAAGGTGGTGCTGGTTTTGTTTCTTCTGGGCTCACGTACTGGAACCGATGAAGAGACATTGCAAGATCAACTCCAGGAGGAAAACCAGCAGTACCAAGACCTGCTACAGAGTAACTTCCAGGATTCCTATAGGAATTTAACTATTAAAACCATGGTAATGATGGAATGGCTGAGTAAGAAGTGTCCGCAGGCGTCTTACGCCGTAAAGGTGGATACAGATGTTCTCCTTAACATAAAAAACCTCCTCAGCTTGCTTGTGAATCATCTGAATACAGTACAACACAACTACATGACTGGTCTAGTGTGGTATGAAAGCCCAGTTATTAGAGATCCATCCAACAAGTTTTATCTCCCATATGACGTATATGACAAAGACACATATCCTCCGTATCCTCTGGGCATGTGCTACATCTTCTCTATGGACCTGCCGGAAAAATTTCTACAAGTATCAAAACAAATGATGCCGATTTATATAGAGGACGCGTATCTCGGAATGTGCCTGAAGCATTTGGATATCGTCCCTACCAAACCACCAAATAATGACCAGTTCATGGTCAGACCACCACAGCAGTACAATCGCTGTTCATATTCCAGACATATAGCAGTGATGACAGAGAGCACAGATCAACTGGTGAACTATTGGACGGATATAAACATCTCTAGCACACCCTGTTGAGTATTGTGCATTTGTCATTCTCATCATTTTATCAGCAGGTGTATTTGAGCACCTTAAAGGTGCTGTGTTTGATATTAAGGAGGATCTCAATGTAATCTACATAACTATGTCTTCAGAGGGGTATAAAGACCTTACATAATGAACCGTTATGTTTTCCATATGTTGTATTATTTAAGAATGAGCTATTTCTATCTACATACATTGCGGGTCTCTTTACATGGAATTCGTCATGTTGTTTCTTATTACTTTGCCTTTTTTATAATAAATAAATGTTTTTCTAGTTCGTGACGAGCTCTTTTATTTTATTTTGGAGTCAAAAAGCACCCGTGTGCTAAATGAATAATGTAAAATCGAGCTTCAAATGCAACACACAGAATAAAAGCCACAGGATCATTGTTTTAATTTTAATAGTCTTTACCACATAGTAAGGTCAAGATAAATGCACATTTATTATTTATGTTATTATTATAACTTTTTATTATTATAAAAAAAGCCTTAAGCCCAATAACACAACCGATTTATGCATATTAAATAAGCAAAACCCTCAAGAGTCACCCCTCATCCCATTATAATTTGTAAAATAAACCACCATACTATAAATCCAAGATCATCTCTTACACTAGTAGTTTATGACAACAATGTTTGTAGCACCATAGTGCCTTCTAATGGTGATCATTATGTGATATATATGGATATAAATCTATATTGTTCACAAGTACACTTTAGTTCTTTGAAAATGCCTGGATGTCATTGCAATGTGCAGGGAATTGTTCCAGATCTCAGCCAGAATTTGCTCTCCGTCTTTTTATAGCATGGACAGATTCAGCCACTAGAGGGAGAAAAAACATAGTTTCAATAGCAGTCGCCTCCACAACGTTTTTTGGATACTTTACAAATTCTGCCATACTAAGGCATTAGGTCCTTGTATTAAATATTGTGTCTGTGTAAACTACTGTAACCCAATGCAGTGCATTCAAAAGATGGATTGCAAGGGATTGTGTTGATGAATAGGACTAAACGTAATTGTTTAAAGTTATAAAACAGGTTCTGCATAACTCGAAGAGTGACAGTTTATATCCTGCATGAATGGTTCATGAAAAGCTTCTTTACATAAAAAGTTTCAGGATTCATTTGAGTTTAAAATTACAACGTTACATACCTCCAACATGTTCAGCTCAACTGTTCCATTTTCGCCCTTTTCCAGTGTTTTAAAGATCTCTGCACATGAGAATATGACCCATCAGTGTTTATATATGCAAATACACAAATGATATACGTATCAGTATTAGTCTCTTACTGAACATGGATTCCAGACGCATTAAACAGCTCACAAAGTTGTCAAAGTCAATGGTGAGATTGGGCTCGCTGTAGCGAGCGACCAATATCTGGTGTAGAGAGTTGTTTAGAGAGAAGCCTGGAAATAAAAAATGGAAACATGAACACACAGCATCTTTTGTCATTCTTGGACCTTAACCCTAAACTTGTATGGAATGTATGGAAAAACAGATGCATGACAATTCTTCAAAAATCTACTTTTGTGGTCCACAGAAGGAATAACATACGGTTTACAACAACATGACAGACCTTTTGTTTTATGTGTTAAGTGTTATTTTAGGAGGCAAGATCTTACCTGTTTTCTCGATGGCTTCTCTCAGCTCCACAGAGCTCATTGTGCCAGACTTATCAATGTCATTTTTACAGAAGATGTCCTGACAGGGGATAAACACACTTCATGCACTACAGAACAACAATTTATTCGAAGCAAATGATAAAAGTCATGATGCACAGACTGTAGAAATGACGAAACAATGAAAACATACCAAGCACATTTCGATCTTAGTCCAGAGAATCTTAAATTCCAACAAGCCCAGTTTTCCGGTGCCGTCTTTCTGAGACATGAGTAAAGGCAATAAAATACAGCAGAAACACATCACCTAAATAACAAAAATCCAACCAGACCCATCTGTGATGTATTTGTGTAAATAAAAACAACAACAAAATGATCATGAATATTATCGTATAGCATAGTGTTGTAGCACGCTGTGGTAAAGCATGCATCAGTTTAATAGGAAACTAAATAGATGATGTCACTTCCTGTGAGTCTTTCGTGTAGAAGGATACGTCCAGTAAATTCACCATGTTGCGACACGTTTCCAAACTAAACCCATCGGTTTTGATGTCCTTACCTTTCAAAAAATGGACAACACTGAATATGTCATTTCTATGGTACGTCAAATAAAAAGCAAGTGCAAAAGTGCAAAGCCAGCACATAACTGTCTTACGTTTAGTTATAACTCTGTTCAGGATAGTTTGCAGCTCGAAGGGAGAAATTTCACAGTCCTTGTGGAGGGAAAACGTTCGAATAGTTTACAAAGATGAATACGTACAAAAATTGCATAATTCGATCATTATTGTGTAATACTCACTGTCCCTGCGAGTTGTCCGAAGAGATTTCTGAACCGGCTATCGATGTCAGCCTCAGTGACTTGGATCTACAAGAATGATAGTCAAACTGTAAAAAGCAAAAGAACACATATAATATCGCTCGGGTTAGACGTGCTTCAGCAATTTACCTCCGAACCCTTGTAATCGATAGGGTCATCAAGCTCTCTGAAAAAAAACAAACACAGTTTGGTGAGGAGAGTTCGCCGTCACCACCACCAAGCCCCTGACAACTCTTTAAACTGTATTTATAACAGCTTTCCTGATATTAAACTACTCTAGGAATAAATCCCCATTCATATGCTTTCAGATTTGTGCATTTTGTGTATTTTGAGCTTATGTTCAAAAACATCAACTTTGGGACGATGGAACTAGAAGTGCTAAAATGCAATTTCGGGTACTCACTGGAACTCTGCCTGCTTCTCTGAGAACACACGAACACAGAAGTCTCCGTCCATATTGGGTTCGAAGGTGGAGGGCACGACGAGGTACTCTCCAGGTGGCAGACAGAATCGAGAGCAGACCTCTCGCATGTTGATGAAGGTCTCGGAGCGGGCCGCTGAGGCGTGCCTTGTGAAGAAGTTGCGATCCAGATGGACGTTCCTCTGGCCGACAAACTAAAAAAGTGGATAAAATGATTAGGCGTAAGAGCTGTGAGAAACAGGTAAAATTGTGAAGGATGTAGCAAAACAGAAATTGCAGTCCATACCTCCTCAGGCACCTGTAAATGAAAATATGAGAGATGTTTAGCAAATGTTTGGAGACAAAGAGGACTACAAATGTGACATTAGTTCTGCCCTCCACTTCTCACTTTCATCTTTTTCCATTGTGTCTATAATGGAGATTCATTGTTTCTCATAGCCTTGAATTTAAAGGGACCGTTCACCCAAAAATGACAATTCTGTCATCACTTACTCGCCCTCGTGTTGTTGAACCTGTAAAAATGACATTTTAACGAATGTGGAAGTTCTGGGGCACCAGTGACTACAATAGTAGTTTTTTGCTACTATGGTAGTCAATGGTGCCCCAGAACTGTTTGGTTATAAGCATTCTTCCAAATATCTTTCTCTGTGTTCATCAGAACAAAGACATTTATACAGGTTTGGAACTCGAGGGTGAGTAAATGATGGCAGAAGTTTCATTTTTGGTTAAACTGTCCCTTTAACTATTCAAATATTAATCTTCCAGTATAGACACAATGTTAAGTTGGTCCATGACTTCTGTGGTTCAGCTCACCTCATAGATGGCGAAGCCAATCGTGTGCATGTCTTCTCCCATCTTTCTCATTTTACGCCGGTTCTTCTGGATCAAACCCACAATGAAGCTGCATCCCGTCTCATTATCGGCCGGGTCATCGTCCTCTTCCTGCAGCTTGATCAAAAACTGAGGGTTCATCCAGAATGAGTCTGCAAGAAAGATAACAAAGATTAATTTAGTAATTTAATTCTCAGAAGTATTTGCTTGTTAGCTGTATAATCTTTCTATTGTGATATTATTCTATTAAAAGTTTCTCTAGTAAGTTACTTGGATAGTTCCTGCAGCCTCCAGCGGTGGATCCTCTTCTCCAGTTGCTTTCAAACTTAGAAAGTGCCCATTTATTAACACTGTCATCTGACAGAGAATCAGGTGTCAGGTTACAGATCTCCACCCGGGAATAATTCTGCAGGAACTCGGAGAAAGACATCCTGAAACACAGAACAACATCTCTCTTCCATGATTCCAGAGTGACCGACTCATACTCTGTGTACTTGAGTTTAGTCATAATATGCTCAGGTAGACAGGAATTTGACACCACACTAATTTATAAAACACACAACTGGCTACAGAACTGAAGATTTTTTGTACAGAGGACAAATACATCGGATGGTGTTAGCGTTTGTTTTTAGCTTACATTTAATTTACGCATTTGGCAGACATTTGCGCTTTTATCCAAAGTGACTTACATTGCATTATACTACTATTCTAAACAGTTTTGAGATATTGAGCTTAAAAGTTTTTGCTTTCCATTTGACTATAAAACCTTTTGTTTTCTAAAAAAGTCCTAAAATGTACATAACATAAAGAAAAAGATCATCACAATGTAAATACATCACAGAATAAGAATATGTGAATACATCAATTTTGACCAAAATATCAGAACCTTAAAATTCCGAGGCGACGATTTGTGCAAAGAACTTTTTAATCTTTTTAATCTATTATGAGGTAATGTATATATGTATATGTTGTACCATCTCTCAAAAATCCCAAAGACACCCAAAATGAAAAGAAAATATGTGAAATAGACTTTTGGATTACCAGAACTCTCCATCTTCTGCTTTACAGCACAATCTCTCTCGGTCACTATCGTTGATCTGACTCCATTCCGATGACCTTTAGACCAAACACATCATTTAACAAACGTTAACAAACTTGTAACATACTTGCCAAAATATACAGTGTCAGTATATGAACTTTCTCCATCCTGAAAACTATGCAAAAATCTGAAAGTGTATCCAATCTTAACAAAGCTAAAACCTAAAGAAAGTTCAATTTAACAAAAAGTCTGTTTAAGGTTAAAAATTGGGTACAAAAATCGGTGCACAATATGACCTTTATTCTTAGTTTGAGTTAAGACACTTGGGCATAAAAACCATTATGCTATAAGTGTAAAATATTCAGAGATAAGGTGAGGTTATTTTGTTGTGAAATGAGGAAGACGTTATTCGAGTATGTAGGTGTAAACTGCTTGACAGGGAGGAGAGGCAGAAACTGTCCTCCCTACACCTGGGGGCATATGGGCGTAAACAGAGTTCCCATAGCAACCCGGGACACCCAGACAACACGTCTGAAAGTAACCCGGGTGGATGTCGACATTTTCCTTGACACCGCCTAAGCTACCGTATGCTTATATGCTGTTTTTGCATACGCAGAAGATCTTCGAATTAGGTATTGATAAAATGGTATACAAGGGAACCCACCCATCGCTCCACGGGCCGGTCCATTCTACTTGTCCCCAAGGGTTCCTAATCCGAATGAGCTTGGTAGGATTTCCCCTGTACTCCACCTTTGCAGACAGCAGAAAACACATTTGTATTCCATAAACACGTGAATTCAAATCTATTGTAATTTCACAAAATCAACACTGACCTCTTCAGCTCCTGTAACGGAGTAGGCATGTCCTTTAACCAACTTCTGTTTGGTTATCGCCTCCGAGTCAGCCGAGCTTGTGATCTGAAGCAAACCCAAACATGCCACACATTACTAACAATTACATAACACAATGGCACTTTGCTGACACACAACCAGTTATTTATCATCTGTTCAGGTTAGAAATCCCTGACAAAAGTCACAAAACATCCTCGATTTATTCAATACCATAAGACGTCATCACTCGACATTTTATATCCTGTTACATTTATGTATTACTGTCTATGTGATGTGATATCGAGTATGTCAGCTTCATTGTTATAAGGTTAAAGTGAGGTTTTGGCGGTGCGAATCTTCCCCTAATAAACGAACACAAACATGCAGTTTCTTACATCTATTGAGCAGCCAAGCAGTGAGCCCCAGCTTAAAGCTTTCTGGATGGTTTTGAAGAGGTTTGGATTGTCCTTTGATAATTCGTGGACTTCGGCGATGCCTCCGGTAAAATCCTCAAAACCCTCGGTAGTGGTTCCACCAGACAGAGCTTCATAACAGCCGTTTAGCCTGAATACAAAGATGTTGACAAATGTTTTTTTATTAGAGACAGTAAATGCTGGTTTAGCAGAAGGTTATCTTGGTTTCACCAATTGAATCGGAATAAACACACTCACTTTGCATAAGCTTTCTCCAGAAGAGCGCTCCAGAACTCTGAACCCTCAGCTGAGTGAACAAACAGCAACTCTTTATTCCTGGTAGGCAGACGATCATCAATGACAACATCCACCCAATCGCCAAACTGCCAGAACTGAAACCATGAGGCCATACAATATGTAAACATCATTTCGAACACACAATAATGTTATTTTGAAGTGAAGTGAATGGGAAGCTATTAACCTGGAAGTGAAATATTCCAGCATACTCCTCATCAAAAGTTTGACCAGACGGCACCACGCGGGCAAACACATCTTGGTTCAGGGTTAGAGAAGCAATGGCAGCTAGAAGCCAACAGTCACCTTGAAAACCAAAAAACAGTGGAGAAACTTGATTTACTTCATAAAGGTGCTGATTTTTTATTGTTGGGAGAATATAGTTCAGCAGAATGTGACCTGTATAATTGTGTGAAAGTTCACCCAAAAATAAAAATTCTTTCATCATTTATTCACCCTCATGTCATGTCAAACCTGTTTGACTTTCTTTCTTCTGCAGAACACAAAAGATGATATTTTGAAGAATGTTGGTAACCAAACAACACTGACCCCCCCATTGACTTCCATTGTATGAACACAAAACCAAAACTTCATTCATGTTCAATAGAAGAAAGAAAGTTACATACAGTAGGTTTTGACGTAAAAGTGAAAAAAATATGACAGAATTGTCCATTTAATAGCTCAAAAACATATTATTAACAATTCAGTTTCATATAGATTTGCATAAACAATAAACAGTTTTGGAATTGTGTTGGGTCACAAGTTGATGTCAATTGGAATCTGTTGGAAACCAGTATTGATCCTTGAGCAAAATCTTGATAACCATCAACCATCAAGCAGACTTAAATTCCTAATGACCTAACCTTTAACTGTCATGATTTGAGACACCACCTGTCCTATTATTTTTGTCCCACGTTCATGTTTCATCGAGTCAAAAAGGGACAAACCCAACCATTGAGTTCCAACTAACCTTACTTATGCTGGCCTGTTTTAACCCAAGGTTGGTCAAATATAACCATTTAGTTTTGTCTATTAGATAAAAATAACCCTGTGTTTTTTAGACTACAGGCATGAACATAATATAAACTATTGTTGATTAAATGCCACCCACCATCATCAGAATGTAAAGTGATTAAGAGAACAGAAC
The DNA here is from genome assembly GCA_026939265.1 of Oreonectes daqikongensis. NCBI lineage: Eukaryota > Metazoa > Chordata > Actinopteri > Cypriniformes > Nemacheilidae > Oreonectes > Oreonectes daqikongensis. The sequence continues at coordinate 3,142,562 of JAOTQM010000047.1, read as the reverse complement.
TGCTTGCGTTTTTCCTCTGAGCTCATATCTCACAAACATCTAGGGTCACAGTAACATGGAAAAAAAATAGTTGCTATAGTGACACACGGAAATCTTTCTCTAATCACCTGACCCGCGGGATATGTTTGCATGAGTTAGAGATGCACAAGTGAATCGAGCGCACCTATATTTGATTTGTATGGAGAAAAGCCGGTTTAACAGGATGTGTATAAATGCGAAATAGGGAAACACCGACAAAAACAGTTCTTGATCTCCTGAGACAAATTGCCGTTTTTAAATATGTCCAGTACACAATGTATAGATTATAGGTAATGCGATACATTTACTCATCCTCGTGTCTTTTTAAACCTGTAGGACTTTCTTTCTTTTGCAGAACACAAAAGAAGATGTTTAGAAGAATGTTGGCAACCGCACAACACTGACCCCCATTGACATCCATTGTATGGACACAAAACCGCTGAGACATTTCTCGAAATATCTTCTTTTGTGTTCCGCAGAAGAAAGAGTCAACTTTACACAGGTGGTGTACATTCAGATGTGAGGATGGAAAAGATCTCAGTAAGTACAGTAAGAGACATCAAACAGTTTGTTTCCGCTGCTCTTTCTGTACAAATCCCATGGATTATTTTTGTCTTCCCATCAGCCACTGAAACTCCCCAAACCAGAAAACCTGCTTTTGCGGCTTACTTCTGTAATTTCAACGGCTGACTTACATCTAACAGATGGTCATTCAATGCTGCTCTTTTGTTATCATTAATAAAGCTCCATGGTTAGCTTGCTGAACAATAGACTTGTACAGCCAAACGCTGCTTTACAGACTCACCCAAAGCACCCTGACAGATGTCTGTTCTGCTCGCTCCTCCGCTTATGAACGTTGGGCTGGATGTCAGTTCCTGTGTTACAAAACACACATTCCAAAAATCTGAATCACAGGTGAATCACTGCAAGAAATGCGTTTATTGTAATATTTCCGAATTATTCTTAAAATGAGTCAATGTAAACCTTTAACAAACCAACACAATCTCACATCAATTTGTACGTATTTTACAATAAATCAATCGTTTTAGTACGCTCTGCTTTCACACCAATGATGTTAGGTTTAGGGGAGGGGCTTTTTTCATAATTTACATCGTACAAATAAATATGATAAAATATGTACGAAGTGCAATGAAATAAATAACCTCATGCGGGGTCAAATATGAGATTTCAGGGACCCCCAGTGTAAAAACAGTTTCTTTAAAACACTTTAATAATAACATTCTTTAATTTAACATATGGTCATGTGTATCATTTTTTTGTTATTTTGCATACAGAGTAAAAAAAAGTGAGATAACATGAAAGTTTGATTCATATTTTAGTATAAATTGATGTTTTATGAACTTGTCTATCAAGGTTAAAGAAAAAAACACTTTAACAAATGTACGATTTTACTTTGAGTCCATATGCATCAGCAAAGCAGACAAGTGAGCATCAATCATAAGGATCACATTCACTCTAATAGCCTTTGAAAGTGCTTGTGGTGAGCAGTAATGCATTACTGGCCTTGCAGAGTACACGCAAGTCATTTTTAATGGTAGGGTTCTCATAACATCCTTGTCTGTCTGGTTTAAGATGCAGTTTGTCCAGATCAGACTAACATGTACAGGCTTAACGTTGTCATTATTAGTTTATATGTTTTGTTGTTCTTTCTTTTTAACATTTAAATAAACTGTTGTGTGGCTGGGAAGGTAGGTTTTGGATTAACGTCGATTGGGTTGTTAATATGTGTGTAATAACGGTGATTGATGTCAATTCTACAGTAAACTTGGTAAATGATATTTTTAAAATAGACAATGCATGAAATATTAGGCTACAGAAATATGTCTATAAAATATATTTTTGATAAGTGAAAGGTATGAAAAGACTTCCTGAAACACAATCATTGTGTTGTTAATGTACATCTGGGGCAACCACAGATTTATTAAAGCATATTTGTTTTTCTTTAGTGTTTCCTTTACATAAGCATAACTTGAAAATATGCATAAATATGATAAAAAAGGAAGGCAAGTTTTCATCCTGGTTTGTGTGATGTGAAATATTCTAATGATGGGTGTGAACACTACACTTCCACCATGCAAATAAGAACAATGACCATGTAACAAACAATACAGAACGACAGTATTACATCAATCATGACATGCAGCCTGTTTTACTGTGAGCATAACTGTATTTTATTTAGTTCATTTTATTTATGTACCCACCTTTGGTCTCAGCCACTGAACACCGCGCACTTTGGATGAATTTTGTCCCAGTTCATTGAAGCCGAGCGCGGCTGTATTGGACTCAAACGCGTCGTCCACAAACAAGCGTCCGCACTCCAGACACTCGCGCTTCAGCGCTTCATAATCCTGATTGAGGAATTTCAACGACTGAGCGTTGCTACCGATTCCCGCCGCTCTCGCCCGGTTCTGCTGGAGCTTCGCCGCGATCCCTGACATCTCTGCGCGTTCGTATACAAACAGTGAGCGCACCTGAGCTCACCGCGCAGTTAATGACGAGGGCGTGGCGGGGGCGCGCACTACAGGATGCGTTCTGTAGGATGAAGCGCAACGGAATATAATAAAAGAGCGCGGAGGGATTGGCACGCAACGCTTTTGATAGGCTGGAAAAGCAAGACGGGACGAAAACAACCAAGTTTTGTTAGTTTTTCATTTATTATAGCCTACTTTTGTATGACTATATATAGTTCAAATAAAAGACAAATTAAATAGGCTACTGCAACATAGTTTTATTTACGTTTGTAAATGATTTTATTTTCATCTGATAAGCATAAGCACCAAAACATGTATTTTGAGGACAACTCAAAGTTCAATAATACACTTTGGTTGATTTTACTCTTGCAGCCATTCCATGAAATTCGGGATCTTCTGCTTTTGCCAGTCGGAAATGTGCAGATTTTTAACTGATGGCCAAGCAAAGCCACTAAAACCCAGAGCACATAAACACATGTGTAAACTTAAATGATACACATATAAAGCAAATCATCAGAATTCACAACCAAACTTCACCTGCAGGATATCCAGCCCGATCTTCCCGGTATTCTTCTTATCGATCAATTCAAACATTTCTATGCAAATAAAAAACAATCATTTGTCAATTTCTGGTGATTTGGCAAATTAAACTGGAACTGTTACTTGGAAATGTGTCAGGAAATGATGTTTTCCGTTTAAGAACTTACTGAAGAGCATCTCCAAGTGGATCAGGCAGCCCACAAAGCTGTCAAAGTCAATTGCATACTGCTTGTTGGCATAACGTGAGATTATCACCTGAAGTATTTCATTATTCAACTGGAATCCTGTAGAAAAAAACACAGAATCAGATTCATTGTGATCACTTTTTTCTTTTCAGTACACATTAGGATCTTAAACAATGATGACCTGCTTCATTTACTGCATCTCTCATCTCATGAGAACTCAGAAAATTCAGTTTAGTATTTCCATCCCTAAACACAATGAACACAACTGACACTTATACATGTATATAAACTTTTGTGTTGTACCAAATATCGTAAGATCTTTATCCACAGTGTGTAAAATTCCACCAGGCCGAGTTTACCGCTGCCATCTTTCTGGACAGAGAGGTCAAAGCATAAATCTAAAAACTACACAATGTGCAGAAGCAACTATTCAGACAAAATATTACACACATGTCTGTGTTAACACATGTCAAATAACTTGAATTTATAGTATTTCACAACCAAAATACAGTCCAGTAATCCACGTATTATTTATTCATATGGTCCAGTGTGGAAAGGATACATCCAGCAGGCTGACAATGTCACGACACGTTTCCAGAGTGAATCCATCGGTCTTTACATCAGTTCCTGTGTGAAACACAAAACGTTACTGTGAGAATGACCAGCAAGGATAAAACACAAGTTAGTAAGTGAATTGTTTTACTCTCAGATGCAAAAATGTCCAGTATCTTCTGTAGTTCCACCACAGACACCTCTGAGTCCTGAATAGAAAAGATAAAATAACAATTCACACAATGCCTGATGCACAGACAAGTAAAATAATAATAAAAAAAAACATTTAACTCACACTTCCAGCGATCTAAATAAAAAGATTTTGGAATCCATGTCACTCTCAGATATGTTATCCTAAAAAATAATTATAATGATATTATAAAGATATTTTGACTAATAATTTAACTTATTATGGAGAAATATAATATATATATAGAAGCGTTTATATGAGCGTATCTGAATGTAGTTGACATATGTTCATGTTTTTTATTCCATACATAATTAAATTAAATTAAATCAAATCACAAATTGTTTAAAGTACAAATATTCCTAGCAATCTTCCAATTATGGTTAAAATTGCTACAGGTATAACAAAAATGATCAGAAGACTTGTTAAATGTTTTGATTAAAATATATGCAAATACGTAGCTTTGGACACTTTCATGTCAGCACACTGTTGTATCCCACAGTATTTGTTATGGATGGATTTACTCATCTTTGTCAAATTCGCAGTGACATCTACATCCATTGGGCTGCAAAGAAACAGAAACATGTCCATTATGGAACAGACCAGCGCAACATTACCACCATGTGACATAAAACTAGAATTACACAAAGACACAATTCTACAAAAAAGCTCGTCTCATAGTATTGAACATTTTTGGACAAACCTGGCAGCCACCTCCTTCTCTGTAAACACACGTAGGATGAAACTTCCCTTGCAATTGGGCTTGCAAAAAGGTTGACGGGATGATGACGTATTCCCCGGGAGGAAGTTTAATCCGCTTGCTCATCTCTCGAAGGTTGATAAAGGTTTCGCTCCCCGCAACCGGTCTTTTACGGAGGAGCACGTCAGGGCCGAGATGAATATTATTACGACCCTTGTACTGCGAGACACAGCCACAAATACACACATGCAATGCCGGCAAACTTCTTTTCAGATCATTTTCAGACCCTGTTACGTATAAAATACGTATGCAAATCATATTTGTATAGTTTTGCTGGCAGTGTGTAACCAGTTACCTTATAGATATTAAACCCAATAAAGTTCAGGTCTCGTCCAAAGCGTTTGTCTTTGCATCCATCTTTCTGCATCAGTCCCACCAGAAGAGTGCAGCCATCTTCTCCATCATGACGATCATCATCAACATCCATTATTTCATTCGTTAGAGCTGAGGAAGAAATGTATGTACAGAGCTTTAAAGAAAGATTAGAAGAAGATTCATAACAAACATGTCAGGAATAAACTCACCTATCACTCCACGCGCCCGTCCACTTCACCTGACCCCACGGGTTCCTGATACGAACCAGCTGCACCGGACGCCCGATGTAACAAACCTGAATTTCAGGGGGAAAATCAGCATCAAGTTACTAATATTTTAGTCAGTTTTACGACTATTTAACGTATAGTGTCTCACCTCCTCTGCGCCAGTGACGGAGTACGCATGTCCTTTCACCAGCTTCAGACTGGTCACTGCCTCCAATTCATACTCACTGGCCTAGTAAAAATAGCCATGTTTCCATTACAGATTTGCACAAAACTTTCGATAAAAAATCGATAAAAAAAACTATTGCGAAATGACGCCGTTTCCATTAACCAATGTTATGCGACTAAAAGTTTGTACACACCGGGACAATAATCGCACGCGTTTATCGCAGACGTTTTTAAGTATGGATTTCCAAATTATTTTCAACTAAACATTTAATATTGTTCTACATGTCAATGTATAGGCTGTTGCCATTGCATTTATTGTACATTATGGTCAACATAACATATTTTTACTCACATTAATGCCACAGCCGAGCAGGGAGCCCAACCCCAGAGCTTTCTGAATGATCTTAAACAGATGCGGAGGAGCTTTACTCAACTCATAATTCTCTGCGATCCCTCCAGTGAAGTCCTCAAACCCCTCGGTTGTGCAGCCGCCCGTCAGAGCTTCATAGGAACCGTTGAGCCTTCAAAATATAACAGGAGTTACGGCTCTGTATGTGTGTTAACAATAACAAATACAGACGTAAGAATTAAACTGCAAACTATATGTACATCCCTCAATGTCAAACACTCACTTTGCATAAGCTTTCTCCAGAAGAGCGCTCCAGAACTCTGAACCCTCAGCTGAGTGAACAAACAGCAGCTTTCCATCTCTGGTGGGGAGCTGATCATCAATGACAACATCCACCCATTCACCGTACTGCCAGAACTACACAAAAAAAGTCAGACCCTTTTTACACATTTTGTACCACTCTCATCCATTCAGAGGAACCTGCTCAATTCATCAATGATCGTGTTTTGTGGATTCTAAGACCAGGTATGAAACGGTCCTGTCCTATTGTTTATTACGTCATAATTTAAAGTTTAAATGACAGATTTTCAATTTGGTCTCAAACTTCACTGAATGTTACAGAACATTTGACCTGAAAGTGAAAGATGCCGGCGTAGTCGTCCGTACAGCTCTGACCAGGCAGGACGACACGTTCCAGAATGTTGTTGTTTAGAGTCAGAGATGCAATGGCTGCCATAAGCCAACAGTCACCTGCGGACAAACACAGGGCGAAAACAACCTCATTGAACTGTATCGGTCACCATATTACTAGATCCATCACCATCACCATGTGAGTGTTTGGTCATGACATGTATCTTTTCACCTAAAGCCCCTTGGCAGATGTCGGTCCGTGTGGCACCATCCACAATGAACTTGGGGTTTGAAAAAAGCTCCTTTAAACATTGAAGAACAATAAGATCTAGCAATTGCATTCTTATAAAAATCTTGAATTGATCCAAAATGGTTCGTCTGTGGTCTTTTTGCCACTAGATATGTACACAACACTACCTTTGGTCTCTTCTAGTCCACTCTTTTGGTCTTGATGGAACACCGCCCAAGTTCATTGTATCCCAGGGACTCAAAATCCGCAGGGAAGGTCGGGTCACGAAACAATGTTTTCCTCTCCAAACATTCACGCTTCAGACTCTGGTAGTCCTGCTTGTTAAAGGGTATGGCCTTGTCATTCGTCCCAACACCTTCTTCCCTATCCTGCCTTTTAGGAAGATACTTTGCAATATTGCTCATTCTGTCTGTTTACTAAAGGTCAAACCAACACACAGTGTGCTCTAGAAATCCGTATAGTAAAGTGTGCGAGTGGTCAGACTGATGCTGGTATTTAAGTGAGGGGTCTGTCATTGAAAAGGTGTGAGGGGTGGGGTCTCCTAAAAAATCATTTTAACTTTATCTTAGTATTCTCTGACATTCTATCTCTGCTTTATCTCCAGCATCTTCATGTTTGACCATTTTTATTTTTTCTTCGTCAGAAAACAATCCAAGAACATGAAATCATAAGCAAAGCGGTTCATTTTTGCAATATACTGTGTCTAAAATCGCTTTGTTTCTGTATAGTGAATGACATTTAAGTCAACTATATTCGGAGGAATTGAATGAAAATGATGCTTACGTTTGTTTGCACTTTTCATGATACAATGCAGACAGACTAAAGTTAGCTTAGACAGTAAAAATGATGTTTACATAATGAATGTTTTTTATTATGTGTACTTTTTGAGAGTTAAAACGTGAATGGATTTACACTTACAACACAATGTGACACATTTTTTTTTCATATTCTGAAAAGTTTAACATGCTGAATACGAAAATCACAAAAAAAACCACAGACATAGACGTGATTGATGCTGCCTTCATGTGCTCTCAGAAATTCGATAATTCCCACTTCAACCCGGACGTAACGTCTGGATTTAGTAACATTAAAAGTATTTAGTAAAATTAAAACATTAATGTTAATTCTGATTTAATATTAATTACAAGTATCTGCTAGCATTAAAAGAACAACGTTTCATAAACTATTTATGGGTTGAAGTGGGCAACATGAGCAGTGTAATGGTTTTCCAGCTAACTGTGATTTAATCTCACCTTAATAAACTGTTTTCTTTATGATCAAATCAAAAAGAGCTTTACTGCCAACTTGCACGCATGAGGACAGGACTTTTCTTTGATTCTGAAGCTTTCAGTGCAGACTATAAACATAAAACAGTAATGAAAAAAGACCCCATTATTCTAGACTCATATTGGCTGTTTATTCCTCATTATTAAGTCATCAATTCAATTATCTTTTTCTTTTAATCAAATTAAAAGATTTTAAAGATCATAAAAAACATTTCAGTCAATTGACTCTAGATAGGTTAAAGGAATAGTTTATCCAATTATAAAAACTCTTTCAATTGACCCATTCTCATTCAAGCTGTAAGACTTCCACAAACTATTTTATATTAAAATTATCAAATTTAATTTTCTAATGTGGGACTCTAAAGCTCCAGCATGCTCATAAATGAATCCTAATGACTTCAGTGGGTTTATAAATGTCTTCTGAAGCAACACAAAGCATTTGTGAGAATTTTGAACCATAAAATGACAGTACATGGCCTCCGATATGACTAGATGTTGACACATGTAAACGTGTTGATCAGCTTGATCAGAGCATATCTCATGTTAATGTCAAGTGTAAAGGCAATCTTATTCGTAATTTTGATCAGAAACATCCCTGTATTTGATTTTCCGTGACGCCGTTAGGTTACAATTTTTATGATATATACATGTACAGCAATACTACATAGACCTGAACTGCAAATACGCAACTGTCGCATAGTCCTGCAGACGACTGTTTACACTGCCCCCACAAACACCAACTTGTTTGTTTTTACAGTCTGGAGATTGTCAGGTTGTGGTAGAGCATTAAGATATGATTTTCCAGCTAACTCTGATTTAATCTCACTTTAATAAACTGTTTCCATTAAGATCAGAATCAGAAAGCGCTTTACTGCCACGTGCTGCACACATTCAGTTTATATACAGTTTTGTTTTCATGTGGATGAACATTTTCGTAGAAAGTGCAGCGGTTTTGTAAATTTATTTTATTTTCATCTGATGAGCACCATAAACAAATTGTATTTTGAGGACAACTCAAAGTTTAGATAATGCTTTGGTTGATTTTGCTTTTGCTGCCAAGCCATTCTTCTCCTGGAAATTCTGGGTCATCTTGGGAAATTAACTGAGGGCCAAGCAAAGCCACTAAAACACAGAAACACATGTGTAAACTGTAATGATACACTTATAATAATACAAAATCATCAAAATACACAATTGGACTTCACCTGCAGGATATCCAGCTCGATTTTCCCGGTATTCTTCTTATCGAACAACTGAAACATTTCTGTGCAGATTTAAAAAACACAAGTAAACTATCCATTTCTGGAAATCTGACAGATTAAACTGAAACTGTTACTTGGAAAAGTGTCAGGAAATGATGTTTTCCATTTAAGAACTTACTGAAGAGCATCTCCAAGCGGATCAGGCAGCCCACAAAGCTGTCAAAGTCAATGGCATACTGCTGGTTGGCATAACGTGAGATTATCACCTGAAGTATTTCATTGTTCACCTGGAATCCTGTGGAGAAAAAACACAGAATTAGATTCATTGGGATCACTTTTTTCTTTTCAGTACACATTAGGATCTTAAACAATGATGACCTGCTTCATTTACTGCATCTCTCATCTCATGAGAACTCATAGTGCCCGAGTTGTCTTTGTCACGGCTCTTGAATATTTCCTGGTGAGGTATCACAGAAAATTCAGTTTCCATCACTAAGCACATTGAAAAAACTGACACTTATGCATGAATAATTCAGTTGTGAACATTTGTGTTATACCAAATATTTCTGGATCTTTATCCAAAGTGTGTGAAACTCCACCAGGCCGAGTTTACCGCTGCCATCTTTCTGGACAGAGAGGTCAAGGGTCGTGTGGGAGCCATATGCGAAATAATAATAATGATGCTCTAAACAAAATCTACACAATGTGCTACTTGGATCTATTAGATGTTGATATATGAGTTCAAATATTTGACAATCTACATATAAAATCCAGTAATTCATGCATTATTTGTTTATATGATTCGGTGTGAAAAGGATACATCTAACAGGCTGATCATGTGGCGACATGTTTCAGTAGTGAATCCATCGGTCTTCAGGCCAGTTCCTGTGTTATAAAACTTTACTTTAGAATAACCAGCGATGACAGAATATACACTTAGTCTTAAAGGTGGATTGTCCTACTTTTAGACACAATGTTGTCAAGTATCTGTTGTAGTTCCACCACAGACACCTCTGAGTCCTGAATAGAAAAGATGATATCAGACCTTCTTCACAGACTGTGACCAATGCTGTACACGCACACAAAATAATATACAAAAATAAAGACAAGATTGTAATTTAACTCACACTTCCAGCGATCTGCATAAAAAGATGCTTGAAATGCGGGTCCACGTCACTTTCAGATATGGAATACTGAGAAAAAGGAAAGTAATAATAATTGTGTAATTTTATTTGTTGTTTTAATTGAGGAAATGTGACAAAAAACATCCTTGAAACTATCTAAATTCATATGGTAGTTGGTAAACATTTATGAACTATTTTATTACACATTAAAATGGGAGATTGTAAAATTATCGAACGTTTACCTTTTTCAATTTTGCAGAGATATCTGCATCCATTGGGCTGGACAGAAAAGAGACAAATCCATCATGAAATTATTAAGTTAATGTAAAAAAGCTGTTATTATTGTTAAAGGTTTAATATTGAGGTGTGTGAAATGGTTAATATGAAGTGAAAGTGTGGCATAAAACTAGAACCACACAACACACATTTCATTGCTGGATTTTTTAAAGAAAAAGAAGGATCAGCAATTGTAACACAAGCCTTTTAAAACAAGCATAGGAACACATTTTGGACAAACCTGGCGGCCACCTCCTTCTCTGTAAACACACGCAGTATGAAACTTCCCTTACGATGGGGCTCAAAAGTTGATGGGATGATGACGTATTCCCCGGGAGGAAGTTTAAACCGCTCGCTTATGTCTCGCAGGTTAATAAAGGTGTTGCTTCCCGCAATCGATCTTTTACGCAGGAGCACGTCAGGGCCGAGATGAATATTGTTACGACCCTTGTACTGCGAGACACACACACAACCACAACAAACACATGCATGCAATGAAGACACCAAAATCACAGCGAACCTTTAAATATTCTGATGTACCAAAACAAATAGAGCTCACCTCATCTGGAACCTGAAACACAAACACAAAAGGACATTACTTTTCTAACATTGAAAATGATGTTGTGATACAAGTTCAGATAGCAACAAATGTAGACAGTAAGACGAGTGTCAGTATTTAGAGTTTTGCTGGCTATATGTAACCAATGTTGTTTACCTCATAAATGGCAAAGCCAATGGTATTCAGGTCTCGTCCAAAGCGTTTGTCTTTGCGTCCATCTTTCTGCATCAGTCCCACCAGAAGAGTGCAGCCATCTTCTCCATCATGAGGATCATCATCAACATCCTCCAGTTTGATCACAAACTGAGGGTTTGAGCAGAAAGTAGCTGGACAAGGAAAGAGAAAAGACTTAGGAAATGTAGAAAGTGGAACTAAACATTTATATTATTCTGATATATTGGGATTGGTTTAAGATACCCGGGTTGTTCCTGCAGCCCCCCGCGGTGGAGCCCACCCTCCAGTTTCCTTCAAACTGACTGCAGTTCCAGCGGCCCACCTCATCACTGGTCAGTGTGTCCGGGGTTAGATTACAGATCTCCAGCTTTGAAAAGTTTTTTATGAAGTCTGAATATGCCATCCTAACAGGAAGTGACATAACAGGAAATATGTTAATAAGATAAACAGTTTGCAAAAAAAGCAGCATTTGTTTATAAAGTAGCCTACACATATCTGTAGCAAGGTTGTCATAGTTTACTAAAAATAAAACTATTAAATATTTCTGTTGATTGAGATAAAAATGTTTGGCCTAAATTTTATTTGAGAAATGTGAGGCACTAAATTATTTACTTAAAATTAAAAACTAAACTTAAACGAATATAAAAATGTTATTTATCAATATAATAAATAAACGAAATAAATTAATATGAAAACTAAAAAATATAAAAGCAAAACTACTACAAAACTGAAAACAAAACTACATTAACTCTGATCTACAAACAAAATAAATATGATTTAGATTTCATCATTTTCACATGGTAATAGCTATAGCTGTTACTAAACTAAAGTATTTGTATTACTAAAGTTTTTATTTAAAAAAAGCATAATTCAAATTAAATTGTAAAATTATTGCATGCGTCAGTTTTCAAGCGAATCGTTTTTTAAAATCCGCTCATTTAATTGAACAATCTGAACGAACCGATTCACTTGCGAATCGAATCTTCGTATGAGAAAGAGTGGACGGTTAAATGCGTTTGCGTTTACGTTTTCTTTCTCTAGTTAAATTTCTCTTACCAGAACTCTCCATCTTCAGCTGAATAATCCAGTTTAGCTTTCTCCTCCGGCAGGACATTATTCCATTCGTTTGAGCTGAGAAACAGATTTTTGTTCAGAGTATTCACGTATGGTTATGGTGGTGATGACTCTCAGGAATAAACTCACCTATCACTCCACGCGCCCGTCCACTCCACCTGACCCCACGGGTTCCTGATACGAATCAGTTGCACCGGACGCCCGATGTAATGAACCTGAATTTCAGGTACAAAAAATAGCAGGGCTCTCGTAGGTCATTCTTTTATTACAACTATTAAAAATTGGTTTATTTAGTCCAAATAAACTCACCTCCTCTGCGCCAGTGACGGAGTACGCATGTCCTTTCACCAGCTTTAGACTGGTCACTGCCTCTGTTTCATATGAACTGGTTATCTAGAAAATGTAACAAAAAAGTCTAGTTTAATAGGCTATGTTTTTGTCAGCAGTGAAAAAATTTATTGAAATTCTTGGTTGTATAGAAACGCCTATTTAAAAAAAACGTAAGTCAACTTCAAAAACTTTGCTCATCCGGTGACGTATTAGGGCGGGGCCATCTCATTTTCGCCCAATGGCAAATGTATTTTTTATTAAACGTCAATGCAAAATACACAAATTTGTACAATACACAAAATATATCAGCAAGACATTCAAAGTCATCAGAATACAGAGGAAAAGAAGAGTTTACTTTATAAATAATTATTTTAGTATAAATTTATTAAAAACATAAAAATGAAAGATATTAACGTATACATCAATGTTGTTGTTAGTTGATTACATTTATAGGAATACAACTTATGAAGAGGGTAAATCAAATGTTTAATAAATCTAGCATTGTTCTCACAAGGGTCAGATTCACAGTATGTCCAAACCAAGATATTGACTGGAGAATATGTATCTGCTGACACCTTTGTTACTTTAAAGTACTATTTATACCATTTTACAATCTATAAAAAGTTATTTTAGTGTTGCTTAGGTTGTGTTTTCTTGAATGCTTGTGTTTAGTAACAACTGCAATATATATTTGCAACTATACATATATTATTTATGCAGTTCTTACTAAATCATCGACAGTAAAGTTGCACGCAACTTGCCAGATTGCACAAGGAAATCCTTGTAAACCAGAGCTTAAGTGTGCTCAAACTGAGCAAAAACATTTCGCAAACAAAAAACTGGAATGATTTCTACATGCAAATGTATGTGGTGTTGTCATTGCACTTACATTATGGTAAACATAACATAAACCCAATAGAAGTAGAATATGATTACTCACATCAATAGAGCAGCCGAGCAGGGAGCCCAACCCCAGAGCTTTCTGAATGATCTTAAACAGATGCGGAGGAGCTTTACTCAACTCATAATTCTCTGCGATCCCTCCAGTGAAGTCCTCAAACCCCTCGGTTGTGCAGCCGCCCGTCAGAGCTTCATAGGAACCGTTGAGCCTTCAAAATATAACAGGAGTTACGGCTCTGTATGTTATTTCAGATTCTCTATTCTTTGAACAATGTAAAATGTGTATTTTTGGGGCTGTGGCTGCTGGCACAGGGCAGTGCTTACCATGCATTTCAAATGACTCAGATATCATATTCTGCACTGTATGCGAATAACCACTTCTCTCTATCTCAAACACACTCACTTTGCATAAGCTTTCTCCAGAAGAGCGCTCCAGAACTCTGAACCCTCAGCTGAGTGAACAAACAGCAGCTTTCCATCTCTGGTGGGGAGCTGATCATCAATGACAACATCCACCCATTCACCGTACTGCCAGAACTACACAAAACAGAAAAAAACATCAGTCGGACATCTTTTTTCAGACATGTTTTGACATTGAAAACCCGACCTGACCTGAAAGTGAAAGATGCCGACATAGTCGTCTGTAAAGTTCTGACTAGGCAGGACGACACGTTCCAGAATGTTGTTATCTAGAGTCAGAGATGCAATGGCTGCTAGCAGCCAACAGTCACCTGCACAGAGATCAAATGCCATGAGATAGTGAGTCCTCCTATATGGTTATTCTTCTTTTTGCTGATGCTCTTATGCAAACTTGCTTACAGTACAGTCATGAGGGAGCAGTTTAATTGTATTGCACAAGTTAAGTGAGCAAATGTATAGGCTTAAAATGTCTTGCTCAAGAGCATTTTTTGTGTGGGGCAGTAAGCAACCACATTGTTTACACCTAACAACCACTGTATAGCCGATTGGCCGATATAACACAAATACAATTACAAGATCAAATTACTTTATTACTTTTGTCTAAAATTGATTTTTTATACATTTTTTTTGTGGCTCTATCATACAGTATAAGCTCTAATGTTACTTCATTTATAATATAAAGATTGTATTTGTTGTCACGGTGCTTGGCTTTGCCTGTGTAAATTTAGGGTGGAGTGTGTTAATATGCACGTCACTGTAGATGGAGACACACCATAGCTACACTACCAGATTACCAGCTAAAGCATTGTATCATAACTAAACACACCGTATCTGAGATTATTATTAAATAATAGCCCGTCTATTTGCATATATATCACCACCTGGTTTTGACACCCCACCTGTGAAAAAGCAACCTTTACTATGTTAGTAGAATTCATAAATAATTCAATGTTTGGTCATGACATGTATCTTCTCACCTAAAGCCCCTTGGCAGATGTCGGTCCGTTTGGCACCATCCACAATGAACTCAGGGTTTGAACACAGCTCCTTTAAAAAAAGAGCAATTAGATCTAGCCATGCATGAATAGCAATGTTATATTTGCTATATGCTGTGGCTAGTGTGTTTTTAAAGGGACGAGGCAGTTTTATTTGGATATGTGAACCAATAAGAGACGGTTGTAAGTATCAACAAACACAAAGACGTCTCACACCTCAGGAAACCTGAGTGTCTGTCGGTTACCATTGTGAGTATGTATTTCACCAGACACATTGAAACATATATGACTTGAAAGAAATCTAAAGATTTAGATGGTATATGCCTGTTACCTGACAAAATGTACATGTTTTACATGTAAAAAAAAAAAAACATTTACATTTGCATTGTCGATACTATTTTCATCATATACTACATTAAATCTCTGATTTATGCACCTTTTTATATTTTTACCACATAAACAAAATACTACCTTTGGTCTCTTCCACTCCACTCCTCGAGTTTTGAAGGAATACCGCCCGAGTTCATTGTATCCCAGAGACTCAGAATCCGCCGGGAAGGTCGGGTCACGAAACAATGTTTTCCTCTCCAAACATTCACGCTTCAGACTCTGGTAGTCCTGCTTGTTAAAGGGTATGGCCTTATCATTCGTCCCAACACCTTCTTCCCTATCCTGCCTTTTAGAAAGAAACTTAGCAATGTTACTCATTGTTTAACAAGTAGTCAAACCAACACACATTGAGCTCTAGAAGCTGTAGAGTGTGCGAGTGCTAATATGTGACTGATGCTGGTTTTAAAGTGTGAGGTCCGTCATTGAAAAGGTGTGGGGGTGGGGTCATGTTCACCTGTGTGCAGGTAAAGTGCTTGTTTGCTTTTACAATAGTTTAGCATCAAATTACACTGATACGGACACACATAGTTGTGTATATAGAGTATATAATAGACAACACATTTAAATAAGATTTTCAGAATATAGCTGTGATTGGTAAGTATTTTACAATGGCCCTGTTTGTGCTTCTCTGGATTTTCTAGAAAGTTTATCAAATAAAGTTATGCATGCTATTAAAAGGAAATATGTCAATACATTTTTTAAATGTAATATATATTGTTAGACTACAATGCAATGACACAATACGTTTTTTTACTCTATTTATGTAATTACACTGTAACATGAGCACTGTAATTTTAACTCTTATATTACAATCCCTTTAAACTATCTAAACACTTTTCCCACAGTGCCCCTGTAAAGAATCCGTTGATTTTAACATGCTAATTTTTGGCTTCTTCTGTTCATTGTTATAAAATAATAACTAGTTTAAATCATTTTATAATTTTTTATAGTTCATTAACATTAAAGAGAAATAAAAAAAGATGGCCTAAATATTAATTAAAGAAGTTAAACTAGGCTAAATGAAAATAAGACATGTTGTGTTAGTCATAAAGTAAAATATGTTTAAATCGAGGCACTAAAATTATTAAATGAAAATAAATATTGTAACATTGGGAGAAACCAGGCAGGAAGCAGATCCACATGCAGTGGGTATTTTAATAAATAATAAAACAAACAAGAACAAATAAACAAGAACAAAGTAATCCAAGGGGTCCAGAGAAATGCAGCAATGAAACATACAACAATTAACAACTCACACTACAAGGGAAACACTGGGTGGACACAAACAGGAAGTAACATAAAAGTCCAAACTAACAGGGGAAACACAGAACAGATCATAACAAATATAAGCTAAACTGAAAAAAATATATAAATATAAAAACTAAATAACATTTCTAAAAATTAACTACAATTATAATTTAATATAAAATTAAAATATAAAAACAAAAGCTAATATAATATGTATTCAAAATATTGATAAAATTATATAAAATTTACAAAAAAATAAAATAAATGTAAACAAAATTGGGGGTAAACTTAAAAAATCATTTCCATCCCTGTAAATATAAAATGTACGTGCGTTATCTATAAGTTCCGGCAGATGGAAGTGTTGAGCAACGAATACGTTTTATTACCATTTAAAGAAAATGTCAAACATGTCCAACGAATTCTAAGTGCGTACTCACAATAGCTTAAAAAGATCCTTTTAATTATAACGTGGCGGCGCGCCTATTGACAATAGTGTCTTGTAATAAGCAGAGCCTTTTATTTATTTATTTACACAATCAAAATATTATTCACAGAAAACTTGTGTCTTCAAAAGTTGTAGGATAAGCAGCCAAATATGCGATATTATTGTGATTACAATAGCAATAATAGTTATAATCAGGGTATTAATAACGCTGAAAAATCTTGCCGTTGTATTTCTTTTATTCTTCCTGTTCTGTACTGTGTGCGTAAAACGCAATAACCAGCTCATGACAGCCTGACCACGCCTGGAAAGTTTTGGGCGGAGAACTGTAACTAACTTAGAACACCAAGACCTTTGCACATTTCTTAGATTTTTTGGATTTCCAGAAGCGGAAAATGTCGGGAGTAGCATCTGCCCTGGCAAAAAAGAGAGCAAAGGCTGCAGGCTTCGGAACAAACGCCAATGCCAATAAATATCTGAACCAAGACTTTGAGGCGCTCAGGAGGCAATGTGTGAGCAACGGTACCCTGTTCACAGACCCGACTTTTCCAGCCGCACCCGAATCTCTGGGCTTTAATGAACTCGGACCCAACTCTCACAAAATAAGAGGACTCGTGTGGAAAAGACCAGGGGTATGTTTGCCTGAACGTTTCTATACGAGCAAACTTTTCATATTTAATGCGTAATGCGTCATGTCTGCGTTTAACGGGAAATTGTTGCTTTTGTCGCGATTATTATTTATTGAGTTTATTGTTATTATCACAGTTTAAAAAGAAGTGGATTTTACATGAAAGTTTACGCAGGACGCTTTTTGCGTTCCGTCTGCGTTTTCTTCGTAATTCTCTTATTGGTTTATGTAGCACTTTTTTCAAGGGGAGCGTTTTAAGGGGGCGTGTCTTTTTAAAACGCGTCTCGACGCGTCTTATGCGTTCCGTTCCTTTCTAATGCGCATTTTGACCAGAATAATGCATAATACCATAATTTACCATCATCAAACTTGATTTTGTTTTGAGGATGGGACTACGTAGGCTATTAAATGTAAACCATTCCCAATCCTATTGTATGTATACCATTTTATTCAATTAGAAAAGTTATCACGTATAGTATATTTTTCATTTGATTATATTTTATATTAAAGTAACATAAGCACTAAATTGCATTTGCACATCTGCATCTTAAATGTGTTGTTTTGGTGTTTTGTGCAGGAGCTGTGCTCAAAACCTCAATTCATTATTGGTGGAGCTACAAGGACGGATATTTGTCAAGGAGCGCTAGGTAAATAAAAAATTTAACTTATGTATGTATAACTATTTGTACATTTCTGCATGTAAGATCCATCTTGTTATTTTCTAACAAATAATCATTTTGTACAGGCAACGTCCTAAAGTCATGCAGTCTTTGTACATAGGGTTCTTGGATCAATATTCTTTACAGCAACTGGCTCAACCAGAAATTCAATTCGAAATGAGTACCTTTTAAGTTCTAAAAACTATTTAAAAGTATTGAGTCACACTATCAAGCATGGGTTTTAGGGTCAGATATAGCATCTTTAAATAGATATTTGATGTTTTGTACACACTGTAGAAAATGTAGACCAATGTAGTAGACCAAAATGTAGATGTATTATGATGCTATGTCTGGTCTGTGATATTTAATGTGGATTATTAATATTATGACATGTTAATACCAAACTTTGACAATGACTTTAACTTATAGTCAACTTTACACACAAACACACACGGTTAAATACCTAGAAAAAAGGCATGCCATATTTTAAAGGATTCTTTTAGTGTTCATCTTGCTTATTGTTTGTCTGTATAGTGGCTTTCCATGTGTGATCACTCTGTGTGTATACCCTTTGTGCTCTCTTGTTTCTCTTCCCTATGTTTATCATTATCTACATTTCCAAGCCAGACCTAATATAAACCACCTGAACAGAGAAATTGGCCAGAGGGTTTTAAAGAGAAAAACCTGGCTGTAATTATCCTGTTAGAGCTTGACTGTAAAAATCTGGCCATGTGTGTGAGATGGCATGAAAAACCTATTGTCTTTGCTTTTTTCCACACAGATACACAACAATCTCTGCATATGAGCGTTTTTTATGTGCATACATAAATGCATGTGCTTGCTCAGACTTTGAAGCTTACCACTGGCGTGACAAAAACCACAACCACATTTGCTTGTTATGTCACAGTATGAATGTTTTAGATGCCATTTGTTATAATGTGCCCATTCTCATTGATCTAGAAGCTTTTCATTTTGCATTACAAATGTAGTATGATTTTAGATTATTATGGTTATATAGAAAGACTTTATAACACAGAGTTTGTCTTCAGACATCCGATTTTGAGTCATTTGTTTGTCAGACCACAGATCTGAAACACAGACATCTAACTTCCTGTCTCGGTTATTTTCAGGTGACTGCTGGTTGCTAGCGGCCATAGCCTCTCTGACTCTGAATGAAGATGTTTTGGCAAGAGTGGTGCCCAGCGGGCAGGATTTTGGCAGCAACTATGCAGGCATCTTCCATTTTCAGGTATATACAAGTTACACTGTTACAGTAAATGTTCATTGATTGAACTGTACTGTTCATGTTACAATATCAATAAATTAGCATTGTTTAAAATTATTGTGCATTTGTGGTGTATGTTGTTATATTGGGTACAGTGATGTTTTATATGATAATACCATGGTCCTTTATTATATACCATGATAATCAATGAGACATATGTGGTACTCCAAAGTATTTCATATAATAATAAAAGTATTATAATTTTTTTGTAAATGTCCTAAGAACATTGGACATAGTGTGTCAAAAAATGGTTTTATACCATTTTGTTGGTACGCTTTGTACATTATTTACTGCCACCTATGTCAAAATATGTTAGGCCTCTTTATGGTTTGACATACATTTTCAATTGACGCGTAACCTTTCTGCACCTTCAGTTCTGGCAGTTTGGCGAGTGGGTGGATGTCGTAATTGATGACCGGCTGCCGGTGAAAGATGGAGAGTTGCTGTTTGTTCACTCCGCAGAGGGAAACGAGTTCTGGAGCGCTCTGCTGGAGAAAGCCTATGCTAAGTAGGTCCTTGAGTGTGTTTTTGTGTGCGGAGGAGGACATCCACAACAGTTGAGCTCAAAGTGCCTCAACCAGAAATTCAGCTTATTTTGTGGAACCTGCGGTCTAACTGACAATAGAAATAATTACGTGCTTTTTGGAGCACTGTCAGTTATTTTAACTAATAAGTTTATGTACATGTTGTTTAAATAAACTTTTGATAAATAATAATAATTAGTCTAGAATAAATGTGACCCTGGATCGCAAAACCAGTCTTAAGTAGCTTTTGGGTTCATTCTAATACAGCGGTAAGTCAATAAAGAGCATTAAAACATTCATTTTCTTCTTAACAGCGCCTCTGATGAACAACTTTAAAGGCAATTTTCTCAATGTTTTACTTTTTTTGCCCCCCTCAGATTCCGGAGTGTTAAATTGTTATATCTCAGCCAAATATTGTCATATCCAAACAAACCATACTGTATATGAATAAAAAGCTTATTCATTCAGCTTTCAGATGATGTAAAAATGGTTTTGTTGTCCAGGGTCACAAATGTGTCTAGAATTAGTGAATATTTAATTTATAACAGTGAATTTAAAGTGTTTTTGTACATTATTAGAAAAAACCTAATACAGTTAAGTTTAGCAATTTGTGCAATTGGTAGAATGTGGTGGTCCTGGCGTCACATTTTCAGGGTCACAAGTTTGATCTCCAGAGGATGCACACGCTGAGAAACGCATTCCTTGAATGCACCGTCAGTCACTTTGGATAAAAGCGTCTCTCAAACGCAGACATGTAAAGCATACACATGTAGCGCAACGTTTTCTTAAAAAATCCAGATATTTATGCAAATCCCTGCCATTCGCAAAATTGTTAATAATTTGAGTCTAATACTTTCCTATCGTAAGACTTTTTTCCATATTCAACTGTAATATGCAGGATTTAAGTGCAAAAAACAGTGTGCAGTTTTTGTCCAGGTCTGTGGGTTACACAGCTTTGCATATGCAGTCTGACACGCAGGTGTATTCCAGGAATAAGGGTGTGTTGTTTTATAGAGTAGGTTTTTAAACCTTGTGTTTGTTTCTTCCTATAGTCCACACCCTGCTTAGACATCTCTCTGCATGTTTTCTTACTCTCACTATTTTTTGTTTTGTTTGTCATCGACAGCCAAACATGCCCCTTAAGCCACCTGTTATTAGTTATGATTGTGTTAAAAGTGTGTTTACAGCTGTTGACAAAGACACATCATATTTGTGTAATATCAGAGCTCAAGGATATACAACAAGTTTTATTATTTACAAGTTTATCGTACGTGTTGTTTGTTAAAACGAATGATTTGTTGTATTGTGTGTGACATAGAGTCAATGGCTGTTATGAGGCTCTGTCTGGAGGTTCTACTAGTGAGGGCTTTGAGGATTTTACCGGGGGCATCGCTGAGAACTACGATCTGAGTAAAGCGCCACCCAACATGTTTCAGATCATCAAGAAAGCCCTGGAAGCTGGAGCTTTACTGGGATGCTCCATTGATGTGAGATTCCTATACCTATATTCGTAACATTCATAAATCACCCATATCGTTGCTGTCCTTCTGAAACCTCAGATGTCCAAATTCGCTGTTTTTCAGGAAATGAGAAAACACTGTACTTTTTAAATGATTACATAATTGTGTTGTCAAAGTTGACCAGCAATTTGTATAGGTTAGGTATGTGCAAAACACAGTGACAAACATAAAAGATGACTAACAATAATGAATTTATGACAAAAAAAATCACAAAATATGGAGATACAAGGTTTCAGAAGGACAGCATGCGATATCATATTGTGTGTTTCTGTATCCTAATAGCTATTAAAACTACTTAATGTAACTATAAAATAAATTATTTTTAAATAGAAAAGACTTATGCATACTTGCATTGCATTACTTACATTATGATGCTAAAAATGAATAGCCATTAAACTACACAATAGTACACAATAATATGTCAAAACAGGGAACTTATTCTGACCTATCATACCTGACCAATTAAAGACAACTTCATGGATGCAATGCCCCACTCCTTAAAAATATTCCTTTATAGACATCTTCAGATGATGTAAGCAACGCTGGTTCCTGTTTCAGTTCTTTAACACTAAACAAACGTTTGAACATTTATAACTAAATTAAAATGTTGAAAAAAATATCTTTAAGATTTTATTATATATGCAAGTCTTAAAAACTCGGATGTGCTTCTGGACCGGTGTTTACATCTATCAAAGTGGTCTATAATGCTATTGTCATTCTGTGTTTTATGTCTATTTCCAATGGTTTAGATCACTAGCGCTGCTGATTCAGAAGCCGTCACTCGCCAGAAGCTGGTGAAAGGCCATGCCTACTCTCTTACAGGAGCTACTGAGGTATGAACCCATTTATTTATAATCCACATTTGTGTTAACAACACAATGAATACATCATGTGTCACATATACGTTTGTGTCTTAGGTGAACTATCGCGGGCGATTGGAGAAGCTGGTCCGTATGCGGAACCCCTGGGGTCAGGTGGAGTGGACCGGGGCTTGGAGTGACAAGTATGCTTCAGTTACAGTCAGCAATACACAACAATATAAATACAAACAGTTCCACAGTGTTGTAATATGATCGGATTAGCAACTGACATATGGGAACATGCATAAGCAGAGCTTCCCTCCCATGTCATCCAAATCGAGAAACTATTGTAAAAACAGGATGTTCATTATAAAGATGTTGCAATCATGATATTAATGGATATTGAGTACTTAGGAATATGACACAGACTTCATGTATGGCAGATTTAAGAGCTCTTAAATATGTGAACTGTAATGATTGACTGAACTATAAGTATATATAACAATAAACAAATGAATGCATGGAGCAATATTTGGAGAAGGCGGCGTCAGTGCATCAATAGCTGAACTGTTAATGATTAGATGGAATGTTTCTTTTTCGTTCTTTCAGTTCATCTGAATGGAACAGTGTGGATCCATCAGAGCGGCCGGACAACAGAGCTGAGGACGGCGAATTCTGGTACTGTAAATATACAAGTTAGTCAAGAATGTGGCTCAATTTTTGGGAATCTAGGCATTTGTATAAGATATGTGGTTTTGTCTGTGTTTGTTCAGGATGTCCTTCTCAGAATTCCTGCGGAATTATTCTCGTATAGAGATCTGCACGCTGACCCCAGACACCATTACTAATGATTCTGTCAAACACTGGTCGGTTAAAAACTACGACGGCACCTGGAGAAAAGGCTCCACTGCTGGCGGCTGCAGAAATAATGCTTGTAAGTACCATGAGCACAAACACCTGCAAAAGAAGTCTTTAAACACCTTAATTTAGAGGAGGTATTTTGAAGAATGTGCAGGGGAAAAAATATATATGAAGTATATAGTGAGCAAATACTTTCAAGCTTCATAGGTTCAATTCCCTGAAAAGTGTAATCTTTTTTCCAGTGAAGTGGGCTTAGGCCAGGGGTGGGGCTAGCTGTTAGTTAATGCCATAGATATATACACATAGATGCCTCATTAACAGGTGGTTTATTTGGGTTACTATACATAAGTCATCCGCCATGTTTGAATGTCAAAACAGGTCCTTGAGCATTTAAAAGAAAGTTGACCATGTTTTTTCAACCGTAGTGACACATGGATAAATGTTGTGCCCTTGTGTAGACTCGAACATTATAATTGCTAAACTAACACAACAAGACGAAGGCATTGGCATTTAAAACATTACCATCATTTATCATCTGTAATATTACGGTACAACACATAAAAAAACGCAAACCAACACATTCTTACAAGTAACAGGCTATGGCATTTCTATTCATAATGTTTTTTATAAAAAACATACTTTTATATGTTTTGGAGTATTTTTTCATGAATACTGTATTGTTACACAGACACATTCTGGATGAATCCTCAGTATGTGGTTAAACTGAATGAGGAGGACGATGATCCAGATGATAATGAGGAGGGCTGTAGTTTTGTGATCGGTCTGATTCAGAAGAACCGGCGGCGCCTGCGAAAAATGGGAGAGGACATGCACACTATTGGCTTCGCTATCTACGAGGTGAGAGGAAACAGCAAAGACAAAGTCAGAGCAACCATTCAATTCTGAAGCGAAGCCTTAGCAACCACATAGCAACAGGCTAAAACCACTTAGAACACCCTAGCAACTACATAGTAACAGGCTAAAACCACTTAGAACACCCTAGCAACTATACTGTAAAAGGCTAAAACCACTTAGAACACCCTAGCAACTACACTGTAACAGGCTAAAACCCTTGGAACACCCTAGCAACTACATTGTAGCAGGCTAAAACCACTTAGAACATATTAGCAACCACATAGCAAGAGGCTAAAACCACTCTGAACACTTTAGCAACTACATAGCAACAGGTTACATTAGAACACCATAGCAACTACATACCAACAGGCTAAAACCACTTCGAACACCTTAGCAACCACATAGCAAGAGGCTAAAACCACTCTGAACACCTTAGCAACCACATAGCAAGAGGCTAAAACCACTCTGAACACCTTAGCAACCACATAGCAAGAGGCTAAAACCACTTCGAACACCTTAGCAACCACATAGCAAGAGGCTAAAACCACTCTGAACACCTTAGCAACCACATAACAACGGGCAATCATCTGAACATATGTACAATTATCAAATTGTACACAACAAACTCAATTTCACAATCCTATAATTCTAATGCTGTTTTTTGTGTTTCCACAGCTACCTCCTCAGGTAAGTGTTCGACTTCAAACAGGGGCGTGGCTTCTCTCTCTCTTGACCAATCACATTTATGAATGCTGTTGATTTACATGAGCGGCAGCAGTGACAGACTCACTGATCGGTTCATTTCTCCATCAGTTTTACGGTCAGGGGGACGTGCACCTGGATAAGAATTTCTTCCTGTCACATGCACAGAAGGCTCGCTCTGAGTCTTTCATTAACCTGAGAGAGGTGTGCACGCGCTTCAAACTGCCACCTGGAGAGTACCTCATCGTACCGTCCACCTTCGATCCCCACAAAGACGGA
The DNA here is from genome assembly GCA_026939265.1 of Oreonectes daqikongensis. Lineage (NCBI taxonomy): Eukaryota > Metazoa > Chordata > Actinopteri > Cypriniformes > Nemacheilidae > Oreonectes > Oreonectes daqikongensis. The sequence continues at coordinate 3,117,359 of JAOTQM010000047.1, read as the reverse complement.
GACTTCTGCCTGCGTGTTTTTTCGGAAAAGCAGACCGAGACAATGTAATGTATCTGTGTTGATTGTAAAATGTATTATTCAAATGCTTAATTCTTTATTTTACCGCCTAATTTGTTCAATTGTGTGGTTCCTTACAGACCATGTGATGACCCTGTGGATGCCAACTTACCCAATGTAAGCAACAGTTTTATATGTGGTAACTGTTATATGTGGTAAATGGCATTATGCCTCAAATTTTGTCGATAGAACTCAAATTGTGTCTTCAAACTGTGTTGGCTTTTGTTTTCAGGAGAGCGTGACAGATGCTGAGGTTGATTCTGGCTTCAGGAATCTGTTCACCAAACTCGCTGGAGCTGTGAGTGGCGAAAACTTAGCAAGCTGTAAACATTTATATTATTTTAACATTTATACAGCAGTTAACCTTTGCTTGTTCTCTCTAGGACATGGAAATCTCAGCCACAGAGCTCCAGACCATCTTAAACAAAATTATCTCTAAACGTAAGCATTCTTGCTGCCTTTTGTTTGCACTGAATGCAAACAACGTGCCAGACTGAAGGGTCTGTGTTGTGGTCTTTTGCAGGAAATGACATAAAAACGGATGGCTTTAGCATGGAGACGTGTCGAGTCATGGTGAACCTCATGGATGTATCCTCTCAGCTGCAGATTTAGGGCATTTATGTTATCATGACATGATATGTGCATGGTTCAGGAATTGCAGGAATTTGGTTTGCCAAAGAGTCTTTGTCATAACTTGTTTGTTTATAATCGTTGTTATAAACTAGACCAGACAGTGCTCACTCTCATTGGTGGCTGCTTCATTGCATCACTCCTCATTTGCATAAAACCTGCTCAACTTTATTTTATCACGAATAGTTTCTGTAAGTTTCCATTAACCGTATCTCAGGACAGTGGCAATGGGAGACTGGGTCTGGGAGAATTTGCTACTCTTTGGAAGAAAGTGCAGAGATACCTTGTGAGAGATTCACTACACTGCCTTTATTTCTTCTGATTGAACCCAGATATAAAAATGTGTCATTTAACATTTAAAACAAGGATGAAATGCACAATGTGTTGTTTTCATTTTGTGGCTACCTTAGGGAATCTATAAGAAAAATGACACGGATAATTCTGGCACCATGAGCACTCCAGAGATGCGAATGGCGTTGAAGGAGGCCGGTGAGTCAAGCCAATTTGATTCACCACATGACCACATTTATATGTGATTTACCATTTGTAAGACACTTGCACACCCCAAAATATATATATTTTTAATGTTTGCTGTGTGTGTTGTTTTTTTATCTTCTAGGTTTCTGTCTTAATAACACTATCTATCAGCAAGTGGTGGCACGTTTCGCTGAGCAAGACATGACCATAGACTTTGATAACTTTGTGGCCTGCCTCATGCGTCTGGAGATGATGTTCCGTAAGTCCACATTGTTGTCAGTCAGCACATTTGTGTTTTTAGCATAAATAACACATGGGATGCATTGCAAAGTCCCAATACATCCTCTCTTTCAGCTTTTTGCTGCTTCGGATGCAGATTCATTTGCAATGACGGTTTCATCGAAAGTTAACTTCCGGCTTGTGTTTGTTGATCGGTCTGGCTAGTGGCTAATATTTATATTTAATGGAATTTATATGAATAATAATTTCTATTAATATTTTATTGTATAATAATTGTATTAAATAAACAATTTGTTGAATTTCATTGTATATTAATTATATTAAATAAACAATATGATGAATGGGTCGGGTAACTGCCGCATTTATTTTTAGCCAAACAACCTTTTGTGTATTCTTTCATTACATTTTTAACTAATTTGATTATGTCTATAGCTACTAATAAACGTGTAGTACTCGTAACTCTTTTTAACACATTTTATCATATTTTAATACATTTCACTGAATTCAGATTATTACCCACAATTAACACAGGAAGATTTTTATGAAATATGTCATTGCAAGTTTAGTAAGCATACATATTTGTTTGTAGACCTCTCTTCTTCTGTGTCGTCTAACATGCTGTGTGCCATTTCTCTCTTCTCCTTTTCCAGGGATTTTCAAGACGCTTGATCCCCACAAAACTGGCTTCATTGAGCTGGACTTTCAGCAGGTTAGAAACTAACTAATGCTGTATGTTTTAGTGTAAAATGTGATCTTATAAATGAGCTTTTTTAACAAAATCTTTTTGTCTCCTATAGTGGCTGAACTTTACCATGATTTAAACATCGACCACTCCATTCATGGACAAATGATTTAATTATTGAAGATAGGTATTTACTATACTTTTATATTTGAAACTGTGTAGGCACTTTTTGTCAGTCTTTATCCAAAGTGTTGCATGATTTTACTTGTGCTTGTGCCACTCTTTGTGTTTACAAATGCCAGTTTGATGAACCAATCTTGACCACTATGTCATAAAAATATAATAGTGTATGTATTGTTATTTGTTCCCAAAGCACATTATTAAACACTTAAAACACTTATTAAAATTATTTTGTCTATTTATTTATTTGACTGAAAGTCGCAAAAGTGCCACTTCCGACAGAGATTCTCTGCTTCCCTTTAATGCTGCGTTCCAGACACCTCGGATTTGGGATGTTTCCCACCTCAAACCCGGAAGTAACGTCTGAATGTAGTATTGAAAGCATTTAGTAACATTAAAACATTATTGTTATTACAATAAAACGTAAAAAAAATATTAGAATGTAAAGAGTGCCGTTCAAAAAAATAATTTCCGGGTTGAGGTGGGAAATATCCCAAATCCGAGGCTCCGGTGTTACTAAGCAGATGGCGTTCATTGGACACACTGGCTGTCAATCATTAATTAGCTCCACCTCATAGGCGTGGCCGGTCACTGCGGTACCCTGACTGTTGTGTCATCTGCACTGATCTGTTCTTCATCATTCAACACTTTTCCGCTATTTTACCACACGCACGCGGTGGCCTGGTAACCATAGCGACAGTTTAGTGCTGGTAAGTCTTGCAAATCTATCTTTATCGGACATTTGTCTGAGTATAAGTGATGTGTAAAATGATAAAACCTCTGTCCTACATTTCTAGTAAGTGATGATGATACCGTTTTATTTTTACAGTAACGTTAGCTTTATTCTCGTAATGTTTTTAATAATGTTTTTAAAACATTCAAAAGCAGTGCAACCCATAATTCAGATACATTATTTGCATACATATATAGCAGACGTAATTATTAATTATTCATGAAGTTAGGGTGTGTATCCTAAACCTGTTTACTAGTGACGTCATGTAATACAAATACGATTGCGTCTTGAAAAATACGAAATGTTACCATGTCAATATTTCAGCAAAAGAATTTTTTATAAAAGCCTAACTGTACATCCAGTAAATATAGTGACAGACTGTATTTAATATTACAGTATATTGGGGTATGTTGAATGCATGAGTGTGGGCCGGTTTTTTGAGGGCGTGTTCATTCATCACCTAAAACAAACACTAGAGTGCTGATGCTCAGTCTGTTCTATTGATTTCACATCAGTAAATCAGCTGACATTTAGTATCAGTATGTTGTACTTACACAGGACACGATCTGCCCCATTGCACCTCAGACAAACTGCATACTTCTAAACATTTATTTATAATGTAATGCTTTACAGTTTGGTGTGGAGTACCACCCAAACATCTTTCAATATATCAAAGTACGACCATCTGATATCATTACTGTACCATGCAGTAGATCTATATAAACTATTGTAAAATAACAGTACAGTCATGACATCAGATGCTTTATTTATAAACATGCATTTCTCCCCCCCAAGCTTGCAGCCCTATCCAGGAATTGAAGGTATATTTATTATATTTATATATTTTCTCAAAAGCTGTTGAATGAAACTGAACACATTTCTTGCGTATTGAGCAAAGCTAGCAATGCTTTTATGCATTGCAAAATGTCTCCGCTGGCTCGAGTGATGTTCTTTATCCAAAGCTCAGAGAAATGCCCTCAACAAATATTATCATGGACAGCAAGGCAAGGTTGTTCTTGCAGAGCTGGTAACCACATCACAAGACAACAGGAAATTAGCTACTAAACCTCCACCCCCTTCAGAAAAGCTCTAATCGAGTGTCTGGTTTACAAGGCATTTCTCTTGGCGTGCTGGACTAAGTGTTGGCTAAATGCTGCTGCTGCTGGCTTCTGGGCTAATAATGGCAAAGTGGACATTTGTACGCAGGCTGGCCTTTTAACAGCACCACTTTGAACGACATACTGAAAGACGTAATAGCGCTGTCAAATGATTGATGCTATTTTTGTGCTATAGCTTTTAAAAACTTTCAGTATGTATATTTTTACATTTTAAGTCATGCAAAAGGCAAGCCATAAGCCATTATCATTGTGTTCTTGAGCACTAGAAGGAAGGAAGGTTCTAGGTTCAATAGAAGTTAAGCACTTAATCGATATCTTTGAAATGCTGTCAATTGTCACAGAAAGTATTAACACCATGTCTACACCGGATAAAAGACAATAGAACGTATTAGAACCATTAAAATTTTTGTCTAAGTATACAGTAGTTGTGTTTACTCTTTTGAGTAGTCTAATTACTTTACATTGTAACAATATATTGTAAAATAATATATAAATAATAAACTTTAAGTCAAATGTTAAAGTTGAAAAAACTAGTAAATTATCATTATACATATACATTTACTTGTAGTATAGTGCAGATGAACACATAGGCATTGTTACAAACTCGTTGTTTACTCAAAGCTTACTACTGTTGCACTTTAAAACACTTTTATAAACTAAAAAGTGGACAAGTTCAGTAGTGGTTGGCCAATATATTACCGTGGCCGATAAATCAGTATCGGCCGATATATTTTTACAAATGGACGATATTTTATTTCTATTAAGCCTCCATACAGCACATTAGCATTTTATTCATAAAAATGCCACTAAGATGTAAAGCAGGCATTTGTCACTTACTAATGTAATATGATCACAGTAAAATGGGTCGTGTAAGGTGGATAAGATACAAAAATGTTATAGTAAGTATCAATAATATGTTTAAATTGCTATAGTTTATTATATTAAGCCATGTTTAGCTACCCACTATTAACATAACGTCATGTGTGGACCTTTTCATGTGTTCAAGTCTGGTACTAACTAGGCACGTAATACACAATAATTGTTTATTTAGTTTCACAAATTTTCCATATGTCTCTCATTTACTCATTTAATTGTATTTGTGTGTTATATCGGCCTCTTAGGCCACAGTGCTTAAAAAAAACATATCGGTCGTCCACTAAAGTTTAGTCCCACCAAGTACGTAGTGCATAAAATACACTATACTTACAAACTATGTTAACTTAACTGAAGTATAGTTAATAAAACTTGAAGTATACTTATTTTTAAGGGGATGCCCTGCCTCATAGACTTCCATTGTGCTATTTAAATAGTCTTACTGAACTTGGAACATTCCTTTAACATCAGGCTACTATCTATCTATCTATCTATCTATCTATCTATCTATCTATCTATCTATCTATCTATCTATCTATCTATCTATATTGTCTGCTAAATAAGTGATATCTTTTTTGGTGGACTGCAGTATGTATTTGTTCGGCGGGGTGTCCTCGAGTATCCAGAGGGAGCGTCTGAAGGCAGAAGGGATGGGGACCAATGAGAATGCGGTTAAGCTCCTAAACCAGGACTATGAGGAGCTGAAGAGAGAGTGTGTGGAGAGTGGAAGATTGTTTGAGGACCCCTGCTTCCCCGCCGTGCCGCAGTCACTGGGATTCAAGGAGCTTGCGCCGAACTCATCCAAAACACGCGGGGTGCAGTGGAAAAGACCCACTGTGAGTGTCATACACAATCCAGATATCAATACAATTATTCATGTTAGTTCATGTTGCATTAAAAATGAAATATTACTGATTCTTGACCAACAAAAGAATGTTTAACTACAAAAACCTGTTAGGTTATACATTATCCCATTATCTCGTGTTTAAATATAGTCTATTTAAATGCTCTGGTGCGTAATCTTTGCTGACAGATAAAGTGGGACACTTTGACACACTTTGTTGAAGTGGCTCTAAGTGGTTGTTTGATGTGCATACGCTTGTGTATTTTCAGGACCTGTCAGACAACCCCCAGTTCATAGTGGGCGGAGCCACGCGGACAGATATTTGCCAGGGGGCTCTAGGTGAGTCTGTACTGTAAGAGTGTGGGTGAGAATGTTTGTGCATGCTTGCACACGTTAGCATGCGGAATGTCAGTGTGTGCAGTTTGTGTTATCTATATTTTACACCAAGCATTAAATTCTATTGTATGTGGGTGTTAGGATGTGACTAGACACTTCACAAGTATTTCAGAGACGTTTATTTGTACAAATACACCAGTACAGATATTTGGGCTTTTTGGAGTGTTACACACATTTATAGATGATTTAATGTAATGTTAGATCATAAAGTTATGATTTGTAATCTCAGTTTGAAACATAAAATTCCAGGTTACGTTACATATTCTTATGTGGTTTGAGGGTTCAAGTCGAAAGCTGTCAAACTGACATTTGCCGCAAAATCTTTCTCAATATATACTTTTATAGTATGTACTTTTTATCCTTTAGTTAGTATAAGTGGGCAAATTGAAACGCTGCAACAGTCACTAGGTAAAACGGTGCTGTACATCACTGCTGTTACTATGGTTACTACAGTGTCTATTTTAGCATGACTGGGACAGAGCCATTGAGAGAGAGAGAGTTGCGTCAACTCCGTTGACTTTAATGGAATTGTTTTTTTTACAGCAATGGTGGTTCATGGAGCCTCTCAATAGTTCCCGGAAGTTACTAGTAACGCATGGAGCTGCAGCAAAGCAGACCGATTGTGATGAACTTTTTATCAATTTAAAGACATAAGTCATTTCATGAATAAGTCAATGAAATAAATAAAGCATTTAAAGAGAAAACATAACTTCTGGAAACTATTTGAAGGCTCCATGAATCACGTGACACACGAAAATTTTGATCTTCTGTTGGCGCAACTCTCACAATGGATCTGGACTGGGACACTGTATTGACCAATCAGCATCAAGAACAAGAACTTTCATAATGTTACACGTTAGATCACAAATATAGTTTGACTTTTGATTTGATAAATTCTTTGACCACAAACCTTGTCGATTCAAAGTGAATCTCTTTCTATACACCACTGTGATTGTAATGCAGTGTTCTGTCACTTTTGAGAGGAAGTGTGTGTGTTGTGGGGTTGTGATGTGCATGTGTGTACTTCCTGACTGCTGGGGAGTGGTTTACGATGCCTGAGCGTTGAGTCACATTGGCCTGGATGTCATCTAACATTTGAGAAATCTGGGATTGCTGGCCTATTGCCACAGCCCACTGTGTGTGTGTGTCAAACAAAAAATGTTTGTACAGCAAACACTGGGTGGAGGATGTGGAAGCTTATCTTAGAAATACATTTTACCTTTCAGTTAACACACAGATGGAAGACTAATGACGTGGCTCAAGCCTCCGCAGCCATCATATGAGTTTGTGAAGAATGGTGTTTGAGATAAAAGATGAATCATGTTCAGTATTGGGTTATTGCGCTGTTATCTTAATGTACAAACACACACACACACACACACACACACACACACTCACGGTCCCTGCCCCTTTATGGCAGTGGGTGGAGGTTTCCCCCTGCTGGCTGATTGTGGTACCTCAAAAGTCAAGCTAATATATGTAATTTCTGCACCACATGCAAAGGTTTTACATTTTAGAATGACATTTTAAGACATATTTGCCCATGCAAAACATGCCACTACAATGTTATGGTGTTTGTGATAGTTGGTGGATTCTTGGCTGATGGCTCAGGTCAAAGGTGCCCACTTCCGAGTCTCTATTTTGGTCCCTAGACATGTGTCTCAACACTCACTACTCAATGAAAGAGAGATATTTAGAAGAATGTTTCTATCTAATCAGTTCAGGGGCACCATTGACTTTCATAGTAGGGTGAAAAACTACCCCAGAACTATTTAGTTTCCCATAATCTTCAAAAAAGAATTTGATACAGTTTCAGAACAACTTGAGGATTAGTAAATGGTGACATTCTTTTTTTTGGGTGAAATATTACTTTAACACTGTCATTCAAAAGTGTAGTCACATTTTTATTAATATTTTTCTAAATATTGGACAATAGTGAGCTATGGAATAACATTTAAGAATGACAATTATGTTATGACTAGAAGAATCACAAATAAATCCAAATATAAATGTGATAGTTAAGCATCTTTATTATAGCCTCCAATCGCATAGAAATGTTCTCTTGTCATTTTATCATTTAACTTCGTTGATGTCTCGGATGCTTTTTAATGGTTTCTAATTTTGAAATGGATGCGCTCTTATGGCTGCTTTGTCTTCATTATTCATTCAGAATAAGCTATTTCAAAAAGTCTTATCAAATACAAATTTTAATTCTAAACAAACATCAATTTATTTGTACAGACGTACATAAAACATTTGATTTATTTTTGTGTTCAGGTGACTGTTGGCTGTTGGCTGCCATAGCATCACTGACTCTAAATGACAGATTGCTTCACAGAGTTGTACCTCATGGACAAAACTTTACGAACAGCTATGCTGGCATCTTCCACTTCCAGGTACACACAGACCCACAAATACAATACTTGTGTAAAGTTCTTATAAAGTTATATCTTCATTTTACTTTCCTTATTTACACTAAATGCATGTTGGTGTGATGCAAAGTTCTGGCAGTTTGGCGAGTGGGTGGATGTTGTTATCGATGACCGGCTGCCTGTTAAGGATGGAAAGCTGCTGTTTGTTCACTCAGCAGAGGGAAATGAATTCTGGAGCGCCCTTCTGGAGAAAGCTTATGCAAAGTGAGATTCTCTTCTATCTCCTTCTTTATATTGGAGTATCATAAGGGTCATGAGTTTCTGTTTGTTCGTACAGGCTGAACGGTTCATATGAAGCTCTGTCAGGGGGATCCACCACTGAAGGCTTTGAGGACTTCACAGGTGGAGTGTCTGAGATGTACGAGCTGCGTAAAGCTCCCAAAGACCTGCACTGCATCATTGCCAAAGCTTTGGAAAGAGGTTCACTTCTGGGCTGCTCTATCGATGTAAGTCCCACAGCGCCACATGCAGGCCTGGAGACATAATTCAACAGAATCCTAAATTTCTGGTTTTGATTGTCTGTGTCTAATAGATCACAAGTGCCTTTGACATGGAAGCCGTGACGTTTAAAAAGTTGGTGAAGGGACATGCGTATTCGGTCACGGGTCTCAGAGAGGTCAAAGTCTTATCATTTCTAAAAATGTGTTAACATATTAATGACATTCAGATCTATATTGTTTTTTAAGTAGAAGTGTGTTTTGTTTTCAAATCTTTAACTTTTGTGCTTTTAGGTGAATTACCGCGGTAACAGAGAGAGGCTGATCCGCATCCGAAACCCATGGGGACAAGTTGAATGGACGGGAGCTTGGAGTGACAAGTGAGTCAGAATGAACAAATTCGGTGCTTATAGAAATATATTAATATTAAACATACTTTTTTGCTTTTACAGTTCCGCCGAGTGGGACGGCATTGAGCCTAATGAGAGAGAAAATATAAACAATCACATGGAGGATGGCGAGTTCTGGTAAACCTCCATCGTGCAGATCTCATTTATTTGACGTTTCTTTTTACACGCACCAAAAATCTAATGTCTTTTGTGGTTTTTTCTGAGCAGGATGTCTTTCCAAGAGTTCAAGCGTCAGTTTTCCCGGCTGGAGATTTGTAACCTAACCCCGGACGCTCTGAGCGAGGACACTCAAAGTTTCTGGAACACGATTAAGTTCAACGGCAGCTGGAGGAAAGGAAGTACAGCGGGCGGCTGCAGGAACAACCCCAGTGAGACTTGTTTATTTACAGATTCATAACATAATCCAAACCCAAAGTAAATCTAACCCCCACTGCGATGTTAGACACGTTCTGGATCAACCCGCAGTATAAAATCACACTGCTGGAGGAAGATGATGATAAAGATGATGAAGAGGTTGCCTGCAGCTTCCTGGTGGCCCTGATGCAGAAGGACAGGCGGCGTTTCCGCAAACAGGGACAGGACATGCACACCATCGGCTTTGCTTTATATGAGGTTAGAAGTCAAATCTGAGGTTTCAGATGTTACAGAATACTTACAACATTTTTAATTATTTTTTTTTCTTTATCTTTAGGTCCCGGAAGAGGTAAGGACTATATCTTACAAATGTGAAAGTGTACAGTGAAGCGTGTAATAATTTTAATGTTAAAATACTTATTATCTTCAAATGTTCTTGCTATATTTAGTTTCGTGGTGCTCAGAACGTTCACCTGAAGAAGGAGTTTTTCATGCGTCATTCATCTTGCGCTCGCTCAGAGACCTTCATTAACCTGCGTGAGGTCAGCGCAAGACTGAAGTTACCTCCGGGCGAGTATCTCATCGTCCCTTCCACCTTTGAGCCTAGCAAAGAGGCCGATTTTGTTCTTCGGGTCTTCACAGAGAAACAGTCAGAAACACTGTGAGTCACATGGTTGTTCAGATCAAATACACCAATGGTGAAACAAATACTAAATATTATTGGACTACAGTACAGTAGCTTGTGCACAATGGTGGGCAAAAATTAAATCTTTTTTTGTTTTAGAGAGATGGATGATGAAGTTTCATTTAGCTTGGAAGATGAAGTAAGGACTTTTCTGTCATGCTAGTTTAACATGCTAGCAACTGGCAACCACCCACAACACATAAAATAAAAATGTTTTTTTACCCATAGGAGGAGATTTCAGAAACAGACATTGACGACTCTTTTAAAACAATGTTTGCTCAGCTATCAGGAGAGGTGTGTATCTGTCTTTCTCAGTTTGTAAAATCATCACAATATGTAGATTATTAGATTAAACTTGATCTAAACTTTCTTTCGTGTAGGACATGGAGATTTCAGTTCATGAGCTCAAAACCATTCTGAACAGAGTGGTGTGCAAACGTAAGCATGACTTGTTTTCATGCATTCTGGTCTGATTTGTGTGAACGTGTCTAAATATCTGCTGTTGTGTGTTCTTCAGACAGGGATCTTAAAACAGACGGGTTCAGCATGGAGTCGTGTAGATGTATGGTCAGCCTGATGGATGTATCCTTATCTATTATAGAGAGCTTTTTTGATTTGACCAATATTACTTAGCAACCACCTATAACACCCTAGTAACCACATAACAACATACTTAAAGGGATATTTCACCCAAAAAGGAGAATTCTGTCATGAATTACTGACTCTCTAGTTGTTCCAAATCTGTATACATTTCTTTGTTTGGTTGAACACGGAGAAAGATATTTGAATGAATGCTTGTAACCAAACAGTTCAGACAATGGTAGTCAAAAATGCCCCAGACTTTTTTGCTGTCCTACATTCTTCAAAATATCTCATTTTGTGTTCAACAGAACAAAAAAAAGTTATTTTTTCTACTATGGTAGTCAATGGGGTCCAAGAACCGTTTTTGGTTATAAGCATTCTTCCAAATATCTTTCTGTGTTCATCAAAACAGAGAAATGTGTACAAATTTGAAACAACTTAAAGGTGAGTAAATGATAACAGAATTTTTATTTTTGGGTGAACTCTCCATTTAACTGTGTATCAAAACACTTGCCAACCACCTAGAATGCATAAACAAACAAAAAGCTGTGTACTAATACCAATCCACTTTGGTAGGTAAAATAGTGGCAGCATCACCACTCACATTTTCTCTATAAATTCTAGTTTATATTATATTAGGCTTAACTCATGTGACTCATCAGAAAGATGGCAGTGCACGACTAGGACTCGTGGAGTTTCAGATCCTCTGGACTAAAGTCAGGAAGTGGCTGGTGAGAAAATCTAATTTGTACAATTAAACTCTGACCTCAAAATCAAGTCCTACAGGAGGCATCTGGGCAAATGCATCTATTTCACACGTGTGTCATCTGCAGGGAATTTTCAGACAGTTTGATCTGGATAAATCTGGCACCATGAGCTCATACGAGATGCGTCTGGCTGTGGAGTCTGCTGGTAATGACCAGATCTCAATGTTCATGTCAGTTTGTTGTGTGTGTGTGTGTGCACATGTTGATCTTTCTGTGTTTGCAGGTTTTAAGCTGAATAACAAGCTGCATCAGATACTGGTGGCACGATATTCTGATGGAGAGACGATCGACTTCGACAACTTTGTGTGCTGCCTGGTCAAACTGGAGTCTATGTTCAGTAAGTCATTCACATTATGATGCCAGACTGTTTCAGCAGTCATAGCGATGCTAGTTTCTAACAATACAATAACAATTGAATGTGTTTTCTCCAACAGAGGCTTTCAGAGAGCTGGATAGAGATGGATCAGGGGTCGCAGAGCTCAATGTCTGTGAGGTGGGTTGACATCTCTTATGTATTTTATTATCCAGTAATGACATGGCTTCTGAATTGCTTACTTATACTCTCTCTCTCTCTAACAGTGGCTGTGCATGACCATGTGTGGTTGATGTGTGGAGAAGATCACACTGGACAAGAAAGGCCAAATCACTATCACAACTCCGGCTTTAAAGCCATTCCACCCAAAGATGCCCGAGCAATATAAAACATGCTGCCTTAAAAACACACACCTACCCTAACCAACAACTGAGCTTCCGGTCATATGCTTTTGCTAAAATGGGTATCCTTATCATGCAAGATATATACGTTTTTACCTATTAAAAACCACCACATGGATCACTACAGTTAAAAGGCCGGCTTATCAATGTCAACAGGATCACATATCGCAACATTTCAGATTAACTGCATGCCACTAACCCCTAAATTAACCTATTAGGTTTATTAATCTTGCATATATTGTGTGCTCTGCTTGATGTGGGTAGTTATTAATAACGTATTAGCCTTTGAATTTTGCACCAATATGGCCTTGAGATGCTGAAAGAGATCTTATGAGTGTTATTATTTGACTTTTTTTCCCCACTGTGAAACATTGTTAAAAAGCTAACTAAGCTCTTGTAGAATATTCAGGGAATTCTGCTAAATCGATTTCTTTTCATGCTGTGCATCTTAACATAAGCTGAAAAATAAGTAATAAATAACTTAAGAATACATTTGATGTTTGCCTTATATTTATGTACAGTAATATTAACATACAAATGTTATATTGGAAACTATAATGGTCTCTGTGGGTGTGTTGGGATATGGGCACCAGTAGAACCCCATTAAATCCTACTGGAATAAGACCCAAAACACACTACATAAAAACTGTAATGTTTTAATGGTAAATAGTTGTTATGAATTACAATTTGTATTGCTTTTTATAGTAAAACCATATTAGTAGTGAGCCAAGTAAATAGCTAAATGACTTGGTAATCTTAGCACCCTAATAAGGTAACAACCAAAATGTTGCCTATAATTAACAATATCATCAATAAATGTTTGATATTCATGTCAAATTGTCTTATATTGGTCATGTCATGTACTAATAATAAAGAAACCAATTAGAAAAAGTTATTACAGTAAAGTTATTAATTTAATATCTTTTCAACACAATACAACGTCCATTCACACATAGTTCAATCTGATTTGTGTCCATTGTCAACTACTCCTTCGACTTGGCCTCTCTGCTCTCCAACAGTCCGAGTAACGTGGCATCCGCCTCCAGCAACGTCGTGTCCGTCGTCGCTCCCAGGAAGCGTGAGGTCAACTCCAGATCCTCCAGCCTCAATCTCACCCGGCTGCCTCTCTGGTACTTGTGTCCGTCCGTGGAGGGCCTTTTACACACACAGTTGAACTTCCCACCGAAATCTATGTACAAGTCATCATTGACAAGATGAAAGATTTTCCCGATGACGATCTTGTCCTTGGCTGGACCCATTTGCATGAGTGGGGAATGTCGTAAGAGAGAAATGAAAGAGGTCTCATTCCTGGAGCTCAGTCGTACCGATGCGCTCCGATCGCCATTCTGTTCCTGCTGCTGCTGCTGGAGGTCTGAATGCAACTCGTATGCGGTTGCAAACCCGCTCTTTACCCTCTCGGCTGATTTATCATCCTTGCCAGCATCTTCACCGGTAGATCCGCTCACTTCAGAGCTGTATAGTGCTTTAAGAGTGGTAAAAACACGCGGTTTTGGCAGTAAAGTAGATCTGACGCTCACGTTGTACATCACCCTACAAAGCGACGCCATGTTGAAATGTCGCAGGGCTTTATGGGAAAGTATTTAAAAGCCATACAAATGGGTTACAAATAATAAAAAAAAAATGTAATTTAAGAAATTGTAAAAGGTCGTTTACAAAATTCATATTTTTAATACAGCTAACGTTACAGGGAAATTTTGTTTAGTTTAATCAATAATGTACATCATTTATATCTCAACATATAACAGTAATATTTACATTTATGCATTTGGCAGACGCTTTTATCCAAAGCGACTTACATTGGAATTATACTATACATTTGTTACTAAGTAAGTGCAATCCCTGGGATCTAACCCATGACCTTGTCGTTGCCACGCCACTGAGCTACAGGAAAGCTTTATTTTAGCTTCAAATTACAAAGAGTAAAATAAAACAGACTTGCGCAAAGAGTAAAGGCAAAACCTGACATTTACATTTCATAAAGCAACAAAAATATGGTATTTTTATCATTCTTGTGTATAAATGTACAGTACGAAAAGCAATGTTCTCTCGGTTTCCGTAGTTGCGTCACCGAAACTACGTCATCGATTTCCCCGGAAGTTTATAAGCACGTCTGCTAGAACGTCGAGAGAAGTAAACATGGAGCTCTTTGTAATTTCGCCTCATTTAAAGTTTTCTAATCTAACCATCGGTCCAGACTCGACTGTCAGTGATCTGATCCATCATTTCATTACTAAAGAGGTGGGTAGAATCCAACATTAACGTGTTATGAGACCCCACTCAGGACTGTGTTTTAATGGTTGTTTGGTAGTTTCATTGTAACGATGGTTAAATGTTTTTCCTTTCAGAATCTTTCTTTCACTGACTTTTATGTGACGAGTAATGGACGCATATCTGACAATAATGACTTGCTTCAGTCTGGAGTGGTTTATCGTGTGGAGCCTCGGTTATGTGGAGGCAAAGGAGGTAACAATCAGCAAGCTTTTAAGGGACTTTTAAGTCCCATTTTAAAATCCACAAATAAACAATTCAAGTTGTTTTAAACTCGTTTATCGTTTGTAGGCTTCGGCTCTATGCTGAGGGCCCTCGGTGCACAAATTGAAAAGACCACGAATCGCGAGGCGTGCAGAGATCTGAGTGGAAGAAGACTGCGTGACGTTAACCATGAGAATCAGTAATGCTGATGACATCATATTTATCTTTATTTACTAACTACTTGTTGTTTTATAACCTGTGATATCAGATCACTGCTAACATCAGACATGTGTGATTAAGCTTGCGTTTGTTTATGTGCAGAATGGCAGACTGGTTGAAGAAGCAGGCGGACCGAGAGGCAGAGAAAGAGCAGCGGCGCTTGGAGCGCATTCAGAGGAAACTGGCCGAGCCGAAACATTATTTCACGGACACCAATTATGAGCAGCAATGCCACGACCTGTCGGAGAGACTCGAGGACTCTGTTCTGAAAGGTTACTTGGAAAACTAAATTCCACTCAAAGATGCTATTAAAATAGCAGCTCTTATCATGTATATCTTGTACTGAAATAATGCTTAACTTGTTTTGAATGTAACAAATGGCTTTATTTTTAGGCATGCAAGCATCCTCTAGTGTGCTTGTGCAGCCAGGTGAAGGTCCGAGCCGCAAGCGCCCGACTCCGACCGAAAGCAAAAAGAAATCAAAGAAGGTTTGCCTCTGGTGAGTTGAGCTCATTTTCAATGCATTTATATCATAATGTAGATTTAATGAACAACCATAATAATACATTCCATTCATCTAATAGGACTGGCGTAGGTGATCTGGATGACATGGGCAGCTCTAGTGAAAGCAGCGATAGCGACAGCGAGGCATCTCCCTCTACCTCAGACTCTGGAGCTTCCTGTAGCAAACCAGCTTTGCTGCCTTCCACCACCAGGAGGCAGGACAGCACTGAACCTCAAGACCAACCCAGTAGCACCAGCAGCTCCTCCAACAGTCCTGCACCCAGCTCCCCAATACCCAGTCAGGAGAAAGAGAAGGAAGGGAGTGTAGAAGAGGTGCAGAAAGAGGCTCAGGAGGAATGTTCGGTTGAGATCACACAGAACATCAGCACGGTGGAGGAGAAAGAGGAGGAAAAGACTGTAGAAGTACAGAAAGAGGCTCAGGAGGAATGTTCGGTTGAGATCACACAGAACATCAGCACGGTGGAGGAGAAAGAGGAGGAAAAGACTGTAGAAGTACAGAAAGAGGCTCAGGAGGAATGTTCGGTTGAGATCACACAGAACATCAGCACGGTGGAGGAGAAAGAGGAGGAAAAGCGTGTAGAAGAGGTTCAGAAAGAGGCAGAGAAGGAGTGTACGCTTAAGATCACGCAGAACATCAGCATGGTGGAGGAGGAAGAGCAGGTCGCCCAACCAGAGCTACAGAGAAGCCCAGCTCAGATGAGTCAGACACAAGAAGTGGTGAGGAGATCTGCTTTTCTCAAAGGTGTGGTTGTTCATGGTAAAGTTTAGTTTGTGGTAAAACTGACCTCTTTTTTCTTTAGGTGGAAGGTCCACTGGATTTGCTCTCTTTTAGTGGAGTCGAGCAGTTGGAAGCTTTGGGTCTGGAGCAGCTGAAGAAAGAGCTGATGGAAAGAGGAATGAAATGTGGAGGAACGCTGCAGGAACGTGCCGCTCGTCTTTTCTCCATCAGAGGACTGACTCCAGATCAGATAGACCCTGCACTCTTAGCCAAACCTAGCAAGGGGAAGAAGAAATAATTTTTCAGAAACTGAATATTTTTGTACCTCTGATTTGGTTTGTAATTGACATGTCTGTTGTTTAATATTATCACAGTAAGTGCTCAGTTTGTATTGCAGATATAAAGTTTTTTTTCTCTGCTGGTCAAGTGTAGATAACAATTCTTAATGTAGAAGCTTAAATTCTTTCTCTTAAATTTCCTTGTAATACTTCTTGGACACTTGTTTATCTGCCCTACTATTAAACTTGATTTACATTAATACCTGGGGGTTTGTTTTTTATTTATAAAAGATTATATCTCATTGTGTGCCAGATTTTTTTTTAATCAGTTTTTTTTGTAATTCTGACAATTTAGCCAAAGTGAAACTTTCTGTGACATACAATACATGCTCATGATATGGATAGAATATTATGCAATAGTAAGAACCAATGTTTCTGACTGATGTCTGATATCCAACAGATTGTTTGTTTTCCTCTTGGAATTTTTTTGATTGAATAACATTGTTTCAATTTTTGGATTTTGTGATAAATTGGCTTTATACTGTTATACAATTTATTTCTATTAATGTCCATTATGGAGGACAGGTGACTGTTGCACTTTAACTTGCCATATAGTTGCAATGATCAGTATATTGAAATGCATTTAATAGAATAAAAAGTAATAACACTGGAAATATTTCTACATTTAAACTCTAAAATTGAGACAATTTTTGACCAGAGGTTTAGAAGAAAGCTTGTGTTGGCTCCGACACTACAGGTGGCGCTAACATGCAGCGTTATCGGTTCATTTTACACCAGTCGAGGAAAATTGTTTTCATGCAGTCAAAATGCTGCAGAGTCGATAGACCGTTTTAATGCGGTATTATGATTTAGAAACACATTTTAGTGAATAAAATGCATATATGTTATAGGCGTTATCTGACGCTTTGTTAATAAAGTGATGGCGTTTCCGCTACCGCGTCCTCAGGGTCTCAAACTGCCGAAACATCTTCTGCGGACTGTAGACTGTCAGCAGGGCGCCGTGAGAGCCGTGCGCTTTAACGGTGAGTCTAAGCTAAAGGACGTGGATCGGGGTTCAGACTGATAAAGCTGGATTTAAATATCAGTACTTTGTGAATTAATAAAGACCTTAGTAAGCGAAAGCCATTCTGATTTTGAGCGCTGAGAAAAGTAACGTACATCTGATGACAGAATTTAATCTGTCTTGTGTAATTTATATTAAATAAACATTTTGTGTGAATTTTCACTATATAATCTGCTTACGTGTCCTTCCAGCCGATGGGAATTATCTGTTGACATGCGGTAGTGATAAATCTCTGAAACTGTGGAGTGTGAGTCGCGGGACTCTGCTGAAAACATACACCGGTCACGGGTATGAGGTGCTGGATGCCGACGGGTGAGTGTTTGTATTATACTGTATTTAATATATTAAAATAAAGAAGTCGTTTGTAAAAAAAAAAGCTTTACTTTTGTGTTTTAGCTCTTATGACAACAGTAAGCTGTGCTCGTGCAGTTCTGATAAGAGTGTCATCCTGTGGGACGTGGCCACGGGGCAGGTGACGCGCAAACTACGCGGACACGCCGGGGTGAGACAGTTTCCATGACAACTATAATATCGGATGGTGCTGCACTTTTTTGGTCACCACTGTCATCAAAGAATAAATCAAATAAATGAATTAAACAAAACAAAATATTGTGAAAGCGTATAACATTCTTTTTGCGTGTGTACTTATTCCCTAGAAAGTGAACTGTGTGCAGTTTAACGAGGAAGCAACTGTAATGCTGTCAGGTAGGTCGACCTTAATGAAATGGATGGAATGGAAAGAAAGTTACAGTTGGAAGAACAACTTTTCTCAAAAGATCTGTCTCTGTAATTTATCTCTATATCTGTGTATGTTTTTATGTTCAGGCTCCATTGATGGTACAGTGCGGTGCTGGGACACTCGATCCAGGCGAATGGAACCGATTCAGATCCTGGATGAGGCTCGAGATGGAATCAGTAGTCTAAAGGTGTCGGAGCACG
Organism: Oreonectes daqikongensis; assembly: GCA_026939265.1. Classification (NCBI taxonomy): domain Eukaryota; kingdom Metazoa; phylum Chordata; class Actinopteri; order Cypriniformes; family Nemacheilidae; genus Oreonectes; species Oreonectes daqikongensis. The sequence continues at coordinate 3,098,492 of JAOTQM010000047.1, read as the reverse complement.
AGCTGATAACCGGGTCAGAACCAAACTAAATTCATCGATTTTTTGTGATTGTTGATTGATGTTTATAAAAATCATGTTATGTGTGAACCTGAACCGTGGAACTGTTATAGTGACTATAGTTTGTCATGTTTCAGGTCTGTAGATGGCAGAGTGAGGCGTTATGACCTAAGAATGGGTCAGCTTCATGTTGACTTCATTGGAAGTGAGTTTTTCACCTGAAATCTGGCCTATGATGAAATGAGATTACATTTGCTGTTACTAAATTTGTGTCATGACTTGTGTTTGACAGGTCCCATCACTTGTGTATGCTTTAGTCGGGATGGACAGTGCACGCTAAGCTCTAGTTTGGACTCCGCGGTGCGTCTTATAGATAAGAGCACAGGAGAGATGCTCGGAGAGTATGTACAAAACAAAACAAAACCAGAGCTATATTTGTTTGTGATCTCTGTAATAAATCTGTATGTGTATAATGCTTATTCACAGGTACACAGGCCATGTAAACAAAGGCTATAAGCTTGACTGCTGTCTGTCTGATAAAGACACGCATGTTCTAAGCTGTTCAGAAGATGGGCATGTTTACTACTGGGATCTGGTAGAGGTGAGCACAGTCAACTACACTGAAAGAATGTAATAATAGCGTAGGTTTATCAAAGTAAAAGTAATCATTTTACATGAATTTAAAGGTAATCTGTCTTTATAGGGCTCCCTGACTTTAAAGCTGCCTGTTGGGAAAGCTGTTGTCCAATCATTGTCCTTCCACCCAACGGAGCCCTGCCTTTTGACTTCTATGGAAGGGCGTGTTCAGGTTTGGGGGGCGGAGCCGGACGATGAGACCGTGGACAAGGAGTAGTGCGTCAGCGAGACTCACTAAAGGAGGACATATTATTGACCATATCTGTTGAAATTTTGTCATATTTTTGTATTTTATTGTAAAATGAATAAAATTGTTCTTAAAAATCTTGTGCTAGTTACGTGTTTTGATTGTAAACTGTTTAAAATGTCTACATATTCCAAACAGATCTGATGAAATTTCAGTCACACTTCTTTGAAGAATAATCTGTTTATCACTTCTGGATGTTTTCACTTTTTTGCTTTAGTAGCGTAACGTAACAATGACACAAGAACACCACAGCTTTTGCTTGTATTTTAATCAGAACTGTACACATTTTCACAAGGCACATATAATGAACAATAATTTATTAGGCATTAAAAACGGGTTTCAAATAAATAAATAATTTATAATACATAAATATGTTTCATTTTTGGGACAGATCGGCAGACCTCTCAACCACTTAGAATTGGGTCTCGTAGTTTTATCAAAACTGAATGTTTCAGACCTGCTTTAAAATCGCAATATTAGCCAAACAAGCCACGTCATTGGAAAAAGCACAAACTTGATACGTACGCATTGCGTTCATAACCTTCCTCAAAGGAAAGCAACACCTCTCTACCTGAATGAATGCAGTATTCAAAGGCACTTCATGTAGCCAATCAGAAAGCTCGACTGGCCACCCTCGTTCCTACCCCATACAGGCGCATTCTGCGGCAGACAGTTTCTCTACTTTGTGCCAGCGGTGATTGTTGTCGAGGAATACCATGTCTTCGTGATGCGTGGGCCGACAGCAGGGCTGGTGATGCCATTGGTTGGTGTACTGTAGAATGCCGCTCTGCAGAAGGTTGGTGACCGTCAGGTCGTGGTTGGTGGCGAGGCGTGGGCAAGTCCCACCGCAGTACTTAAACAGCACGGTCTCATCCGAGTCGTAGCCCAACCTGAGGTCTCGTACCTGGAGCAGGATGGAATGAAGAGCGCATGGGGATTCGGCGCTGCGGGGCGATCGGATCTCCCTTTCTAGCTGCCTCTCGGATCCCTGCTTTTCCTCATTGTCACCTCTCCTCTCTTCATCGTTGAAGTCTGACATAGGGGAAGCACTCGGACCTCTGTTCTCTAAAATGAGCAGAGAGTTATTTGAGTTTTGCATCAAAGTTCTCTGCCCTCTACCTAAAAGTCATGACCTCCAGACTTACCTAGTATCGTTTCAAGCCAGCGTCCTTCTCCCGCTTGAACGCAAAACAGCAAAACGGTGATCTTCAGCAGTGAATGCATCATTGTCTTTCGTTCAGGATGAGAGCGTAGGTGATGTTAAGACCCAAAGCCACCATCTCTTATATATCCATCTAAGCGGGTCGGAACCGTTGGGGCGGAGGGGATGATGAGGGGAGGACGGGAGGGAGGTGGAATAACCCTTCTGCTCCCGGTTTCTCACCTGGTCTCACGGCTGTTATTTAATAATTTATTGAGGTTTTGGAGAGGTACTGGACTTGCTCCGTGTCAGGAGGTGGAGGTTATGTAAAATGTAAAAGTATGGATTATGGAAGATGGGGGTAAATTGCGTAAAGCTGTGGGCTGTTCCTAATCTGACTGGAAGAAGTTGCTGAGGTTGGGTTGAGTTTTTCAGGGGGATGGAATTGCTATGATGGACAGAAGTCATGCGACATACATAGAATAAACATAATAAGAGTGGGCAGGGAATGTAGGGGTTAACCGCATGAAGGATAGAAGAAAGGGTCCATAATTAAAAGGAACAAAATAGATGACAGAAGCTATTTGAATGGAAATTCCAAGAATAATGGCTGTCTTCAGAAACATAAATTTGGGGATTTGATTAAAATGTGATTTTTTTCACTATCTGCATTCCTTATGTAACATGCACGAAGACATGAATCCTGCAATGTCAGAGGAATCAGTGGATGCTCATGGCTTACGGGGATGTCTCGGATAATGCTTTGTGCTCTATGTCAGTGTAGACGCAGAATGGTTGTGTATGCATGGAAAACAGCTGTGTTTGCTACATAGTGCCTGAAATGCTCACCAACAGATACCCAGTTTACCTTTAATTTAAAAGAAATTATATTTTAGTCTTAAGACAAAATGTTACATTTCATTCAGGAACTTATACAACAATTCAACATCTTATACATTCTCAATTCAGGTGTTTCCTTGACATTGCCACTACTGTCTAGTCAGTTATATTCAACAAAAACATCTGCATGAGTTGGGTTCAAAATGTTTTCCAATAAATAAGATCAATGGGAAAGGATTTCAGCCAATCAGTTGGAAGGATTAAGTCTGACACAGTACCATAAAACAATCAGCTTCACAGGAAAACTTCCATAGAAATCTCTCAACTGGAGAGTCCGTCATTATTTATCATCTCAATTTATGATCAAGAAGATAACTGTCAGGTCAGTTTCCATTGGCACTGTTGGCATGATGTTGGCTCTGAGCTACTTACAACCTTGTTAAAGTTAGACATCATGCAGGTGAGAGCGCTAGGGTCTCGGCGTCCCCAGACGCGCATTGGAAAAATGGGCTGTGGTCTGTGAGAGCGAAGAGATTTGGAACAAACCAGCTATTTGTCTCGCCAGTGAAATGAAAGTATGATGAATTGTTCTTTGATTCTTTTTACAATCTTTTCTTTACTCCTCTTTGTTTTCCTAGTGATACAGAGGGAGAAGTATCACCTCCGTCAGATGTACTGGAAATGATGGTGATGATGATAACATGATGATGGTGGTTTTGCCTTAAATGCCACAGTGGTAACAAACTCTCAAGCAATGGTCATGAGTAATGATAGTGGTAGTGATGCACATTACTGTACATATGTTAATACAATTTGAAGAATGTGCCGGATACATCCAGCGGAGGATATGGTAACCAGGCTGACATGTTCTGAGTCTCTTTGGTATTTGAGGCTGTCTGAGTCAGGCAGGAATCTCGTATCAAGATCACAGTGGAAAAACAGTTTTACCCTCACACACTGTAAAACACAGGGTGACATGGGAGGGAGGTGTGGACTCACGGCCCATCAGACGGAAAGAAGGGAAAAGGGCTTTGTCTGTCTGGTACAAATCACAAGATCTCACCTGTGCATGCACCCGTGGATCGCTGGAGATTTATTCCTAAAAAAGTGCACGGACTTTCAGCATTCCTCATAACTTGGCTTTATATTGTTAGATGACAAAACAATGCATAACCGTATTGTGAGATATAACAACAGCTCTGATACAATAACAAACTCAGTCAGAATAATCTGCATGAACTGATGTTTACGATTTGATTTGTAAAGTGTGTAATTTGACATACTGACATTGGATCAAAACATGATTCAAAACAAGATCAGAAATAAATGTGTAATAATGCCCTTAAATATCAAATATTATTGCAGCATCTTGCTTTCACAGAAGTTGGATACTTGATGGAGGTTTCGGTTTGGGATTCTGTTAAGTATTAACATGATCTCAGACAATTGTTATAATACATAAAGAGTATGGGGGTGTAAAGTTTATGTAGATTATAGGTAAAAAAAATCTGGATTTGTGTAAATTTGACTAGAATTGTTTGAGTTCATACTGAGATCTTCAATAATATTGACTTTTAATTGCAGACTTGGCAAATCTGAGCTCAGTTTGAGACATTGCTCAGACATTTGTGAGAAGTAATATCCATTTAATTTCATTAATGTATAGATGGCATAATTGAGATATTGTAGAGATTGTAGAGACATTTTTTTTCTTTTGTACAAAACATTTTCAGTAAACTACTACTGTGATTGTTTTCCTGTAACACAGTTGACGAATTATGCTTTACGAGGAAAATATGTGTAACTACAAACAAATTATAAAAGATTATATGCACTCATGATATACAAGTGATATATACAAAATGATAAACACGTGATAGAAAGGTGCACAACTCTATAGAAAAATTATTTTTGGCTGCATGGTTTCATAAAAAACATTAACAAATGGATCTTTGTAGTGTAAAAAGGTTTTAAGATTATAAAAAGATATGGTTCTTATAGGAACCCTTTAGTGAATTGTTCTTTGGGGAACCATAATAATTCTTTCATGGCATCGCACCTTATTTAAGAGTGTAAATTGGAAATTTGCAGCACAAAACAGCAACTATAAAGGTCAAGCTTGAAAAACTCAATGTAAACCCTGTTCCCAAAAGCCCAATGTGGATTTCTATAATGAAGCACGACAGTAAAGGTTAATATTTCTCATATGAGGGTTTTTAAGGTATAGATAGCTGAACCGGTGCATTTGGAGTGCATACCAGCAAAGGCAGGTCTCCCGCTCGACCCATATAGGGCTCGTCTGCTTCAGCCAGGAATGCAAGAGCAGCGTTCCAGCGTTAGGAAGCATTCTGTGGGAATTAGTGGGGAATCTCAAACTCGCCAGACAAGGGGTGTTTATGCTGTAAATCTGAACTAGAAGCTCCTGCCCCCTCCATCACTTCTCATCCGTCACACCATTCCTGAATTACATCCCTCCATCACCTGGACCAGCGTTTATCTTCTCATTTAGGATCTTCACTCACTTATTTTGCTTAGTGTTATTATTCTCTGGTCAAGTCAAGTAAGTTTTTTATAGGCCTAGCGCTTTTTGCCATTTTTAGCCATCCAACATGGCACAAAAGCATTTTGCCATTTAAATCTTGAATGATTTAAAGAACTCTCATCTGCATGAAATCTTTTTTGTCTCATGTCATGCATGTTTCCATCCATGCCTTATAAAATTATACAAGGACTGGAAAAAGCATTTTTCCAAGTTTTTGCTTATAAACTCCAGACATCTTCCACTACCTCCTTGTAAAGGGAAAATACCCACCTGCCAGTGAAATCCCAACTGGCAAACAAGACAGTTATTCCAAATGAACCAGAGCCAGTAGACGATAGCATGGTATTTATAGCTCATGACTGATGTGGGTACAAAGGATTTTTTTCTTTCAAAGGATTTCCCTTTGGCCATCAAGTCTTTTTTGTATAATATCCACTTGTGTTTCTGTCTCCTTTTATTATTGCAAACTTACAAACTAAGCAGGATTGCTATAGTGCTGCTGTCATAAACATACAATAATGTTTACATTAAAGCAACACTCGTTTGGTCAGTCTATGACGGTTCTGTTGTTTTCCGCTCCACGGGGGGCGCTGTAGCGTTATTCGCGCAGCTTTACGTGACACGCGGAGCGACAAAGAAACGTCGACGCAATTTGTTTACGCAGAAGGTTTGGTGAGTGTCAAAATACATAAAAACGGACTTATTTTTAAACAATGTTTCATTACATTACTTGTTCTTGGATAAGTGAATAGTGTATTTAACAAATGTTATGCCCGATGTTTGTTGTTTTTTCATTATTTGCCTGGCTTTGGTTATTTTAGGATGTATCAAATATCGCCCGATCACAAATATGTAATGTTAATAAAAAGATAAAAGAATCTTTAGATATAAACAAATAAAAGAGGCTTTAGATATAAAGTTATGTTGTAGAAACTGCCGAAGTGTCGGTACAGATGGAGATATTATGGTACTTCTATGGCTTAGTGCCTGAATAGAAATAACAGCACTTTTTGATCGATTCTTGCCATTTGCGATAATTATTGTTAAATAATACTTGCCTGTATACTTGTGTCATTTCTGCAGTTGTGTCTGATTGATACTGATATCATCTGGAGCTGAGCTGTAACCAGCAGAATGGTATGGGTTCTTTATCTGCTTTGATTTATACTGTTGTTATATTGAATCAATGCTTGTTCTCTGTTTCAGGGTGAAAGAAAAGGAGTGAACAAATACTACCCCCCGGATTTCGATCCAGTCAAGGTGAGAATAACAGACAGTATCTCATTCTTGTGAGAGTTGTTATAGCTTATATGTTAAAAGATTCTCTCTGAAATGTTCATCTATCTCATTTATATCACAGCATGGCTCCATTAACGGCTACTATAAAACCCACCCGCTACGGGAGAGGGCCAGGAAACTGTCTCAGGGCATTCTTATTATCCGGTAACACACACACACACACACACACACACACACACACACACACACACACACACACACACACACACACACACACACACACACACACACACACACACACACACACACACACACACACACACACACACACTTACAGTATTGTGATTTGTGTTACTGTGTTTTGGTATTTGTCTTAATGACCGTCTCTGTCTTTACAGATTTGAGATGCCTTATAATATTTGGTGTGATGGCTGTAAAAATCACATAGGCATGGGTAAGATAAAGTTGTGCACTACACACAATGGCCATCATTGGATTAGCATTGCTATTCTTGCTGTAGACTCTACATTGTGTGGAATATCCCACAATGCATTGGACTTAACCTATTGTTGGATACTGTTTTAAAATTGCATAAAAATTGCATTTTTAATGAAGTACTATTAAATGTATGCTGTGCAGTATCCAGAACACTATTATTTAAAAACAGCCATTAAACTGAGTCATCAATGTTGTCTAAGGTTCTACCTTTTTTTACTTCAAGCCCTCCCCCATTGTATTTACCAATATTCAAAAAGCCACCACTAACAAAAACTCATCATTTCTACCCAATCAAGTATTTTAGAGCTTGACATTAACTGGAAAAACATTTATTCATTATAATTTTTTTTAATTATTAGTCATTCTGAGGCCCCCCTGGAAGTCAGCGGGGCCCCCTGTTGAGAACCACTGGTCTAGTGGGATGTCTAATGTCAAATGAATCGGTTTTATTTTTAAGGGGTCCGATACAATGCAGAGAAGAAGAAAGTGGGGACTTACTACACGACACCAATATACAGGTGATGTAGCAGATCTCTTAAGCCAAGTGCACACATTGATATAATGATGCCGTTCATATTCTGCATGTCAGCATGCGAGCATATAATCTCAAAACATTTGTGTGATCACAGGTTCAGAATGAAGTGCCATCTGTGTGTCAACTACATAGAGATGCAGACAGATCCAGCCACCTGTGATTATGTCATCGTGAGTGGAGCCCAGAGGAAAGAGGAGAGATGGGATATGGCTGAGAATGAACAGATATTGACTACTGGTACATTACTGTTATAATTATATCATTTAAATATTACGATTATTATTATAATATTAAAGTAGAGTGGTCTTCAACAATTAAATTGTGGTCATGTAAAGTAGACATTTTCACATGACTGAATCTATAATCAATCTTTAATGATTATATATATATTTACTACAATTTCAGAGCACAGTGAGAAAGAGAAACTGGAGACGGATGCCATGTTCAAATTAGACCATGGAGGAAAAGATAAGGAGAAGTTACGTGCCGCCATACCGTCTCTCACTGAGCTTCAAGACTACCAGGCCGGCTGGAAAAATGACTTTCAGCTCAACAGCGCCCTCCGGATGAAGTTCAGGGTGTGTACATGTAAAACATTGTATTTGATTTGCTCATCTGATTTTTTCAGCTTAGCTGTGTTTTATATTTACTCCTCCTGAAGGTTTGTTTCTTGTTCTGTTTGTGGTTTGCAAATGCAGAATGAGAAGAAAGTGATAGCAGAGGAGGAGGAGAAGGACAATGTGGTGCGAGCGAGGACCGGTCTCTCCATCCCTTTGGTACCAGAGAGAGAGGAGGATAAGAAGCTAGCCTCACTGCTTACCCTACAGTCCCTAGACTGTGAGTCTGGTGTACATGTTTACTTGAATTCATTTGAATTTAAAACAAATTCACCCTAGCGACTCCATAGCAACACCCTAGTGACACTTTATTGATCATTTATGGGTTTGTTTTCTTCATTTTTCTACTATCCAGCATATGAAGACAAAAAGCATAGTAAAAGGCAACAGATATCGTCTCGTTCCTGGTTCAGCAGCCCCTCTTTAATAGCAGGGGGAGCTGCTGGGAGTCTCCTGCAAAAGTTAGGCCAACAGGGACGAGGAGCGGCCGTCGCCAAAGCGCTCGGCTCTACAACATCCAGTTCACACATCCTGGTACGCAGGAAGTCAGAGACTGACAACAACAGCGCTACAAACTCATTGGCTTCCCCTCTTGATATAAACCCAGAAGCTGTGAACAGTGAAGACGTCAACAACACAACGAAAGACAGACCTCAACACACAAATTATGTGAATGACATAAAGAACACAAACACTGATAGTTCCTATGCAGAGACAAAAAAGGAAGGCACATCTGAGAATGTTCAGCTGTCAGAGGTGCATTGTGGGACTGCGGAGGTAAACGGCACCGGTTTGAGTGCCGCAAAGTCCCTAGTTGTAGACTACAGTGACTCGGACTCGGACTTCTAACAGTGAGCTCTAAGAGACTAAAGCCAAGTTCCTGCATGTATCATGTCACATTTTTCAGATGTTATATTTAGGCTGTAAAAAAGCACCTGTGTTTATTTTCAATCAACATGTATATTAAACATTCTTCCATATTAAAAATAGGTGTCAGTGCTTCTTCATTTTTAAACATTGAATATTAAAATGATTCAGTTTTGTTAGTTGGGTGATTAACAAATAGGTTTTTATTCTTTTGTTCAAACAGGAGCTTGTACTTGCTTGGTTTTTATACGTTTTCACATACCTAGAGTAAAGTAATAGTTCACCCAAAAATGAAAATTCTGTCATCATTTACTCACTCTATTGTCATTTTAAACCTGTATGACTTTCTTCTGCAGAACACAAAAGAAGATATTTTAAAGAAAGTCACTTCTATTGTATGGACACAAAACCAGTGCAAGTCAATGGGTGCCAGTTATTAACATTCTTTTTTAAGGGTTATTTAGTTGTCTCTAAATCAGAAATTGCTCAGAATGTTTGCATAATGTCTGTTTATGTGGTGTGATATGTTGTCTGGTTGATCCAGATGTTGCACAACTTTCATGTTGTTTAAGTGGGGGGAGAAGTATTGGCCATTTCAGCTCTGTTTCTGTGTCCTGACATTGTAAAGTGTCGGTCTGGCGGGACGATGCATTCTCTTCCTTTACTGTTATGGATGGTGTTGACGTGTCACATCTCCAATGCCCAGGTTTCTCATTACATACGGTTTGTTCAACTTTACATTTTGTGATCAGCTGCATTTTATTCTTTGCTATTGACATTAAATATGTAAACTGTGCACTTTTCTTAATTGAATTGATTTGTGGTATTTTTTATATGTGGGCTCGACAGTAGGAGGACTGTATGGAGACCTAATATGCGATTACGGTATATATGTGTTTTGTACCTTTATACAGTATATGCTTGGCTCTAAAGAGAATTTAAATATACATTTTGTGTCTTAGATATATAGATATACGTATATAAAATACAGTATTACATAGTAGAGCACATAATTCTTTAATGAAAGTTAATGTATCTAAGTTTCATTTAAAATGTAAAAGAATTCAGATAAGAGTTCATCCCAAGCTGACTGTTTGTTATCTGTGTTTGCAGAGAGCTAGAACCCGACCTATCTCCATCGTAAGTACACGTTTCTCTTGTCCTATGCCCTCTAAGTTGTGTTAAACACAAACATTCCCGATCAATACAGAGAGCAGGTATTTCCACAAAAGATCTGTTTACATATTCACTTAAAGGTGCTGTGTGTAATATTTAGGAGACTATGGACATAAATGCAATAGAACATACATAACTATGTCTTCAGAGGTGTTTAAAGACCTTAGATAATGATGCGTTATGTTTTTATAATCTTAGAATGAGCTATTTCTATTTACATACACTGCGAGTCCCCTTACATGGAATTCGTCATGTTGTTTCTAAACGGACAAACTGCTCTAAAGAGAGCGTTTCGTCAATACGTCGTCTCCTTCAGCAAAGAAGTGAAAACATGACGTTTGAGTGCCTCAAAGGGAGGGATGAGCGGAGGAGTGAGCCATTGGTTGCAATTCACAACCTCACCATTAGATGCTGCTAAAAATCTTCACATTGCTCCTTTAAAAAGTGTGTATAAATGTCTCCTGTATTACTAATGTAACGGCAAAGTCTCTTAGAATTTTGTGGGATTTAACTTTTTATTGTGTGAAAATGACAAAAGATTTTTGAATATGTCATAAAAAGCTCAATAGATTTACCAACATTGACACAAAGTTTGGAGATGTACAACGATCATCTCTGTGATGTCATTTTCGGTTTCTATTTAATTTCAACAAAATGACTTTCTGTATATTTGTTATATCGCACTGACATTTTAAAGCAGAAATGTGGAGATTTTAGCGGCATCCAGCGGTGAGATTGTGAATTGCAACGGCTCATTCCACCTCTTTTTAAAATTCCATGTAATTCCTTGTAAGGGCTATTTCTATGTAGATAGAATTAGCTCATTCAATATGATAATAAAAGCATAACGGTTATTATGTAAGGTCTTTATACACCTAGTTATGTACATGACATTTATGTCAATAGATCCTCCTGTTGCACATTTAATGTTTTTGAGGCCTTTATAAAGTCAGGGATTGAAAACATGTTTATTATAGAACATTATTAAAACTTCATAGTGTTTTTTTTATAATTAACAGTATCAGAACTGTCTGACAGAAATGTTAATTCAGAAACGCTTACCACTAAAACCAGTCATATTTGAGTCATATGTACATCACGCTAGTTGTACTTTTAGTTGTCATTTCCTAATTCTTCTAGATTTAACTGATTTGTTAAAGTCAACATTTACATGTGTTGTGCGCAGGTTTACACTACTGACTCCTGCAAAGCTAAGACCTGGAACCAAACAGAACATCCTGCTGGAAGGACACAACCTGGCCCAGGACACAAAGGTCTCTATTGTCGTCAAAGACTACCCACCAACAAGTGTCCTGCTGAGCGACCATGTCATCCTCAATAAAGAGAACAGTTACAGTGCGCTCAAAACCATCGAGGTCAGCTCTCATGCAAATATTCGTGTCTGATGACATTTCATCTGTTTGAGCGCATCAGCATCTTGAATGTATAGCTTTATAATTTTGTGTCAATCTCCTTTTCTCAGCTCGATCCAAATTTGTTACATTTGGTTGAAAAGAAAAATAATTACGTGCAGCTGGTCGTTCACTTTAGCACATATCATCAAACAGAGAGAACAATACCGCTGTCGCCCCGGGCTGGTTACATCTTCATTCAGACCGATAAACCTGTTTATAATCCTGGAGACACAGGTTATCTCTTGCATGTTGTTTTTATACGACTATTGATAATAAAATAAAATGTTTCTAAATCGTACCATCTGACTTTTTCAGTCCGTTGCAGGGCTTTTGTATCTAATACAGAGTTCAATGCTGTCGAGAAAATCATATCTCTGGAGATTCAGGTGATTGTCGTGTTAATACTTGTTGATGTAAAGTTATGGGGTTTGTTTAAAATGCCATCTGGAAGAGTGTCTTCTGGTATGATGGGATATGCTGGTGGTTTGTTTCAGAACCCAGATGGTATTGCAGTGCACGGTATGGCCAGAGTCATAGCAGCTGATGGAGTCTTCTCGCATACCTACCCCCTGTCTAATGTAGTCAAGTATGCATATGTGCTATAATAATACTAGTGATATTTATATAAGAATTATTTGATATATGTAGCATCAGAAAATGATATTAAAATGTTATTAATAATATTATAAGGATTTATGTATGTAAGTATATCTAGAGATATGTGACCCCGGACCACAAAACCAGTCTTACAGTAAGTAGCACAGGAAGATTTGTAGTATTAGCCAAAAAATACATTGTGTGGGTCAAAATGATTTTTCTTTTAAATGAAATTTCTTTTATAGTAAAAATCTTTAGGATATGAAGTAAAGATCATGTTACATGAAGATGTTTTGTTAATTTCCTACTGTAAATATATTAAAACTTTATTTTTGGTGAGTAATAGGCTATGCTAAGTACTTTAAACTAACTTAAAAGTATTTAATAAATTTTTTGCACCCTCAGATTCCAAACATTGTCCTATCCTAACAAACCATACAATGGAAAGCCTATTTATTCAGCTTTTAGATGATGTAAAAATCTAAATCAAATTTTTTTAAGACTGGTTTTCTTGGCCAGGGTCACATTTATGAAAGTTATTGTTCATTTTGTATTTCGTCTTTATTTTCTGACTCAAAATTATTTTAGAGAGGGTAGGTGGAAAGTTGTTGCAAAGTTTGACGAGAGAAAAGAAAACACATTCAGCAGAGAGTTCGAAGTAAAGAAATACGGTAAAAAAAATTATGATTTGTTCAGTTTATGCAGTGTTTTCTCAATGTATTCTTACGCAGGGCTGACTTAACTTCATTTCACTTTTTTGCAGTTTTGCCGGCATTCAACGTCACTTTGACTCCAAAGACGTCTCACCTCAGCTTGGATGACGAAAAGCTGGAGGTGGAAGTCAGTGCCAGGTGTGTTTGCTTTTGCAGTCAACCACAGTCTGTAAATACTGAAACTTTACTATACGTTACAATTATCTTATCCTCAGCATTAAGTTTAATGATTTGGATTTATGCTTTTATTTCAGCTTCAGCAGATCTTTGTAGTGTCATTGCGATATTTGTGTAAATTATTTAATATAATACATTTTTTTTTATATGTTTATAAAATGTAAGTGAATGGTGACTGAGGATGTCGGTCACATTCATTTGTCATTTCATTTTGGATGTGCTACACCTTTAAACCTAAAGACTAAATGCTTGTCAAGATCGTGGGAGGAAAAATGAGTCAAGGATTCCTTAACATTTGTAATATAATAAATAAATAAAGCCTGTATTTCTTTCCCCCAGGTATCTGTATGGTAGCCCGGTGCAGGGTACAGCATATGTGCTGTTCGGTATTGAAAGAAATGGTGAAAAGAGGAGACTCTCATCTATGAAGCAACTAAATGATGTAAGCGACTTTGTTTGAACAATGTTTTGATATTTAAGTTGAAAAACCGTGTATCACAGTGTCATTGAACAAGACGTGTCATATTAAATTACAGCTTAACAGAGGAATCGTGACTTTAACCATGGAGGAGATTAGGAGGGTGTATCCTGACACACGTAGCCTAGTGGGGTCATCGGTGTATATCAAAGCTTCAGTTATGACCAGCTCAGGTGAGACACCATAATATACATTATAAGTTCCAGCTAATATTAATATTGTTGAATCTATTTGGATTATTTCCGGAGACTATGAATAAAACTACTGTTTATTTACAAACATTATAATTGCTTATCTGCAAACAATTTTTTCATCTGAATTCTTTTCTTTTTAGGCAGTGATCTTGTTGAATCGGAGAAATCTGGCATTAAAATAGTAATCTCACCCTACGTGGTCTCCTTGAGGGACACATCTCAGTATTTTAAACCTGGTCTACCTTTTGATATGATGGTAATTTTGCTAGCTCTGTTATAGTTCACTTCAAAATAATAAAATACTGTGTTCTGAACCGGTATGACATGCGTTTAACTGTGAAATGCCAGAAAGTAAATTTAGCAGAATGAATGAGCTGGGACACTCAATGGAGATTTCACTTTCAATGAAAGTAAATGGTGCCAAAATGGACAAAAAAAATTAAGAGCAACACAAAAATCCCTATGACTTACTCCATACATACTCCAAGACTTTTGCAAACATGTGATGGCTTTACAGTGTATGTGAGAAAGAAATGATCATTTAAGTCCTTATATTCCCCATTTGCTTTTACTGTTTGAACAAAAGATTTCAAACATTCTGCCATAAATAAAAGCTTTTGTGTTTTATGGAGGAAATACTATGGCAAATAAATGACTGCAGAATATTGTTCACCCAAATTTGTTTTTGTTATTTATAGGTCACAGTAAGTAACCATGATGGATCTCCAGCCCGTAATATACCTATTAAGATAAACCTCCTTCAAAGCCTACTCTCCACACCGAACACCGGCATTCTTACAGTGTCTCTGAACATGCCAAATGTTATAATACCACAGATGATAAAAGTACGTCTAACACCCCATTTGCATAAATATCACCTGGATATGTATTCATTTATACTCTGAAACTTTGATCTTAATTCTTAACCGTGTGGGTTTATGTTTAGGTGGAGACCGTGGTTGAAGGTCTAAAGGCAGAACAACAGGCTGTACAAGAGTTGCGTGTGGAGCCGTACACCCCTGTTAGGAGGCACTATGCAAACTACTTGTATATCTCGGTTGGCACCAACAAAGTGAGAGTGGGCGACATTCTTAACCTCAAAGCGTACATCAGCACTTCATCTCCAGTACAGAAAAATCTTGTGCAGCATCTGACATACGCAGTAAGTGGGGTTGAGCGATAGTGGATTTTGCCAATATAATAACGAAAATCGAAAACTGATAAATATGTAATTAAATTAAATGTCTAATAGTTTTTAAAATCCCTTTCCACTCATTGTAAACTAATGCCAAACCTAAAAAATGAAATAATACATTAGAAGTAATGACAAAATACTGAATAAACTACAAAGCAACATAAATAAGGTTATTTGTAAGCTTTCAACCACACTGAAAAAAAACGAATTTTGCTGCATATCCAACTTACTTAACTTACTTAAGTTAAAGCAACACAATTTTTGGTAAATTCGGTCACAACATGATTTTTTATGTTTAGTCATGTAACTTAATTTATTCATGTTGAGACTATGTAAAGGATTTGTTTTGTGTTACAACTGGGAAGAGGACTTTCCCAGCATGCTTTGGATTTGACTGCATTTTGAGAGTTATTTTCAAGTGTTTTTCAGTAAAAAGAAACACTTGTTAGTGTTTAATGTTCTTTATCTGGTTAATCTGTAAAACCGATATATTGGTTGAGCTCTAACATGTGAAATACTGTAACCTCTGTATTAATGCTGCTTTATCTATAGGTGTTAAATAAAGGAAAAATGATCCAAGCTGGCAGAGTCAATGTCAAAGACCAGGAATTCACAAACATTCCTCTCCTGGTTACCACGGAAATGCTTCCCTCAATTCGGTTTGTGGGGTACTACATGTTGCCTTGGCAATACAGGGCAGAAGTGGTGTCAGACTCGGTCTTGGTGGATGTGGAGGATCGATGCGTAGGTTCGGTGAGTCCATTTTTCATGCTTTTGTAAAAAACTAATTATGGGACATTTCATCTCAAAGATGCAAATCAATATCTTGCGATCCACTTTCTTGCACTTTTATGGTATAATTACTCAAACTTTAGCTTGGATGCAATAATAAAACTAATTTAATATCAGCTCAGTGTGGGACCAGCGCAAGGAGATGTTTTTCCAGGTGGCAGCTTTAAATTCGAAGTTACAGGTGACCCGGGAGCTAAGGTCAGCCTGGTCACAGTGGACAACGCAGTTTTTCTGTTGAGCAAAAACCGCCTGACGCAGAATAAAGTATGTGATGATGTCATCAACGCATTAAAAAACAATGAGCACATAATTTCTCCTAAAATCTTAAACCATCTTTCCATTTCTATCTATTCAGGTGTGGGAGGTGGTGGGTGAAGGTGATATGGGCTGTACCACGGGTGGAGGAAGGGAAAGTATGAGTGTGTTTGCTGATGCAGGACTGATGTTTTATTCCAGCACCGGTGTCTCCACTGATGCTACAAAAGGTGCTTCACACACAGAGATCTATTTTTTATATATACAACATAAACAAACGTTAGTTCGCATGTACGCTTTTGTGGCCCAAACTTAACTTCCGGTACACAAAGATAAGAGTCCCTGCAGATTATTTCTGATAACAAGCTTAAGAAATATCAAGTAAATGACATTAACTTTTCCATTTTTCTTTTAATTGTTATTTGGTATGACTCTGACAGATCAATGCTCCAACAAATCCAGAAAAAAACGTTCTGCTGCTAGACTGCAGCTCAAACAGCAGATGGGTGAGTGTCTGTAATAAATGTGTAAATTTATGTTTTAGCTACTGTACGTGTATATAATATATATGTGTTATGAACTAAAGCCTTGTGCACAGCAGGACGATAATAGCACGTGCCCATTGCCAGCGTTTTTGACGTTCATACCCAAGCGATTTTTCTTGGAGATGAGCCAAATTCACGTGCAAATTCACTCCCTTTATGCTTCTGACATTCGTCGTTGGTATCAATGTGTGCTTGGCAAGACCGTTTGTGGTTGAGCGCCACCAAATCGTGTTTAACTGTAACTTTAGCAGTTCCAGGCATGTGAACAAAAGCGCCAATCTCATTGGTCGGCCAGTGTCTCGTGTTTTGTGCATCGGTGTGCACACTCACATTGGTGCCCTTTGTTTAGTTATGAGGAGTTAAACACCGACGATAAACGTGCACGATCATCGTCCCGGTGTGCATAAGCCTTATCACTGCACAATACCTTTTCACAGCACGATGGGGAATGTAAATTGATAAATATATGATTAGTAACTAACATATCATTTAACATTTTTAAATGTATAAAATAAGATTTTAGAAAAGCTGTACAAGCATTATTAGTTTTCGTTAAATATATGTTAGCGTTGCTGTTCATTCTCATACTAAAAAAGACCCCTGAAACGTTTACATTAAAAGGGGCAAAAGAATAAAGTCAAGCATCAAAAGTCATTTTAAAAATCAATGTGGTCCCTCTATTCAGAGAAGGAATACCCTGATAAGTTCCTCCAAAGGTGTTGCGTGGACGGCATGAGGGACATTCCCATGCAGTACTCATGCTATCGCCGCATCCTGTACATCACCGAGGACTGGAGCTGCGTGTTGGCTTTCCTGCGCTGTTGCACGCAGTACAGGGGTGAACCGCTTGTAGACATCACCAGACCTCCGACCACCCTTCCACCGACCACAACTCCTCCACCTACCACAATGTTCGTTCCACCTGTAAGATATGGTAAGTACCTGCCTAGCTGAACTTTTCTCTCTACCTTCAGCACTGTTCCTCACTTTGGATCAAGATGAAAGATTAACCTTGTATCTTCGCTACAGATCCTCATTGGTTTGGTGTGAGTCGTTTTGAAAGAACGCAGTTATTTGGGATGGCTGCAGTGCCTGGGGTTCCTTGGGTTTCTGGACCTCCCGGACGTCCTGGAGAACGCCGTCAATTTGTAGGTGTAAGGAGTGATGGGGATGCTCAATCTGTTATAGTACAAAGTGCAAACACTGAAGAGGAGGAAGAAGAAGAGGACTTTGATGATGCTGACATAGAGGACATTTACGTTCGCTCAAAGTTCTTAGAATCCTGGCTGTGGACTGATATCAAACTGCCTGACGTACCAAAGTCGGGGAATAATGGGTAAGAGAGTCATACGCTGTAGAGGGCTCTTCTAAATTTTCCTCCGTGCTCAAGCCAACATCTAGCAAATAATCACAGAATAGTTTGTGTGGGTGTTGATTTTAGGTTTCAACAGTGTTTCTCATAAACTGTTTAACAAATGTGTTGGCAGGTTGGCTGTATATCAGGTGGATACTGTTCTTCCGGATAGTATCACTGAGTGGGGCTTTCTGGCCATTAGTGCTTCACCTAAAACAGGTACATATCTCTGTTATTGGCTGTCCTCTGTATGTATTTCGATCTGTTGGATCCTAAACCATCCAAGCTCTAAACTGCAGAATCACTTTCTTTTCTTTGTTCTTTTATTGACTAATCTTTGCGTTTATCGTTTTCTTGGGAAAGCAACTGTCACAGAATAAGACATGAGGTCACTGTGGGTTTATTTGTCCGTGCTGGTGGACACCTTTTTTATGATGTTTTGTATGGAAAACTTGCAGGTTTTTGTGTAGCTGAACCCTATAACGTCCGAGCGTGGAAGCCATTTTTCATAGACCTGCGGTTGCCTCATTCGGTGTCCAGAAATGAACATGTGGTAATCAAAGCCGTGGTTCACAACTACAAGAATTCAACACTGCAGGTTAGTTACATTTTTCTCACTGTCATGTTTCAAACATCCACATTGTCCACGTTGCATTTGTAATGTAAATTACTATGCTTGACATTACAGAACAATGTGTGATGACAGGTGCATGGCAATATTAACAGATTGCTTTCTCCTAGTATTGCAGACACCCTCAAAATGAACATTGTGTCTGTGCAGGTAACAGTGATCCTGGATAAAACAGAGGACATGTGTAGCGTGGCATTCAACGGACCTTACAGACAGAAGGTCACAATACAGGGTATTTCTTCTGCTCTCGTTTCATACACCATCATCCCTCTGAAAACCGGAGAGCTTCCTTTACAGCTCACTGCCATTGCGTCCAACTTCATGGGGCAGGATGCAGTAAGGAAGAATCTACGTGTAGTGGTAAATATGTTTGTAAAATGTATATCTCTCACACATACACCCTGCGTCCGAAATCGCTGTAATAGTCATGAGTAGTATGTCAGAAACCTCAGTATGCAGGTACTTAATTTAAATCAGTACAAACTGTCATAGTATGCGATTTCGGATGCATACCATACTTCATTTTACTCAGAAGTAGACTGCAGTGGAGCATTTTTACTCTACTTAAGAGTCAAGTATGTGTACTTGATCAGAGTGTTTTTACTTGGAATAAAATTTACTTCACTACCTTATAAAAAATATCTTACTACTTTTAACACTACATTTCAAAAATACCTTTTTGGTTTACATTAAAGTACATTATTACACGGCCCGGTTGGAATGCTTGATTCTGATTAGCCAGTCGCGACATTTGCAGGCTTGTTATTCCCAGATAACAACTGCTCAAAATGAATAACACACAGTAACCCGGATTTCTGCAAACCATTTTGACAGGTACAGTTTAATATTACACAAAACTAAATATTTCTTTCAATAACATATTTACAAATGATTAATCCAAATTGCCTGTTTATGACATTTGTACGTCGTTTCTTACCTTAAAACCGAAAGTAAACGGCATGCAGCCGGTTGTTATTGTGAAATAAACCCCTTTAGTGTCATGCAAGACTGTATCACACTATCAGGGCTTATTTCTGCGTTAACAACCGGCTGCCTGTACATTATCCCTTTCGAAACTAGTACTTTATTACTTTTACTCAAGTAACATTTTTGAGTTCAAATACCTCAAATAGTAAAAGTGAGAAAGCATGAAAAACAGCATGTAGGCTATTTATGAAATGTAGTGGAGCTACAAGTATGATGTATAATGTAGTAAAGTAAAAACGCTCTGATAAAGTACAGATTCTTGTAAGAGTAAAAATACTTCACTACTAACTCTGGATATATTTATTAATATATATATTTATAAAACATATTATTGGTTTATGTGGAATTTTAGGTTGAGGGCATCCAGACATTGAAAGTAAGAAGCTTTGTGTTGGACCCATCTGAGAAAGGAGGTCAGGGTGAGTTCAGAAAACCAGTGTTCAGAATAAAAAAGCATTGTGTTATTTTGATGTTTTGAGAGCAGTGTGTTACTTATGTGTGTAATAAGTACATTTTTGTATTGTGTACGTTTATATCTCAGACTTCTACTTGTACATGCTACAACATTGGCATGATAATAACATGAATTGAAAGCAGGCTATCTAACCAGAAGGTTTTTATAAATAAAAATAATAAATGAATACTTTTATGTGCAGTTTTGTGTGGTTAAAAGAATTACACATTTCACCTTTAAACAAGCATGTATTTTTGTATATTTGTATGATTTACATTTATTTCCATATTTTCAGCTAGAAGACAGGTGATACGAGTGGACGAGGTGCAGCTGGACTCTGTTGTACCAAACTCTCTTCCACAGACGTTTGTGAATGTCAGAGGTTTAGGATTTGATTCATATTTTCATTTGAACTTTAAATTACATTTTAAATTAATACAATCAGAATGTCCGAATTACGCCACAACTATGTTAACAAGCATCCTGTCTATAGGTGATGTGATGGCAGACAGCATTGATAACTCCATTAATGAAGACTCTCTAGCAGCGTTAATCCGCATGCCTGGTGGATGTGTGGAGCAGAACCTGGCCAGCATCACGCTGCCTCTCATTGCTGCACATTACCTGGACCGCAGTGCGCAGTGGGACAGCGTGGGAATACACCGCAGAGAAGAGGCTATTAAATACATACAGAGAGGTGAGATACGTGTGATGCACTTCTCGTTTCTTTTAGACATACCGATTTACTAAGATTCCAGAAATGTCCTTCAAATCTCAGGTTATGAAAACCAGCTTAACTATCAGAAATCGGATGATTCGTACCCGCCCTACCGCAACGAAGGCACAAGCACATGGTATTTATATTAACACAGAACTGATTACAGCTTTATATTGAGCATTTCTCAGTTCATATATTGATACTGTTTTTCTCTCAGGATCACTGCATATGTAGTAAAAGTTTTCTCCATGGCAAACTCGTATATCGGTGTCAGTGAGAAGCGTCTGTGTGGGCCTCTGCTGTATTTACTAAAGAACAAACAGCAGCCGGATGGATCGTTCAAAGAGGATAATCCCGTCTACACCACTAGCATGACGGTGAGATAAAAGAACAGTGAGAAGTAAATAAAGAAATACAGCAGCATTTCCACTGTGTCTTTCTGTAGCATGTGTATAATATGTGCACGATTTTGTGGTTTCTGTGTGTACAGGGAGGCCTGCAGGGTCCTGAATCAAGAGTGTCTATGACAGCGTTTGTGCTCATTGCTTTGGCGGAAGCAAGAAATGCTCGTAGTTGCCAAGAGCCTGGTCTGGACATAGATGTAATTCACCGTGTCTCCTTTACACTCATAAGTACAACATACATGAATTTGTGTATGCAAACCTAACTCAAGCAATATATAAACTGGTATTTGGTAAGGTTATTTACAAGATACAGGGGCGGTTTCAGGGTGTAGCTAGTCCTAGACTAAAAGAAATGTAAGAGCTGTCCAAACTGAAAACTTGCACTGACATATCTCAAAATACATCAGTGTCTTTGTGTTATCTTAAAATGCACACAAGTAATGTTTTAAGTTAGGTATGTTTGTTAAAACTACTTACATTTCCCAATTAAACTCAGGCCTAGTCCAGTTAAAACTAATCCCTGTCTGGGAAACCACCCCACAATGTTTATACATGTATAAAAGAAGAGTAAAATCAAATAAATATTTCACTTTTAGATCCATTCTTTCGTGCATCTTTGCATGCTTTTTCAAAATTGAGATTGTTACATAATCTGAAAGCTGAATAAATAAGCTTTCCATTGATGTATGGTTTGTTAGGATAGGACAATATATGAAATCTGAGGGTGCAAAAAAATCTACATATTGAGAAAATTGCTTTTAAAGTTGTCCAAATGAAGACCTTAGCATAGCATATTACTCCCCAAAAATAAAGTTTTGATATATTTACGTTAAGAAATTTACAAAATATCTTCATGGAACA
The DNA here is from genome assembly GCA_026939265.1 of Oreonectes daqikongensis. Taxonomy (NCBI): domain Eukaryota; kingdom Metazoa; phylum Chordata; class Actinopteri; order Cypriniformes; family Nemacheilidae; genus Oreonectes; species Oreonectes daqikongensis. Next base: position 3,076,387 of record JAOTQM010000047.1, on the reverse strand, counting down.
TGATCTTTACTTAATATCCTAATGAATTTTGCCATAAAAGAAAAATCTATAATTTTGACCCACACAATGTATTTTTGGCTATTACTACAACTTAATCCAGGATCACAAATTTGGAGCAGTCTTTATTTCACTTTAGCTCACTGAATAACTACAATTAATAGTCAAACATATTTTGAGGTGTTTTTATATTTTGAATAATGCAGTTTGTATTTTCTTTCATTGGTCAATGCAGGACAGTTTCAGAAAAGCAGCAGTGTATCTACAGGAACGTTTCCCCCGGCTGGAAAGGCCATACACAGCGGCTATAGCATGTTATGCTTTAGCATTATCCAATCATGGATGCTCAAAGACCATCTTGCTAAAATCAGCATCAGGAGGTACTCGAAATAATATAGATATAATAATATCCAAGGTGTTTTGAAGTCTTCCAAAATGTCCCGGTTCATGTTTCTTTCATTTTTTGTCAACAGGTCGTACCCACTGGCATGACTCTAATAACGATTACTTCACACTGGAAGCTACGGGATATGCATTGTTGGCTCTTATCAAAGGAGGTCACATGCAAGAAGCGGCCGCCCCATTTCGATGGTTGAATGAACAGCGTGGTGTTGGAGGAGGATACGGCTCTACTCAGGTAATGTTATACTCAACGTTTAAGTAAATCAGATCTCTCTTTGTGTTTATTTGCATTTTTTGTACCGTGATGATCTCTTTCATCGCTCAGTCCACCATGGTAGTGCTTCAGGCTCTGTCTGAGTATCTAGTAAAGAAACCTCCTCCTTCTGATCTTAATCTGCTGGTGGAGCTGAGCGTGCCCGGTCGCAGCGATGTACGCTGGAACTTCATCCCCAAAGTGGCTTACATGGCTCGATCATCAAAGGTGAGAATGTTGTCGTAGATTCTGTCTTGTGAAAGATCATGTACTGGTGGGCAGTTTGAGATGTAACACAAATGAATCACTTTCTTTATCTTCTACAGGTTCCTCTTGACCAGGATTTCACAGTTGTGGCTTCTGGGAATGGCAGGGGCATCTTGGAAGTACATGAATGCATGGCTACACTTGCACTATGCATTGAATTAGATTGAATTAGAACCAAAACCCTTCTTCTCATTTTATTTCAGGTTGTGACAGTGTATCATCAGCTTCCAGAGATGTACGAGAACAGCACATGTAATGGCTTTCAGCTGGATGTCTCCATCGCTGAGACCGGTGGTGTGTTCCCTACTCAGTTTTAAGAAAACATTTTCATTAACATCATGCATGTCAATGTATCATTTTCGGTGCATTTCAGAAAAACCTCCACCGGATGTTGAAAAGTCCTACAGACTCAATATTAATGTGAGGTAAGGCTGTATATACAGGTACAGTTAAACACCTCTTTGGCAGATTTGTGGTGTACCCACAATTCTCTGCTTTGTGTTCTTTCTTCATATCAGGTCTGTGGAAGGACACCAGGCCAGGATGGTGATTCTGGATATCGGCCTGCCAACTGGCTTTGAACCTGAAAACTCAGATTTAGAGCTGGTGAGACAACACTCGGTTCTGCTGGATCGTTTCATAACGTTATCTTTAAAAGATCAATTTCTTAGCTGAGTTTCCATGTTTATAATGCTGTAGACAGGATACTTTTGTTCAGATCTGTGCAAATGACTTGGGTTGTTCTCATAGCTCACCAATTCAGTGGACCGATACATCAACAACTACCAAGTAGTGGATAACCTGAGTGACAGAGGATCTCTTATAATTCACCTGTTTAAGGTAACGTACAGTGGCAACAACCCCTATAAATCATACCTGCTGTAACAGATGTAAATAAAGGAAATGCTAAATATTTTGCTGTGTGTTTTGATGGGCAGGTGTCCAGTACTGAGACAGACATGATCTCATTCAGACTACATCAGAAATTTAAAGTGGGCCATCTTCAACCTTCCACTGTCACAGTTTATCAGTACTATAACAAAGGTACACACACACATGTTGGTTTTACTATCTCCGTAGGGAAAGTCCATAGGCGTAATTATTTTTATACCCTACAAACTGTATATTCTATTCCCTACCCCTAAACCTAAAGATCATGGAAAACATTTAGCATCTTTAGATTTTCAAAAATGATCGTTCTGTACCATTTATAAGCTTTTGTGCCCGTGGGGACCTCAATTTTGGTCTCCAGGTGACACGAGTTGGTGTGCATTCTGGTTTACTGAACTACTGTGGTTCTTTAGGATGTTTGAAAAGCAAGACAAAATGCTAAATTTAGATTTTTTATTTAATTTAAATTTTTGTGATTGTGTGTTGTTTCAGCTAAACGCTGCAGCCGGTTCTACTCTCCTCCTGAAGACAAACAGCAGCTCGATCAGATCTGCAGAGATAACGTGTGTCGCTGCACACAGGGTCGGTCTGATCTTTCCTCTACATGCCTTTACAATAAACTCTGTTTACTGTTTACTTCTAAACACCAGTTTTCTTTTTTAGAAGATTGCTGTGTAGTAAAACCCGACTCCTTGACTGTTGGTGGAGAGAAGAGGAAGGCAGCTGTGTGCAGTGGATTACAACATGGTAAACCTTTCTTCTGTTAAACTGTGATTTTATTTCGAAACATCTTCTCAATGAACTGACCTCAGTCTCTTCTCTTCAGCCTACAGGGTTAAACTACTCCGTGTCCACTACAGTCACTATGACCAGTATGAGATGGAGATTGTGCAGATTATTAAAGAAGGTAAGTCACTGAAAACTACAATCTGGGTATATAAAAAAATGTAACCCACTCTCTCACTCATGCATCTTGTTCTGCTCATGAAGGATCTGAAGTTGTCCTGAAGGAAACGGACAGGAGAACTTTTCTCTCACATGCGACCTGTAGATCAGGGCTCAACTTGAAAGAAGGTCATGATTATCTGATCACTGGCCCGTTCACTGATGCCTGGCATGCTGGGAGCACGTCCAGCGGGTGAGCAGCACAACAACATTGAACGGCTTAATGCTGGAGTTTGTATTTTTCACTCTCTCGTTCTCTCTCAGGTATGCATATATGCTGGGTAAGGACACGTGGGTGGAGCGATGGCCGTCTGCGTCAGAATGTGGCACGATGCAGGTGAAATGTGCAGAGCTGAAGAGTTTTGAAACAGAGCTGACAAAGAGTGGCTGTCAGACTTGAGTGATATTTTACACGAGAATCTCTGAGACTGAATATTTTCGTTATAATTGCATAATATGATCCATATGTAAAACTGCACTATTATATCTGGTGCACATTGAATTAAAGTAATATAACTGTGTATAGACTGTCGTGCAGTTTGTCCTATCAACCACGAGAGGGTGCAATTTATCTAGAACAGAACTTCCCAAACCTCAAAGGTGCAAGGCCCCTAGACCAAGACCCCCACATTCTTCTTTCGTAGTAGTAAAAATATACATATACAAAACAAATTAAAGTCTTTTTTTAAGGGTTTCATGTGAATTATGTGTGTTCAATACTGTAAAAATACTTCATGTGTAAAATACTGTGGTATACGATATTTATTTATAGTAAACTGTAATTGAAGTTCTTAACGTTACTATAGAACTAAATGTTTTAACATAATTATAGTAAATATCAAAGCATAGTTCAGTTGTTTAATTTACTGTAGTAAAAAGTACACAATACTATTATAGTACACTAGAGTAACTCTACCTTACTGTAGTAAATGTTATAGTATGCTACAGTTGACTGATTTAATGTCATAAATACTACACAATACTATAGTATGCTATGATTAATAACACTATACTATAGCAAACAATGCAGTATACTTACAGTATTTTTTTATGTTGGCTACCACAAAATTCGCTCATCAAATTCTGGTGAAGGTAAGATAATAATAAATATATTTATTTGTAAACTACACTGCAAAGTATTTACAAATTTTATTACGTTTTGATTTATCCTGATTTAACCCCCCCCCCACAGGTTAGTAAGTAGTCATTTCGAGTACAGTTGGACATCACCATTCACCACATTCGCTTCCAGTTTTAGATGTGTAGGATTTAAAGTCACATTGGCAGAAGACATGCTTTTAGTCATGGCACCTGAGTAATGTTAAAGAGATACAAGCTGTTTCCTTACACATACACGCACATGACCATGTCCAGTGATCGTGTCTGAATGACAAATGTGTAAAAGACCCTGAGAGCTTAACACCTAGTCATAACAATGGCACCCTCACCAGCTCGCATCGAAGGGCACTGCCTATGAAGCTAGAGAGGCCTGCTGTTTAGATTGTCTGCCGTGTTTTATTATATTTACAGTAAAAGTATGTCCTCATTCACTGACTCAACTTGCCTCACTGCCATTATAAAAAGACCAGCCATTACAAACCAGGCACATGGCCAACAGGGCAATTACTGCCAACATTACATTACACACACGTCTTGTAAAGAATTCTCATGTTTAGTCCCACCTTCATTTTCAATCTCCCTCATGCACCCCTTCATCTCCACTCCCGTCAACTTGTTTTCACGAGCCAAACAGGTGTGCAGTTCAAAGATAACCTGTAAATGTGTTCTAAGAGCGTGGCTGAACCAAACCCAGTTTATCTAAGATAAAACAGCGTTATGCATGACTTTACCAAAGTCAAACATCACAAACGTCAGTGATGATGTTTCTTGCTGAATGTAGAAACGACTCCTGTCTGATATTACAGTAAGTGCAGTTCACTTTAACTGTAATGGTGGCTCCGCTCATGCTCTTTTATGGTTACAGTCAAAGACTTGCAGTCTCAAGGAACACATTGTCTTTGCCAGCATGTTCACGTCACGGCTGAATCAACAGCTCGCAATTATAATCCTCTGCAAACATGTGCAGCCCGAGGCTAAAATAATCCTCATTTAAAATCAAACCCCGATTGCTTTCCTTTAACCACATGCATACCTAAAGTCCCCTACATAAACTATTAGCACACCTCCACTAGATAAGAGACTTTTATTTCCATGCTGTTGTATCAGACAGTTGCTGTATGCCATTCCATCTCAAGTTCACATGCTTGGGCACGTACTCTCTCGTACTATAACACACATAAATGTGCTCATACCATCCATTACTGCACTAACTGTAAGCTTTTGAGGATCGTCTGATTTCAAAGCCAGTGATACTTGATCCACATATTCTGATACAGTTTTACTAACTTATTTTCTTATAGACTTGTTACAATCGACTTGTTTTATGACTCAATGTGAAAGCATATACTAAGAAATTATAACAATTTCTGCAGCTCATTATTTCAGATGTTTCGTTTTAAAAACAATGGTTCAGAGCTATACTCGGTTATTTCAACGCTCACATTTTTAGGTAAGGAGATCAAAAGCTAAATATATTTTATTACAATATTTGGTGCATATACATTAAAAATTATAATAATTATAATGCCTCTTTCTCCCCTATTCATTTTCTGTATTCATTTAGTAAGAATTACTAAATTACATTGATTATTAAACATAATTATTATTGATTATGTTTAACTAGACTTTTACTGGATTGCATAAAACATTTGTAATCTAACAAATTCTGAAACATCTTGAGAGATTTTTTAGCTGTTATCCTTCTTATACTAACTTCTTTCGGTAATGACCTAACAAGCGATGGTACGGATACAAGAGTATATTTACGAAAGAATAGTTTTCTTAAACATGCTTGTTAATGTCATTCTCAACGCAATGTTTACATCTCCGTCACCGCCACTTCTCTCTCGCACATGCACGTTCTGTCTTTAAACGGTCTCATAAAAGCCTGGGAAAAGCAGCGAGGCCTTTTTGATCTATTATTGTGGTGAGAGCGGGCAGATCTGAAAAAAGTTTCAGCGGACCAGTCTTCAAATGAAGCTGCTCGCCCACCTGCGCAGGTGTGCGGGCATGTGCGTGTTTGTTTGTGTGTTTAAGCGTTGAAAAGCTCTCGTAGGCGTCATTATTATCAGCTGACCGTGAATACCCTTTCCTCAGGCCACACGGATTGCATTTTTGAAATGCTGTTATTAAGATGAGTCACTGCCTACTGAGGGGTTTTCTCTGCGCTGATGTGGAGATGATGTCACCTAGATGCACTTTACTCTCTCGCACACACTTACGCACTCAAAATCTTCACATCAAAGTGAGAACAATACTGTTACTTCCAGCCAATAAAGCTTTATCTTCATTGGGGGTAGAGGGGAGGCATTGTGTGATGAACAAAAATGACCTCATTATTCTGGCGGGTTTCACGCCTTTCTCTCTGTGTTTGCTGTACAGCTACTTTGCAACAATGCAAAATTGTAAAAAGCGCTACAGAAATAAGCTTGAATTGAAATAAAAAAACTGATACAACAGAGAAAATACGCTCTTCGCAAAGTCCCTGCACTCATGACTTGCTTTGTTTATTGCTTAAACTTATTTTCCAAAAAAGACACTCTAAAACAACACCTTTCAGAGGCATTAAGCATGTATGTCACGGGGTATGTTTCATTCAATAAAAACTTTTGCTGTCATTCATTCTAGTAAGATCAAAAGTAAACAGGTGTGGTTTAAAAACAGAAGTAAAAGATCAAAAGTCATACATTTCGGATCCCAAAGATGCTAAAGAATAACTGAGAAATACAGCAGCGTGAAAGATGAATTGGTTTCGAGAGCATAGAAGCATATATTTGTATTTTTGGTTTAAACCGTCAAAGACAAAACTCTAAAGATAGAATAGAAGAATGAGAATGTGTGTGTTGTTTCCTGAGCCGTTTGCAGGTGCTTGTTTTACTGGTGATCACACATGCGCGCACACACACACCAGCTGGTCAGTGGTCACTGACCCATCCATCAGCACTGAGTCTTGTTTACTCAAATACCTTCATGACTGTCACTCAGAGGAAGAGGGAAGAGGAAAGAGAAAAAGATATGGGCCACTCAGCAGTGCTCGGCACATCTGCTCAATGATAAACAGAACAATGCTACTGTGACCACTAATCTTACACATGCAGATCAAGGACACGGGAAAAAATGAAACGGCACAACAGACAGCGGGAGGAAGAAATGAAAGAAAGAGCTTTTGTTTCAGTGTATATAGAAAAGAAAAACAAGGCAGATAAGAAAATCAAGTGGAAAACAGGAAAGCACTTTTCTATTTTCATTTGCTTCACCTTTATCTCTACAACTGCTCGGAAAGATTGTTCAGAGATATTGAGGCCTAACTTTTATTGTATATTAATTTGATTAAATAAACAATTTGTTGAATGGGTCGTGTAACTTTGTCACATTTACGTTTAGCCAAGTAACAGTTCTACTGGTAACCCAAAATAATACTGACTAGACATATTTTTAACTTGCTAGCTAATGTCATTTACTTGTTATTTCTTTTGCTTGTTGTCAGAAATAATCTGCAGGGACTCTATTCATTGCAGATGTGTACCGGAAGTTAAGTTCGGGCCATAAAAGTGTGCATGCGCAGTAACGTTTGTTTATGTTGTTGCTTTGAAACAATCTATATCTATGATGTGGGTGGTTGCCATGTCATTGCTGTGGGATGTTAAGGCGGTATAGATGGATTTCAGCTCGCAGTTGTTAGTGTGTTGCTAGGTGGTTTCTAGGATGGTCTGGAGGGTTGTTTTGTGTGAAGAACCTACACCCAGGTCGTTGATATTCTGGTCTCTAGATATAGATCAGCCTGATCTTATGGTAGTTCGTAACTATTTTATACACACATATTGCACATTTTTTATGAATTTATACGAAGTGGATCATACAATTAATCGAAAAAGCATTAATAAAGTCCCAGTCTACACTAAATGCTGGGTTATTTTTAAACCATGGTTGGATGAAAAACGGCTGAACCCAACATACCCAGAAAGTTCATATTTGACCCATCCATGGGTTGCAACGACCCACCTTTATTTAGAATGTAAACATGGCGCGAGAGCAGATCATACCAAAACATTGAAATTAGTACAAATTCCTAAAATTAGCTATGTCATAAAATCTAAAATGTTCAAGATGAAGAAGCGACCCAAGCCTTTGTTTCTATCGTCCTTGAACATCGTAAATCTGTCATTTAGATAAGTAAAACCACACCTCTCCTCCACAAGCCGCTTCATTTGATGCATCATTCATGTCCGTGGTACGACCGTGGTTGAGATGAGTTACACATCAAAGATTACCAGCATTAAGGGTTTGTTCAAATTCCTAACCCTAAGTATGAGCAACGGTGATAATAATGCTTGTCTTTGCAGGCTCCACTAATGATTTAACACTGATGTCAATAACAGTGCATGTGTAAATGCTGTAAGATAGAGACTTGGCCTTGCTCGACACAGATAAAGCTATAATCCACCGTTCCAGAGAATAAGAGCATTCCAAACCGTGTGATGCACACATGTAAGCGTGTTCCTGCATGTGTGTGTGTGTGTGTGTGTGTCAAAAGATCTGAGATATCAAAACAAAGGTGTATTCAATGATGCTCATTAAAGCATGTCTTTTACTAAGACACGATAGTTAAGCGACATCATCCGTATTCAGTTCTGAAAGATCTTGATCTCCACACGCAAATGTTGCTTGATGTACATCAGTGTGTATGAGAAAAAAGCAAGCGTGTTTGAGCATTATCCAGGTAAGGCATAGGTTGGCCAGCATCCAAATGTCCCCACAACATCGCACAATATGTTTTAATCAGTGGCCAGTGAAGTATAGACTTTGATATCTGACTTATCTACTGATGCAGATCATTGTTGGAACTACTTTTTTGTGCATGTGAACTGTCTGAACAAAACAATTTGATAAATATTTTTTTAGCTTGCTTAGAATAAGGATCATTGCAATACAGTGTCACAGACAGTGATGTAGTTTTGTTATGCAATAATTTTATGTTGTTATAAAACATCAAAGCCATGCTGCAATTTTTCTGATCTCAGGTCTGCTAATTTAACCTTAAAAATAACATTTGAAGTATTATTTAAGTAAAGTGCATTTATTTTTTATATAGTAAATACTAATGTTAATGTTAGTAGTCTACTTGTAAGTGTATTGTATTTCAATAACACTTGGAATTGGCCCACTTTTGTTTAAATGTATTTTTAAGTGCACTATACTTTAGGTGTAACAGTAGTAAACTTTGAGTACACAACTATTTCACAACTACAATTTTCATTTGTACTGCAACTTCACTACAAGTGAACTTGTATACTAATGTTTTACTAGGTAAATACTTGTAGCACATTTTTTTTTTGCTTTATAAAAGTACACTTTGAAGTATACTCTTAGTAACCTACACACCAAGTATAGTAGCTAAATAAGTAGATGTTTCTGTTGGTGTAAGTCAGGTATTAGGCTCTATGTGTAATTTTAAGTATATTTCTGAGAAGTATACAAATTTTAAGTATTTTTTTGTTTCTTTAAAAGAAATATACTAATTAAATGTACTTATTTTTGTAAGGGAAATTGTGTAGTTAACTATATAGTATGTATCGATGCTTCAAACATACGTATATATTTTTTTGTAAGCATGACACCCTGTTTGCACAGGACGTAACTGCTGGTACACTACAACACACCGCTAAAGCTCGAGTTTGTCTACACTAAAAGTGTGGATGCTGCGACACTTGTATGTTAATGTTTTTCTATCCACTTTGCATGGATGTCTGCTTGGCATAACTTGCATGCACTCTATTTTTATACCTGCCAGGTATAAAACCACACACCTCTCCCTCCACACACCTCTCCCTCTTTTCTTCTTTTGGGGTCTCCTTATTAAATGGCTCAAAGGGATGAGATGAGACATGCACAAATGCTCTGAATCTATGTATAATAAGAAAATATGCAAAGCCAGTAATTGGAGGATGGTGAGAGAAGTCTAGTCTGTGTCTCTTTGTGTAAACTGTCTGGACCGCTCTTGGGAATTTCCCTGCACTTTTGTCTTGCACAAACATTGCAACACACTGTTATTCTTGTGTCTTGAGGGCTTGTCTCTGGTGGCAGAGGTCTTGCTCTGTTAATTCCTGTGGACACACTGAAGCTCCGCAGGAGCCAGAGACACCAAGGATGGATGAACAAGCTACGAATTAAGAAGGACGGAGGAGATGTGAAAAAGAGGGTCTTTCCTCCACCATCAATAATACTTTTGTCCTTACATTCTGTCCACTCATGAGTACCACAGGGCAAACCAAAATGACATTTTGGCATTGATGCTGTAGTGCATTTAAAGACAGACTCCTTCACACTTTCTCAACTTTCACTTCAGTCAAATCACAGATGTTTGGAAACTGGGACAATAAGCTTGCCCTTTGTTGTCTTTAGTTTGTAAGAACACTTCACCCAAAAATTAAAAGACAACAGTGATCAAGAGCTGTCGAGTACCAAAAAGCATCATTAAATGTAACATAACATATACCAAAAAAGTCTACCAAAAGTCAATCTAGATTGCAGTACATGCAAAGGGAGATGGCAAGATGTAATCTCATAACAGACGTGAATCTACTTTAAAACGTGTTCTAAATTCATATAGATAAAAGATTTTCATGTTCTGAATACTTCATCTGTGAAGTCCTTCACAAGAGCTTGATCTGTGAGTGTGTGGTGTATGTACACCACCAGAGCTCACTGTATTATTCTCATGCTTGAATGGATGGGAAGGAGAGCAAAGGTTTTCGGATTTGGCAGCAATCCCAGCTTGGCATGGGCCGTCGGTGCTCGTGGTATGTGTGGGTATCTGCGTGTTTAAGTGAGTCTGCGTTTGCGTCTTACAGAAAAGGTAAGAGCGCGCATCCGCGTGCTCTGTAGAGGTTTCCCACACGCATTACTGGTAGATGCGTTTGCACTGTTCTGACTCATTCTCACTGGCAAGACAAAATCTCGGGGGACTCCAACTCCCATAGTCCCGTTTATTTCACTGCCTATTTTTACCACAACAAATTTTCCCTCAATTGCCTTTCCTCCCTTTTCTTCATATCGAACTATGGAAAGATAATCATCCATATCAAAGAACATTTCTTTCTCTATCAGCTCTTTTAGTTCAACTCGTCATCCCCCTCCTCTTACCGCTCCCCTCTCTCTCTTCATTGAGACGTCAGTCATACACAGACGCTGCTTTGCAAAGCTGGATTTCCAGATTCTTCACCTGCTGAAGCTTTAGTGTGTGTGTGTGTGCGCGTGGGCCCTCGCACATTCCTCTCCATCTTACGGCTAAAGCCAGGGTCAGGAATGCAACTGGTTGTCACATACAATGAGATGAGAACATGCACAACCAAAACATATTTTTGGTCAATAGCATTATTTTGAATGATCAAACCCAATTTACGCTATGGATTTGTACGTTTATGCATTCGGCGACGGCTTGGAGTGCATTATATTAGTATGTGTGTTATCTGGGATTTGAACCCATGACTGTTGTGCTACCGCAATGCTCTTAAGCGACAGGACCGAACATTCAGGACGTAGATTCTTCATTCATGTGGGTGTGTATGCACTGTATTCCTTGTTATTTTATCTGCTCTTGTTTTAACGTTAGGACACTGTGCTCACCTCTTTTCTTGTAGTCTATTCGGTGCTTTCTTTCCCATCATTCTCCTCAATAGTCTGTCTGGGTTGCTTCCTGTCCCAGTGGGGCCAATTACGGATTCGCCCATCTAAAACTGAGAGAATGATAGAGAAAGAGAGAAAACATTGGCTTCAGTGGACCCTGAAACTCACTCACCCTTATTTCTCCTGTTAGACATTAGTCTGTCAGAACAAGGCTAATGTAAACACCGTCTGAATCTAAACTGAATGAGTTAATGATTAACTCTAATACCTTAGACGAAAACACCTTGCTTACTCAGCCTCCGAGGTTTTGTTTGAGCATGTCCTCATTTCGGTTTTAATATTATATTTCGTTATTTCATATTAATATCAGCCCACACTTAGGAGATAACCGCCAAACATCTCCGAGCGCGAGACGTTTGTTTTAGATTATAACTAGTTGCGTCAGCACGTCACGTCCTCACTTGTCAGCTCTTGAGGAGATGCTCCTAAAGGAAAAAAACGAGGAATCATTTTTGTCTTCGTGGTTTTAGCAAGGTCTAACACATCCAGTTTTCACCGAGGCGGCAAGTTGAAAAGCTCGCGGTTAACAGAGATTATCTCGTTTTGAGGGGGCGCGCCTCGGGTGCGCGGCTCGTTGAGTTTAAGATGAGGAGATGAGAGAAGCGGCAGCTCATTCACTGTCAGATGTCCGACACGCCGCGGGACTCGCTGGCTGAAGTTTGGACGAAATAAATGTTGAGGACATAAGTGTGGACATACAAATGGACTGTTTTGGATAAATTGTGGACCTGTTTTTCCTGGATTACTTTTGGATTTTAATCATTTTTAGACGAGAATCAAAAGCGATGCGATGAAGCGATACAGGGACGCTTTGGCGTTTTCTTTTTATAAAATGATCTGACACGAGTGACACGTTTTAGGTTTTTCTCACTCAAATGTGCTGGAGTTTTTCAAGCCCGTAACATTATTGGATCAGAAGCGATACAAATATAACAGGAGCCTGCGTCGAGGCTCGTTTCTCTATGAGGTGTTAGAGTTCATCTTTTGTGAGATTGTTCTCTGGAAAGGCATGTTCCCTGGCTCCACGCCGGTTGGAGCATCTTTGCGGCTCCGGTCGGGAAGGTTTCGCCTGCGCTGGTGCACATTTGGACCACAGGGGAGATGAGAACCGCGTTGATCTATTTTCTCTTCTGCTGCTTCTACCTGCTTTCAGCAGCCGCTGAAGTAAGCGTCCGAAAACGAATTACTTTATGTAGAAATATATTGGCATGCTTAACTTTAAATGCTTTTTTTACAACTTTATATGGTCGTAAAATAACATGTAGGCTATCCATAATGATCCATTTGGTCCTGCGCGTAATGCTTAATGTCCTTTTACGCAAACATTTAGTAATAATAAATGTTACTTTTAGGTGACGCAATTTCCGCTACAAATCGCAGCATTGTTCATTTCATTAACATTTTTATAGTCGTTTTTTTTAGTCATTTGTATATTTCTATTATAATTTTACTTTTTATTTCCAGGAAGCGCCGATTCCCAAAGAACTGATCGAGAGACTCTCCAACAGCGAGATCCGCAGCATCAGCGACCTCCAGCGGATCCTGGAGATTGACTTCGTAGGTAAAGTCTCACTGGTTTTCCACTTTTGGAAATGCACTACATGAGGAGTGGGTAGGTCGAGTAAGCTCTAAACCTGCTTGTTACATCCAGCACACTATATCAGATTGCCAAAGCGTTATGGTGCAATGCTGGGATGTAAAACACGACTGTGGGAAATATCTTTCCAGAGGAGGCTCAATCTTTCCTGAGCCGAAAGTTCACAGACCTCAACGTTTAATCTAGTTTTAGCGAACGCCTCAGCAGCCGTTGCCTAGAAACCACAGGCCAGTTCCTTCTCTCCTGGCGCCGCACGTACGGTAGAGTATTTGAACTTGGGAATTGATGTCACATTTTGGCGGGACCAATATTGTAAACATCATTTACTCACATTTGAGTTGTTTCAAATCTGTATAAATGTCTTTGTTCTGATGAACGCAGAGAAAGATATTTGGAAGAATGCTTGTAGCCAAACAGTTCTTGGACCCCATTGACTACCATAGTAGGAAAAATGACTTAATACTTTTTTTTGTTCTGTTAAACACAAAATGAGATATTTTGAAGAATGTAGGAGAGCAAACAGTTCTGGGAAACTTTTGTCTACCATTGTCATTTTTCCTACAATGGTAGTCAATGGGGTCCAAGAACTGTTTGGTTACAAGCATTCTTCCAAATATCTTTCTCTATGTTCAACCAAACAAAGAAAAGTATACAGATTTGGAACAAATAAGACACTTTCTTCCTAATGTTCATACTACCTTTTTCCAACTTTCCATGCCTTTACATTCACATTTATTCGATTAACAGACACTTTTATCCATAGCATCCAGAATTTTCCCTTGCAATGCCGTTTCTTTCTGGAAATGCAAATCTATTCCAGCAGCATAAAATCCCCTGCAAACATAAACCTCCAGCACATCTGAGGAAATTCGCTACAGCCATAATTATAAGCGTCCCGCATTTGATTTCCCCAAAAGTTCTGTAATTGAAATGCAAACATCTGCGTCTGTGTGGCTGGTGCCTGAGGGAGGTCAAGAGACTCTCTCCATTATACCGTTGTCATGCCGCCTTTATGAGTTGAGTGGGGCTGAATGCCAGCGCTGCTGTAATGTATTATTCATGTTGCATTCCTCAGTTTGTGTGCGTCTCTGCGTGTGACGGTGCGTCTGTGTGTTCGAGAGAGAAAGAGATTGAAGCTGAAGTAGTGTTTGCGTTTGTGAGGTCTGCTGCTCCGCTAAGTCTGTGAAAAGCAGAGTTAGTCGAATGGCTACGGTGCTCAGGCCTGAATAACAACCACCCTCCTCCTGCATTAGGGTGGTTTCCGGGGGCAACAACAAGGGCATCTCTCTTCTGTTGTGTGGCTTAATGGCTCCCCACAGCCACAGAGAGATTAAACACTACATCCCGTACTTGGAAATGAGACTTGTTTTCTCCAAACCGTCAAGTTTACTTTAATCTAAGATCAAATTGTTGAGTCTAGATTTCTCTCGACTGGAACCAGGTGTCCTCAGGCAGTGCATATACAACATTGGCTTTGCAATCTGTATATAAAGGAAGTGCGCTGACAGGCTATCAGACATATTAACTTGACCAGGTTTTCTAGATTTTTCCATTCAGGAAGGTGAAGAAGGCATCATAGCAATTCACAATGTGGTCCAAAATGTGCTCTATTGACAGTACTGAAAGAGGGATTATGATCTGTTGCTCTTATCGGTTTATTCACTTCCTTCATGTTCTTACTGTTGCAGAGAATGAGGTGGTGGAGGAAGTTAAACAACAAGGCCACCACAAGGAGCATCTTTATGACAACAGACACCTTAAGAATTCACTTGCACACTCAAGACGCAAGAGAAGCATTGGTAGGAAACAGACACACCCACACATTTCTCAGTACAAGTTTAACAGTGTGATCCTGATGCTAACGTCCAGCGTGTTCACGTGTTTAGAGGAGGCAGTGCCAGCTGTTTGTAAGACACGCACGGTGATCTATGAGATCCCGCGGAGTCAGGTGGACCCCACCGCCGCCAACTTCCTGATCTGGCCTCCGTGTGTCGAGGTGAGACGATGCTCGGGCTGCTGCAACACAAGCAACATGCGCTGCCACCCCTCCAAAAAGCATCACAGGACTGTGAAGGTAAGAACACTTATTTCAAATAATATAGTAATCGTTGTACTTTACATCGTCACAGTCAGAAGTTCTTTATATAACCAAGCTTTTCATATATTATTGTTGAAATCTGGTTTTATGGTTGTAAGTTGCTTGTACAGTGAATTATGTTAAGATTGTTTGCCACCTGTCGGGCTCATTTTCAGCAAAGCTTTTTACATTTCTCAATGTAACAAGAGCGAACCGTGGGACGCGGCAAATGCATCAATGAGAATTTCAGGGCCACTGAACATGCTAGCGAAGTTTCAGGCTAGACTTCCGCGGCGAGTTAACAAATAGCCTTAACCTTGAGTTAACCGCTGTGAACGTCTGTCTGCTTTGGGGTGTGTTATATTGCATTTATCTCACTAGCTATGTGTGTGTGTGTTCAGACCTGAATAAAGTATTGTATAAACGGGCCTGCAGGGCAGCTGAGTTGGCAGGGAGGGAAGGAGTCTGAGGTGTGTGTTTAGAAAGGGAGGTTGGAGTCGGCTCATCTGCATTGCAGGAAACCGTCCCATTTAGCTCTCACCTTATCTCACCTCTGGAACGGCAGAGGAAACGTACACTTTGGATTGGGTTATGAGTGTGCAACGTTCCCACACTTCCTCTCTCTTTTTCTCTCAGGTGGCCAAGGTGGAGTACGTACGCAGACGGCCGAAGCTTCGGGAGGTGCAGGTGCAGCTGGAGGATCATCTCGAGTGTGTGTGCACGTCCAAACATCACTCCGAGTCCCGTATGTACTCGGGTACATGAATACTCCCACCTCAACACACCCACTCTGTCTCACAGCCTTCCTTGACAATACTCGCTCTTTAATGCTCTCTAATAGTTTTTCCTTTACGTGTTTTATTTTTTCCCCTCCACCCTTTTTCCTGTCTCATTTTTTATTCCATTCACAGGACAGCCCAGTTTGAGCTAAAAAAAAAAAAAAGGGGGGGAGAATGGGAAAAAATATGTAGTGTCCAAAGGCATGAGGAAATATTTACAGACTCTATATTTAGACAAATGGTCAGTAAGATAAGCGTCACTATGGGTCATAAGATAGGGAGTGACCAATCAGCATGCTGGATTTATCCACGAATCGTGTAGGCAGCCAATCGGGTGTTTCGATTTGTGGGATGATGGAAATTTGGTTTCCCAAATAGCAATAGGGAGAATTATGAGGGCAAAAGTGTCATAATCACAGAGAGAATATTTGGAATGACTGGGAATTACAGGAATAACTGGGAATTATTATATTATGATATACATTTAAACCTTAAAGGGACAGTTCACCCAAAAATGAAAATCCTGTCATCATTTACTCACGTTTGGTTACTGACATTCCTACAAATATCTTTCTTTGTGTTTATCAGAACAAAAAAATAAATTCAGGTTTGGAACAACCTGAGGGTGACTAAGTGATCACAGGATTATAATTTTTGGGTGAACTGTCGCTCTCACAAGATCTTAAATATGATGTGATTAAGAGAATATTCTGGTAAATGCCATAAAAAAATCATTTTGACTTCCAACTCGACGTGTTAAAGAGCAAACAAAGAAAAGTGCAATGAAATGCAAAATATGTACACCTGCCCTGTAAACGTCTTGGCATAACTTTTAGTTATTTGTCAGGTGTGCTGCCAAAAGCTAACGATTTAACAACGGCTCTTTTCTCCACAGCAGATAAAAGGTGAGTGTGGCACTGGATGAAAGAGAACAGAGGAGGTGAGTGGCAGCCACCACATCCAATCAGATAACCGGGACACCACAATACCCAGCGAGCGATATCATCTGAAAACACGAGCTCGGGGGTCTTTTTGGATCACTCTGGACTTTTGATGCACCTTTAGAAAAGAGACTTTGCCCTTGGATTAAAATAACAGAGACACTACGCAGAGAAAAAAAGAGACTGCAGTGAGTAGGAACACAAACTTTTGGGAAGCAGACGTTGGGACTATTTGTTTCCACGACCTCTTAATGGAGCATCTATCGCGACTTTGTTTGTATATCAAAATTTATTTTCTTCAGCAAATATTTGTATCGTCTTATTTTTATAACTGCCAGTTTTCTATCAACACTGATTATCTCGTATGTACGCCATAGAACGAACAAGTACAACAAAACACAAACTAGAGTAACTGATACTAATAAAATACATATGCTGTGTAAACTGTACATTTTTCTGTTGTCGTTTGACAGATGGCTGCGCCAAAGATAGCAGTTTGGTTTGGGATGTATTTGCTATTTACTGGTGTAAATGAAAGGTGAAAGAGTTACAGTTTATTACAGCGTGTTTTTAACATAAGTGTTGAGATGAATCTTATCTCTTCCATGTTTTGTCCTAACTAGCCACAAACCACAGCAAGTGGTGGGCGGCAGGACGTTGTGTTCACATTTAAATCTCAATGGTCCAAATTACTCCCTAACATTTGCCTTTGACTCATGATTTTATTTATGAGATGAATGCATATAAACACTATTTTTATCAGTGGGAAATGTCTTCCGTTGGCTCTGGCCTATGCCCAGTGACAAAAATCACATTAATCTCCAGTTTGCCAGTGGAATTTTTACAATGTACACAACTTATTTTCCCAGTGTCCTTGGCAGCATCAGAAAGATACAATACAGATTAAACACACAAGTTGGCTCAACCAAAGATACAAATTCTGTCATCATTGTTTAAAACCTGTTTGTGACTCTTTCTTCTGTGGAACACAAAAGAAGATATTTTGAGAAATTGTGTCCATTCAATGGAAGTCAATGGGGGTCAGTGTT
This sequence comes from Oreonectes daqikongensis, assembly GCA_026939265.1. Classification (NCBI taxonomy): domain Eukaryota; kingdom Metazoa; phylum Chordata; class Actinopteri; order Cypriniformes; family Nemacheilidae; genus Oreonectes; species Oreonectes daqikongensis. The sequence continues at coordinate 3,058,384 of JAOTQM010000047.1, read as the reverse complement.
GTTCGGTTACCAACATTCTTCGCAATATCTTCTTTTGTGTTCTGCAGAAGAAAGAAAGTACATTTGCCAACTCCTTGTGTATAGACAACATTTCTTCATTTGTATGATCATTACTGGAAATGACTGGAGACTGCTGTGTTACATTATAATGATTTTGGTACCACCAGAGCAAGCATCAGCCATAAAACACACATTCAAGCCCAAACCACAAAGATCAGTTTAGCTCATGCTGACCAGTCAAGCAGTTGATGGATCAATGATGAAACAAATGATGGATCTTCTTGAGTTGATGAATGAGGCCATTTTAACAGAATGAGAAGGAATTAAAATCACCAATTACTGCCACAGTCAATGGTGTTCAAACATAAACAAGTGCAGACAGTGGGTAACAAAGAGACAAGGTCAGAATAACAGTGATGTAACAGTCTTTACCACAAATGCGAGTGTGTACGTCTCGCATGAGCTAACATAACTGCTGTTGCATGCCGGTTCAAGCGCCAACACAAACTTAAACATTCTTGCTTTACTTTAAACCATCGGTTTGGGTGTGTTTGAAGTCACAATAGAGACGTATGTGTAGGATGTGTGTAAAAGGGCCTTCTTTCAAGTTGGCATTGCATTATCAATCCCTCACTGTGTTATGGCCATCTCCAAACTTGATGGAGCTGCTTACATAGATGGCATTTTTAGCAAATTTGGATTCTGTCAAAATGTACTCGTCCTTATGCAGTCTTAAACCTGTATGACTTTCTTTCTTTCTTCTGCAGAACATAAAAGAAGATATTTTGAACAATGTTGATCCCCATTGACTTATTATATGGACACAAAACCACAGAGACATTTCTCAAAATATCTTTTGTGTTCCACAGAAGAAAGAGTCATACAGGTTTTGATCAACATGAGGGTGAACAAATGATGACTGAATATTTATTTTTGAGTCAACTATCTATTTCATGTTACAGCAGGTCTATCAGAGCTATAGTCCGACTACTCTGAACTCATTTAGCCTGAGCGAGGGAAAGGGACAGCGAGAGGCAGATCTGTTTCACACAATTTGCGTTGAAGCACAGAAGCTTAATTCAACTATTAAAACTCTGTCATGTGTGGAAATGAGGTTTATTGTGGTTAATAGTGTAAATTACAGAATGGCCTTTTCCAGACTGTCTTTCGGATTCGGGTTTCTGACCTCCAACGGAAGCAAACAAAGGAAAGGATACAGGGAATTTGCTTTCTCACACTCACATTTCAACCCAATTTTCTTCCCTTTTTTTCTCGCTTACGTTCTCATGTCCCTTTTCGGCTCCCAAAGTCTTCTTGCGAGTATAATAAACAAAAACGTCATTTGTGTATTCCTTACACCTCGCCGATTGACGCCATTTTTTGATATCATCACCCCATTGAACCCCTGCGCGGACCATTTTTCTCCTCCAGGGTAGAATTAAATATTTTTTGTAGAACAAAACGTGATTGTTGCTGAAATGGGCTTTTGTTGCAAAAACTGTTGATCTCATATGAAGATATAGTACTGTAAATCCGGCCCTCCAGGCAGATATGTCCATTTCCTGTTTGAACCCATCTTCCCGACTGAAGGGCTGCATGTAATCTCACCTCTAATGTCACAACATATCTATGCAACCTAAACATTGCTGGGTTATTTAAACCTATGGTTGGGTCAAAAAGGGACAAAGCCCAAAATGTTCAGTTGTTTCAACCCAGAGTTGAGTCAAATATGAACATTTTCAGGGTGTCTTTTATACCCAACAGTTGGTTTTGTCCCTTTCTAACCCAGCAATGTTTAGGTTGCATAAAATAGAATACTCCGATATGTTGTGACACATGATATAGATAGCAACAGGTTCAAACATGGCTCATCCAATCAGATTTCAGAGTCAGAAAAGATTGATTTTATTATTTATACCTTCATTCAACGTTGAAGTAAACAGCTGAAGTTTAAACCGATGGTTCATTAGTGGTTTTACGTCTCTAGTGTCTCAGGTCTGCATGTGAAGGATTAGTCCAGCTGTGACATTCTACTTTTGAGGAACAGGTCAGGTTAATACTCTTGGGGGAGGGATTGAGGATTTCATCCAAGAAGAGAGAGAAAATGTGTGTGGCAATAAGGGAACTACTGAAGCTCAATCAGAGCGACAATGAGAAGCAAAGACATGCCGGTTGGGAACAAAAGGATGGATGGAGTGGAAGGGGGAAGATGAGTCGGGACGGGGGAGCTCTGAGTTAAACTGACTGATCGCTATCAGCTAAATGCTCCAAACAGTGCAGCTCTCCAGCACCATTCATCCATCCGTCAATCGTCCCCGGAGCACACACACGTTTGCGCGTCTCATCCCCGAGCCCCCCATGGAACAGCCGTTATGTCTGAGTAAGATGCTGAGACAAAAGAAGTGAGTGAGAAAGAGAAAAGCGATAAAAGGAACTGATAAGAGGATGTGTTGGGGACACTAAGTGCTTTTTGATGAACTCTCCAGTCACTTAAACAGCGGGAGGTCTGTGTTTGTGAGTGTAAAAGAGAGACGTTTAAGAACGAACTGAATTGTTCACTAGTTGAACTGCTGGTTTAATAGAAATATAAGTGATGGGAGGAGTAGAACTGTCTGTGGTGGAGGGGATTTACGGTGAGATATCTGTGTCTCAAAGTGTCTTGTTATAACAACATCTTTGTTTTCAGCCGTTTATCTTGTCAGAATAATTTCTGTATTGATATAACTTAACTGCGCCAGTATTGTACTTGGGTTTGGGATTCTTGAAAATCTGTAACCATTCATTCAAATCTGCGTAGCACTCCAGGCTGTTCCAATTTATTATGCTTGATACATCTCATTTTTAACTCCCAACAGATCAAATCTAAAGTATTTATTCTCTCGTCCCCTGTCATACTCGCATCACCCATTTGCAGGATTACCGGCTGTTCTGTTCATCCTGTGGCGCCGATGACGACGACAACGTTTGTGCTCACGTTCTGCTTTAATCCATGTGCAGTTTTTCATTACTCACAAATCCATTAAAAGTCAGGTGACGCTGACAGAGCGAGGGCGCGTCACTGTAAGAGTCAGCGGAAAGAGGAGAGAAACTAAAAATATTTAACACACACACCAGGGCATCATATTCAAACAAGGGATTGGATTTTCCAGAATTACAGGGTAGTGCAGCAATACCTTTTATATGCAGACACAGGGATTAACATGAAGAACTCCACGGGGGGATTTGGTGTTAAAACCATTTGTGTTATCAGATGAGCACATATGAGAATTAAAGCGAGATGAAAACTGAGATTTCCTAATCTGGGATTTCAGATTAATATATACAGCTATTTATAACTTGGTTGAAAGGCATGTTTGTTTTTTATTTGTTGCATATTGTTTGAAAAGGGGACAGTTCACCCAAAACTGAAAAATCATTTATTAACACTTGTGTGCTTCCAAAGCGCGTGCTTTCTTTTTTTTACCAAACACCAAAGAAGATATTTTGAAGAATAACCAAACAACATTGTCCGCCATTGACTTCCATTGTATGAACACAAAACCACTAAGACTTTTCTCAAAATATCTTCTTTTGTGAAGAAAGAGTCACATACAGGCTTTGAACAACATGAGTAAACTGTCCCTTTATTTAAAAAATATATGTTTAGTTTATATATTATAATAATTGGAAATGTATTATTATACATTGATCTATACATATTACATCTAGTATAGTCCACACAGTCATTTTTTGGGAGGAAAAATGTCATTTTTTATTATATTGAATGAATTTTTTTCATTATTAGCCCACGAGCTAATCCCTGGTGCCCCATGAGGTCTAAGCAGATAATGGGAAAGTGCTGGATAGGGTCGGAGGTGCAGGGAGTTTTAGGGCTGGGGTTGAGTACTTCGGGATAAGGGCACCAGAGCTACTCAGGCCCATTCGAGCAAAAGTAAGTCTTTTTTACCAGAGGAGTGAATTATAGGGATAGGACAGATTTAGCCTCACAGAAAAGACAAAGGGAGGCTTATAAGCTGACAAGTTGAATCACTAAATCATCACTATAGTTGTCCACACACACACACCTGTGAATGCACAAAGGCTGGCCTTTGCAATGGTTTTGGAATCCAGCATATTGTGTTTTATCCAATCGTATGAAACTTTGATCTCTTGGCTTTAAAATCCGATTGAAGGAGACACACACACACACACACACACACACACACACACACACACACACCTGTGAACGCACATCTGTTGAATCTGTATTAATACGCCAAGTGGAGGTTTCTATATTGCACTCTTCAACCGAGGTTTAACGGAGGTTCAAATGAAACAGTTTGCTCTCAAAATCACATCTTTGAAAGCAACACCTTGGCATTTGTTTAAGATCGCAAAGCAGAGTTGTCGCAGCACACACGCTCTTTATTCTCTTTATTGCTTCTTGCAGTGACCTGCACTCCAGCTAAATCTCTCGCTCGCTCTTCACGCTCGACTCATCGGCTAGTTTAAGTGCTGGCTCAAGATGAAGGGGAGGGGAAACGAAGGAGAGGAATAAAGGCAGAAGTGACGAATGAAAAGAAGCAGTTGCCGCATGCCATTCAAAGGATGTCTGGCTCTTCAGAATAACAACACCTCAAAGCCAAGAGAGAGAGAGGAAAGACACGGAGGAGGAACGAGAGAACAAGAGAGACACTTCACAGAACAAGGAGGAGATGTTTAGAAAACAAGCTGGAGGAATTTAGGAGATGGGGAGAATGAATAAAACAGGGGAGGTGTAAAAACAACACGGCAGAGAAGGGGAAACCCGAGGCGCTCAGTGATTTAGAGACCACTGGACCATAACAACAGAAGAGAGAGAGAGAGAGAGAGAGAGAGAGAGAGAGAGAGAGTGGAGGAAAAAGAAGGGGAAACCCAGTCAATCCATCCACACACTTAATCTTTTCACTAAATGTTCAAACTTGTGCTTTGTTAAGATCAACTTTATGTTTTTTTTTTAAACTTAAGTCATGTTTGTATTGTGTGTAACTAGGGGTGTCACTATATACTGTTAGCGGCAATAACCGTGATATTAATAAACATGAATATTGATATTGTGTTAGTACATATGGTAATATCGTGAAATATTCAGAGCCAGTAACATTTTGCCTTAAGAGCCACACGAGCCTTAACTTTACAAACTCTCTCTCTCTTTGCCTCTATTTTTCATCTTAATATGATATTGCGATAATATTGTTAATTATTTTAGCTATGGTAATGACGTGCTTCACTGGCTGAAAAGAAAGATAAGATGAATTTGACTAACAGCATTATTTATTTTATTTCATTTTTGCATTTATTTTATAGCATTTTTCATTTTAATATGATATCATGATAATATTGTTTATTCTTTTGGCAACGATAATAATTTGTTTCATTGGCCGGAAAGTGAGGAAAGGTGAATTTGACTAACAGCATTATTATATGAAGCTCCAAACATCACAAAAGCAGCCCACACACAAACAGAATAAAGGTGCCACAAAAGGTTCACAGCAAAAGAACCATTTTTGGTTCCCCAAAGAACCTTTAAGTTACCTTTTTATAGTTTAAAGAACCCTCCACAACAAAGAACCTTTCATGCAACATAAAGTCATGTGGATGTTAAAGGGTCTTTATGGAGCCATAAACAGAGCCAAAAATGGTTCTTCTATGGCATCATTTATTTTTCAGTGTGAATGCTGCTAACTTGTGAGGTAATGTCATACTTTCGGGCCTTTTGAACATCTACACACCCTGTGTATTTGTCAGCAGTCTCTCTGCACCTCTAACATCATCCACTGAAGAGAAGCTTTTGAGTTAGATATGAGGCTTTAAACCGTTTCCCTCAGCCAGATGATTGAGTAGCCCTTGGGATTACATTCACCCTCGCCTTCCATACATCACAGCGAGAGAATAGAGCTCAAGACGGCCAGTCCCGACCGATAAAGAAAGCATCGAGGAGAGAAGGGAGGACGGAGAAGGAGAGGATGAGTTAAAGGGACATAAAGGAAGATTTAGCTGGCGTTTATTCACCGCCCTCCATGTAGGGGCTCTCTCTCCATGACATCTGACCTTTGACCTCTGACCGGGGCTTTGTTAAGCAGTCAGGTGCCAACTTGCCCTGAGGCAAGATGGAATTCCATCGCCCCTCCTCATTGCCCTTCCTTTCACGTACGAACCCATTCGCCTTGTACTCTCGGCGGAAAAACAAATAGGATTTGGCATTATTGCAGAGTTGATGAAAGATCAGACGTTCTCTAGGGACGTTCTCAGCAGCTCAGACGGCTAATTCGACCCTAAATGCTTTTAATGGTCCCCAATGGAAACCAGTTCAAACATTTTGTGTCACAAGTGTCACTCTGAGTCTTGAGCATGGGTCTTGCATATTTGTATTTAGCGATGGCGTCTTTCCTAAATACAGCAATTAAATTAAACATTTGGCTTGTGGTCTTTGAAGATGTAAGAGGTATTACAGATCCTCTCATCACTCCATCTTTCTCTCTCTTTCTCATTGATCCTTTCTTCAGTGTTTTCGGTTTCTTCGCTCTGCCGTTAATGTGGTGTTCTCAGACTCATTGACACACTTGCGAACAATTCCCAGACTGTTCAACGACCATCTGATACATGGTGCGTGTGAAAACGGCAAGGACTTTTCTCAAAATCGTGAGTTTTGATCTATTGGCTGGCTTTCTGGGAGACAGGATGCACTAGATTTTTATCAGTACATCAGGAAACACAGTTGCTCCCAGGTAGGGCTGGGATTTAGATGGACTTGGCAACCCAGTTTGATTGAAATCTAGGTCATGATAGGATATATTGCGATTTTATTTATTTATCTTCATTAGAGTGTAATGCTTAGGGCAACCAATGTTAAACCATGCTGGTAGAGATCCTTACAAATAAAACAAGTGATAGATGTCTATACTTAACTGGTCCTAAAATGTGGAATTTGGGAAAATTTGGAAAACTCAATGGATGAGTGTTTGTTAGAATATACTATAAACATTAAATGTACCTGTTTTTGTTTTGTACACCTGTCTATCATTTTTGGCACAGAAATATTCATGCACACAGAAACAAGGTGACCAATTCATATGAATCTGTACGATCTTATTCGTACGTTTTAGTACGATTTACTTTCTATGTTTAGGGGCGATGTTAGGGAAGGAGCTTCAGTATTGTTTTTTCTAATAATCGTATGTTTTTGTTACAAATTTATACGAATTAGCCACCTCGTAACGTACGTACGAAGATGTCGTCATGTTCACGCTTCTTTGCCGAAAGAGATAACGTATTTACGAAACGCACTCTGTAGAGCAGTTTGTCTTTTTAGGGCTACTGTAAAAACAACATGACTAATTCCATGTAAGGGGACCCACGGTGTATGTTGATAGAAAATAACTCATTCTAAGATAATAAAAAAATAATGGATGCGCTTTTTGGAGCTTTGAAAAAGTGGGACCCATCCACTTCCATTCTACCAAAATCGTTCTTCCCGATAAATGGTAATATAACTCCGACTGCATTGTTCTTCAAGAAGAGAGTCATATTCATTACGGATGCCCCGAGGGTAAGTAAAACATGGGGAAATTTTGATTCAAGGCTGAGGAATCCCTTTAATATTACACATTGCACCTTTAAAGTATACTTAAAAGTACACTTTCGACAAAGTTCAATGTTTTTAAACTAAGTTCAAAGGGCGTATTTAGTCTTAAAGTATTAAACTAGTACTTACTAGTACTTATTACATAAACTTAAAAATGTACTTTGCTTAAGTATACTTTTTTAATTAATTTGAATTTGATTCACCGCTTTTTGTACACGAAAACCATTTTTTAATGTGCTCATATAACTTTAACCAACGAAAAGTTATGGATTAAAGCTTTAAAGATATTGTTGCGAAGGTTTTGGCCAGAATCACTTTGCAGCTTGATACCGATAGTCAAGTCTGGCTATACTATACCTGAAAATAAACCAGTCTGCACACTTTTTTAATTATCTCATTTCCACAAACACAGCAGTTATTCCCTTCATGGAATGCCAAAGGATCGAGTCATTGTATTCTCCAGCGAAGACTGATTGTTTATGCGTACAGACAGCGATATCCCCACATGTCAAGAGCTGAGCACTGAGCCTTAAGTGCAAACGCCGGAGTTTAGACAGTTTTATCTTTGTTTTCATGTGAGCAAAGCTAAAATATTCTCGTCTTTGTTCTGCGCTACCCGTAACCTCAGGGTCTCTCTGCTCTGAGACCGAGAAACTGAGAAGGATACTCAAGCTTAATGTGCAAGATCAAACAGCGGGGAAACAGAGAAATGTGTCTTTCAGCTTGCAGAACAGCCACGATTAGGGTGAGAACATCAGAAGAGCAGCGCAATAAAGACATGGAAAGCCTGCGGGTCAGAGAGAGAGAGAACGATAGAGAAGAAGAGTTTGAGACCCAATAAAAAGGTCAAATAAAACGGAAATAAGGAATATATCACGTATATCCCAGTATAAAACGCACATTATATTACATTTTAAAGAGGCATAACTTGATTTATAGTCGAGTGTTGTAGTTGAAAGGTGCTCGGGGAAAGCCCTGCTTGTCTGTGCGTGCCGAAGATTCCGAACAGGGATTTTGAGTCTGACAAGCCCGCCTCTCGTCACTTTTTTCCTTCATTTTTTCTTCTTTCATCAAAGACAGAATGCCTCACTGGCAAGCGGGTAACTGTTTTAATGCGATCACGATGTCTTCAGATTTGAGATGCATTTCACATCAAAGGGGATAGAGGGAGAGGTTAGGAAAATGATATGGAGGAGAAAGAAAGAGAGAGAGACAGAAAGGACCATTCATTTTTTTGTATGTTATTAAGATTAGTTTTAAAACAATATATGTGATACATTGTTCAAACGGTGATGTTGCTGGAGGTCACTGCACAAGTTGGGATTTCCTAAACATCGATTTTTTCTTCCTCATTGCGACTTTACGCATGAGCTCCACTATCTGCATTCCTATTGGTAGTCATCACATCATGTCCCGGCTCATTGCATCAACATCACCTTTGTCTCTTTTATTGATTTTACAGTATATAATGACTTCTGATTGTTTTACTGTTACAAACAGCTGTTGGTGTGAATGTCCCGATAAAATTTGAGGCAGAAGCAAAGATAGAGAAATGCATGTTGGCGTGCCAGCTCTAATCTCTCACCAGATGTGTGCCTGTGATCCAGAGATACCTTGTCAACATCCCTTCTCTTCTTGATCGCCCTTCATCTTCCTCTGCCTGCAGCTGTCTTTTACCTCTCTCTCCTTCTGCACCCTCTTTATGTCTATCCTTGCATTTCTTCATTTGCATTCTGTCTTTGCTATGATATAATGCATTCATTCTGGTTCTTAACAAGACAAATTTATTCTTTTTTGGACCCATCAGCTCTTATACTTGAAAAATCTTTTCTTTACCATGTTTCTAATTTAATGCTGATAATAAAAGTCATTATGCAGTATTATAAGCACAACTGAAATGAAAAGTTTTGGACTAAAAATACACTTTTTATTTGGTATGTTCATCTTTTAGTAGTGTGCCTATTTTATGGCAATTTGTTTTTGTTAGGGGTGTCACAACACACTAATATTGTTAATAATCGTGATATTAAAATCCAAGATTACCGATATTTTGTTAATAGCACACATATCTACGGTTGGGTATCGTTTGAATTTCATCGATTCCCAGTTTCAATTCCACAGTTGATGTAAAACATTTAGATATCAACCTGTATGGTCATTTAACCTTATTGACTGGTTTGCAATATATATATATATATATATATATATATGAGCACAGTTTTGTGTATACACATAAAAACCATGTTTTGTATGATTTATTACAATTTGTATTACCATAGTTTAACTACATCATAGTTAAACTGTAGTTTATATAATGAAACTATGGTCAATTTGTGTTTCCTGTGCTTTATCACAAGTTAACACATGCTCATTTCTGAAAATATGCACACAGAAATTGATAAGAGGAATTGAAATTCCTTTCGATTCCGATCTGATTCCTAGCCCTTTGATTCCCTACACATATTGTAATATCGTATTCAGCATCCATTCAAAATGTTGCTTTAAGAGTTACAGTGGTTACAAACTCTCTCTCTGCCTCATACACTTGTATTATGAGTGTGTTTTGTTGACAAAATAACAGGCAGAACACAAAATGAAAGATTAATTTCACTGATGGCATGATTTATATAAAAAATAAAGCACCAAATACCGTGATAGCACCGGTACAGCAAATTTGGTAGGGGACAATAAAATATGATATTGTGACTATAGCTCAATATTGTATTAATCCCAGTTTAAATGTGAAAAATTGCAAACGCCCATTTTGTGCAGATGCAATGCTTCAGGTTTGTGCAAAACATGCTATGTTCAAACAAAATGTTATAAAACCATGTGACACCATATTTCATGGATTTAACTTTTTGCCATTAGTATGGAACTAGCATGACTGAATGTGAATACAGAATGTAAACATTTGAATGATGTCCATGCAGAAAAGTGTGAAGATCAAGAAGAAAAATGTCAGTAGAAGCTGCACTCGCTGCCCTCTGTGACCTACTCTGTGTTTTGATTGGTTCAGCCCTCAGGAGTTTCAGAGATATGAAGAGACAAATTTCTAATTCATTGCCTTCGGGCACTGAGGAGCTCTTTGAGGATAAACAAGCTTAATAAACCCCCTAGGTGTCTAAATCCTTCTTCTGGCAGAGCACGTAACCCAAAATATCTTGAGGCAACAGGGATTGTGCAAGAGTGGAATGTTTTTAGTGTGGCTATGGAGTTGGACTTGGCCTTTCAGCTCAGGGACAAATTCCCAGGGCTACGGGTGCAGAGAGGCCTGGTGGTCCTGGAGAAAGGTTACCGTGTTAAAACACATCTGCATGTGCACGGTGGGATGTGACGGCCTGTAGCTGGAGGCTCAGCGTCAGGAAGTCACTAAATTTTACTGAAGAAATTCTGAGGAGGACTTAGTCAAGGTGCCAACGTGTGGGGTTTTAAATTGCACGGCTTAACCTGGGACTACAGAGAGTTCAGGAGTAAGACTTAGATTGGGGAGATGCCTCCAGGACAAGGAGGCTTAACCTGAACTAGACAGACTGGGCCAGATGCGCTTTGCTGGTGTTGAAAAAGCTTTTCCTAAACTAATGTATCATTAGATAACAGCACTTTGCCTGACCAGCTTGCTTCCAATGGCTCCGATCAACCTTGCAGAGGCCAGATGGAGGGACAGTGCTACCCACATACAAATGCACATTCATTACCTAAGAAAATCCATTTTTCAGTGATAAAATAATTGGTCCTAACTAGATAATAGAAATACTATTATAATTTATATATAAATAAAATACATTTTACATATAATAAAATACATTTTACATAAAATAATTCATTTTACATAAGGAATTACATACAATAAAATAAAATACACCATACATATAAAATAAAATAAAATTAATTTTACATAAAATAACATTTTACATACAATTTTAGACTTTAAATATTTTATAGACAAATAAGCTTTTCCTATACAGCACTCGGGGTTCCGAAGCATCCTTGAAAATGAATGACTAGTCCTGGAAAACGCATGGAAAATGGGAGAAAGCTTAAAATTGTCCTGGATTGTTTTATAAATGATGAATGAGACAATACAAACAATCTAGGACAACAACACAATTTTCCAGAAGCTTTCTCCCATTTTCCATGCGTTTTACAGGACTAGTCATTCATTTTCCAGGTTTTCGGACATTCTTACACTTCAGTAGATATTTTGTGGTACCCCGTCGTTTATCATAATCTGTATTTCACGAAATAAAATGTTCACTTCACAGTTATTGTGGCCAAAAAAGAATTGGAATATATTTTATTAATCAGTAAAATTCATCTTTATTTGGTTTATTTTGTGGTTTCTCCTTTTTGGCTGATTAAAATTCAACAATTGGTATTAGAGAGAAAGTGTGTAACCATTGTGGCTCTTAAAGCTAAACTTTGAACTAGTGCTGAATTATTTACAGTACATCATGTGTAGAATTAACATGATATCGATAATCGTATTTTTTTTAAAATATATCGCGGTTATTGTAAATACCGATATATTGTGACGCACCTATTAAGCATCATTTCTGTAACAGACGCAACAATGGCGCAGCACCGCAGAACAGCAGTGCAGGAAACGCCGCAGCGATGCATAAACTCCTAGAGACGTGCACTGCTACACTCATTCAAACACTTTCTTTCATTCACATAAAATCCCATGCTGCTTTCATAAACACGCCCCCCTCCGCACTCCTTGATCTCCAACTTCTGATATGTTTCAGTCATCAGCGCATGATTGTACCCAAGAGATCACAGGCATTTATTTGCCTGCTCCTACGGTTCAAGAATGATGTCATTGGCTCAGGTATTCTTTGAGAACAGAAGAGCGGCTGTGGAAACCGAGCCAACTCAGGTTTTCCGTGCAAGGGCCCTGTCAAGCGGGAGTCCCCCGCTCACTCTCTGTGCGTGGGTGGTCCGGTCTGGGTCTCCTCAGGATATCGTCTGGTTTCAGAGACTCCCTCTCCTTCGACGTTAAGTGGTGAACGTGATTAAGCACGGTTTGGATTTTATCGCGAAACAGCCTCGCTGGAAAAACGCTTGGCAAACCGCAAAGGCTCTGTTTAACAAAAACACACATCCTATTTTTTAAAGCTTTGAACAATCAACAGCGGGAGAGAGAAGTAACGTCTCAGCGGGGACATCGCATGACTCAGAAAAAGAAAGGAAACGATGGACGATGGAGAGAGGGAGAAAAACAAGAGCAACGGAACAAAAGGCCGCGACGGAACGCAGCGGAGAATGAGAGATGACGAAAAGGTCGAGGTGAAGCTTTTCGCATGGCCGAGATCACATCTCGAAAAACTCATCTGTCATATTTCAAAGGGAACGATTTTCTTCCGTCCGTCTCATCCAGCTGCTCCAGGGTCAGTTATAGTTGGAGCGTTCCCATTTATTATTACAGCAGCAGCAGCACACAAGGCTTACAGGTGCATGCACACACATGCTTTGACATCCAGGCCATGAAAGATTCAAGCTTGGGTGTGTGTTGTCTTGTACATTATCTTCTGCAGATGAGTTAATGAGAAGGTCTGTATTATATCACTCCTGCTAGGACGGCCCCGAGGCAGGGCTGGTACGGGTGTCTCCTACATCACCCGCTCTGTGTTTAAGGCTGATGTTTATGGCGGCCCGCCGACCCGAGGCCGGCGGGTCCACACACAGACCCTCCGCACTATTGCCCTGCTCGCATACTATAGTCTCTGACTGGTAATCCAGCACACCTGTGCTACACAGGCCGTAAGTCTGTCCGGAGCCTGCAGGGCACTTAGCCGGGTGTGGTGTTCCTACCTGAGACCCCAGATCAATGGAAGATTTGCTTGTCAAACATAGTGCCAGTTATTTTGAAGCAAATGGGAAGAACCACACTGCTCTCCACCCATTTCAATCCACGCACGCACACAAAGAGAGAGAGAGAGAGAGAGAGAGAGAGAGAGAGAGAGAGAGAGAGAGAGAGAGAGAGAGAGAGAGAGAGAGAGAGAGAGAGAGAGAGAGAGAGAGAGAGAGAGAGAGAGAGAGAGAGAGAGAGAGAGAGAGAGAGAGAGAGAGAGAGAGAGAGAGAGAGAGAGAGAGAAATCGGAGCTCACAACTGTACCTTAAATATGCAGTCAGACAAACAAAGGTGCCCTTTACTCCTTTAATGCCCTACACTGTAAAAAAAATAAACCAACGTAAAAAACCTCACATTTTCAGATATATACCATAAAATAATGTTATTTTTTCCTGTAAAATTACAGGATATAAAATAAATTGTTTTACACATTTACTTGTACATTTGCGGCCTTTTGCTGTAATTTTTTAGTTTTTTGACCGTATTTCAAAAATACATGACAAATCTATAAAACAAAACAGTAAAATTCAGTTTTTTTACATAAGTCTGAAAAAATCGCAGAAAAATTATGTAGTGTTCTTGTTTTTACAGCTGGCAACCATCACCTGAACATCCACTTCAATGCCTTAAATGTGCCAAGGAACTGCATGAAGGGATAATTCAGCCTAACATGAAAATTCTGTCATCATTTACTCATCCTCGTGTCATTTTAAACCTGTAAGACTTTCTTTCTTCTGCAGAACACAAAAGATATTTTGAAGAATGTTGGTTACTGAACATTATTGGCCCTCATCGACTTCTATTGTATGGACACAAAACCACTGAGACATTTCTCAAAATATCTTCTTTCATAAAAGCACATATTAGAATGCATTTATTATTAATTTTATCCACCAGCTTCAAATGAAAATGTTTTATATATCTTTTGCTCATTTATCATGCAGTTCACCTTTGTATGACCCGTAATCCTACAGTTCCTGCCTGAGGCACAGATACAAGCGTCTTTAGACCACTGGATGTGACTTGCATGAGCGTCTGTATGCGTCGAATGACCTACATACTACAACCTACAGGTTTATACATTACCCATTCATCCTGTACGACTGCCTATTTACTCAAGAGTTTAAGAGCTTTGTGCATTGCTTAAGGCCTCCACAGCATAGGTCAGTCTGTAATTGTGTGCGTTCGAGTGTGTACGTACCGTACATTGTTTACATTCGCAGTTCACATAGCTTTGCTTTTGTAGTTCACAAATCTCTTTGTATAGATACTGTGACGAGTGATAGTCTGCGTATCCGAGAAGCACAGGAGAATAAACACAACCGGAGCAGCATTCCTTCATGCACATAGAGATTCTCACTCTTTCACTGCGTATCCGAGTGTCTACTTATGAGTCTCTGTTTGACTGGGATCTGTTCAGCTGACGTTGCTGTGATGGTGCCACTGTTTTGGAGACCAGATTGACATGCATTTATACAAGTCCAGATTCCACTTACCTCTCATCCTCTGCAGGCTTTGACTCTGTGTCCACTGCGGTTCAAAGTTACCCGTGAGCCAATCTGATATTTGTTTAACTTTAGATTCTGGTTTAGGTTATCCACACCGCACACACTTTATATGAAGTTAAGAAGCATGTAGTGTATACACACTGTAAGTAGAAACACTCAACAGAGGCCTCAGTCTAGTACTGGAAGCCCAGGGGGAAGTGAGGAATTCAATAGATTTAATGGTTTTAAAGGGAATTGTATTGGGTTTAATGGAAACTATAATGGTGTCTACTGGTATGCAATTATTCTATTGGTCGGATGTTAAATTATATTGGAATAATGCCCGAAAACACACTACAAAATGGAATTTTGTAATGGTTTTAATGGAAAAAACAAATGGTTCATAACAGTATTTTAATAAAAACCATTAGAATTTCTGTGATGGTTCCTTTTGTTGTTTTTAGCAGACCCTTATTGTTTATATACATAAACAAATGTATGACTTTATTTGTACTAAAATGGTGGCAAATGTGGCTATTTAGCATTCAATCCACCAACTATATCAACAACAAAGTTGTTTTTGCTAAGGGTAGACACATTTTCAAGAAAGGGATAAGCAAGACTAACGCACAATAATATTTATTATAAAAAAGTTATTTATATAAAAAAATAAGTTAAGTAAAAAAGTAAATGTTCTTTCTTATTCATTCATTCATACTTTTCTTGCACACAGGTGCGGACTGCGCAGTCTATTATTATTATTATTATTAAGAAAAGATCTCCACCTAGTGGAGAGGAGTGACGTTGACGGCAAAAGGAAGATTTGTTTCACGGTTGAAAACAGAGGTAAAAGTGTATTTTATAACGCACTTCTTGTCACATTTGCG
Organism: Oreonectes daqikongensis; assembly: GCA_026939265.1. Classification (NCBI taxonomy): domain Eukaryota; kingdom Metazoa; phylum Chordata; class Actinopteri; order Cypriniformes; family Nemacheilidae; genus Oreonectes; species Oreonectes daqikongensis. The sequence continues at coordinate 3,042,550 of JAOTQM010000047.1, read as the reverse complement.
TTTTAAATGTTTCTTTTTCAAACCAAACACGTTTCAGTAATGAGAAATGCGAGAACATACGTTTTGATCCTCACTTCAGCGCTCGAGCGACGTTTTCAGATTGGCGCTCAGACTTTTTTTTGTAACTTTGTTACTTGCGTTTTACTCATTACATGAAAATTGTGCTTTAATAATCATCTGTAGCCGATATTTCTTTTTATAACAGAAAAACAACAGCGTGTCATGAGTTTTACTGCTAGCTGGTAACGTTAGACAGTGCCATGATAAATTCCAGTTGTGATTCATCATTTACCGTTTTTAAATGTAATAAAATGTGAAAAAGAAAACCAATAAAAAGCCTTTAAATGTAATAAAATGTGAAAAAGAAAACCAATAAAAAGCATTTAAATGTAATAAAATGTGTACTTATATGCTGCATTTGACGTCACAGCTGAAGATGGATGATACTGAAGAAGAGATTCTGGTGCAAGCAGATCAGGACATCATTTACATCTCAGGTAACTGCTTTTCTTCAATCTACAAAACTGACTCTTACATACAGTACACCAACCTCTTGTACTTTATTGCTTAATTCTATTACAGCATGTCTGTTTGACAGTGTTACAAACACAAAATATATATATATCGTTGGCATACATCATACACTGAACTGCATACATTCAGCACAGAGAGGCCAGAAACGTTTATCAGGTTGAGAATTGATGGAAAATTGGTTTTCCTCGATTTCCCAAACTCCACTTTGAATCCATAATGTTAAATGGAGCAGAATTGGGTTTTCCTCCTCAGGAGATGTCCTTTACTGTGTGGTTGTGTTTTTCCACATACTGTACTTCTTTCCTTTTCTCCAACCAAAGGGAAGAGAAATACACCGAATGTTCAGCGCCATGAGATCTTTACCTGATGAAAACTATAAAGAAAACATCTGTATTAACATTTTTCTTTTATGGATATTCTTTGTAAATAACTCTTTAATTCTTACATCCTGCTTTCTTTAAAGCTAGACCTTGACATGTGTTCATTTCCAAAGTCTAAATTATTGTAACATTCCTACCTTCCCTCTTCTTTCAGGAGAACATCTTCTTCAGTTTAGAGAAAAATCCACCTTCTTCTTTCTCTGGCTCTTCCTCTCTGTTCTGCGCTGTCTGAGAGCTACCTGCAAACACACACAGGACAACACGCTGTAGGTAAACAACAAACTAGTTGGCGTGTATGTTTTATGTATGAATACAGGTGTGTGTGTGTTGATCTACCTGCAGCTGGTTTGGTTACTCCAATAACACTTCCCTCCACATCCGTTTCGTCCTCGGCATAACTCAGCAGCAGCGTTCTCTGCCTCTGTGTCAGCTTCCTGTAGATAAACCGTGAGACACATTAAACCAAAAAACACAAACAGGAAATGCATCCGTGCGTGGGTGCCTGCGAATGCCTCTTACTTGGGAATTTTGATTTTAAGATGAACATAATGGTCTCCGTAACCAAAGCTGTTAATGCGTGGGATGCCTTTTCCAGAAAGTCTGATCTTCTGGTCTGTTTGAATGCCTGGAGGAATCTGCAAGGAAAACATTTCCGGTTTTAGCTATTAAAAAGTATACAAGCTTTATTAAGGTACTATAAAAGGGTTTATTCTCTAACCGCAATGTCAATGGTGCTGTACAAGCCCTGTGCTTTAGCTGTACCCCCCAGAATGGCCTGGGCTACTGAAATCATCACATCAGAGTGGACATCAGGTCCATCACGACGAAATACTGGACTCCCTTGGACCTACAACATGGCACATGAGACACGCATGTACACCAATTAATCTCCAGATCTTTATTTATTTATTTCATGTGTAATTTTTTGAAGGATCTTAGACAGAAATGCAATATAATGTACATAACTTTGTGTTCAGAGGTGTATAAAGACCTTACATAATGAAGCGTTATGTTTTTATTATTTTCTATCTACATAAACCACGATTCCCCTTACATGGAATTCACCATGTTGTTTCTACAGTATCCCTACACGGACAAACTGCTCTACAGAGCGCATTTCATACATATGTTATCTCCTTCGGCAAAGAAGCAAAAACGTGACGACATCTTTGTTCTGTGTCAGCCACCGTAGTGCTTCTAAAGGAAGGGGCAAGAGGTGGTGCAATTCGCAACCTCACCGCTAGATGCTGTTAAATTTCATACACTGGACCTTTAATATACAAAAGAAATCTGAACTTACTCTGAATGTGACGTACATGTACTTCCTCCCAACTGGCACCTTCACCGTCTGTCCATTTTCTATACCTGTAATATAACCACAACAGACAGTTTGTGAATCCTTATACAACTCGCTCTATGCGCCTACATTCTATCGATAACAACACAAACCTGCAGGTACAGGCACCATAACGGTCTGTTTCTGTTTGGTTTGTCCTGTTCCTCTGCACATGATGCAAGGTGTGATGATGATAGAGCCCCGCCCCCCACACCGCCTACACGAAGAGCGCATCATAAAGGGTCCGGTGTTTATAGATTCCTATATAAACACAAAGGATAAAACATCAAGAATGAATACAAACACATGTAAAGTGCTTAACATTCAAAACTGAGAAAGATTATTCTCACCATGCCTGTTCCATTGCAGTAATGACAGTGCGAGACTTTAGTTCCTGGTTCGTGACCTTTTCCATCACAGCGCGGACAGCTATCATCTATGTTGACCGTGATCTCCTTATTCACGCCTTTAGCAGCCTGCATGAACGTCAGCTCCATAAGAAACTGGAGAAAGAGGATTCAAAGTCAGGATTTAAGGAGGAATACATGAGAGGGATAGTGATGGTTTGCTTTTTGCCGTCTCACTTCAGGTGTCTGTTCAAACATGGAGTTGAGGTCTCCAAAGCCACGACCTCCCGCAAACTCTCCAAAGATCTTCCTGAAGAGCTCTTCTGGGTCCACGCTGGCCCCGCCTCTCCAGTACTGCTGCTGCCCTGCCCCACTCGCGCTCTGACCAGCAGAACCGTAAGTGTCATACTGCTTTCTCTTGAGCTCATCACTGAGGGTCTACATAAAGGCAAACAAACAGTAAATCCCCCAAAATGTTCTTTTTTATCTTACAATCAAGAGATTTTTTAAGTTTTAAATCTATTTTAGGTTCATTGCCATGTCTGACTCGAGCACCCTTTATTCTCATCATGGTAATGATGCATTTTGAATAGTTCACTTTTGTTTTATATTCTCTTTATTCTTAATGATTCATATTAGATCCTCATTGTTATAAATACAGTAATGAAATTTAGGTGTTGCGAATGTGCCTAAATGTCACGAGAATACAATGCAAACACAGGTTCAAAATCAGGCTTTGTGCAAAATATAGTTTGTTTCTTCTTTTAATTTTATGCTGCAATATTTGTTCTTAATAAAATAAAAAAAATACAAACCATTGTAATTCTACATATTTTTAGAAAATCACCTCATACGCCTCTGCCAGCTGGGCAAACTTCTCTTTTGCTCGGGGGTCATCTGGATTTGTGTCCGGATGGTATTTCTTGGCTAACTGAAGAGAAATGTTCATGTTAAACTCTGAAAGCAAAGTGGCCTCAAAGATTTGTTCTTTCATGTGGGTTCTCAAACCTGGTAGTACGCTTTCTTAATCTCTTTCTGAGTGGCTGTCCGAGGAACCCCCAGAATCTCATAGAAGTCCTGCTGATAACTTACAGAGGTGGTGTGGAAGAAACGAGAGCTGAACACACCATTGCTCTTAAACTCTAGAGAAAAGAAACAAACACTTATGAACCAATGAATTGGGGAAATATTGAAATGTTTACTATAAGACACCTGTCATAATTCGTAATGTGCCTGTTTTACTATATTTTGGTATCTAAACTGACGCAATGTGGTCTCATTGATGTTTATTAGTAGTTGTTGTAGCATTAATAATATTATTCAGATGTGTCTGTACATTTTTAAATACCTGGATTGTGTAGTTCAAAGAACATCAACTTAAACTGAATGCCACAGTCAAACATGTTTAAGAGTTTTAAATGAAATAAAAAGTAAAATTATAAAACTAAAAGCTGATCATTTGATATAAAAAGCAGTACAATGGACTACATTTTAAATCTTTAATAAAATATATTACAGAAAAACACAAAAGAAGCTATTTTGAAGAAAGTTGGTAACTGAACAGCAGCGACACAAAACCAATGCAAGTGAATGTGTTACCAACATGCTTCAAAATATCTTTTTTTGTGTGTTCTGCAAAAGAAAGAAAGTCATACAGGTTTAAACGACAAGAGGGGGAGTAAATGGGTTGATTTTTTGGGTGAACTATAAGCCAAAAGTTTACAGTTAACACTTCAATAATGTCTAGAATCAACAACATTTTTAACTACTAGTAATGAAAACATTATTTATTATGTTCAAATCAAAACGTTAGAATGATGAATAAATATTTAGTATTTTTATGTTGTGCATCCCACTTTATAAACACACATACTAACCAAGACTAACATTAGTTATTTTAATATATATTTTAATAACATCTTTCACCTGACTTTGCCTATAACCCTTAAAACTTTACCATTAAACCCACCAAAATATTTACTAACTTATTAACATTATTAAACCCACTCATTATAGGGTTTGGCAGTTGTTATTTATATTTTGGATGAAAATATAGTGCTGGCGTTCACAATACTGATGTTGTGTACAGTAGCAATGACATTTTTCATTATTTATTGTGTATATTTGGCAATTTTGTAGGTCAGTTGCATCACCTTGTCTTTTCCAATATAGTGACATAAACGAACAAATACTTCACAACAACACTAAATAAACAATATGTTATTACTAGTATAAGCGATGCAAAATAACTTAGGAATTGAAAGTAACTACTGTACGTAAGCGGCTCACCTGATGCCCCCTTCAATGTCACTCCTCTGCCATGCCTCCACCAGCTTAAACTGCCCCTCGTTACATAACGGCGAGTGCAACAAACCGTCAAAGCCGAAATATCTCCGTGTCTAGACGACTTTAAAAGTGCAAACGTGCTGCGAAGTGCAGGTAAACCAGTTGACAGCGAACGCACGACACTGGGAGCTGCCATATTTACGCTGCTCTGCGGGCTGGATGTGCACTGCGCATGCGCGATGTGTTTTTAATTTACACGTGCGTTTCGACGTTGAACCACCAGATGGACCCGAATGAGCACAGTTTGATCAGGTTTTCGTTCATGATGAACAATATACACAATGTGCACAACACATATTACACATTAATGTGTATTAATAAATTATATTTTGCACAATTATAATAAACATCTCACTAACAAAAAAAGACCAAGCAATGAGACCTAATTCAATGCTTTGTTTGTTGTGTTGAGAACTTGGCCTTATACCCTATATTGATGTCCTTGCTGAAACAATTGGCAACCATTAACCGTTTTCCTTAGGGGTACCATCTTAACAATTACTTTAAGTGTATTTAAGTACTTCCACATTGCGTTTCTCACCGGGAAGATTGGAAAACTGCTGCCGAAGCCAGAAGACACAGCAAGGAGCTGAACTGGCATTTTAACAAACCTGAGGTTTCTTGTGGAGGGAAATGATATTTTAAACAACGTATACAGTTCTTATAAAACTCCCAAATTTCCACATATGTGGTCTAGGTGTGGCTTTCTTTAATACGGAGCAGAGCAATGTTGGTAGCTCGCGGAAAATGAGGTTTGGAGAACTGTGACCCTGTACTGATGATGTCATAATGAATGTGGCTGATGTCATGATGAGTCTGGTTGCTGGTTGGACATGGAGGCTTGCGTTTAACCACTGCATCTCCTTTGCCACCTCCGCAAGGAAAACGCCCATTACTGTGTGAGAAAATGATGTTTAGTTTGAAATGGGGGATGGAGTGTCCCCATGTGCTATATTTGATAATTGTCTGCGTGTGTACGGTCACGCTTGCAGTAGTTTCTAGGGGCGAAGGGGATTGCCGGACCAAAGCGAGTTTCGTTTTTTCTCAGATCTTATAATTTCTATAGTAATGATCCCCACAAAACAAGCACGAGTAACATGTGTTTTCAATTAAACTCTACAGTTCTCAAGTGCTTTCAGTTCTTTTGCTCATTTTTTGCCCACTGTATTTTATATATCATGGAGGCCTAACAATTCTGAGATCAGTTTGTGACATTGTTGAGATCGACAAATAGAGACATTGTTGAGTTTTCTGACTCTTTTTTTGCAGGAGAAATATCTGAAATGCAGAAGTGTTTCCATTGGGTTTCTATTTAATCTCATTGACTTTAAAGGAACAGCTCATCCAAAAATGAAAATTCTGTCTTTACTCTTTTACTTGTTCAAAAGCTGTATATATTTCTTTGTTCTGATGAAAACAGAGAAAGAGATTTGAAAGAATGCTTGTAACCAAACAGATCTTACCGTAATGTAAGAAAAATTGCAAGCATTATTCCAAATATCTTTCTCTGTGCTCATCAGAACAAAGAATTGTGTACAGATTTGGAACAACTCAAGGGTGAGTAAAGGAAGACAGAATTTTCATTTTTTGGTGAACTGTTTCTTTAACTGGGATTTCTCTTTTGCTATGTGTTCGCTAGGTCGCTATGATAGAGATGATTGCTAGGTGGTTGTTTGCTGGTCAAAGTCAAATGAACCCACGCTCAGATTTCTATGATGTGCTTGTTCATGGATATGGTTGGATCCCTCCTTCGGTGCAAGTCAATGGATGTTATGAGCATAGAAATGACCAGCACAGGGAAGTTTTATCTCTGTAATTGTGTTTCTCCTCCTGGCTCGCAGGAGCCTGTGACCTTTTTATAAAACTAAGCCCTAAAACTTATTAAAAAAACCAAGGCAACGATTGAGCATGACATTCTTCCATATGATTATGTGGCTGCTCTTTAAACATTTTGCTTTATTATATGTGCTTAAACCTCAATCGTTGTTTGCTGTCTGTGTGACGGAGCACATTTTTAATATTTCTCTGTAAGCACTATGTATACATGTGGTCTGGGATGGTCCAGGAGCATTTGGGGTTACCATAGTGCCATTAGTCTTGCATAGCCAGCCAAATCACAGTGGAGATCTCTTTAATATCTTAATTATTTGGTCTAGACATCAATGATATTAAAAGGAGAGCTAATGGAAACTTTTGCTTAAGTCTCTTGCATCAGATATTTCTCCTGAGAAAAAGACCCAGAAATCTCACAAATGTGTCCATTAGAGTTTCAGAAGAGATCTCAACAGTCTCAAACTGACCTTAGATTTGCAAATAAAGTCAATAATGTTGAAAATTTCAATATGAACTCGAACATTGTTCATTATATTTACCCAAATCCAGATTAATTTACAGTACCTCTACAATCTACATTCACTCTACACCTCTATACTGTCCATGTATTTTAACAATTGTCTCAGCAATATTTTAATTTATCCTAAGCAATTTTAGGAGAAACACCTGAGACTTAAATGAGTTGATACTTGAATAAAGCACAAGGTAAGACCTCCATCAAATCTCCTCAGCTATAAAAGAGCAACCTTTGAGCAATAATATGAGCAATAATATTTTCCCCTGGTATCAATAAGATCTGGACAAAAAAACCACCCACTTAAAATAGAAAAGACCATTTAACTGACGCATAAAGCGACCAATTATATATATTTTTGGTTTTAAATAAAAAATCAGAAGATATTCTGAATAATGTTTTGCAAAGGAAAGAAAGTCATACAGGTTTGAACTGACAAGAGGGTGAGTAAATGATGACAGAATTTTCATTTTTGGGTGAACTAAGGATCTTAATGGTAGCTTATAAACAAAAAAGGTTTTCTGTGCCATATGCATTTTGTGGTTCGTAAGCATATCATCTTCAGACAACAATCAGAGAGAAATATAGTGAAAAAAGAGAAACACTAGGATTTTGGATCAATGTGGAGAGATGTTCTCAGAAAAGTTACAAATGATAGACAACACAGCAGCATAACCCTAATTACAGAGTTCAACACCAACAGCTCAACATCCACGATGAGACTTTCACAAGCTGTATCTGCAAAAATATCTGCAATCTTGCGAAATATATACTTGTGTGTGTACTGTATCTGTTTCCTATTAGTCCTATTTTCTCTCATTCTCAGTTCCTGGTCTCTTATTGGCTCTGATAACTGCCCCATTCGGGTCGAGGGGCAGAGTGAGAGGAGATCAAAGGTCGGAGGTCTGAGGGATGTTGCTCGTTTTCCAAAATTAACCGCAATTCAGCTTTGCATTACACAGCTATTAAATAGACTCACACATCACCCCGAAGGCTAGAATTACTGAGCATGTGTTTATATGCATGTATGTGATTTATTGTAGAGTTTGGCTGGTGTTATTAGGATCCTTTATAGCCTTAAAACTGAATAGGGTTAACTGAAGACACCACCCAGGGTTGTGGGCTGAAGTGTAAAGTTTAGGCACTGGGCCATTAATGTTCTCTGTTGGTCCTATAACAACATCCCTGATAATTCCCCATTTATGAGTTAGGTAAAAAAAAGAGCTTACTTTTCATCCACTTTTTTATAAGTAATTGTGGAGGAATATACCATATTTTATTTGGAAACCTGTTATTTTATGGATCCTGGGTTTGGCTTGGTTTTTCCAGGGACCATTAAGTGAATTGCGACTCCTGTGAAAGAGGAAAAAGGAAACGTTTTTGTGGGGTGTGGTGTTTTGGATCAATACGTAGTCCAGATTTCTTTTTGGAAAGTTTGGAAATAAAAGCCACGTCAGATGGATAGATTATCCAAACTGTCTGGATTGGGGTCATTAGACCTGCATCAAGCGAGGGTCTGGTCCAGTCCCAGCGGTGTCTTGATAACAGCCGTATCAATCAGTGAAACATTGTTTTAACCATGTGCACAGCAATTACGGAGGTTTACTGAAAGAGAAACGCTATTCCTTTTTGAAAAGGCTCCATTTCTTTTGCAATACTCCTGAAGGAAAAGTGCTTTTTTAAGTGGAAAACAACAAGCGGCTTGTATGGAAAATGATTTTGCAACCATTGATCCGACTTTTGGAAAGACTTTTTTTATCAACATCAGATACAGTACATGGTCTGCAAATGCACATGTGTATAAATCCCAATATCAATTATACAGCCGCAGAATAACTTAAGAGACTTTTCTGATTTTAAAATGTACTATTCATTAGTATGTGTGAAAAAAAAGTGACCTATTTTTTGTCAGATATGGTGACCCATACCCGAAATGTGACCTCTGCATTTAACCCAACCAGTGAATAGTGAACACACACACTTCAAGTCGTGTACACACATACACCGGGGCAGTGGGCAGCTATCACTGCAGAGCCCGGGGAGCAAACGGGGGTAAGGTGCCTTGCTCAAGGACACGTCAGTTGTTACCTGCCGGTACTGAGAATCGAACCGGCAACCTTCTGGTTACGAGTCCGACTCTCTAACCATTAGGCCACAACTGCCCCATAATATAAGTAAGTGTGTATAAGTAAAGTGATTGTTTTTGTTTTATTCTGTGAACTAGCAACACTATTTCTCTCAAATTTCAAATAAAAATATTGTTTCTATTTGCAAAATGAAAACTGGAGAAATGGGTGAAAAAACAGAAAAGATGCTCTGTATTTTATCAGAGCTCAAATACTGCAAAGAAAACAAGTTCATATTCACTTTTAAGCAATACAACAGTAATATTTGTACATGTAAAGTTCAACAATTATTTTGTTATGTGATAACCTTTTTATTACAGTTTTAGATTAGATTAGATTAGATTCAACTTTATTGTCATTACACATGTACAAGAACAAGGCAACGAAATGCAGTTTAGGTCTAACCAGAAGTGCAATAGCAGCAAGTGCGGGATATACAGCGGTTGCATAAGTTACATAAATAAATCAATATTATAGAAAGAAGTAATTTACAGATGGATATATACTATGAACATAATATACAGATGGCTATTACAAAAACATAGATTTACAGATGGATATCTTACAGATGGATATCATGAAATTTTCATGTCATGCTGTCAGTCTTTCACATTGCTGTTGGATGACTTTATGTCACTCCTGAGGTTTTGTTTTGTTGAAATTTAACAGACACTGGACTGAAAAGGCCACAATATATCTAGAAATGCTGATTAAAAGAAAATTTGGAATGGTCTCTTTTTCCGCGGCTGTCTAAGTGTTAAGATAAACACAACTTAACAACTTAAATAAAATACACAATCAAAAACTACTGCTGCTATTAGAATGTGTAATGTGTCAAAACTTTTATTTTTCCATATGTAGAAATTGAGACTGCATGACTATACATTATCGAAAGACTCATTTGTAAGTCGCTTTGGATAAGTCTGCTAAATGACTTAATGTAATTGTAAATCTTACTGTCGGCCGATCTTTAAACATCTTCAAAAAAATTGAATGATTTTTTTTAGAACTCGATGTATGTTTGTACAATGAGAGGATGCAGAAATCTCTTATATGAATACGATTTGGGCACACTTGAACCAAAACCACTATCATCCGGAACAAGATTATAATATTAAACTCATCCTGTATGAATACAAATAAAAATTGATAGTTATATTTTAATTGAGTCATTGTGACTGTTTTAGGGTATGTTCCCCACAATGTGTTCTTTTTATAGGCAGGGATCTTTAAAACTACAATGGCTGTTTGACAAGCAGTTCCTTTTGTTATTTTCAAGCAAGTAATTAGAAGAAAGCAGCCCTACTCAAAGTTAAAGGCAAGGCTGTAATCAGCCCAAGAGTAAAAGTAGTTTTGCCTTTGTATCGCCTGGGTAGTTTCCAGTGCGAGTTGACAGATTCCTAAATCACTCTAGCTCGTGTGAACCTGGTCGCTGTCTCATCGTCCATAGCTGCCCTCTCGTCTGGAGCCTCTGAAACATAAACAATACATCTGGTGACGGTGTGTGGAGTTTGTCAGATTTATTGGCGACAAACTCTAAAGGGATAAAGAAAACTCGCAATTCACAGTGCTGACTCTGGAACAGAAATGATGTGAATTCTCAGATTGGTTTAAAAGAGAGGAATGTGATATGTGTTGCAGGAGTTTGTATGAATCAATTGTAAATTCTCATAAGACAGATAAACCACACTATACATTTGCTATATTTCAATTCAGTTTTTCTTAAAGCCAAATGTGTCAAAAGCAACCAGTGATGTTTGGTTAATACAGTGCTGATCCTAGACGTCTGGGAGCCCTAAGCAAACTTGCGAGGGGCCCTTGTACAAATAATTAAAATTAGATATAAACATAACTGTAAACTATAAAAAAATAAAAAATAAAATAAACACACTTAAACGAATGAAGATAAAAACATTACACTGACAATAACAATTAAGTAGCCTATAAAATTGTATTCAAATTTTGATTGACTAAACGCGTGGCTCTGGAACCATCTCAAAACGCAAAAATCTACAAAACGCAAATGCTTTTTTTACTAACAAATGAGTGATTTACTAACAAAAATAAAGCATGATACAAACAATTTACCCAAGAAAGCTAAGCATACGAAAACGCATAAATTCTTTAAATATGATACACAAGCTAAAAAGATGATGACACAAGCTACATGTCTCATGTAGAATATTTTCATGTTTTCTTCTGTATTTCATATTTTTATATTTTCTTCTGTAAAAAAGTAGTTTGATGCATGCACAGAGTGTGAATGTGGTATTCACACCTGCCCAAACTAAATAAGTCAGGTGTGAAAACACTAGCCGTGTATCCATCCAAACGTGATGCGAATCTTTTCAAAGTTCGCAAACACAGGAAAAAAAAATGCGAAATAGGTGCGTTTCCATCAAATTCCTCGAGTGAATAATGGTTGTATTGGTAACCTAGTAACCAACAGTAAATAAAGCACTTGGCAGTAGAAAATGGAAACAGACTTGCGACTTGTTGCGATTGGGCAAGTTATAAATACTAGCAGTCACCAAATGCAATGTTATGCTCAGAAGGAGAAATGCAAAATTCCTGAGGGCAATAGCAGCAAGGGCATTACAGCGACGGTAAGCCCCGTACATATGGGAAAGACTGACGTGTGGGTTCGACTTCATGCGGAGCCATCAGGCAAGAACCGACAGTTGGATGACATCCCATCTCGATTCTCTCTCACGGTAATGTGATGTCATTCATCGGTTCTTACAGATTCTTGGTTGGGAAGGTTAATGACTCAATACGACTGCTTGGTGACTGAATGATCTCAGGGGTCGTGTTCCCTGTGGGAACATGTCGACAGGGTTACTCTACAGAGCACATGTAAAACATGGCCATTGGAGAAAGATGGGCCATGTTGACCTGACATTAAACTGTAGGTTCTTAGACCAACACTAAAACACTGTAAACAGAAATGTTGGTTCAATTAAGAAAAAATAAGTAACCTGGCTGCCTTAAAATTTTGATTTAATTTAACTTAAAAATATTAGTTAACATAACGTGTTTGCATGAAATTCATTAGTTAACTAATATTTTTTAAGGCAGCTACTTTTTTTTTTTTAAGTTAACCCCAATAAATATTATTTACAGTGTATATTATTTTCACTAATAACCACTTCCAAATGTGATTGTGTTCAGCATGCATTCAAGTCCTTGAGCTAGCCGAGAGATCTGACAGACTTTTGCAGCTGTCAAAATTCACAACTCCCACAATCCAAACATCACGCTCTAAACTTCTCACGTTTGCTGACTCATATTCCCCTGAGCTGCTGTTTTGAAATCTATTGAAGGAAAAACAAGAATCTGGTGGCAATCGCTACAATTGATGATTTTACGAGAGTATAATTCAGACAGCATTCCTTTTTAAGGTTACTGTTAGTTTTCAGTGTTCTACATCCAAGCTATAAAACATCACCTGCACGCTGCTCAGTTTGGCCAAATAATCCTTATGAATTTCGGTTTTTTGGATGACTCCAAATCATGCAGAATTGTGGACTTGTGTCTCTATTACATGTCACTGTTTTACCGCTTCGCCTCATAATGTTAAAAAGCTCCATTGTCTTCACAGCTGGTCACTTTCATGACAGAGAAAGGTGTGAGATCATAGAGAATATGCCTGAAGTCACAGGGGTTCGCTGCTAGTTCTGTTGAAACAGCTGTGCTGCTAGCTTTAACTCTGAGGTTTTTGTATAGAGCAATTTCTACCAAGCTAAGGAAACGTTTATGCGTACAGCAATAGGCTCCAGCAATACGTAGCTCAAGTGGAACGCAAAAATGAACATGTCCTGTTGTTTCAGGAGTCGTTCCAAGCACTTCTTTTAGCTTATTTTGGACATGGAAATGAAGTGTGCTGGGTTGCGCATCCATCACGTCGATTAATGTAGGAAAACAGTGAAGAGAAGACGGACTTGTACAGGGAAAAGCGTGCAGACGCTCTGGACTGAAAAGTCGATGAAGGGTCATTTTGTGCCTTCTAATTTAAAACATAAACATGGAGTATCTGCTGTCTGATATTTGGATCCTGCTCAGATTAATCTAAATCAAAATCACTTGCCATTTTGAAATATATTGTGCACAGTGGTACATGACTGTGTGTGTAATTTTGTATTTTATATAATCTTGGCAAAATGATTGTAAGCCTGTTTTAAGTGGTATAGATTTACATTGAATAGTAATTTTTAAAAGCAGTTTTTTATCATGTTGTTTTATGATTCATATTTTTATTTATGTGCATATTTACTCATAATACAGATTTTTTGCCACAATTTGTTTTGATAATACAAGTCCCTGCCAGGGGACTTGAACTTATATTCAATATAAGTTGAATAATAGTAAACAAAAACAAACATCTTCTAATCTGTGCAAGCTTAGACATCTTATTAGACATCATTATTGCACTAAGTATTTTTTTAAATCTATCAAAGTCTAATTCTAATAAAAACTATATAGGGCTGTCAAATCGATTAATTGTGATTAATCATCATTCATGGATTTTAAAATAGATGTTTGGGTTTATATAATACATGTGTGCGTGTCATATATATAAATGCACATACATTAATGTATTTTAAAATTTTTGTGTAAATTGTTTTGTATTAATATATATTACACATATATTTTAAATACAGCTGTGGAAATAATAAAAATGTGTAATATTTGTACATTTAGGAAAAGTAAAAAAATGTTTATGTGATTTTTATTATAGTTTTCAGGTGTCTTGTCATTCTTTCTTTCACATTGCTATTGGATGATTTTATGTCACTCCTGAGGTTTGATTTTGTTGAAATTCAACAGACACTGGACTGGAATGACCACAATACATCTAAAAACGCGGGTTTGAATTTGACGTTTTTCCGCGGCTGTATATGCTTGTATGTGTGTGCATATATATACACACATTTACTATTGTATTATATTGTGTTTATGTATTATACACAAACGCTATTATTCGATTTGACAGCCCTAAAAAGACTCAGCTCTTGTTGGGGTGTTCTGGGTATTTGCTAGGTTGTTGCTAAGGTGCTCTGGATAATTGCCTATATCTGACTTAAGTCTAACTTTTTATCATCTGCCAAGTCCTATTGTTTAGAAAAGCAATGGCGCACCTCTCTTGAACAAGGCCGAATGATTTAACATATGATTCACATCATGAAGAAATCGCTAACCATGAAAAAGCTAAAAGTACACCTAGTACCATGTAAAAGAATTCTCAAACACACAGGAGAATGGGAACAAATACCCCATTATTTAGGAGAAAGTTTCCAACAGGTCTGTAGATGTCATTTGATAAAGCAAAGTCTAGTAATGAAACAAGTGATTGTGCAGTCTGTACATTACATGCCCACATACTTACACAAACATACGTAGTTTTAACTACTTTTAGTAATTGCACGCTTGAGGGAAGATATATCTTATACGTTTGACGTAAAGGTAGTTTTCCAAAAACAAACCAGTTTCCACATTTCTCTAATCCATGCTTGATTATCTGTCAGTCAAAGTTAAACTACTTTATTTCCAAATGTAACATTGCCCCAGGGGTGCACAGTTCAGTCCAACATGCAGCACCTTACGTTCATCCTTCATTCTCCGCATTGGCATCATAGATTTTTTTCTGCATTGCTCCGTGCAAACCATAGTTAGCTTTTCCCATGAATGAAAGAGATTCTTCCCTCGGGTTAAATGCAGCATCATGAACAGCTGATTTGCAGACGTGTCAGCAAATTTACAGATCGTGTTTGTGAACACACAACGGTGCTTCCTCTTCTGATGCTGTAAAAGATAATACGAGACCGGCCTTCGATATTTAGCTTGGTCATCTTTGCCTTTATGATGCTTTTGTTCAAACATTATTTCATTCGCTGACACCTTATTACTTTGTACTTTCTGAGTTTTATTAGTCTGGATAACCTGATAAAGGTTTTTCCAGTGTCATTATGCGAGTGTTTGCTTGTCATAATGTGTGTAAAGAATAGCGAGTTAAACATTGTTATCTTGTTGGTGTATCTCTGTGTATGTGTTTAACAGATTTATGTTTGTTTGTATTAAATATTGTATCCTGAGAACCACAATTTCTTTAACAAATGTTTAAAAGCACAGTTTTAAAGCATCCAATGACTGCTTGCTTACACAAATGTTTCATTCGGGATTGTTGATAAACATGATGTTTGTAGTGATATATTTTTACATCATTCAGTAAATGTATAACAATGCGATTCACCAAATTGTGAGATCTTCAAGAGAGATGGTAACACAATGAAACTGGATTAAGAGATCACACGGTCCATGGTCACCATTCACTTTCATTATATGGAAAAAAAGCAGTTTAAACATTCTCTCAGAATCCGACAAAGTCAAAAAACACTTACAAACTAACTTCAAATGATCATGTTTAAAAAAACAGAATAAATGATTACATACTTTCATTTAGAGCACACCCAAATGATGGATGATGCTGAAAAGAAGATTTGGCAACGTGCGAGTTTGTTTCATTGCAGCCTGACACGATTCCAATCTGACATCTGTGTCACATATTTACATAAGTCTACACAAAATATTTATACCGTCCCTGCACACCACTAGTAAAACATAGCACATTAACTAAACAGAACGAATTAAACAAAGAATAGTAAAACCAAAGGGCGGATGTGCTTGACTATTGTTTATAACTTAGAATCCAGCCAACTCAAAAATGCAAAATGAGACATGCAGAAAGTTTGTATGATTTGTAAGCCGGTGTACAGGTCTTAGCTGATTTGAACTCGTCTAGCTGGTTACAAAACCAGTCTGATCAAATTGGACCAGCAAGCTAGTTTAAACTTTAAATTGTTTGTTATACAGCATACATAGCAAATCCTTCGACCCTCTGTCTGCAATTACAGTGTTCCAATAATATCTGTTCTGTTATTTCTCATCCTTATCTTTCATCCGAAGTGTACTTGTGCGCATGTGTACTTAAATATAGCGATTTGAGTAATTGATAGGCACAGGAAATAAAAAGGTTCACAAGTATAGAGCGTGTGTGTGATTTTGAGCGCAATGCCAGCTGCTGAAAATCTACACCGGTGAGAACACAGCGCTGATGGATCCCCGGTCATCGTGGAGAACATTCCCGCACCTCCTCTCGCCAGCTACATCTCTACTTTAGGATCTCGAATCCCACAGATCTCCTCCAGAACGCCATTGATGGCTCCAACAGTAACACACTCTGACCCGCTCTTCAACTCCTCATGGTGTACTAACATCAATAACCTTTCATGGATCCAGATTTTTCTGTCCCACTTTCTGGTTTTTGTTTATTGTGGTTTGGAATTGGGACCCTGAAGCGATAACTGGAGGCCAGAAATAAATTCTGCTCCAAAAATCGGACCAACACCATCGACAGAAAAAATGACAGCACGAAGGGCTAGATGGTTGACCTGCATATAGGAATCTGGTGGACCAAAGTTGCTTGCTAAGCTACAAACCTGACATTAATAGCACATCAACATTTCAAGCCAGGGAAAAGTCCAGAACGACTTACTCGTCCCACTCAGTTGGGCCGTGGGAAGATCCCCCCAAACCTCATCCTCCCCCATTCTAAAGCAGAACAAACTCAAAACAAACAAGAGAAAGTCTCTGGATGAAAGCCTCACGACGGAGCTATATTTAACAGCAAATAGTCAAGGGAGACATCACCCCTACTTCCTCTCTCTCACTCTCCTCGTCTCCCCCAACAGGGTCTTCAGCATACTATTACTACACTTACACTATGAGAAAAAGAATTAAAGGAACACTGCACCCAAAACTGCAAGGCTGTCATCTGTCAAAATATTATTCATTTTGACATTTATATTCTTTTCAAACCAATACAATGATATGTAGTGATGTGAACCCAGAACCACAAAAAGTGAAGTGTGGTTAAATCTACCACTGGTTCTTCTGTATGTTCTTTAGGGGACAGGACAAAAAAAATATGTGAGGAATAGATGCTAAAGTCCCTCATGCTTTATGGAAAAATAATGATTCACATATGAAGAAATGAGATAGATGGGGTGGAGCGGACAAAGTAAAGTACCTGGCAAGGCAGTGTGGAGGTTGTCTATGCAGATTCATGTTGTTTTAAATCATACTGTCTAGGTTTATGTGTAATGTGATTATATGGTAGATTGCCAGAACAATAGAGGAGTGTGTGGGTGAGTAAGGGCCAAGATTGGGAAAAGTGTGTTTGTGTATGTGGTTGTGATGGACGAAAGGGAAATTTTGAAGAGCTTACAAGCCCTGAAGTGCATATATTACACTGCACGCCTTTCTGGTACCATTCATACAACCAACTCATTCATTGCACTCAAATACAAAGAGTATGCATAAACCTTTGTAAATCTAAACAGTCCACCAACTCATCAAAAGTGCTCAAATATACAAATCTTGCTCAAATGAAAAGCAGACTGTGACTAGAGGTTGTCAAGCTCTAAAAAGGACAAACTCAAAGACTCCAATATTACAAGTCTTCCTGAACCATACGATAGCAGTCATTGATAACAGTTGTTATATAGAGTCAACTATTTATTCAAACACAAACTTTCTCATAGGAAAATAATTTCTCCCAGCTTAAAATGCCATCTCAACCAATGGAGTAAATTGGGGATTGGATTCTCGGTTTGTTAAACCAATAACAGAAAGACGGTGTGTTTCAGAAACTAGTGATGATAAATAACTTTACCTTTACGAAGCCAACACACACACACACACACACACACACACACACACACACACACACACACACACACAAACATTTATTCTCTCTGGTAAGCCACATATGTGCATTGCTCATCTGTGATAATATTTACTCTGTTTTCAGGCTTTCTGAGTCCAGCTGGTTTTGTGTCGGGGGATTTTGAGCTCTGGAATACAGTCCTACTTACATAACACACACATTGTTGAGACACACAAACACAATGACTCACATGTACATATTTATGCACACACAATGTTTCTTTGAGAGACACAAACCTCAAAAATAATGCAAACTCATCTTTTGAATTCTTAACCCATTCAAATTGGAAAGTAAAAAGTAATTAAGTAGTGTAAAATAATTTTCTCAGGAATATGATCAAGGAATTTCAGTATAAACATAAAAAAATGAAATACATAAAAGATAAAAATGTAAGTAATAAATAAAGCGGTAAGTGAGTTACTTAAAGATGTGCCTAGTAAGTACTGTATATTACAATTATGTATATTTTGAACAGATACAAGCAAAAAATTTTTTTATTGTTTATCAGCTGAAAACCCCTATCTGAAATTAATGATAAGAGTATCTTTCTTTTGTATTATTAGCATTATAGTTGGGGGACTACACTATTCCCTTAAATCTACAAAAATGTATAACTTTCTGCTTATCATTTTTGATGTGAACCGGCCTTAAGGCAGAAGTGTGTAGTAAACACTGCGTACATTCTCATGGCTCATCACGTCTCCGCTCTGCACCCTAAACTTTCCCAGATCTGTTTGTGTATACGGAGAGCTGTAAAGTCTAAATTATGCATATGCTGTGAGAAAACCACTCAGCGTTTCTCCTCTCTGTCATTTTGGACTGTGTGGGTGCGCATATGTTTAAAAGCAAGACAAGACTGCAGAGAACTTTTTCAGGGTCCAGTGGTGATCATAAAATCTGTTTGTGACTTATGACTTAAACCTTTGGAGGTTTTGAAACATAAACATTCACCCCACACGAACCCTCTAAGGAACAGGGGTGCAGTGGGTCTTGAAGCAATGTCTGTCAGATGGCTGGAAAATATTAAACAGCCAATGTGTGACGAACAGAGGTAGGCTAGGCAGGGGATCCATGTGCAGTAAAGTTTAATAAACAATAAAACAACACAAAGCAAAACAGAAACAATATAATCCATGAGGTGAGAACAGGAAACATACAAACAACGACTGACAAGGGAACACTGGAAACACTGGGGCAGACACTAACAAAATAATAAGACACACCTTAAGGAACTGATAAACACAAACTACAAATGACTACAGAACACATGGGACAAACAGGAAGTAACATAAAAGTCCACAACCAGGGGAAACACAGACAGAGATCATGACTGAGCACCCCCCCCCCCCCTCCTTAAGGGCGAATTCCAGACACCCTCAAAAAAAGTCCTGGAGGGCGGTGGAGCGGAGGCGGAATCGGGGGTGCAGAGGCATGCCTGGGCTGTGGAGCTGAGGCGGAGGCCAGGGTGGAACTGCAGGCAGGGTTGGAAGCCTGGGCGTGGTAGGCAGGGCTGGACAGTCGGTGGGGCCCATCTTGGCCCCGGGCTCAGGATCAGGTGAGTCGGCCATCTTGGCCCCGGACTCAGGTGAGGCAGACATCTTGGCTTTGGGATCAGTTGAGTTGGCCATCTTGGTCTCGGGATCAGGTGAGTCGGCCATCTTGGTCTCAAGATCAGGGGCAGTTATGGCCTAATGGTTAGAGAGTCGGACTCTTAACCAGAAGGTTGCTGGTTCGATTCTCAGTACCGGCAGGTAACAACTGATGTGCCCTTGAGCAAGGCACCTTACCCCCGTTTGCTCCCCAGGTGCTGCAGTGATAGCTGCCCACTGCTCCCGGTGTATGTGTGTTCACGACTTGAAGTGTGCGTGTTCACTATTCACTGGTTGGGTTAAATGCAGAGGTCACATTTCGGGTATGGGTCACCATATCTGACAAATAGGTCTCTGAACTGGCGGACTCTGGACTGGCGGACATCTTGCGAGCAGCAAACTCTGGACTGGCGGACATCTTGCAAGCAGCGGACTCTGGACTGGCAGGCAAGATGAGTGGGGTAGATCAGTATCAATAAAAAGTTATTGGGGCAGCTTCTTCCATGGTGAAGGGGGACTCACATGACAATAAGGCATGGTCAATGAACTGGGCCAGGGACCCTCGAGGACCATGACTGGATATGGTGTGATGGAACAGTCCGGGTATTTGGAAAAATTAGCAATGTCCAAGAAAGTCTGAACATGGTCCTCGAGGGAATAATTACCTTGACGTAGGCAGGCCAAAAAAACTGCTGGATCCATTGTGGTCAGTCGTTCTGTGGTCAGTCGAACAGAGGTAGGCGAGGCAGTGGATCCATGTGCAGTAAAGTTTAATAAACAATAAAACAAAGCAAAACAGAAACAAGATAATCCATGAGGTGAGAACAGGAAACATACAAACAACGACTGACAAGGGAACACTGGAAACACTGGGGCTTAAATACACAGACACTAACAAGATAACAAGTTACATAAAAGTAACATAAAAGTCCACAACCAGGGGAAACACAGGCAGGGATCGTGACACAATAAATGAAATAAAGAGAGAGTGAATTTTCCTTCTTCTGTGCTCAGGATTTTTTTCATCAGTGGTGAAGTCCTTAAGCTTAATGAGGCATGGTGGATTGCAGCTTTGTATCCAGAATGAAGTTTGTGCAGGGGGGCAGTACTTCAACACAAAGCAGCTTATGCAGTTCATCTATAGACGTCTGAATTTCACAATTCATCAGGGATTTGGCTTGCCTGATAGTTCCCTCAGCATAAGCACCTTGGCAAATAGTATCTGTAGAAAAACACCAGAAATAGATTGTGAAATAAAAGGAAAATCTTTTTTACAGCCTCAACAAGGATGCAAACGTTTTGAAATCATGTTTTATAGGAATATTTCACCAACAACAAAAAATAAGTAATTCTCACACTCATGCAGTGCTCATGATGGTGGTCAATGGTTCTGTTTAGTCCAAAACAATAGGAAAGAGTGAATGTAAGATTTGGTAGAAAAACACTTTGTAGAGATGATTTCATTGTTTATAAACCGAAGGAAGAGAGTTTGTTTTGAGTACCGTCATTCAGACAAAATGAATAGATACTCTCCGACACGAACACAGACTCCATATCCTTGCTCTTCTTCTTGAAACTCGTGCGTTTGTTTATCCAGTCCATTTTTTGTGTTAACGCAGCAGTGCCGTTGATTTTTTCTTATTCTCTGATTTTATGGTTTTAAACATGAGGTCAAGCAGATTGCTGTCAGATGTTTTGCTGATGAGATTGTCACTGTGGTTGTGCCATGGTTTTGGATTCATTGGCGGGTCCTCAAAACCCATCTTTACCTTTATGAGTTTTGTGGAAAAATATGTTCAAGGTGGGAAAGGGAGGGGATGGAAAAAGTCCAGCTTTGCACCAAAGCATCACAGACACTGATGTCAAAGACTGCAATCCTCTTTATCATGTTTATTAGCTTAAAACAACAATGCTCTTATTGACACTTCCTGTAATTCGCCTTAAAGTGCTGCTGTAAATATGACAAATGACTGTTCAGATATTGTAACAAAAGTCTAGCGTCTGCATCGGTTTTAAACTTGATCTAGACAATGTGAAATTACAAGACAGACTTATTATAACATTATGATTTGTATCTAGCCTTGATTTAGCTCTTCCTATCAAAACCCTTAAGCATTAATGGCCGGAACTTTATTATCAGATCAACAAGCCAAACCTTTCCAGCTCTTAGTCTCCATGTTGACGCAAGTTTGTTTTTTGAGATAAAATTAACCCAGCATTGTTGATCCTGCAAAATTAGCTTCTTGGGTTGACTAAATATTTATATCGCTGCATTCTGCTTTTAATTGCATGTGGGTTGTGAAGCAGGTGCGAGTGTTTAAGAGATTTTTTTTGTCTTTTCCATTGTTGTTTTGCCTGCTTATTATAAATGACCCTGGTATAAGTGTATAAGTGAACATATTTTTCAAAACCAGATTTTGGACTTAAATTTTGGACTGACAGATCTTTATACACCTCTGAAAACATAGTTATGTATATTATATTGCATTTCTAGCCATAGATCCTCCTTAATATTACAAACAGCACCTTTAACTCACAGATTCAAAGTCTGTTTTAACTCAAATTGTATGCAATGTTCATTTCCCCAAGCAGAGAAATGGGGGCGTTACTCAGAGTTACATTGGTGAGTCACTTGCTTAAGGCTTGTTTTTCTTGCAAGATCTGGCAACACCGGTTTCACCCCTCAAAACGTCTCAAGCTTTTCTAAGACCACTTACCTTATGGGCCAATAGCAGATCAGCAGTGTCGTTTTATAGAGATGTTGACCAAGTTTTTAAGATGGTTCCTGAAGAATTAGTTCTAATAGAATTTCCAATTCATATGTAGTTTAAACAAACAATAATCGTCTCCAAATGCTGATTACCATCACATGGCGGATCGTGACTTTTTCCATGAGCTGCACTAAAAATTCAAAACAGATTGCAGAAGTATCATTTCATCAGTAAAGGGCAAGGACAGAACTTTCATTTGAGCTTTTTCTGGTCTCAGCGTGCGGGAAGCTGATATCATTGTGTGTATCAGTGTATTAACAAATGCTTTTTTTTCATTTTTGACAGCTGGTTATTAAGACAAATAGTTTTGTTCTGCACTTTTGTTAAGTGACATTCAAGAAAATGTTGTTAAAGAAAGACACACAGTAAGGATGTGTGTGTTTTGGACTCTTTCTGTTATACTCTTGCCAGAACATTCTCCACTGTAGATGAAGCATGTCTCCAGTCCCAATAGCCGTTTGGAATTTCATCACGCTAATTATTCATCATCCGTCACCCTAAAGAGAAGGTAAAATCCTACTTTCAGTCTCTTTGTCTCAGACGTGTATGCATACACGTAGGTGGGCTGCAGGCATCAACGCCCATGGAAGCCCCTGCAGAGCTATCTCGCACAGCGCTTGTTTGGTTTAAGGTGAAAGGTTACTCGGCATATGTACCGTGATCTCTGCAAGTGTGTCATTCAGGTGTAATCGATCCTCATTTCACACAGACTGCATTCAAAGCGACGTCTGGAGTTCCTCACGAACAAATTCTGGCACTGCGCACGACACATATCGCCATCCACCCTTCCTCACCCGTCTATCGCCCGCCCGTCTGACGGAGTACTGCAGTTTGCTATGAAAGACAGATGGGAAGCTCTGCTGGCTGTAGAAATAGAGAATACGAGGTGCGTGGGGGAGGAAGGGAATGAAAGTGCAGTTTGAGGTCAAAGTCAACTGAGCAAAGTTTGAAAATATACAATATACGCTTGACAGTTGAAATGGGTGAATCCTACGAATCCTGACAAGAAGTCATTTCAAGTTTTCTTGTATCAAAATATAAAAGGAATTATATTTTGCTTAAAGAAAATGAAGCTATTTTGCTATTTGGGTTGCCAAATCTACGTAACAAAACCAGCACATTGGCCTTTCAAAACTAGACCAAACAAAACAAAACTCAAGATATGCCACTCCCATATACTCTCAGAAAAAGGTTAAAAAAAAAGCTGTCACTAGGGTGGTATCATTTCAAAACGTACACCCAAAGTATGAATAATAGTACCTCAATGGTCAATATCGGTACCTTTTGTGATATTTGTGACAGCTTTTCTACCTTATTTCTAGGTGTACCTAAAATACATATTTGACAGTCACTGTTTAGCATTATACACAGTGTATTCTAGAAAATCACTGTTGTAACGATCATAAACATTATTTTCATAAATAACTTAATCTCAACTTAAAAATTACCGTGGATGAACAACATTTTTCCACCTTTAACCCAAGGAATAAAAACCATCCGGCAAATATTGCAGTAAAACTGTAGACCTGGCAACCCAGATTGTGTTTTTTCATCTAATTACAATTCAATAAAGACATATTTTTTTACTGCACTATTTTATAGTTGATAGTATTTTAATGCTTTTAATTTAAAGTAAGTTTAGAATATATCAACGGTTGGCTTCATATCCGAAGAATAATTATCATTTACCCGAATGTTGACTCTGGGACATCTTTCATTTCCGAACCATGACTGATTTCAGCCCTGGATTTTGTTAGTCTCTAATAAAACACTTCATCTGAGAAGAGAGACTGTGACAGGATTTATAGATCACATGAGAGAGAGAAAGGGAGAAGCTGAGTCAATCTACATCTTGGCAAACCGCATCTTTTACGCACAGTCACCCACTCTGGAAAGACTGTTCCTGCTGTCCACATTCACTTCCTACTTTTCAACATTTCCATCCATTCTTCCCTGTCAAAGTGTCCACACAAACATCAGCACAGAGTGAGCATCAAGTCACTGGAGTTCATTTTGTTCTTGTGCTGTATTTGGTGTTATGCAGTGCTTGGAAACATAATATGTGAAGTTGTTACATCTCAGATGGCCAGGGTTACATGTTCTGCAGTTCACAAAAAGACCCAGAAGAAGCTTAGATGATCTCAGTTTTATTTTATAACAATACGGACCAGATGCAACAAGATAAAGCTCAATACATCTGCATGTCTTCTTCCATGACCATCAGCTTCAACCTCTTTCCCAATCATCACCTGTTTGAGCAAACTACCTCACCAGTCTGAGAACCCACCAAACATCTGTTTTATAGTCCATGAGCGATTGTAATCTCTTCTGGGCGGATGTTGTGACAGAGGGTAAGAGTGGGACGTGTGGAGCTGATTTCATCTGGTTTACGGTGCGGAGACTCTGTGAACCGTGAAAGATAAAGAGCTTTTGTGTAAACCCATTCTAGTCTTGTGTTCTGCGGCGGCTGCGAAAGTCATGGTTTTCATTACCATCCGTGCAGCTCGAGGTGCTCGGGAAGAGATTGCAGGTTTGGCAGCTTCCTTCACATGTACTTGAGAATTTCCCCAGAGAGCGAAAGAAAGAAAAAGGGTTGAGAACTGATGGATAGGCCAAGTATCATTCTCCTTCCAAAGATCTGCGTCTTTTTGAAATCCTCACAATGAGTTTGCTTCACATGTTCAGCCTGTTCATGGTGTTTTTAGCAGATTTCTCCAAATGTGTATTTTACAATGTGAGAACTTACTGTAGAATTTAGATAAGACCTAATTTGGCTCGGGTCAACAGATGGCTTGTGAAGACATTATCACTCGAAATGCACCTTTAATTCATTGTCATTGACATACTGAGATTTTGGTGCTGGGGATTCCCTTAACATTAATGAAGTCACTTGGATAACTGTTGAAATGTTTTGGATGGGTGAAAAATAAAAGCCAGATGCTTTTGAACTAAAACTTCCATTTGAGTTATAAATCAAAAGCACACATTCAAAAGTATCTGCTTTCCATTTAAAGTTGAAATTGAAGCTCGGAGATTTGCAGTTTTAAATGCATTGCATGGTTGTAAATGTTGGCAAATAGCATATCATTTGGGCAACATGAAGTGTAGAAAAAGTGCTTACTGAATCTAAAAAGGTTTATTTTTGTGAGAAACGCTTCTGGAAAACCACTTTTCTGTAGTTTTGGTTTACAAGCACACATTCTTTGACAGCCAAAAGTAAAATAAAATACTGTCATTTGTCCTAATAAATGGATTTGCTCAAAGAGCAAGTACCTAGCATCACTGCTCCCAGTCTGTTTTGCATTAAGTTGCTGTTTACATCATGTGGCACGCATCTGCTCGTCCCTGAATGTTTGTCATTGACATACCACCTCAGTTACGATGCTCCTCGCCCTCCCCTTGCACATGGCCCCTGGCGTGTCTTAACCTGCTCTATATTGCCCATGACCAGCGTCCATAAAAAAGGGTTTATTTTGTGGGTGGCCATTTTGTAACTAAATTGGACCTCGTATAAAACAGCCCAGGAGCATCTGAGGAGTCTTGTGCGTTATCTGCAGATGGTAGGATTGCATTCACATTTGTGCATTGGCAGATGCTACAGTAGTGTTAACGCTAACATGTTCCCACTGAGAAGATTAAAATTAGTTTTTGAGATAAAATACTCTACTGAGCATTTGCAGAACAAGCTTGACTTGGATTTAAAATCCACCACATACCGTAAATATTCCTCTACATGTGTGCACACGTGCACGAGAATGTCTGACATGCCTCAGTGATGCACCTTATTCCAGCAGGTCAGAGATCAAACCTGGGTGGGGGTTCGAGCCCTGAGGCAGCAGTGTGTGTTAGAGAGCCTTTGTCCATCCAGGTCAGAAAGAAATGAGGTAGAGGGAACTGTTTATTGATCTGGGTCTGATTACTATCAACCTATTAAACCAGGGGTCTCAAACTGAAATTAGCTGGCCACCTGGTTTGACCAGTTACAACAGATGTGTTTTACAACCAAGAATCTTTATTATATATATATATATATATATATAGTTACTAAAACACTAAGGTAGACACAGTTTGTGATGTCATATGGGCCAATAGTGTTGTAGCATTTACACATTTGGCAGACACTTTTATCCAAAGCGACTTACATTGCATTATACATTTGTTTCAAGTATTTGGACTCCCTGATATTTGAACCCATGACCTTGGCATTGCTAGCGCAATGCTCTAACCACTGAGCTACAGGAAAGCTTCTTTCTACAGGAAAAGCTTATACTTCTACATCACTGGGATAGAATGTAAATCCAGTTCACAGTTTGTGAGTTGTGTTCTGTGTGTTTGTGTGTTGTATTCTTTGTGTGTTTAGAGTTGTCATCTCTTATAAAATACTGCTGGACTAAACTCTTACAGCTCTTTTTTTATGTCAATCCCTAACCATAACAGCTGCATGCAGCCCTGCTTGTTTAAACAGCAATGTCCAATCCTCTTTTTGAGGTTTACTGCCTTTCTAGATGCAGGAACTTCTAGTTATGCACTATGACGTCTGGATCGATGTAAACAGACAGTGTTATGCACTTATTCTTGCCCTGATTCTGAATATATGAGTTGACAGATCTGGGCCCTGACGGTTTCAAAGCAACAACATAAACAAACTTTACTGCGCATGCATGCTTTTGTGGCCCAAACTTAACTTCCTGTACACATCCACAAACAATAGAGTCTCTGCAGATTATTTCTGATAACAAGCAAAAGAAATAACAAGTAAATGACATTAGATAGCAAGTTAAAAGTATGTCTAGCCAGTATTATTTTAGAGTGGGTATAGTTACCAGTAGAAGAACCGTTACTAAGAACCGTTAATATAAATTAATATTAATATAAATTAAGTGATTATTAGCCACTAGCCAAACCGATCAATAAACACAGACCGGAAGTTAACTTCGGGCCTTTTTGTGCGTACGCTTAAAATGTCTATAGATTATGCATACAAAAATAATGAAACGTGTGCAAGCACTTCGGGAATAATAAACTTGCACACTTTAAGGATAAAATGTACATTTTATACTTTATAATGTTTAAAGTTTTTCTCCTCATAACAGTTTTATTTACTGTTTTTGTTCTATTTGGTTCTGTATTTTGTTCTGTATTGAGTGAGGAGTTTGACGATTTGCTGCATATCAGTCAATGCCGACCTGTGTATGGTTTTGTAGGCTATGTGTGTGAGTAGTGAGCACAGGACAGGGGGCCGCCGAGCGTGGGGCCGTTTGAGCATTTATCAGACCCCACCATCAGTCTCAACTCAAGTTACAGCCATCTCTCCATCCCCCGCACCTTCTTCCACTCTGAGCACCTCTCTCTCCCTCTCCTCTACCTTCTTTTACTCTTTGACCCCTCACCACCCCGACCTTACATTATCAGCACCAGCTTTTTCAAATAAATAAAATTCCTCTTTTTCTGGTTTTCCCCACTGACCGCACCATAATAAGAACCACGTTAGACATGCTCATTTTGAACCTTGTCTACTGATGAGTTTGGTACACACACACACACTCTTGAGCACACGTTCCATGAATGAACGGCACGTTGTGACCAAAACACATTGTTTGCATTACATCTTTACTACATTGATTTGTTTTAGATATTGTAGTGAAATGTAAAGAATCAATTAAGTGATAGTTCACCCAAAAATGTCAAATTCTTTTAACATTTATTCACCCTCATTTCATTTTAAACTTGTATGACTCTTCTGCAGAACACAAAAGAAGATATTTTAAAGAATGTTGGTAACCAAACAACATTGACCCATAAACAGGTTTTAAATGAACAAAATGATGAACAAATGATAACGTGATTTTTTTCTTTTTGGTGAACTATCCTTTCAAGAGCATATTTCACACCTATATACTGTTTAAAGCCCAAAGGATAAAGGGTGTGAGTATGTGATATAAAGGAGCAAAGTCCTAAATATGAGTCTTTAATCAGGGATTAAGCTTGGGTTATTATAGGATACCATTTGACTAGTCTCTGCCTTTGTTGGAATATTAGTGGCCTTATTACTAATGTCTGAAAATATAGTTTCATTCATAATAATCGCACCTGAAGCAATGGAGTTACCACTAAAGTTATTCACCTCTCACTGTTTAAATCCATTAAAGGGGATAGTTCACCCCAAAATCTTTTATCACTTGTCATTTCAAACCTGTATGACTTCCTTTCTCCTGCAGAACACAAGAGTAGATATTTTGAAGAATGTTGGTAACAGAAAACCGTTTGCCCTCCTTGACCTCCATTGGTTTTGTCCATACAATAGAAGTCAGTAGGACCAACGGTTTTTGTTTACCAACATTCTTCAAAATATCTTTTTGTGTTTTGCAGAAGAAAGAAAGTCATACAGGTTTAAAATGACAAGACAGAATTTCAATTTTAGGGTGAACTATCACTTTAATATCTGAATAGTTCTCAGAAGGAAAGAACAGTCAAACTACTGAGATTTTTTTCCATTTTATTTTCTCAAAAGACATCTCATTTTTCTTGCAAAGGATACACGTTTAAAAAAAATCTAAACTTGGCTTTGTGCACAACAAAAGACAAAAACAACAATCATCCCAAAGTAAGCACGGAACTTGAAAGAGGTATGAAAATATTTCAAATATCTGAAGCCCCTCATGCTGTGTAAAGCTGCACCTCATTCCAGTTCAAATGTTTGGATGTGCTAAGCACTGGCGTCTTCAGTGCACATACTTCATACGGTCATAAATATGAAAGATGTATGTCTTAAAAAGGCTGTTGAAAGTGGGGAGAATTTTGACAATTGACCTTTTCTCACTTTGGATTTGAGTATTGGCTCCATTCCCGTTTACACAACTACTAGATAATGCACATAAACATGCAAGTCTACTATAAAACATTTGGTCTGGACACATTTGAGCTTTCACAGAGCACAGCTATCAATCTTCTTTTATAAAAAAGGCTTACCATGGTTCTTACTTTCAGTATTAAAAGTAAGTTTAAGATATACATCAAAGCTGTGGCGATTCATTTTGCTTCTTCCAAATGAACATTTCAGGAATACAATAAAATTTCAGTCTCAGAAAGAGTTCAAAATAACCATGGTAATACCATATTTTTTAACATGATATCCTTTCAAGTACCCTGTTTATGTATGAACACGTTAATCATTCATTTCCATATCAAAGTACCATGGTATTACATCTGATACCATCACTGTACCATGGTGCCACCACAGCACTTTTGGGTAGTGATGAGAGCCATCTGGCTTTGTTTGATTCGTTGTGTGGCATAAACTGGGCTCAGCTTGGCAACGCATACAAAAACAAAACCTGGCCTTCCTTCTAGTTTCTTTCTTTCGGGTCTCAGTTTGAGTTAGGGCTACGGGACATTTTTAGAATGTTGGCATGTCAAAAAACAGCTTTGCTGAAAGCATTTGTTATCCATCTCCATATATAGTACCAGTCTGTTTGTCAATGTGTGGAATTTGTTTGAGGTCTAAATGGCTGTGGGTGTTTATAGTCTCGCAAAGTGTTTCTTTGCCAGACGTTCGCCGGAAAGAGGCATGCAGCGACTAAGCACATGTATAGCGAGTTTGTT
The DNA here is from genome assembly GCA_026939265.1 of Oreonectes daqikongensis. Taxonomy (NCBI): domain Eukaryota; kingdom Metazoa; phylum Chordata; class Actinopteri; order Cypriniformes; family Nemacheilidae; genus Oreonectes; species Oreonectes daqikongensis. The sequence continues at coordinate 3,012,387 of JAOTQM010000047.1, read as the reverse complement.
TTCGTTCAGGAAAAGAAAAGGCATTTTAACTTGTTGCGCTCAAGTCAGAAGAGTAAGAACAATATGCTACAGTCTCATAAAGGATCCAAAATTAACATTTGTGCCAATGGTGTACCAATGTATCAATCTTAAATGTTTCTTATTTAATACTTAAATATGCACATAATGTTTTGCATATTTTTACTTAAAAATATATTTTTGCTTTTATGGGAATGTTATTACTGTGTTGGTAAAATTACACTATTTAAAAACGTGACACATTGTATATAATTAAATTTTTTGTGGATTAATATAATAATACATTTTCTACTGAGGCACAAGTTTGAGGGATCTGTCGGTTGGACAGATGAACACATGACAGTATGTACACACATTTGGCACTTGGTGAGTGTTAATTTAGGACCCTTTTTCAACAGAAACAAACACATCATTTCATAAATGTCATAAAAATTACAAAAATAGAATTTAAAAACATCAGCTTTAACAAACTGTATAAACTAAACCGTAAGAAAATTGTCTCTTCATTACACTTTTCACAGCAAATAATCTCTTGTGCAGGACGGAAAGGGGGAAAGGGGCTGCTTTGATGTTGAAGCATGTCTTCAGAGGATCAGCTAATAAACACCTCATTGGCACACTGTCCCACAGTGTTTTCGATCAGTGCAATTTTTTCTGGACAAAGACGTCCAGGCGTCCAGGCAAGAACTTTTGACTCACATATATCACTTATAGAGCCAGCTACACACTTTACCTTTGTTTTATAGCTGTTTTTATATCCTAGGAACGCTACTCTCCAGACATTTTCTTTCATTTGAGAGAAAATTCTCATTAATTCTAATATTTACTTGAAAAAAATGAGTTTAAATACTGAAAGTCAGTATAAACTTGCATTTGACTGGGATGCATTAAAATGTTCACCAGCCCACCAAAGTCTTATCTGGTGTCTGCATCACACCCGCCTGCAGGAGTCATGGAGCACACTGCTCCACTGTGGACTGGAGGTATAAACAGCACATTATGGCTTTTACACATATGAGGGTTTATTGCAGCCTAAATTGTTGTTGGCTGGACACTGTCCTTGTATTAACGGTGCATCATATTCCAAGCTGTTGAGAGCTAAAGATGGGCACAGGGTGATATCTGGTTGTTTTTGATGCGTAACCCCATTCTCTGGATTGGCTTTGACTCCCTCCAATTCAAGAGGGGATGTCTCATGTAATCTCATATCGATTGGAGCCTTGGACCTCTTCCTGCGGCGAATCACCACCACAGCGGCTACAATAGCTGCAACCATAACCACAGCCACAGCCACCACGATGGGTATGAGGGAGGATGACAGTTTAGTCTCATCAGTGGGTTTATGGGAGGAGGGTGTGATTCCTGATGTGCGAACCTCCAAGCAGGCAGCAATGGAATTATGGACAGGTTCTCCCAGTGGGCTAGCACATACAGAATAAGCACTATTAGGCTGAAGACCTCTGAGCGTGTACTCAGGGTAGGATGCAGGCACATTTAGCTGCAGCGGCCTCCGGTCAGGGCCGGACAAGTTCCTGTAAGTCAGACGAATTCCACGGATGTGTGGCCTTGTCTCGATGTAGCGGTGAAGCTCTAATGTAATGGAAGTGCTGGTTACTTGATGGGAGCTGATTGTTTTGGGCTGGACTGTGGCAATGGTCTCGATGGAAATTCTTGGGGAAGGTGGAGGAGGCCGAGCCTCATTTTGAATCTCACAGTAGTGTCCTAATGTGTGAGGCGGACAAAGGCAAATAAATTGCCCGTATAGATCAAACTTGCATGTTCCACCATTAAGACAAATATTGGATGGGCACATAACCTCTTCTTCTTCCTCCTCCTCCTCCTCAGGCTGCTCTATGATTCTGCTGGGGACGGCAGTGGTATGAGAGGGAAGGAAGCTGTCTTTGACTATAAAAGGCACCTTACTTGGTGGTGGAGGGGGAATGGCATGTGTTGTACCTGATGATGTAGTAGGGTCTGTTGGCTTGTTTGTGGTACTGCTTGTCCCTGCACTTGTTAATTCAATGGTCGTTGTGGGACAGCCGAAATCTTTATGCTCCAACTTTGCCAAAACCTTGCCTGAATTTATTGGAGGAAAGTGGCAACGAGTCTCCTCAGTCCTTACCAACTGAACTTTTGCATCCTTCAGCCAAGATGGGAACCAAGCCAGTGGGCAGAGGCAGTTAAAGGGGTTTTCAGCTACGTTTAGTTGCTCAAGTTTGGGGAAAAGGTTGAAGAAGCCCTCGGGGAAACCCTGTAAGTTAAGACCACTCAAGTCGAGTTCTAACAAATTAACCAGATTTTCAAAGTTCTCTTGTTTAAGGGAACCCAAAGGGTTACCGGATAAATTGAGGTTTCGTAAGCCTGCCATTGCCTTTAGTGCAGGTTGTATCCCTAGAAGCTGGTTCTGAGAAACATCCAGAACATGTAGGTTCACCAGACTGTTTAGCAGTCCCTCATCCAGACTGCCCAGACCCAATCCAGCTATTTTAAGAGACTCAAGGTGCGGGGTCTGTAGATCACTAAGTCCAGGAGGTGGGATGCTGTTATAACTAAGGTCCAGGTGAAGCAATCTAGGCAGTCGCAAAGCTGGCAACACACTAATCTGATTCCCCTGAAGCTTCAGCTCCAATAGGTTCTTCAGTCCCTCAAAAGCAGATGGGTGAATACTCCGAATTTGGTTGTTGTAGAGATACAGCCTTTCCAGGTTAACCATCCCAGTAAAACTGTTTTTAGAAATATGGGTGATGCGGTTTGAGGAGAGATCCAAGTTGTGTAATGAGGACAGTGAACTGAAGACCCCATCAGGGATTTCACTGAGGATATTCTGACTCAGGTCCAGCATTACTAGCTCCTCGAGATCTATAAAATCCTGCTGTTGCAGGGTGTTGATGTTGTTCTGAAACAGATAGAGGTTCTTCGTGGAGGAGGGGAGGTCACGAGGCATGTAGACCAAGTTCAGCTGGAAGCAGAAGATGTAGTCAGTGGGGTTGCATGTACATTTCTGAGGACATCCGCTGCTCAGAGACCCGCACAGCAATTGAAACAAAATGAGATGAGACAGGGAACATAGGAGCCGCATTGTTGTGACTGGCCTTTGAGGATGAAACCTGCAAAGCAAAAAACAGAAACTTGGTATTAAAATGACAAATTGTACACTTCACTTTTCAATACCTTTTGAATACATGTAGCTACTGTACGTTTAAGGAACTGATTTCTACTTTGGTGTCCATGAATGGATATTTGAGGCCTAAAATATTGGAAAACACTGGACCACAGAGCAGACAAGGATCTGTTGATTCTTCATTAACACAACTTGGGTTTTCTTAAGCAGTTATTTAAAACAGAAACAGATGAGGTCAAAGTGGCTAAAGTTCTTTTTGTGAACACTTTAAGCCTCTTGATTTTCAGGTCTGTAGACTGTGTAGCTCGAGTGTGTCACTGTTAGCTAATTGTCCGACAATTTCTCAGATGCCTTTGATTTTCCTGTGAACAAAGAGCCGGGCCAAGCCTCTGCCATCTTGTTCACCTCTGAGGTAACAATGTGTACCTGTCTGTGTGTACAAAGAACAGTTTACTGTTCTACAAGAGACCTGGCTGCTCAAGGCACAGTCTATTGAAGCAAATGAACAGCCATTGGTTTGGCAGCACTACTCACTCTATTCATCTTTTTGTCTGTCTGAGGTTTCAATTGTGAGCTTTTTTCTCCCACATTAGCCATTTATCTTTATTTCTTTGCCCTTTCTTTCTATCCTAAAGGTGAAGGGCAATGGCTGACTGCTGGGAAAGCTGCTAATAGTCTATAATATGTGCTCACACTCTATTTTTTTATTATTATTATCTGATAATGTCTGTAGAACAGACCTTGGATTGCGTAGTAGCTGTTCGTGTTCTCAATTAATTTAATGGCAAAATCGGACATTGGGAGGAAAAATAGCGTGTACGTGTAAGCGCTACGGTTTGTGTTTAGCTAATACAACGTTCAATTTGACTCCATTAGTTGAATTATAGTTGTTTGACTGTTTCATCTTTGTAAAAATGATCAATTATCCTTTCATTACCCATCTGTTCCTTAGTTTCAGCTGTGTAGTATTGTTAAACTAGACAGTACTTTTGTTGTAAAAATAATGAATAGTGTTTTTATCTTACCCATTTATTACAATGTGTACACAAATAACGTTCCACACATTTTATATTTCTGTCACTGTTTTTGTAATGTGAATGAAACGTTGCAGTTTGGTTTTGTTTGTACTAAAAATACTTTTATCTTGGTTACATTCATTTTTCATTTTGGGTTGTATATTTTTTTAAACGCAACAGGTCGAAATGTAATAAAAATGCTTCCCGGGATATATTCTTGGGCTCTCCACAGGCCGCATGACTTTTGAACGTAAAATATCTTTTTCATTAATGCGACGATGAAACCCTCCCTTTATTCTTTCCTGCCCTGTCTTCTCCTGCCCTCCTAGCATTTTCTCTATTTATCTCCTGTACATGCACAATCCCACCAGCATGGCAGGAATTTTTCAATAACCCCAAAAATCCATCTTCATTGAAGGCATGGGGCCTCCAAAGGGTTTCAGGGATAAGACTCCAAAGGTGATCTTAGATACTTCTTTTTTGCACACTTACTGTTGCTTTTATTTCAGAGTTAGTGTACGTGTTACGCTTTATTCACAAATGTGATGTTTCGAGAGGATTTATCAGTTATTTCAGTAAAGTCTCTGAACTGACTGAACTTTACACAAGCTTCAAATGAACAGTTCCACTTCACATTGATTTCAGGAATACTGAATATGTTTTATGAATATGCATATTTTCATTTAAAGCCGCTAGTGTAAAAGCCTTGTTTTAGCCTGACGGTTGATTGACAAGCAAGATCTCGCAAAACTGAGAGAAAATTCTCATGAAATGTTTCCAGGACCAAACTATCTGAGCTATTTATTTCTTTAGCTCTGTACTTATACAGGTACAGTATGTCAACAATTGTCCACTTTTTAAAGAAACCTAAACATAACAGCATCTTCTGATAAGCAATAAAATGTTTCTGAGCCCTTAGATAACCTGAAGATATTGGCTAGGTTTCATGCATTCCAGGTTGTATCACACTGAAACAATGGTACAGTACACAACTTTAGTGTGTCAGGTGCCATCTGTTTCTCTCCAGGTACATCAGCCCAACCGGTTTACACCACGGTAAACATTTACATTTACTGAAAGCCTACTGAAAGGGATCATTCATTGATCTTTTAAATTAAGTTTAAATCTTACAGTATGCTGTTTGACCTTGTCTGTCCAACAAACACACAAAAACACACAAAAGAGCACTGACATGCTTACACACACCCAACAAACAATAGACAGGTATCTCTCCAACACACACATAGCCACATTCCCTCAAGGCTTGGCTCAGCTTCTCTATTTATATGCTATGAATGGTGAATCAATGCCCGGTCGAATGAGAAACCCACATAACATCCGTTTGCATTCCCTTAAGACTTCTCATTACTTCTGACAAGTGTGTTTTTTGAACATTACTCGGTGATGAGAGAGGAGTTGGAGAGAAGGATGAAACAAAAGTTAGGAATGAAACAGACACAGTATGAGAGACCTGGAACGACCCTGGTTGAATACTATTTCATGTTTGTCTAGCTTTTGTTTATTAGCCCATTGAGCCCTCTTTAAATAACTTCTTATGAATAGCAAAGTTCTAAATAAATACAGCCGAAACCGAAAGCTTTGACGTCAAAGAGCCTCTTAACAGCATGTATAGTTGCATGTGTTGTAGAGTAACTAGATAAAAGCTGTGACACTACTAACTTAACTGTACTGGTTTTATTGGAACGATAGTAGCTGATCAGGTTAGAAACTGACAACAATCTTCTAAACTGTTTAATTGAATGAATCGGCTCAAAAATATTTTTTCTCTCTTTCCCCAAATGATGAAACTCACTCCTAGGTGACATTAGTGAACCAAAATCTGTAGGATGTTTTTAAACAACTTTCAAATATTATATTTATTTATATTATCAAACTTATTTTAGATTTTAGATAATATTTTACAATTATAAAACGTATTTTTATTATAAAACTTATTTTAGATGATATTTTAGGATGGCTTTTTCAATTCTTATACTACTACTGTGTGTTTTATTGATGTCGTTTTGGTAAATTGATGTGTATATGGAATTAAAAAACGCAGTACTTTTAAATATATAAAAATAACAATAATCATTATTATTAATAATAATTAACAGAATCATCAGCAATCATTTATAAATCCCGTTTTTAAATATATTTTCAATTATTTAAAGCCGCAATCCATAACGTTTATCGCCTCTATCTGTTTGAAACATGAAATTGCAGGTTACTTGACGTCATCGGACTTCAACCCACATAAAGATGTGAAATCATACGCGACCGTTGATAAGAAATCATTATTATAAACTTAGCGTTGTGAATCGGGATAGGGAAGGAGGCAGTTTTGAACACTGTTTTTTATGTAGCTGCTCCAAAACTGACTTTGGTTTACCCTTAACCAAAAGTTACCGATAGCAGCTTTAAATGACCACTAGTGTTTGAGTTATATAAATCAGGGTGTTGCTAGTGTTATCAACATACTTCTAATAATTAACTTAATTACCATAATCCTGTTACTATTGTTCTGAGAATACACACATGCACATATTCAAAGTTTTGTCAGCAGCTCTCGAGCACAGCTGGATTGCATTACCCAGAATGCATTTGGGCGGTCTCTCTGGGTGACAGACCGCTCCCATAAAGTAACTGTTTCATGATTAGGGTAGGGGGAGGATTTAAAGGAGAAACAGACATGTGCACTATTTAACTGTGGATTCTGTTGGAGTGGGTGCATGCCCGTAAGCCTGTTTGTTTATGCATGTTTGAATCAAGCTCATGTGCATGTGGGCGATTTAAAATACGAAACAGATTCAACGGGGACAAATGTGATTTCCTCCTGCTTCAGTTAAACCACAACAGAAGCTGCTAATGCGGAGCTGGAGCCAATGCAAACCTCTTTGTTGTCATCCACTAAGAATTGTTGATTTCAGCGAAACTAAAGTAAAAGCATGGCACACTCGTAAAGATAAAGTTTCCTATTAGAATCATAAAGAATTTTACAGCTTGATGCTGTAATTTCATTAATCCTACAATGACAAGATCTCAACTTTTAGGTTCAAGTTTCATTGGATATCGCTATTAGAACCCTATATTGGCCTCTTAACAAGCAGTTCCAGTCATAGCAGTAATGCAAACACACGCACTGTGTGCCCTCCAGACAAACACACACTCAAACGCACACAAAAAGACATTGAAAAGGTGAGAGGAGATAGGCTGAACTCAGGCTGGGTGCAATAAAAGGATAAGATCCTCCTCCAGCTTTTCCCAGGGGCACCGCGCAGTTCAGGTTACACGCTGTGTGTGCGTGTTTGTGTGCCTGCGTGTGCGCACCTGGATCAGGTTCCCTCCACTCCATCCCGCAGTCAGCCATGCAACGCGGTAGACGTCGCATTTTTGAGTGAAATGTGAGAAACGAAACAAGACAGAAGACCAACTTAAACATGTCACCGACACACGCCAACCCATCATATATGGTTACAAAGCCGATCTGAGTCGAAATCACAGTGTCTCTGTAGTTGTCGTAAAAATGTGAAATTTAGATGCAAGAGATATAGTTAACTCGTTTTAAGAAAGTTTTAGCATCAAGTCATATACAAAATATCTAGCCAATTAAATCATAGTTGATGTTTGTGGGGGGGCAACCCAATGCATCTATCTATTGATTGTATCTATCTACTGTATCTATCGTATCTTTCTATCGTAACTATCTATTTTTGTGTGAAATGTGAGAAATGAAACAAGACATCTATCTATCTGTCATATCTATCGTTCGTATCTGTCATATATTTGTCGTATCTGTCATATCTATATCTCGTAGGTTACAGCACATATCTGGAATGAGAAGCATTTTAAGGTGTGTGTTTGAGGTGAACGCTTCTTGCCGTTCTTTTGTTCTTTACATTTCTTTCTGAAGAGTTCCATATAAAGAAGATGCAGCATTGGAGCGGAATGTCCATAATGGGAGACGTGCTGCTGCTATGACTGGCATGCTGTCGGGTGGCATAACCTACAGCCATGACATTGTGTGCATCACCTCTCTGATTCATTCCAGCAGTTACAAATGCCACACTTCACCTCAGCAGAGTTGAGGATCTGTTGTCTTAGAACAGAGTTTATCTTTCTCTTTAAACTGAAATTTTATTTTAGATTATATTTAATTGATTTATTTACTGCATTTTTGCAGCATGAACCGTACTAAATGTATTGATGCATTAAATAATAATAATACAATTAATATATTAATAATAATACTAATATTATTATTATTATAGGACTTTTAAACAGTATTCTCTGTAACCATGTCTACATTTATTTGACAAGCAAAATTGCTTAAAATATTTTGTTTTAATTGTGTATTTTACTGGATAACAAGTGATCTTTTGTAGTGTTTGTCAGTAACATGATTCATGTAACTGTTAAGAAATTTTTTTTTCAATTGTTTGTGCAAATAAAACCTACAATCAATCAATCATTCATCAATTCAGTGACGGTAAAACTGCCCTCATTTTGTGACAAATGAGGAGAAGAGAGAAATGTTTGTTCTTGTCTATACTTGTCTCTCGCCATTTCTTTCTTTTTGCAGGTATGGTAAGTTCCAGACAGGTTGCTTATTTTGTTAAGCTCTACCTGTTTTTCAGGCTTATCTTCACACCAAATCAGTGTGTAATAGGGTGAAACATAGCAGCTTTCACCTTGACATATTAAAAAAAACGTATGTACCATACAAACAGATTCATCTAGCTGCTCATACACCTGTTAACCACAGTCAAGCAGCAACTGAGGTGTTATAACCCTAACCCACACACAAAATCTTTCTTGGCCTCATGCCACAGCTCTAAACAACCTTACTCATAAGCCTGCAATGATTTCAGGTGCTCGTGTCTGTCACCAGTCAAAAAAGGTTGAGCCTTGAATGAAGTGTAAAAATGGTTTGCGGTGAAAAAGTTTCGGCAGATGTTCTTCTCACAATTTCTTTGCCAGAAAGAGGGAAAATATTGTAAGTGATAGTTCACCTAAAACTGAAAATGTATTCACCCTCATGTAACTCCAAACAAGTATGACTTACTTTCTTCTAGAGAACAAAAAAGAAGATATTTTGAAGAATGTTGATAACCAAACAGCACTGACCCCCTTTGACTTCCATTGTATAAACATAAAACCACTGAGACATCAAACCTGACCTAAACGTGAACCTGAATGTGAACTGCAATAAAATCAATCACACTGAATTCAATTGAACAGAAAAGGCGAGAGAACTTCTCTGTTTGTGTCTAAGACATGCTGGAACAAATTGCCCCACCGTCCCGCTCTTGCCCCCAAGGGGGTCCTGTCTTCAGACCAGCTGTGTCAGCTTCAATGTTTTCTGTGTCAGGGGCTCTGAAGCTTTCGGTGTGTGAGAGCTGAGAAAATCTCACAGCACACACAAACACACATTTGACTGATTCACTTCGAGCCTCTGATTCATGTCAGTATTCATGACTATTACAAAAACACTAACCAAAGGAGTAACATGATATAACCATGTTTTTAGGTCATGGTGCAACTGTCATCTTGTTTTTTTGAGCATAAACATTAAAAATAACTTTGTTAACACATCACTTTATGTGATAGACAACTGACAATTGCTCTTTATTCAAATATCTTATTTAAGATACATTACATTAAACATTTTCTATGCTTAGTGCATTGGTGGAGTATAAACTAAAGCTCAACTTGACAAAAAAATTACACACGAGCAAAGCTATTAAGTCAAGATCTAAGAGAATGACTACAAAATATTACCACGAGAGGATCAACACTTATGGTAGTACCACAGTTCCACCAGAATGCTTTCAGTTAAGCGAACAAATGCAACAAAAAGTGTGTTTAATCAATCATCAAAGTCCACTGTTCTGCGTTCAATACCTCAGTCCCAACATCCCCGAGTTTGATTTGTAACAGATCTGTTTACACCTGTTGACAGCCTGTTACAACAAATAAACGGATGTGACACCAGAATCCATTCGCCTCCACTGATGACGTGGAATGCTGGAACAAGACCAAATCAGTTTCTCTGGCTGCTTGTCCCGACCTGTTTGTTTAACGGGTACCACAGTGACCTCGGGGCTCTCTAGGGGGGAACATTTACCTCCGAATGATGTGCTCGCAAGCGTAAATACGCTGCCCAGACAGATTCTGTTGTGCATGTGACAAATGAAGCAGAACGACCTGTTGGCGGAGTTGCGCGTATGTGCTGGCACAACGTTGTGTTTTGTTACACAATGTCTACATTTCGAATGAAATGTGTGATATCACTTCAGTGTTCTGCAGAAGAAAGAAGGTCATACAGGTTTGAAATGACATGAGGGTGAATAAATGATGACAGAATTCTTATTTTTGGGTGAACTCTTCCTTTAAGCAGAAATTCTGAACAGAAATACATTAAATAACACAGAAATGTACATTATGCCCCTTTGAAACAGTGGATTGCTCTTGAAACAACCTTATTTCTACATCGTCTTAACATATAAATTATGGGACAACACGGCGCCATTCACGATTGCCAAGGAATGCATACAGTCATAAAATGCTTGAACATACTGAAAGATGCTTTGGGTACTTGCCAAATGCACAAGTTACCAAGAATGCACCTGGCCATAATTCATAACATATTTCTCACCGGTGAGCGAATTGCATACACATTTCGCACCAGAATGTTAGGCTTAGTAAACTCATGTATCAGTCAAAGTAACCCAAGAAGCAGATCTCAGACTGTTTGAAGGACTGCAGACGGATGTTTGCTGTTCTTGACTTGTGAAAACCTGATCCACCACCCAACACACTCCACGAATGCCATAACTCGCTCTCTCTCGCATTCTCTTTCGAAAAGGGAATTACACGATAGTCACTTTCAGAGTTGCATGTGTTGGTGCACCTGCAGTGTTTCTGTGCACGCAGAATTTTGTCTTATTCATGCTTACATTTTTTTTTTTTGCAACCTCACTGGCTTTTGTTTCGCTTTGTGTGAGTGTTTATACTATCTTGTTTCTCTTGGCATTGGTTCTTGCTTTTCGATTATGTTCATACACACAGCAGGGGTACGATTTAAGCTGTTATTACAACTGGACACCACTATAGAATATACACATCAAATAGATCCTACAAGTCAGGGCAGCCACAACAAGAAATGACAGTATCTACAGTGTTTGTAATGCTGTGTTCACACCAAGAGCGAATTGAACTATTTGTGCGAGTAAATTACATTCAAAGTCAAGGCAAAAATGTAAATAGATGCAATATTGCGGCGGGCGATGCGAATGGCGAAACCGGCGGCACGATTACTGTGAATGCGCAACACTTGCCAAACACATCTTCCAGCTTGAAAAATTCATGCCATTGAAATGTGTGGCATGACATGTCCGGATGCGTAATCCCGCAAGTAATAACGAAGTCTTCCCTATTGCTTTTTAGTTTTTATTTATCTGTAATATTAGTCTGTGTGTTGATGTGTATGCAGAAGGTAAGAGAGGACTATATCCTTATTGGTAGATAATACATAATCAAAGATGTAAAGCTGCAATCTGTATCTTTTGGTTTAAAAGAAACAAAACTCAGTTATTGAGCAGGTACATAAAAAATCAGGGTTGAAAACCATTTCCTTTGCTTTCCTTTGTTTTTGTAAATTAAAATATGTTTTACAGTCTATTTCCATTTCAAAAGTACAAGAAAAATCTGACTTCAGTGCGCGTAATGATAAGTACGTAAAGTAACCTGCAATTTTACATTTAAACATAGATGGCGACAGAGGCAAATGTTACGTATTGCTTTACATTTACATTTATGCATTTGGCAGATGCTTTTATCCAAAGTGACTTACATTATACATTCGTTTCGGAGTATGTGCAATCCCTGGGATCGAACCCATGACTTTGGCGTTGCTAGCGCCATTCTCTAACCACTGAGCTACAGGAAAGCTAAAGCTAGGAAAGCTTTAACTGAGACATACAAGAGGAAGGTAGACAGGTGCTCAAATTCTGCATTCAGATTCTGTGCAGCCCAATAATCTAATACAATTGAATGCTGTTTCATGCTTAATGCTCCTGTATTTCAACTCTTTGTTTATACTAGAAGGAAGAAAGCAAAGCAAAATCAAATCCCGCCTTAGGAGGTGGGACCATTCTTTGTCAACTGCACCACTGAGACAGATTTCAGGATTTTGAGTGATTGGTATAATCCAAACAACAAGTGAAGTGTTTTTCAGAGTTTCCGAGTGCGTTGAACGCCCATGACCTTTAATGAGAGCCAGAGATCTACTCAAGACACAAAAGCATCAAACTTTACAATCAAAGACTTTCTATCTTAACATTCTTCAAGTCGGACACTTGACTCTTTACTCCGGACTAATTAAAGTCATTCTCCCCCAACATCTGCACACACTTATTCCTCTTAACGTCCATCATGCAGTTATTAACTCCATGGTAGGGAAGCTCCTAAGATACTCCCCTATTTAGTTGTCATGGTGGCATGACCCAAGCACTTATTAGCTGACCCTTGGGATTAGTCCAAGCCTGGCCAGGGGGGGTTAAGCCTTCACCTCTGAGTGCCCACTCCAACATCCCACAAGCCCCTTAATTAAATTGCCGAGACACCGTGTCAGGAATGTTTGCTTCTTTGCTCGCCCTCCTTCTGTATTTCTCTCTATCTTTGCTTTTCTCAAACTCTCATCTCTTTTTCATTGCCCGACCCCCTCCCCCCGCAAGCGATGATCTTTAACTCCAAACGAAAACAAGACGAAAGTGTTAACATGCACAGTGTTTAATACCGCAAACTACGAAAGAATGCAGTTGAATTTGCTAATGACGGGTCAAATTTTAATCGCAGCTTGGCCTTTGGTCTGGTCTTGACATCGTACATAAACAAAAACTCAAAAAATAAACAAATAACTTGTCTAGTTGAGTGTTGTAATGTTTTGGTATGCTATAAACCTATTATTGCAGAGCCTTAAAGGGACAGTTCACCCAAAAATAAAAATTCTGTCATCATTTACTCACCTTAGAGTTGTTCTAAATCTGTATACATTTCTTTGTTTGGTTAAACACAGAGAAAAATATTTAGACGAATACTTGTAACCAAACAGTTCTTGTATCCCACTGACTACCATAGTAGGAAAAATGACTTATTTTGTTCTGTTAAACACAAAATGAGATATTTTGAAGAATGTAAGACAGCATAAAGTTCTGGGGAACTTGACTTCAATTGACTTTTTCCTACTATGGTAGTCAATGGGGTCCAAGAACTGTTTGGTTACAAGCATTCGTCTAAATATTTTTCTTTGTGTTCAACCAAACAAAGAAATGTATACAGATTTGGAACAACTAGAGAGTGAGTAATTCATGACAGAATTTTCTTTTTTGGGTGAACTTTCCTTTTAAGCGGTACAGTCTTTAAAAAATAAAGAGTCTTTAATATTCTAGTTTTTGGTTATTATGTGTAGACCTACTTTTCAGTGTATGCTAAAAAAAAATACAATAGATAACTACACATGTGCCACGCTTTATCTTGTTTCATAACGTTTTACTACCTTTTACATAACATTTCAGCATCTCCAGCAAATGCATAGAGATAAGGGGGATTTCTTTATATCCCCTAAAATAAATGCTCAAAATCACAGCATGCCATTCTGCACATACTAAAAAGTAGTCCTTATAAAAGAAAAAACTTCTTCCTTAACTGACGTCTTAAAGAAACGGGAATAATGAGTTTAAAAACCGGAATAACTGAACGTAATCCTTTGCGCACCGTGTAACTAAACAGATTTACGTATTACGCATGCAAGCAATCGCTCACGCGCTTTAATGCTCTAACGGCGTCTTGACATAAATTTAAAGCATAATTGTAACAAAAATGTTGCCATTTACGTTATAATATAACGTCTGGTTTGCACTGACTTTGATATTTGTTTTGTTTAGAACAGCTCGCGCCTTTCACGTGAGGATTAAAGTAAACACAGGCGGTCAACATTGGGAGTCCATAACATAAGAAATGCAATGCAGATGTGAAATATAATATTCAATAACAGTTTGTTATTTGTTCTTGGTATAATGAAGAATGTGTCAACTTAAGTTCACAGGAAGTTCACAACGTCAAGATATAATTTACCGGCTTCGGTTACCTGGTACGAAGCGCATAATGTTTAAACTGGAAGTTGACAGCGCGAGCGTTCGCGTGGGCAGATTGAGATCAGAAGTGTCATAAGCGCTCAAAATGAACAGCACGTGTGCGTCCACAATAAAAACAAACAGCTGTTTAATACCTCATGTTAAAATGTAAACAGTCCCTGAATTTATTTCATTATGAACGTACACAGCAGTGGTTTCATATAGCCTAACAGTTCTGTGGATTTTCAGCTAATCGCAATTCTACACACGCATTCACTATTAACAACCTTTTCAATTACTTCTAGATTTCTAAAACCTTTAAAGCCATTTTAAATGTAATTTCCACATTTTCTATGACTATGAATCCTGTTAAACTGATTTTACACATCCCGTGAAAAGTTTTTGCAGTTCCACTGTAGTCTCTTCTAACTCAAAAGTAAATGTATGACAATATTTAGTGAGTGTGTCATCTAGAAATAACTCACTTCACTGCTTACCTGTACAAACACGAGACGAAGTGCGGTGTTTATCCACAAGAGACGGCAGACTGAACGAATGACGCTTAAAACTCTTGTAGACTCGTTACACAGACCATAATAATTTCTCCTGAACGCGATCTTTGACACACATTACTACGCGGCGTATTTATGAAGTCTCGACGATCCGCACAGCTCGCGTCCGGCCAGACATCTGCGCTTTACAACACGCTGGTGTTTAACCGAATGGCAAGAGCGCAACACCTCCAGAGTTTTGGGAAGGAGGAGCAAGAGGCCAGACTTCATAGTTTCAGCTCTCCGTCGCCTGGCTGTGGTGATATATGGCTATGCTCAAAATAAATAATACTAGCCTACCATACTACTGATATAGAGAGTACTTTATATGTTAGGATATGTTTGCATTTGAATACTGATGTGTTTCATACTGTTCTACAGTAAACCACAACATAGGGTAAAATTAGCTAGGCTTACGTGAAACGAAATGCATCATGCAGCAATATTTGTCATAGCATTACCATTAAGTTAAGCATCCATAAAAAGTGTTTATAGCCTATTTAAATACTGTGTAACTCTTGGAAGTCTGGGGAGTTTGATAAACAAAACAATATAATAAAAGCTTTTTTATTTATTTTTACACAGATTATCTCCCATCTTGATAATAAACAGTGTTTTCATTTTGAAATATCAACACTACACAAAGTACACGATCAGTACAACATACAAATCATGCAGTGCCATCTGCAGACTGTTTGATGATCAATATGAACATTTATAAATAAATCCCTGTTTAATATTCTCACTCCATCCTCCGCCCTTTAATTTTGGGAAACATGACCTTGTCATTTAGTCCTTAATTTTTTTTAAATAAGAGATTATTTGCTTTGCTAAAAAATCTTTATAATAAGAATAAGATGCTGTAATTAAATTTGACAGATTATATGTTATGATAATATTTGGTTATATAATATATAGAAAGAGGCAAATTTATTTTGACCACATTTTAGATGCAAGCAAACTATCAATTCTTATTTATATAATAAGATTTTTATGACTTATGTTGTCTTTTTACGTTACATGCATTTGTAGTCATGAGTTATGCACATTAGTGAAAAATGATGTTACTTTATTATAGCAACATATTTGTTTACATTAGATACATTTCAAATACTTTCCCTCTACATGTTGGTTCAAAATTTTAAGGCAGCCAGGTAACTTTTTTTTTTTAAGTTAACCCAAAAAACCTGCTTCACCAAAACACCATACTTCAGTTTTTGTTTTTTACAATAAAGCTGTAATTTAGTATACTTTACATAAGAAATAACAATTGCAGTAACTATGGCAACATTGAAAAATGTTTGCTTCTCCCTTTGTAAACGCAAAAGTTTACTTGTAATGCCAAGCTCAAAGTGCGACAGCTTGTTTATATTAGTGTGAAAACTGTTATTTATAGCCTGTGTCTTGGAAAATTGTCAATGGTGTCAAAGAACACTTCCGATGTTCATCCTAAGAAGTGCTAAGAGACTGTTTTGGTCTGCCAGTGCCAAGTGTGCACAGAGGAACATCATCCACCTTCTCAAATGCTGTCTTATGCAACATCATGATACTATATTTAGCTTACCATGATTTAAGCACCAATATTTTATAAAGTTATTTGTTAGGTTAAATATAGTTCTATTATATTTATGCATGACCGTTCATACATTATTTAGTGCGTGTTACTTTAAGTAGTTACATTTACTTCCCCATTTTTTTTCTCAACCGCGCACAACACATGGTAATTGATGTCTACGCTTTGGGTTTGTGAGCATCAACATGACTTTGTACATTAGCGGGGATTTCATCTTCAGCCGTAACAGTTCTGCTCTTTCTGTTTATATTCTGGGATATTTATAAGGCAACTTTGACAAACTCAGCTGTTATGTATGTCTGAAGCAGAACTAGCCTGAAAGTGTTTGTGCTGTTCTGTATATCAGAATGTTATATTAAAGATGTGAATGAGTAATTGTGCCAAACTTATGCATTAGGCATAAGCTTGCTTATAAACTTCCCCTACGGTTTATGCTTGCATGTCACGAACCCGCTCACATGCAAGCTTGCAAACGCACATAAACTTTTATTATTAGTGAGGACCTCTCGAAAGTGCAGTTTTCTTTATATTAAGAAAATATTTACTAGCCTAAACCATAAACATCTAACAAACCTGTTGACATGAATAGAGTTCATGTAAAACTTATGATTCTTTCAAAATAGTCAAGATCCTGAAATGGATTCATTATAAAGTCTATAAAGAGAAGCCTGATAACAAAATATAATGTACAATATCTGTATAAAGATATGAGAGCACAGCTGCCATGTTTTTCCTTCTGTAGTGTGATTGTTGATATATAAAGTTCAGGAACGGTGTTAAAAGTCTTCGACCTCTGTCAGGCTTCCCAGCATTGCGGAAATGACTATTCTGTGTAATCCTCTTTCTCTCCTCCTCCATCAAATCTGACTCAACCCTGTCTTTCATGTGCGGCTGTATTTCTGATCATGTGAAGTGATGCAGTGTGGTGGTTACTGGATAAAATCTTACCATCCATCAGGATAAAGTGGAACTCAAACTTGAGTGGTGCATGCAAACACTTTCACAATAGTTGTCTTATCTTGTTTAGATGGAAACAATAAAATAAAAATTATATAGACGGTTTCATAGGACGCACACACCATATATAATAATTATAATAAATAAAAGATTTGTTGAATTTTATTGCACATTCATTTTATTAAATAAACAATTTGTTGAGTGGGTCGTGTAACTTAGTTTAGCCAAGAAACAGTTCTTACTGGTAACCCAAAATAATACTGACTAGACATACTTTTAACTTGCTAGTTAATGTCATTTACTTGTTATTTCTTTTGCTTGTTATCAGAAATAATCTGCAGGGATTCTATTCTTTGTGGATGTGTACAGGAAGTTAAGCTTGGGCCACCAAAGCGTGCATGTGCAGTAACGTTTGTTTATGTTGTTGCTTTGAAACCATCTATACCTGAAATGCATGTCAGTTGCATGCAAAATCAATGTAAATGGGCATATAGTGTGCGTTTGTGCATGTCTGTTTGTGTGTTATTGTCTTCTATGTAACTTGCTACTGTTAAAGTTTCTTTACCCCGCTAGCTTATTAAGTGCTAAATTGTTTATATCAGGAAAAAAGGTGAAATTGCTGAATGGAATCTGGCCTGCAGCGTGCAGCTGTGTGTGTATGTGCGCGTCCGTGTGTATTCCTCAGGGGAGCCACTTAAACAGCGTCTGGTCCTTTGCCAGATACTGCTAGAAAACAGCAAATAATATCACACACTTCTCTCATGTTTTCTCACTTTCATTCCTCTGTTTAGCCCACATTCATTCATTGATTCATTCTTATTACTACTTTCCATATTTGTAACAATTCTTTGTTTTCTATTGTCAGTTTCCTCAGAACACCCCAACTTGTATTTTTCTTCTCTGTGTTCTCTTTAGTTTCTTATCAGATTGAGAATGTCACATACAGCTACATCGCTACAGTACACAAACTTCCTCCGAGGGTGTAAAATCTCCTTTCTATCGGACATTTTGCAGAGAGCTCAATTGGTAGAGCGTACCACTAGAAGTCCCAAGAATTCCCATTTAAAGCATTTAAACAATAAAAAATATTTTTCTGAATAAAATGAGGAAAGTGTCTTCCTAGCTGACTATGTTAAAAGTTGTAAAAAGATGTATAAAAGGTGCAGGTATTTTATTTGAACAAATATTTTCTTACATGAGAAAGAGGATAGTTCGCTCGTACCCTTGTATTATCATATAAACCACAGAATCACGTCCACCCCGGTACATTTGGCACCATTGTTTTCTATCTTTACAAATAGCTCGGATTTCTCCTTTCTTTCTTGTTGTTTGTGATATTTTTCCGAAGTGAATCCAGTAAAATAATGGGTAAAGGAAATAAAAAGAAAAGGAGAGAGAAAATGTATTATAAAATAAAGGAATGAAAAACCATAATATTTTAATAAAACTGTCTGTGATATTACCACCAGACTAAAACACAGCAAACGTAACTAACAGGTTCACATGCATGCTTTCTCACACTAACATGACTTTTTGCTCCCACTAATAAAAAAACTACAATTCATCTTCTTATCTGCACACAAACATGGACACACACTTTCCCACGAATCTCAACACTAGCAAGTTTACATCCAGGAAAATTTGTTCGTGTTCGCAGTACTAACACCCGATATCTGATCAGAATATCTTGTACCAGAAACACAATGTATATTCATGTCCTCTTCATATGCAGCTCATTAGATCTACAGTAGGTATCTACAATGGCCCTGATTTTAGTTTCCCAGGTTGGTTGTAGGTTTTTATTTGTGTGTGAGACCGCAGCAGGACTTTACTGCAGCATCTGAAAACAGCTGTGTTTGTTCTCACTCTTTCAGTGCATGTGAGACCGGCGGAGCTGATTATCAATACAGCGTTCTGCATGTGTGTGTGATCCCTCTAATGACTGTACATACTGTCCACAGACACACAGCTGATAGTAAAGACATTAGCAGCAGTACAGCCCCTCCTGCTTCAGCCCGTGTGTCTGTGACCTTAGGGTTACCTTCGTTCCCACATCCCCAGTTTACACTGCTTGCCATGGGAACCCACAGGCTTTATGGAAATTCAAAGCTCCTCCCACTGCCTGTCATTACTGAAGAGTGAAAAGGGCTCTTGAGTAAATATTTTATCTGCACAAGTAAATCAGGTCTCAGATCAGTGTGGTGGTTTCAGTGGTGCTGCTTTTTTACGCCGACCTGGGCTACTCA
Organism: Oreonectes daqikongensis; assembly: GCA_026939265.1. NCBI lineage: Eukaryota > Metazoa > Chordata > Actinopteri > Cypriniformes > Nemacheilidae > Oreonectes > Oreonectes daqikongensis. The sequence goes on along the minus strand of JAOTQM010000047.1, from coordinate 2,992,769 downwards.
ATAGATTTGCTATATATTAAGCTATTGGTCTGTCTGTCTCTGTATGTCTGTCTACAGCGTCTGTCTGTCTGTCTGTCTGTCTGTCTGTCTGTCTCTGTATGTCTATCTACAGCATCTGTCTGTCTGTCTCTGTATGCTTGTCTATCTACAGCATCTGTCTGTCTGTCTGTCTGTCTGTCTATAGCATCTGTCTGTCTATCTATTTGTCTGTCTCTGTCTGTTATGTCTGTCTGTCTGTTTGTTTATCTACATTATCTGTCTGTCTGTTTGTCTGTCTGTCTACATGTCTGTCTATATGTCTGTCTGTCTGTCTTAGTATGCCTTTCTGTCTATCTACAGCATCTGTCTGTCTGTCTGTCTGTCTGTCTGTCTGTTTATAGCATCTGTCTGTCTGTTTGTCTACATGTATGTCTGTCTGTTTACATGTCTGTCTATATATCTGTCTCTGTATGCCTGTCTGTCTATAGCATCTGTCTGTCTATCTATTTGTCTGTCTCTGTCTGTCTGTCTGTCTACAGTATCTATTTGTCTGTCTGTCTGTCTGTCTACAGTATATGTCTGTCTGTCTAGCTGGCTGTCTATATATTCGTTTGTCTGTCTGTCTACATTGTCTTGTCTGTCTGTCTCTCTACAGAATATATATGTCTGTCTGTCTATCTACCTACAATTTGCTTTCGCACAGGTGACACTTAGGTTTAGGGGTGGGGCTTCAGTGTTGCTTTTTTCTACTAATCGTTCAAATTCATATGAATTAGCCACATCGTAAAATAGTTATGCATTTTTGTGTTTGTTTGAGAGTGGAATGTATCTGTGCATGCCTGTGGTTTAGGATGGTACAAGAAAATGCATTAAAAAAACATAAATACACAAACAACATACTTACTGGTATCCAAAACCCAGAATAACAAAAACACAACTCTGTGCAGGTCTCGTCAGGCTAATACGCACATTAAATGTAAAACAGGTGGCGTTTTAACAAGAGAATGTTCTGGTCCCATTAACGTGATCTTGATGTTTACTTCACACCTTTCTGAAGTCAGTGTGTTGACACACTGGTAATAAATTTAATGAATCGGATCTGATCTGTTGTGTGTTAGGGTGGTAGCATTTAGCAAGTATACTTTTGAAGGTTTGTATGTAGTTTAAAAGCAACATGTGTATTAGGTTCTTTAATGATGATTCAAGCTTGTTTATGAAAGCATAAATTCCAAAGAGTTGGCCTGGTGCTTGAGATGTGTAAAAACATAAAGGTTCAAGGGGTCAAACTTAAAACACTCATCCCAGATGCTAGTACGTCAAACTTTTTGAGCGAGAGGGAAATTATAGCCTTGGTTTCTGGGTTGTCCGAGGTCACAAGACCAGATTTTTCCCTGGTCTGTTGTTGTGCATTGAGTGGACACATTTTCCAAGACCGATTTCCCTTTCCAGTTTTGCTGTAATTTGAGCAGGGGGCACAACTTTACAACATAAACAATCATTCACTTCTTATTAAAAGCAATGTATGTGAACAGGGTTAGAACATTCGCTTCGTCTCTTGCCTGTATTTCGTCTCTTTGTATTTCACAAGAGGCAGTATCACATAAGAACATGCTTTAAATGAATAGCTAACCCATAAAGGAAAATTCTACAAATATTTTTATATTAATATGGTGTCATATTATCCTATATGGGAATCAATATGTTAAAGCTCCACAAGCACATCCACCCATCACAAAGTGTCCTTGCCAGACACATAAGAACTTTAATAATGTGCATACGTGCTTTGTAACAAGATAACATGACTACATTTTCATTCCTTTAATTTGAAGCTTTAGAAGTACTTGACAGTGACCGCTAGGGGGCAGCATTTAGACATGGGTTCATGCTTTTTCTGATGGCAATAATGAACATAAATAGCATTTTTTATATTAAGCGTTTTCTTTTCTTGGAACCAGGTCAAATAGATATATGAATTAGTTATGATGGTTGAAAAATAGGATGCCAATATGTTGCCGATGAAGTAACACGTTGGCTGTGCAGATTAAATTCAGTCAGAATAATGGTCAAATAAATAATTTAATAGCACCAAAACAACCTCATCCACACAAAATTTACAATCAAGAATACAGATTAGCCAGATCCTTCTAAAACAAAGGAATAGGACATTTTTTGAAGCTTGATTTGATTCGTGAAGTTCATAATAGAACAGAATATGTGTGCATTTATCCAGGCCTTGCTTGCTCAGTGCACATTCTTGGTTTTGCCACAAGCAAATTCTTTAGCCCAGCGCAGGATCTCTGAAACATCCGTGACATTGGCTGCATTGCTAACACCATTAGCGACTACATCAGAGCCGCCCGCGTTTCCTCCAAACCGCTCACACACTGCGAGAGCCCATTCGCTCGCAGAAACACTAGTACTGCCCTATACAAAAAAAAGGAATATAAAAATGTGTAATCATCATATCATGTATTGTCTCCGCATACATGGTTAGTGTATTTTGCTGTACCTTTGGTACTTGGCAGGCGCACAGCACCTTCTCAGATGTCTGCAGGTGAGACAGCAGCATGACAAAAGAATCTGGAGTATTCTTGCTCAGCTGGTTGACAGTCTTCATTAGGATCTAAACAAATATCATATTCATGTATGCAAATGAATCAGTTCAATTTGTTGTTGTTTACTGAAGTCATTCTGCAAATGTAATGTTTCATGTATTTTTATGGGTATTTCTACAGGTTTAACTCACTTCGAACTTTAAAGCTCAACTAAACAACTAATATAATTTTTAAATATTTTTCAAATGTATTACTAAAAGTAGAACCCCCCTCCATATGATGACATCATTACCGAAGTGGAGTCGGTCTGGACAAAGTCTACAAGCACAGCTTTATTTGAGTGTTTCTCCAGCAGCTCTTTTGCTTTCAGTGTGGCCTAAAACAGATCAAGTTCACCATAATGTCAAAAAACAGATTTTAAAGAGCGAATGTAGGCTAAGATCACATAGACGTGCATCCACCTCCTTGATCTCCAGCTTCCTGATGGTGGTATTGGTGCTCCTCTGTAGAGCTTTCAAGAGAGATTGCAACTCTCTTCTCTGCCATTGTGGAATAGATGTGCTCTCAACCGCCTAAAACACACACACATGCAGTTAAGCACTTTTATGATATAGCAGAAATGTTTGAATATGAGTGTATTGAGAGATCGTACATCGGTCAGAAGGCCGACTTCTTTGGAGAGTCTTTGAGCTGCTGGTAGAGAGAGGGCGTTGTCGACGCCAACACGGGCCGCCAAAGACTCGACCTCTTCTCGCATGGCATTGCCTGCCTCCCGAGCCTGGAAGCAATATAAACGTGTATTTATAGAAAAATTTGATGTTTTAGAAACAATTCATCCAAAAATAGACTTGCATATCTTTAATGTTTACTATATCGCTATATATGTTTGTTTATAATATGTGCTATGCATAAAAGGACTTATTATTTGATGGACTCATTTGTTTACATGTAATGGTGCTAATGTATACCTATTGAAATGCTTGCCATGTATTTGAACACCACGTAATGTTTTTGCATTAGTAATTCAATCATTTTTTCACTAAATTCACTAAAAGAAGTAGGTAGAGTTTAGTGTTTTTCTAACCGCTTTGGCATCGTCTCCAGTAACAGCAATGATGCGACTAATGCCTTTGACCATTTGGTGCTCAGACACGATGACGAGGTCCCCGATTTCTCCCGTCTGCAGTAAATGCCTGATCAACAAAATGACACAGCTGTCACTTTTATTGCAGCTTGGGGGGTTAAATGTAACTTGCATTATCTCATTATCATTCAAGTGATTTTTAAGGCAGTCTTACGTGCCACAGCACAGCTCCACAGAGGTGCGTCTATCTCCGTTTGAGGTGAGGAGATCTGAAACAGGCACAGCCACGGACACCACACGCACCGGGTCGGGATACACCTGAAACAAACACGACACACAACTGTTAAAGTGATGCTCTGAGATCATGTGTGAGTCTTCCCTGCAGTTGAACTGGTTACCTCATCTATGGTCCTCAGTCCTGCGATCTGATTGGCTCTGGACAGTGGGATTTCCTCTATGTGCACCTCTGCGTTCTGGTGAATGATGTTCTGCGCCAATGCCTCGACCTGCTGCAGCTGAGACACGCTCAGAGAACCCTGCAGACATAGACATACTTACTATCCATATCGTTCATTCTCTAAGATGCCTGTGCAGGGTTTATACCTTCACGCTGAAGTCAAAGCGAAGGCGGTTGGCGGCAACGTGAGACCCTCGCTGGTTAACCCCAGGACCCAGCAGCTCTCGCAGGGCGAAGTTTAGTATGTGTGTAGCGGTGTGCTTCATCATGCAGCCCAATCGCTTAGCCTGCACAAAAAACACATTCTTTCCAAATATTGGAACTATGGTACATTTACATTTTACATTTATGCATTTGGCAGACGCTTTTATCCAAACCCATGACTTTGGTATTGCTAGCGCCATGCTCTAACCACTGATCTACAGGAAAGCCGAATGATCACCATATTCAATTTTGTCATATAAAATCTTCATATGGAAGACCCACCTCATCCACATGAAGCAGCACTTGATCTCCGGTTGTCAGAATTTCGGCCGCAGTGATCTGATGCACCACGTAACCTCCAGCCAGACGCACACATTCTACGGGGAACAGGACGTCCTGAAAAACACGATCCCAAACTTGACTAGACCTGATTATTGAATAAACTATTGAAATAAGACATTGCAGCTAGGAGAGGATTAATAACCTGCAGTTCGTCTTTGGTGAAGTAACCCTGGTCGTGCGCCTGTCCACCCTGTTCTGCATAAAAATTGGTACGGTCCAGGATCACACCACAACGCTGACCCTCACCCACCTTTGACACCAGAGATCCCTCAGAGTACAGCGCCAAGACCGACGCTTTACAAGGTGGAAAGACTAAGAGAGGGGAATCGAGTCAGAGTCAGATCTGTGCCATAACTGGGCATTATCCAAGCAACAACAGAAGTTGAATCGTTTAAATGTTGTGATCGATCATGTTGACTGAATGATGTCGCCACAAGACATTCAAAACATATTGTGTTATGTTCTTGTGGCACAAACAAAAAAGAAATGAACATAAAATCCTCACATTTATTTCATGCTGTGAAAATACTACGAGATGCAATCTTTCATCTATGAGGTCGGGGTTGATCGATCTGCCCTAAATTCATATTATGGATTTTGACAGTGTAACTTTAAGTGCCGTTCCAGGTGTTATTTCGGGTATGAACGTTGAATAACATCTCGAAAAATGCTGGCGTCACGGTGTGCACAAGGCTTAGGAGTTAGAGATTTGTTTAAATAGGAATAGTTTGGTTTACTACATTTATTTCTTTGCACAGTAACACGCTCTTGCACACATTTTCTTCACATTCTTCGTTACCGTATCGTCCATCCAACCCCAGACTGTAGTAGTATTTCAGCGAGTCATCCGTATGAGGAACTCCTCGGCTCTGCAGCTCCGCTAGGCTGTGAAGATCCAGCTGGTCCACTTTGTCTCCATCCTCCTCTTCTGACTGACACCTCAACTAAAAGATAAAAGTCTATAAACCTCCATTTCTGTTTACTAGTACAAAAACAAAAAATTAGATTAAGGCACTTTGTAATATCATTACCTTCTCATATTCATCTTCGAGCGCCTTCATTTCTTTCTTATCGACCATCTTGCCCCTCTCCTCCAGCATCAGGTCAATGAGGTCGAGTGGGAAGCCCAGGTTACGATGCAGTGACCACGCAACAGAGGCTGACATACAGAAACAGTAACGGACATATAGAAAACATGAATACCACATAAAAATGAAATGACAATAGAAAGTATTAAGATCAAGTGAATCATGTCGTTCACCTGGAAAAACAGCTGTGTCTTGATCTATAGTGTTCAGAGTCCTGTCGATGACCCTTCTGCCTTGCTTCAGCGAGGTCAAGAACTGGACTTCATTCTGATTGATCAGATCCATGATCTACAGAACAAATATAGTTAAAAAATGTATTGAAAAATATTGTAGTAATTTACTTTCCTATATTCCATTGTACTATGATTATTCAAACACCAAAGACTCTACGTGGCAATGCAACGCATTTCAGCAAACAATGCAAAATTGTAACAGCGCTATAGAAATAATATAGAAATTAACAGATTTTCTAAGAATATTGTACCATGGTTACAAGAATGTGAGAATACAATAGTACCTTTTAGCAGGCATTTATATATAATACTATCCTAACATACATACTCGTTCAGACTCGGTGTGCAATTCAGGATAGGCGTCACCCTATAAAAATGGAAATGAAAATATGAAACTTTTGAGCTTTAATTTATAAAGGAACAATGTAGTGATGACAATACATCAATGTCCTCTCACCAGTACATGAGCTACGGTTGGCACCAGGCTTGCCAGCGCGCCCTCGGGAGCCTGCAGCACTTCTGATGAAAAGCGCACCGCACGTCTCAGTATGCGTCTCAGTACCAACCTATGACAAACAAACACATAACAACATGAAGAACCCTTAGTAGTACATTTCAAGCAACATAAAATGCATTGGCTTCCTTGTAAATTGACTACTTTTTATAAAAAATGTGGTTTAACTCACTCTGCGCCAGTCATGCCTGGATAAACACCGTCAGCAATACACACACAGAGCGTGCGCATGTGGTCAGCAACAACCCTGCAAGCCATGTCCACCCGATCCGAATCAGCAGCACCGGTCCTGCCCTGATATGCTGGAGCCTTAGAGCACTACAGACATTTTTACCCTTTTTACTACGGTACTGAATGAAATATTCATGCATCACAATATTCATAATGCTCCAAAATACATTTTGTTCGTTGAAGTTTCAACAAATAACGCAACCTGATGGATAGCTGACAACAGAGGTGTGAACAGGTCTGTGTCATAGTTGGAACGTTTTCCCTGTAGTACAGTAACCAGTCGCTCTAAACCCATCCCAGTGTCCACACTGCACTGGGGGAGAGCTCGCAGACTGCCGTCTCCTTCCCTTTAAAACACACACATAATCTCACATCGTACAATTAATAACACGCACATTCATATATTCCACGAACAAGCATCTCTAACCTGTTATACTGCATAAACACCAGATTCCAGATCTCAACAACATCCGGACTGTCCGCGTTGACCTGCGATGCGGCATTTCGGTTCCCAACGTGATCGTAGTGAATCTCCGTGCAGGGGCCACATGGACCCGTCTCTCCCATTTCCCAGAAATTATCCTTCATTCCGAATGGCAACACGTGATCCGGCCGCAGTCTGGAAAAGTAATGCAGATAAATCATAAGAAACTGATCCGGAGACTGAATACATTTTACTTTTCTGTGAACGTACCCCATGCTTAGCCAGATCTGCCGTGTTTCATCATCAGCCGGAAGGCCGCTCGCCGCATCTCCGGAGAAGTACGAGACATACAGGCGTTCTGCAGGGATGCCGTATTCTTCGGTTAAAAGACGCCAGGCCATTGCGCACGCCTCCACCTGTTGAGTTATTCATGTTAAAGAGTGAGTCTACAAAGCCACTGGAACTTATAGTGTGTATGAATAGCCACAAGAAATCCATCAAACCTTAAAGTAATCTCCAAATGACCAGTTCCCCAGCATCTCGAAGAATGTATGGTGGTACACGTCTCTTCCCACATCCTCCAGATCGTTGTGTTTGCCTCCTGCCCGAACACACTTCTGACTGTTCACCACCCGCCGGTACGATGCCATTTTACTGCGGGGGTCTGCGCAGCCCAGGAGAATGGGCTTGAACTATCAGACAACACAGAGCATAATGACGTCACATTATTGCATAATGACGTCATGTGTGTGCGCATGGCATAATGATATCTAATAGAATAGTGATGTCATTATTAATGCCTTAAGAAAGTTAACTTTTAAAAAAAGAAAGCTTTATTTATTGAGTATCTTAAACGTAAATAATAAATAAACACGAGGTCCTGTTTTTTAAGTGTCATTCTGGTTGTATACATACTGTGTTTTCCCTGTGTTTCTCCTTGTTGTGCTAAAATAAATTTTCTATAACGCAAACGTACTATAGAAATAACTTGAACTGAGATAAGAGTTCAATTGATTTTCGGATTTTGTACCTGGTTCATTCCTGCATTGACGAACAGTAGACTCGGGTCTCCTCTCGGACGCACGGGAGAGGACGGCACCTCCTTGTGTTCATAACCCTCCTTAAAAAAGTCGATAAATGTCCGACGTACCCTTTTAGATGTGAATTCTTTATGGGGTCTTGGGTTGGACAGGGTCGAGCATCTTCGTATGTTTGTCGGCAAAGCGCCTAAATTCTTATTTAGAAGTGCACAGTGCAGCTGTTTTACAAGTCGAATGTGCGCAGCCATCTTGGTGGCGGGCTGCGTCACGCTGCAGCGTCCAATCAGAGACGAGCATGAAACTGAAACTAAAACCCAACCTGAAGACAGCAATGTGCATAATTTAACTTCTAAATATACGTTTTGCTTAAAAATTATGTTCACCTCCTCCGAATGTCTTACATTTTAAATATATGCACCAAAATATATAAATACAGTACAAAACGTGCACAATTCTAATTTTGAGAATTATTAGAATTACATTTTGCATATATAAATGTGTAAATATAAATATTTAAAAAAAAAATACATTTAAAATAATGTCTCCCCCTTTAAATGACTTACATTATAAATATATAAAAATGAAATATACCAAATGATATAAATACAGTACGTGCACACTTATAATTTTGGAATTATTAGAAGTACATTTTGCATATACTGTATAAATGTGTAAATATAAATATTTCAAAATAATATTACCCCTCTGATTGACTTACATTTAAAAAATATAAAATACACCAAAATATACAAATGTAATACAAAACGTGCAAAATTACAATTTGGAGCAATATTAGATGTATGCTTTACATATACATGTGACTAAATATAAATATTATAAATATATATTTAAAAAAAATTCTCCCCCTCCGATTTACTTCTATTTTAAATCTATAAAATTAAAATACACAAATATATAACACAAAACGTGGAAATATTTTAATTTGTGGCATTACTCTTATAATATAATATTTTCTAAATAGATTTACATTTTCATGTAAGTACATTCACAAATATTACAGTTTAGATTTTTTTAACAAACTCCAAGTTCTTCTGATGTTTAATTTTACTACCTTAGTCATGCTTTTATCTATGTATAATCCTATTATACTATACATATGTCGGCATACATGGTCATTAATAGAAATTATAACCACGTCATTAAGTAAACAGTTTATTATCTTATCACATTTGTCAGCAGTCAACTACAACATGTAAATAGTCGCTGTACCATGAAATGTTTTTTCTCATGAAAACATGCAAACAAAAGATAAAAAGAGTGATTGCACAAGTCATGTGTCTTTCACACAAACACTTCTCCCTTTTAACACTGAAAATGGTTTTGCAGGAACTTGAGGTGGTGGGTTTCTGTCACCTATAATGGCTCCAACAAAATAAAAATGGCTCCTTTGCAACCATCAGTTACTGCATTTCATAACAGTCATCATATCTGCTACAGTAGCAGAGAATAAAAAAAATAATACATAAGAACAATTAAGGACTGTTTTGCTTGACTTGATTATTTCAGTCAGACAGATGTCCCTTCTTTTGCCTCTTCAGTCTCCTGTAGACAAAGCAAAACATGGAAAGGCCATTGAATTATTTTCTGTTTTAGCATCTAATCTTTATTAGAATGACTGTGTTAGAGATGTTTGTAAAGTACCTTGCCCTGTATCTGCTCCTGGAGATTCTTCACGGTCTCCTTCTCTTTGGTCAGTTCTTCCTGAATGCTCTTCAAGAGATCCTGTAGTTTCATCTCCTTCTCCAGTCTCTCCTAACATGAGTACATGAAACAAACCCCGTTTGAGTCCACAGTCCTGCATACACAGGTTTAAATTCAACATTGGTGATGAGATTATATGGGTTGTAGGAACCTTTAGCTCTTCAGTTGGTCCATCTCCAGCAGCTTTCAGCTCCTCTAACTTTGCCTCGAGATCCCTTACACACTTCTGCGCCTAAAAACATGTAGAATTAAAAAAATAAATAATCTACACACTTGGAATTATACATTTTATTGATTTAAAATTCAATTATATGAAAAAACCAATATGAAAACAAATAGAAATTCAAATAAATATTTTACCTGGAAATAAAATCATTTTTAAACATACAATTTAAATTTCTTTTATTTTATATTTCTATAAAAATTGAAAAAAATCGTCACAATCCAATTAAATTAAATTAAATAATAAATACATAAATTAAATAATTTATAATAATTTATACTCATTGAATTAAATCCATGGTATTATTCTGCATCAAAACACATTGAAAGCCCTCTGACTTGTGTTACCTGTTCATAGTTGCTTGTTAGCCGCTGTGTAGTGTTCTCCTCTGTCTGAAGTTTATTTGTTGCTTCTTTCAGTTGCAGCTGCACCTGTACAGGTAGACAGCAAGATCAGTAAGATAGAAACATTACATCACAGTATCTGGATATAACCGCATGAACTGTACATTGGTGTTGACAGTAAAGGATAACCAAACATCCTGGAAATCTGTTTTCAGGTCACATAACAGCAATAAAGAAAACCAACACTGCACAAACATGACACACCCTCAGCCATTAGCCACGCCTCCACCATTTGACCTATTATGAATGACACCGAACACACACAGAATGACAGCTGACAATGGAAGATAAAAAGAAATAACTGATACCATAACACCTGCACCAGTTAAAGCCAACCATTGTGCTTCATGCATTATGGGGACCACCAGAATGAAGAGAATAGCTTAAATTCTTAAACTGATAGTGTTCTTCTGCAGAACACAAAAGAAGATATTTTGAGAAATGTCTCTGTGGTTTTGTGTCCATACAACGGAAGTCAATGGGGGGGGCAATGTTGTTTGCTTACCAACATTCTTCAAAATATCTTCTTTTGTGTTCTGCAGAAGCAAGAAAGTCATACAGGCTTGAAATGACATCAAGGTGAAAAAATGTGATGGTTCCCATAAAGCCTAGCAGGCTACCATGGTTTCCCCTATCCTAACCTGAGTGGACTGTGTGATGTCTTCATTCTGTATATGCTGTTTCACCTCCTGTAGCTTCTGTCTGACCTGCAACGCACAGCTGTCACTCAAAACAAATAGCCACACGTATGTTGATAGGAGAAGGGTGATAAGATGTTTGACATACCGTTGAAAGTTCTGCTTTCTGCTCCTGTGCCTCTGCTTTGGCGGACATCAGCTGACTCTGAGCTTCTGATAACAATGCCTTCAGCTAAAAAAGACAAAGATATGCTAAAATATTCAAACACATTACCCATCCCTGCAAAACGACACCTTTGTTAGATGCTTAACCTGAGACATCTCTTCTTCATATGTTTGACTGATGGTTATGGACTCCAGCTGTTTCTCTAGCTGTGCTTCCAACAGCATCACCTGACTCTTCAGCTGTAGATAACAGATGTATTGTGAGTCTTTTATACAGCTCGAGTCAGATAATATCAATCTTTTGTAAATACAGTTAGAGCACAATTTGGACAATCTAATGTTCTAAGGATAAAGAAAAATGCTGAATAAGCAGCGGTGAGGGTTCAGTTGGTACGAACCTGTTCTGTATCCTGTGTGTCGGCTTTCAGTCTCTCTATCGTGTTCTCCAGGACCTTCACCTGATCCAAGGCCTGTATAAAAAACCCACAAATGTAGCTCAACAGCAGAGCGAAATAACTCATGACCCAAATCCAGCATCATTGAGGTTCTTACCGCCTGTCTATCCTCTTCTGCATCCGAGATCTTTGACTTCCATACGAGCTCTCCTTCCTCCACAGTCTTCTGTAAAACTTTCAGCATGCTCTCCTGTACACACACAAAAACACACTTGAACCAAAACTCTCTAACTTTCATCAGTATTGGCATGGATGCGTGAAGTTTCAGTTTATTCTTTTCATTGCAAATTTCATTCTAGTGTATCATACCGTTTCACTGAGAGTCGATCTGTACTGTTCACACTCGGCTTGCAATGACCCCACACTCTCCTCTGATTGGACGAGCTTCTGTTGTAGTTCCTGTATGAAACAGATACATGGATTAACGTGATGTTACTTACTATAAAAAATGACTCATAATGGTGTGTATAGTGATGATCTCTAACCGTCAGTTCTGAGCTTGACGCTTCATTCTGTGATGCTTCTGGAATCTGTTGTGTGTGAGTGAGGGAGGCCTGTGCTTCATGTGTGAACGCCTCCAGCCAGTTACTCTACAATACACATGTAAAATTAAATAAAACAAATAATTAACCATTAAAAAAATTATTTATTAAAGCATATTTATTGTCAAATAAAAAAAAAAATAAGGCAACCGCCCACTTTTCAATGTACATTTTGGAAAAAATGCTTTTTGAAGATTGAATCTTGTCTTATAAAAAGAAAATCCATTTATTTAAAAATAATTTTCATATTGCATATGTACTGTTAATAAAATATGGTAAATACATGTAAAATGTACCAATGTAAAAACAAAAACTAAAAGGATTTAGTTAATCCAAAAAAAGAAAAACTGTCATCATTTACTTACCCTCTTATCATTTTAAAACTGTATGACTTTCTTATGCAAAACACAAAAGAAGATATTTTGAAGAATGTTGGTAACAGAAAACCACTGGTCCTCATTGACTTGCATTGGTTTTGTGTCCATACAATAGAAGTCAATGGGGACCAGTGGTTTTTGGTTACCAACATTATTCAAAATATCTTCATTTGAGTTCTGCAGAAGAAAGAAAGTCATACATGAGGAATAGTATAAATGATGACAGAATTTCTGTTTTTGAAGGGACTATCCCTTTAACAATAGAAGTATTTGGTGCATAAGTCAAGACAACCTCATTTTTTCAGATGTATTTCCAAGAAAAACACTGTCTACGTTTAAGTACAATGAAACTAGTAAATAAATGCATTCTATTACTACCACCAAAAAATTATTACTAAAAACTTTTGTATTTTCTAACAAATGCATAGGGAATTCTTACCTTATGCGTTTCTATGGCAATGTGAGGGAAAATAGTCTGAAGGGCATTTCTGGCATCACTCTGGAAAGAGTTCAGTCGCTGTTCAGCCTCACTCTGCACAAACACAAGACTTTGATCACTAAACAGAATTGTGGGGAAAATATCACACTTCTAACCCCTTTTAATGTTGATTCTGAAGAATGAACTCCTCATGCTTTGTGTATTACGCAGATATACAAGTGAGCATGTGTTTATAGTGTGTATATATCAGGGTCACCTGGGCAGCCCTGGCTTGACTCAGCCTTTCTTCACCCAACCGTTCAGCAGCAGCCAGTGCCTCCACTGCAGCATAGTTCTTATTTCTCAGTTCCTGAACATACACCAGTTATAAGGATGGATAGTTAGATATAATGCGATTGATGGATGGATGGATGAACTCACGTTGCTCTTGGTCTTTATTGCCTCCATCTCTTCTGTAAGCTGCTGAAGTTCCTCCTCCAGTGAGATCATACGAGCATCTGTCTCCAGACTAAAAAACAAAACTCTGTGACTATCAGGAAAATGGACAAATACCTGTAGAAACTTATCTAAAAAACTCATCTCTTACTTCTCAAACGGTGGCTCTGCTTCAACGTTGTTGGCCTGTTGATATAAAATTATAAAGCCATAAACACGTGTTACACAAACGCATTATTTATTTATGAAACGCTAAACTTACGCTGAACTTCCCCACGTGAGTCAACAAATCCTCCTGTTTTTTCAGACTGATGGAAAAAAGGAGACAAACATTTAATCCAAATTTTCTTTCTAAAAATCCAGGATTACATTATATTAAGTGACACAATTTTAGTAACAAAAAGCAACATGATGAATATCGAGGTGATGCACATTTTATTGGGATGGTTATATTTTTGCATTATGATCTTGTAATGTAGTGTCAGTATAATATCATTTTAATGACATCATGTGTGTCACCTAATGCAATTGTCGCCAGCGTGAGCTTTCTTCATTGTGTCAAGCTCCTCTGTTAGCTGACTAAGCTCCGCCTCCAGTGATGTCACCTGATCCTCTCTTTCTTTCAGTCTGCACATCAAAAATAGATATAGGCATATATAACTATTAAACTTTGAATATGAAATTTCAATTGCAAATGTGGTGAGTCAACCATATTAAAGTCCACATTACCTGCTTTTCAACTGTTGAACATCCTCGGAGTCGTCATTCTGTTTGAAATCAAAATTTTAACAATCATTTAAAAAATATATTGTTTTGATTCACTGGAATATTAATAGGATCAGAATGCCAAATCTTTATACCTGGCTTTCAGGTGTTAACTCTACAAAAGGCTTTTCCTCTAAACTTTTTGCTGTTTGAGACAACTGTTCTCTCAAAGTCTCCAGCTCTTTGCACTTGTCCTGTAGCTCTGCTTCTGTAACACGCATGCGCTCCTGAAGCTCTGTAAACAAGACACATGATGAGACATGGCACCTATCATAGAAAACATGATACATATATGCTAACATTTCCATCGCTATTCTGATTCCTGAAAACCAATTTTAATAATAAGCTATGAAATGAGACATGGCATCACACCCATGAGTAAAAACACCCAAACACATTCAACACTATCAATATTATATACAGCATTTCTGTAGCTTGTCTAGCACATTGCATTAGCAGCAACAAAGCTAATATCTTGAATTAAAGTCCCTAAAAGCATCTGTCAAATCCGTCAAATGTAAATATTCACCCCCCCAATAAACAATAGTCTCTGTAAATAAAAAAAGATGAATTCATGTCTACTGACCATCTACGGCCTTGACCTGCTCTTTCACAGTCTCTAGTTGAGTCTGTAGGGTGTTGCTGCCGTTCTGAGCCTGGCGAAGTTCTTCGCTGACTCGATCCAACTTCTGCTGCAGAGCTTGTTGTGCATCCACACGGGACACCTAAACACATATCAATATAGTTTGAAGAACCTCTGATCGGCTGACCATTCAATACACAGGACATCTAAATACATCCATGCACAAATTATATCAGAGAGCTGCTCCTAATTCTTTTATCAACAGGGGTTTTCTTTTGCTTGCATAGCTGAGCTAAAAAATTCCGCACCCACACTTTCTTTCGAGAAGCTAGTGATCCCAAAGACAGAGACCATTGCACATAAAGGTTAAGTATATCTACTCAGAGGAAACAGAATTGCCATGGTACAAAGACCACTTCAGAGAGATGAGATAACAAGAAAGAGGTCAGAGGTGAGGGCTTTACTTTTGTGTGTGTAAGCTGTTCTTCAGTGGCAGCCATCTTGGCCTCCAGAGCCTTCCTGCGGTCTTCCTCGGCATGCTGCGTGACTGTACGTTCATTCAACTCTCGGTTGAGACGTAAACAGTCTTGACGCAGCTTGGCCAACTCCGCATTTTGCCTGCAGATGTAAACAAGCCATAGAGTCCCATGAAGATGAACAAATAACACCTGGATGCAAGTTAAAAGTTTAAATGTGGTATGGAGATGACAAGGAAAGTGAGGTGGAAACATGACTGGGACATGCCACAGGCTGGATTTGAACCCACATCTCTTACATGACCACCAAGAGTCTAGAGAGCTTTTCTCAATCACATTTCTGCCACATCACCAATATCAAACACAATGCAATGTAAGGGTATCGTGTGCAATACCTGCTCTCCGCCTGACTAGTTGCTTGGTTAAGGGCATCTCTAAGAATGGAGTTCTCCTGTTGCAGACGGGCCAGCTGAGCATTTGGTCCATTCTCCAACTGCTCTTGCAGGTTTTGGATCTGAGGCCACATAACAAAGCACATATTTACTAACATGACACATATTACACAGAGAGATCAACTGTGAAAGGCTGGTGACCTCTGACCTTGCTGTTGAGCTGCTGTGTCTCGAGGACGTGCTCCTGGAGAGTTGCCTTCAGGCGCTCCTGCAGGCTGGCCTGCAGAGCCACAATCCTCTGTTCATGGCCACTTAGCTCGGAGCTCATACGTGTCTCTACGGATGTCATTTTGTTTTTTGCAGAATTCAGCTCCTTTGCACAGTTCACAAGTAGAGAGATGGTTAGGACCATATTTCGTGCCCAGAAATATAGTTTGAACAACACTGAAGAAGGTATGTTCATTGATTTGGGAGTATGTTGGCAGACGTTACCTTGGTAAGCTCACGGACGCGGGACTTCGCTGCAGTTGCATTTTCTTGCTCAGCGCTCAACTGCTTCTCCTTTTCTTCCAATTGCTTCTTCAATGCCGACAATGGGTCGCCCTTTTGAGATGCCTGCCATTCAAAGAAAAAGACAAATGAGTGGTAAAAGAGAAAGGCAAGTATTCACTTGGAGTGTATGACAGGTTTGACAGGTTTAGACTTTGTACCAGTTGCCAGGAGTCCTTTCCTGCTTTCTTGCTGATGATCTCAAAGAGTTTCTGCATTTCAGGTTCACTAAATGAAGCATTGTTCAGACTGGAAACCAAATTTTTAAATGGTGACTGCTGGGGGGCATCCACCATCTCCACAGTAACCACTTCAAAGAGAAATTTTGGATTAAGGATGGTCTTGAATTTGTTTACATTGATGATGTCTATCTAGCAACTATCACATGGATAGTCACGGTTTCATTTGTATATGAGCAAAGGACACTCACCTGGCTCAAACTTTTTCTTGGATCTCTTCTTGGTTGGAGCTTCAGTTTTGGGTTCCTCAGCTTTAGGGAGAGCAGCAACTTCAGAGATGACTTTTGCCTCTACCTTCACCTCAGCAACCACTGGCTCCTCCTTCACTGTGACCTCTGGAACCTCTACAGGCTTGACAGGGGCTGGTTCCACCTTGGCAACCTTCTTCTTCTTTTTCTCCTTTTGGGATGGAGCAAATGGAGCAGCTACAATACTTACAACAGGAGGGGCAACACACTTAACAACCTCAGGTTCGGGAGCAGCTGGCTGGGTAACAACTTTAGGCTCAGGAACAGCTGGTTTGGGAATAACCTCTGGCTTAGCAACAGGCACAGGTTTAGGTTCAGGCTGGGGTTCTGGCTCCACTTTAGGTACCAATTCAGGCCCCCTAGGCTCAACGACAGCTTCAGAGCCAGACTCAGCCTCAGATTCAGGAAGCTTTCCATTTGGTTTCTCCTCCTTCTTCTTGGCCTTGCTTTTCTTCTCGGATGTCTTTTTCTTCTTGTCCGAGCGCTGGGGTTGAGTTTTGTTTGATTCTTGATTCTTGATTCGTTGTTTGGCTAAAGCTTCCTCGAAAGACGTTTCCTTCATGGAAAAGGTCGATACAAGCGTGATGCCAATGGCAGAAAACACCATGAAGCCACCGAACACCACAATGCCCAAAGTTTGAGGGTCGTACACATCCATCTTTGCTTAGTACTGTCCGTCCTAATCCTGATCCTACAAAAGATCAAAAGTCATTGAAACCTCAAATGCTTGGTGTATTTACACTTTATAGGGCAAACAAGGGCTTTCAGTTGTAATGGATGACAACATTACTACACAAGCGGTCACAACTGGGAACAGACAATAGAACTAATTTTTTTTTTCACACCAAAAGCATTTTAAGTTTAGTTAACTTTATTGGCCGACATGACAGTAGTCTTGCATTTCACACTGCCCTCTATCTGCACGAATAAAGCTTCACACGAGTGTTTTCAGTTACTGATAAAAAGTTCATGTCACATGATGAAGGTTGCAAAAGCACACACCAAAAGCAAGCAGTATTTGGCAGGTCACGTGATCAGCTGGTCATCTCAACATTCCGGGTCCCATGTTGGGCAACCCACCTATTGACTCCCATAGTATTTATTTGCCCTGCTATGGCAGTAAATGGGGGATGAGATCTGTTTGGTTACTGACGTTCTTACAAATGTCTTCCTTTGTGTTTTCCTTTTGAAAAGTAAATGATGACAGAATTTTCATTTTTGGGTGGACTGTCCCTTTAAAGGTGCAAAACTTACTGAGAAACCCCTGTGTAGTTTTAAATTACAGCTCGGCCAGTGCTGCGCTGCCGACAGTAAACATTTGCAAAGTACATTTCATTAAAAAACAAAACCTTTATAACAGAATATAGTTCATGTTATCCAACATCCCACAAAGACCACGCTCCTTATCATTCCCTCACACACACAAAGGCATACATTCAGTGTCCAGGGGATAGGTCTATGTGCAGCAAAACACAATAACCTTCCCCCAACCTCACATTTGAACTAGCCAGTGCAATTCTTGACTGGAATGTTTAAAAAGGGGGGTCTTTGAAGGTCTACCCCAGGTAAATTGGTCGGCTTCCCACAGACACAGAAATGCAAAATGCTAACAGTAGTTAAGAATATATGCCATTTTTTTCCAGGATGACAATTTCTGCATCCACATGTGAAAATCAAACAGAGGTATCATCATCATCACAGGTGCTGTATCCAGTGCACACTAGCCTACGTCTCAAAGAAAGTGGGCTGCTTTATGTCAGACATTAACCCTTTCAGTAACATCACAGATCGCAGACATTACATAACAACTATGATGCGAGAATTTCAGCTCATCTGCTCTGTCCGTAATGTCTCATTTGTGGAGCACTTTACCTTTGGCTGTCCCTTAAAGTATCAAACAGTTTTAAATACTCAAATAGTTATAACAAAGTCCACAATTTTATTGACCTCTTTTCTCCTCGTTTTAATTTCTGAGATTAAAAAACTTTTAATGAAAATTACCTGATCCAATCAATTGGATTCAACAGTTCTCTACAGGAATTTAGTTTTTATTATAAAATAAAATTGGACATGTTAAACAATTTAAGAGCTTTTTCATTGCGTTAACATGATACAACTGGCGAAAATTATCAACAAGAGTGTCTCACTCTCAAAGCCACATTTAATCGTTTTTTACCTATTCTTGTAAAGATATGACTCTTGCAAACATTTTCAATATCTAAAACTAAACAAACTTTGTGTTTAAATAGCGCAAAGCAGACCATCCCGTTATTTAAAAACAGCTATAAACTCCAAAGACATAACATAACAAAATCTTCCGAGCCAGTGAAACATCAGTCAAGGACACGTACCCACTTGCAGGGAAGAAAAACGCTATGAATAGGTCCCCACACACACAAGTTCAAACACTTTAAAAATACAACACTTTATCAAACACACTCGAAAAACGCAAGTTTATAATATAAAACCGCCAGTTAGATCGAGAGATGATTTTTCTAAACTAACTAACATAACAACTGCAGTGTTGATCAAACGCCACATCAGCGGTGATGTAAAAGTATGCGCTTACCTGCGGTCAAAGCTTCAGTAGTTCACAGTCACCGCTGACTTTTGGAGTCGTGGCACTTTCTGTGAGCTGACGCTGCGCCCGCCTCTGAAGATGAGACCCGGAACGAAGCTCATATCCGATTGGATAAACGCCTGTCAGTCAACGCCCTTTAAACTCATACGTCACTGGTAGTATATGCGAGAGGCGCTTTTGTGAGCGTTCTTTGATGAATAACGTTGAAAGTTATAGAAAATTTTAATAGATAACTTTACTTCCTGTTTGAGTTTTTAACACTGGATAAACGTTTGAACAAAATACAACCAACAGAACTAGGGCTGTCACGATTATGAAATTTGGATGACGATTAATTGTCTATTAAATAAATGCGATTATGGCTGTTTTAAGACTTTGACAATATAACTATTAATGACAATTTATTCAATGACGAAAATATATATATATATTTTACTGTAGAATGACAGTAACAGAAAAGACTTAAGTCTTGAGCACTAAAACTAGATAACAAAGCTAACTCAAATGATGGAGAAATGTCATTTTTAACAGTATGTGCAGATGAAGGACAGTGGATGTAAAACGCAGCAGATACTGCAGATCATTCTTGTTTTCTAATTATTTAATAATTGTGACCACCCTAAACAGAACCAAACAGAATCAAAATATCTTTAAGATTTAATCATATATGTGGGATAAATAATAAATAAAAAGTGAAAACAGAAGTGCTTCTGCACAAGTGTTTACATTTTGCGTTGTCTATGATATAAATAACTAAATAAAAGATAGGATGTAATTCATAAACATTGGTACACTTTCTCTCCTTTAGAAAAGGTTTGCATACTGTTGTGCTATCACATGGCAATACCAGTGTACTTCCATTCATACAATAGTAATTCATATTATATGACTATAATAAAAACATTTTTTAGATCAATATATCTATCATGATTGATTTGGCTATTTTTAGTCAATTTAAAATGAATCGCCCATTAAAGACCAAAAATGAAAATTCTGTCATCCTTTACTCACCCTCATGTAATTTCATACCTGTATAAATTACTTTGTTCTGATGAACACAGAGAAAGATATTTGGAAGAATGTTAGTAATTTACAGTTACACAGAGAAAGATATTTGGAAGAATGTTAGCAATTTTTAGTTCTGGGACATCATTGACTACCATAGTAGGTAAAATTAAATGGTAGTCAAGGTGCCCCAGAACTGTTTGTTTTCCTAAATTCTTCAAAACATCTCATTTTGTGTTCAACAAAACAAAAAATATACAATATTTGTTCCCTACTATGGTAATCAATGATGTCCCAGAACTAAAAATTGCTAACATTCTTCCAAATATCTTTCTCTGTGTAACAATAACAGCAAGCATGAATAATTCAAGTGTTTTGTAAATGTGGAATATCAGTTTTAGTTCACAAGAAAAAATAAAGAAATGATGGGGATAAAACAAGCAATTGCAGAATCCATTATCATTCCCCATTCAACTTCAATGTACGACAATATTTTCCTTTTAAACCAATAGAAAAGCTATTCCACTAATCTGAAATAACAACTGGCAGATTAGATTCTCACTAAGGGCAATTACATGTCACCATAACAGATTTGTCAACAAATCAATAGTACATACAGAGAGACTAGTGTCAGTAAAGGTTGTGTTGTACCTGTATTGACAGGACTTGATCAGAAGATGAGAAATAATTGACTGAAACTCCTCCCAAAAGTTCGTTCTAAAGCATTCATTCATTTGATGTATTCCCTAAAAAATGTCAGACAGCTTTTATTCAGTCTGAACCCAACATCATTCCATTCTCACTCAAAGCTGTGCTCATGAAGGTCATTTAACTTTTGAGGACACATCCAAACAGTACACATCCACCCACATGCTCACACCCCCACACACGCAAACACAGACTGTGTCTTCTTCTCAGAAGCCCTTAAGAACTGAGCAAGCGAAACATTGTAGTTCTTCTAGAGGGGGGAGAGTTCACACATTTCCAGACTGGATGAAGAAAAGAACAGTGTGCAGATCAACAAACAGCAAGGGAAACTGTTTACGTAGTACCGAGAGACCTATTCCCATGCTGATTTCAATGCAGAACACTGCCGAGTGACACCCAACTGCTAACTCTTTTATTGAATGTGTTGATATGATGGTACATTGAAACCAGACAGACAAATTAACAAAATGAAGAAAGATGGAGTCAGAAGACACTTGTACATGTGTTTATGCATACATATATATATAATTCATGTAAATTATGCATCTGTATAATTCCAAAAAATAATTGCACACATTTAGTTATTACAAAAACGCAAGAAGTGAAAATGCAGCACTAGCCTGTCTCACACTGGCCCCGGGGCTATACGGCCATTCTCACTGGTATTTAGATAACTACTAAGCCCGACCAGAAGCGTTTTGGGAACAACCGCATCTGCCAGCAGCGGTAAGCACAATTACAGAGTAGTGGAAGTGAGGGGGTGGGGTATGCGGGGAAATCTGGATGTTTGCTTTAGCTGTCACTGACCAGGGCCGGCTCATCAAACAAACCTTTATGGCACCCGAAAGGACACGCAGCTGAGGAGCTCAAGAGCACCAGATGTGCATGGTCATCCTTCATATTCCCTTAGGATATCAGTATTGCTCAGACACACTCATTTAAATAACTTCCAGAGTATAATCATTACAATGACTATGGTGAAAAAAGTTAAACGGCACTGGACTGTTGCATTGTGTTTATACCTGCTTTAGTGAACTTTATTAACCGTGCCAATGAGTCTACCACACTTCTGCAGGAGAGGATAGAGATGAGCTGTGAAATACATTATCCATAACAGACTTCTAAACTTCTATATTTATGTTACATAATTCCTCCAGAAGACACTAAAAGCAACACACATTGAAGAAAGATAAACATTCGATCAGTTGTGGGTTGAGAAAGTGGAATCTAATGATTTGAACCTCAATGCTACGTAATATCCAACATTACCTTTAAGTTATACGCATCAATCATAGAAAAGTCCCATTCTGGCAAAACCAGAATGTGACTACACTAAAGGTGCTTAAATAATAATATATGAAATTAATAATATATACGTTTGATTTATTTTTTAGTTGCAACATAATTCCGATATAGTTGCAATACACTCCCCTTTGTTTTATTTAATCATTTTGAGGAGTTTAGTATTATCCTAAATTGTGGAAAAATATGAAAGTAAGGAGTAAGTGTTCAAAAACTTTTGACTGGTAGTTTATATAATATATTATATAATATATTTACATTGTATAAGCAGAGACGGATTATGACTTCAAAGGGCCCCGGGTCCAGTTACCTCCAAGGGCCCCCTCCCACAATTTTTCGGTTCTTTTCCTTTAAAACACTTACTTAAGTCTCTTTCTTGTCTTTTATTTAAAGATAATTAATTAAAGCTAAAGAAAAAAGTTTCTTTATTTCTCTCTGGCATGCATTGCTTGGGTGCCAGTATGCAGTTTCTTTGATGTTTACCAGTGTCTTTTGAGTGGTTGCTAGGGTGTTGCTAGGTGGCTGCTAGGGTATTTCTCGATGATATCTAGGGTGTTATGGTTGGTTGCCAGGACTGTGGTGGTAGGGTTTGCTGGCTGATTAGTAGCACACTACTTTATTGTTGTCAGGGTGCTGCTGTGTGGTTACTAGGTTTTTTTATTTAATTGCTATGGTGTTCATGATGGTATCTAGGGTGTTGTTGTTGGTTGTCAGGACATCGTAATGGGGTTGGTACGGTGTGGGGATTGGTTGTAAGGCCATTGCATGTGGTTGCTAGGGTGTTTAAAATTGTTGCCAGTGCTTTGTTTTGCATATGCTTGGGTTTCAGGTGGTTGCTATGGTTTTCATTTCAAATTATAGGGAAGCTGGTCGGTATATGTACATGTGCAAATTTGTATGTACAAATATCTTCTTAAAACAAATTCCCTGTGTGCAAACATACTTATTTGGAGGCATTCATACACTGTAAAACAATGAGTTGCTGAATAAGCTGAATCAAATTAACATGTCGTGTTTAAACTTACATTACATTAGTTGAATCTTGTGTTACCTGTATGACCTGTTGATCATATAATTTTTACAGTGTATTCACAGGGCCCAGTGGTAACAGGAGTGCCAAGGAGCCCTCACAGATGAAGAGCCATATGGGACCCATATATTAAACATAAATAAACATTTGTTTTCATTGTTGTTTTCTGTACCAAACTGGATGGTGCAGCCTTGAAGCCTAGGGCCCCCTCAGGCTCATGGTAGTCAATGGCCCCTGGGCACTGGCCCGGTCAGTAATCCATTCCTGTGTATAAGTATATTTCTCAAAACAACCCCTTTCCTATTTTACGGTTTAGCCTGTTAACTATATCGCCCCACCAGACCGCTAGGTGTCAGTAAAGCGACTGACATCCCATTGTAAACACTACAGAAAAACATCTGCTCATTTCTCTTTCCAAAGTGCCCTAGCCGAAAATCGTCCCGCTTTTGTTTTATTTAAAGTAATGCCGTTTAATAATGTCTACGACCTCTAAGGTTGTTCTTGGATTGTCGATAGTTCTCACTATCAGTACCGTTGCAGGCGTTCATATCAAGCAGAACTGGGACAGACAGGTACAGTCTAGCCAACAGCACGCCTTTCTATTGAGATCGTGCACTCGGAATGCCATATAACCGTATATATAGATATAACTGTACTGTACACAATTAAAGAGGATATAAACTGTTGTGGTATACGTCAGAATTGTAGTTGAGTGCACTTTGGACTCGATAGTCTTCAATAGACTCAATAACATCAACGCGTGTTTTCAATGCATGGGTGCAAGCTGCATTGTGTAATGTCTAAATAAACGTGTTTATATATTGTTTAAGGGCTCATATTAAGAAGACAATTGTTTTACTGTGGTAAAATAATAAACTGGTATGAGCAGAACAAATATTACATTTGGGCATATTAAATAGATTTTTATTTCATTGCACAGTCATAGAAACTGTAAAGATTGTAAAGCGCCATGGAAATAATTGTATCGTTCATGTAAATTCTGGCTTTAAATGGCTTGTTTTGAGAGCATCTCTGTAGAATTAAATATGCATTGAATGTCATTTTTCATAAGTGTTGTGTTTAATATAACACTAATTTGACATTGGCAGAGGTTGCGCGAGGGAGTGCTGCTGGATCTGGAGCGCGTGGAACGGAAGCGCGAGAACCTGCGCGCACTCGAGCAGCAGATCCAGCTGACTAGAGAGCTCGTGGCCGAGCGAGATAGACGAGAGACTGACACTGCGGGGACTCACAGCCCATAAACGGTCAGTTTAAACGGTACACCTAACTTAAATTTACTCAATAAACCAATTATTATTGAGACTTGGGTTTTGTACAGGTAGGACCTTCTCAAAAATAGATGTCAGTACTCTGTTTTATCATTTAGATTACAAAATGGATAGCGGGGACCAAAGAGGCCTGGTAGCACAGGATGAGGAGACCATGCGCACGTCCGCCTCTGAAGGTCTGGAGGAGGGTGAGGTTGAGGGAGAAACTCTGCTCATCGTGGAGTCCGAGGACCAAGCGTCTGTGGATTTGTCACATGACCAGAGCGGCGATTCTCTGAACAGTGATGTTGGAGAAGACGGAGAGGGAAGCTGGAATGAAGACATGTCGTTTTATTGCGACAAGTGTCACAAGTGGATTCCGTCCGGTGAGAAGACAATTCAACTCTTATACGAGAAGACAACATGTCAATGGATGTCAGCATCGTGTGGCTGATGCCTCTTTGCTGTTTATAAATGAATATAAAATGAAGTTGCTTTTGAGATAACATGTGATGCACGTTCTCTCTTAATAAAGATCCTGAAGGACAAAAGTGCTTGGTCTTTTTTCCCTTTATTTATTTTCTTTTGTGTGGTTCAGCCCAGCTTCGTGGAGAGCAGCCCAGCTACCTGAAAGGAGACAACTTCTTTAAGTTTATCTGCTCGGACTGCGCAGAAGATGGAAAGGAGAGCTTTGAGAGGATGAGGTTGACTTGGCAGCAGGTATGTGAGGAACTCAAAAACTTCAGATAAATGATTAAAGTCATAGTTTGCCCCAAATGAAAATGGTGCCATCTTCTTTCTTTTTTCTGCAAAACAAAAAATATTTTTTATAAATTTTGGTAAACAAAAGCTGTCGGTCCCCATTTACTTCTATTGTATGAACACAAAACCAGTGCAAGTCAATGTTACCAACATTCTTCAAAATATATTTTTATGTGTTTTGCAGAAGAAGACATACAGATTTGAAGTTACATGAGGGCGAGTAAATGATGACAGGGTTTTCATTTTGGGGTGAAATATCCCTTTAATGCCAAACGAAATACCAAAAAGGTGTACATCAGTGCTTTAAACTAGTGTCAAGAATGCATTATGGGTCTTGTTTTCAAAAAATGTACCTCCATAGCAATAATTCTTTACTGTAAAAAAATAATCTGTCTGCCTTAAAATGTTGAGTTCATTCAACGTAAAAATATTAGTTAACAATGAGTTCGCATAAAAATATGAATTAACTAATGGATTGCAAGTTGAATGAACTCAAAATTTTAAGGCAGCCAGTTAAATCATCCTTAACAATTTGATCAAAGCAGATTTGTGTCACATGGTTAAAATAAGTGAGCTTTGTGCTTGCATTGTGCATTTTGGAGTGTATGCTGATAGTTAAATTAATCTCTTATTGATTTTGTAGGTGGTGATGTTGGCTATGTATAACCTCTCTCTAGAAGGCACAGGACGCCAAGGCTACTTCAGATGGAAGGAGGATATTTGTGCGTTTATCAGTCGGCACTGGACCTTCCTACTTGGCTCCAGGTGCAAGAGAACCGCTATCTTTTACTTAGACTAGTTTTTGTATAACTTTTTGGCTTCCATGGCTAACTTGTTACATTGTTTCACATTCAGAAAGAAGACATCTACGTGGTGGAGCACCGTGGCGGGATGTCTATCTGTCGGCAGTCCGACGTTTTTCCGTTCCGGAGCGCAGGAGTTTGGAGAGCCTGGCTGGTGGAAGCTAGTGCAGAACCGACCACCTACACTACGACCTGAGGGGGAGAAGAGCTCTGCCGCGTCACTCAAGGCCAAAGGTAGTAGACGTTAACAAAATATTTACAGTATGTCAGTAGTTTTGTCATCTATTTGTCATCTTTTTTTAATCTACATTTTGCATGTTTTTCCAGCGGTGTCAAAGCCATCCTTGGACCCTATCATCACAGTAGAGGGTTTAAGGAAGCGTGGAGGTCGAAATCCAGTGGAGAACGCCATGCAGCTGAAAGAGAAGCGTTCCCGTACGCAGGAAGCTAAAGAGATCCGCCGGGCGCAGAAGGAGGCTGCCGGCTTTCTGGACCGCAGCGCTTCGTCCACACCCGTTAAAATGGGCAGCCGTGTGCGACGGCCTGAGCCGTACCTGGAGAAGGGCGAAGTTATCGACTTTTCCTCCCTCAGCTCATCAGACAGAACCCCTCTCACGTCTCCATCGCCCTCCCCTTCGCCTGACTTCTCCGCGCCCGGGACGCCAGCCTCGCATTCTGCTACACCCAGCCTGCTGTCGGAGGCTGATCTTATTCCGGATGTTATGCCCCCTCAGGCACTGTTTCATGGTGAGATGATGCAGTTTCTTTATATTTAGTTGAACAGAAAAATGTCATTTACGTATATTTGTCACATTGCTTTCCATCAGATGATGAGGAATTAGACGCAGAGGGCGTTATTGACCCCGGCATGGAGTATATCCCCCCTCCCAGCTTGCCGCTGGCCACTGGCACCATCATGGTCAGAAAGAAGCTGCGCCCGGCTGAGCTGATCAAACAAGAACTAGAGAGCGAAGATGAAGAGCGGGGTAGAGACGCCGAGGAAGATGATGGTCAGGATGAAGGCTTGTTGGCAACGAGGGGACGTGGCGCAGAGCGAAGGAAGATTCTTCAGGATAAGGGCGAGGGCTGCGTGTCTCTGCCCACGCCACGCTACACATACATCAGCCTTTATGAGGAGCGTATGCTGCTCCACAACCTGGAGGCGTGTCCGCAAGCATTAGCCGTCACGCCGCAAGCCAAGAGGCTCCATTGCAAGCTGCTGGTACGACAGGCTAAAAGGGAGCGAGGGCTCCCCCTGCTGGACGTGGATCAGGCTGTGAGCGCTACGCTTAGCTTGGTGGGGGGCGTGTATGGGGCACAGGGGGGATTGGCCAGCCACAGGATGAACGGAGAGGAGAAATACAGAACGACCAGCCAGGACCTTCGCATTCTTGATCGCTTTCAGGTCAAAACAATGTGTTTTTGTCTTAAAATGTTGGCTTGTAAAATGGATCCAGTCCATGTTCAGTGAAAATAAGCCAAAAAGTTTCTATCGGTGCAACTCTAGAATTAAACATGCCATGTTTTGTTGTTGTGCAGTCATCGGTGTCCATAAGGAAAGGCTTCTACCAGTCTACAGTGTCTTTCTGGCACAGGCTGATGGGTTCTGATGCCTACGTGGATCAAAACATCAAGAGCCCCTACACGTCCAGAGTGCTCAAACCATACATCAGGTACATACATTCTGAATATTAACTGAGATCATTTATATATTAAGGTCCTAAAGGTACAGTTGCAAAGTAAACGGTTGTGTTTGTGTATGTTTCTGTAGGAGAGATTATGAGGGCCGGCCGCTGAAGCTCCGTTTGCTCTCAGAGATCCGTGCTTATCCACATAGGAACGATCCATCATGGGTCCCTGAACCTGATGCACCTATAGACTACTGCTACGTGCGACCTAATCACATTCCCTCTGTCAACTCCATGTGCCAAGACATCTTCTGGCCTGGTAAGTCAATCCAATACAATCCAGATTTTGTCAAAGTATTCGTTTCTGAAAAAGTTTAAATTCGTTTTTTCTATCCAACAGGTATCGACCTATCAGAGTGCCTACAGTACCCAGACTTCAGCGTTGTGGTGCTTTACAAGAAGGTTGTGGTTGGTTTCGGCTTCATGGTGCCAGATGTGAAGTACAACGAGGCCTACATCTCCTTCCTGTTAGTGCACCCGGAGTGGAGGCGAGCTGGCATCGCCACGTTCATGATCTACCATCTCATTCAGGTCAGACAACTTGAATGAATACACATTAGTTTAATAGCCTATAGCCTATGCAGGAAACAGTTGACGGTTCTTCCTGTGTCCTCTCTCTAGACGTGCATGGGAAAGGATGTGACTCTACACGTATCGGCGAGCAACCCTGCCATGCTGCTTTACCAGAAGTTCGGCTTTAAGACGGAGGAATACATCCTGGACTTCTATGACAAATACTATCCAGTGGACAGTAAAGAGTGCAGACATGCGTTCTTCCTGCGCTTGCGACGCTGAGGATTCCTGTTTTAGATCTGCGGTTAAGGTTGGTGCCAGTTGTTCTAAACAGGCACTTTTTTATAATTTACACCACAAACTGGAGACAGTCTGAGGTATCAGCCAGAAAGTGTTTTAGTTATTAGTACTTGTTCTAATATGTCATATTTGAGGTAGTATGGTGTGTGATGTCATTTTCTATTTGTTTTGATGTTTCAATGAAGGTGAAGAATATTGCCTCTTTTCATAGATCAGCGTGATAACTCACATTTTTGTATGCGATCACAATTGTACAAATAAAACATAACTGTTAATTCCATTGTGACCCTGGATCACAAAACCTTGAATCTTAAGTAGCACGAGAACATTTGTACTAATAGCCAAAAATACATTGTATGACTAAAAATTATCGATTTTTCTTTTATGCCAAAAATCATTAGGATATTAAGTAAATATATCAGAACTTTATTTCTGTGAGTGGATGTAGCAAAATCTCTTAACAAAAATGCCTGGAAACACAACTACAAACTTCACTCGCTGCTGGCGCTCTTTGGGAATTACTCGCTCAAGTTTGGTATGTAAAGCTTAGAATTTCAGCTTTCAGGTTCATCTATTCTCCACAACATTATTACAGCGGTAAACCAAAAGAGAGCGTTAAAACAAACCTGTTTCTTCTTAGCAATGGCCTAATACAGCGCCTCTGATTAACAACTTCAAAGGCCATTTTCTTAATATTTCGATTTTTTTGCACCTTCAGATTCATGTCGAGTTTTAAATAGTTATATCTCGGCCAAATATTGTCCTATCCTAACAAACCATATAACCAATAGAAAGCTTAGTTATTCAGCTTTCAGATTATGTAAAGATCTCAATTTTGACAAATTGATACAAATATCTTAATGTTTAATATTGTCAGAATATTTTTGTTTTATTAATTTGCCCCATTAACATATTTTAGCAAGTGCATACAAAACAAAATTTGTTGTTAATAATGACAACCAGGCATTTACACTGTTACCCATTAATATCAACTTAAATCAATATTGTTTAGATGGACTGAATTATCACTCTTAGTATATAGTTGGCGATCTATGTTATGAGAATGTATCCAGTCCTGAGGGGCTCCTGGTTTTCGTGTGCTGCTGAAGGAGACCCTGACCCATATGAGCCGCCATCAGTGAGATCACAGAGTTATTCCCTGTGGCCACAGCAATATCATATGCAGTCTGGCTTCTGTCATTCTGTTTTCTGATACTTGCATTACACCTACACAACAAAATTCTTTAATTACAATTTGATCATACATTGCAGAATTTTCTGTGTTGTTAGCGTTGGTTACTCTCATCTCACCCCAGCAATATCTCAACACTCTTCAGGCCTTCTTTTCCCAGAGCTGCAGCCTCATGAAGGGCAGTATTGTTCAACCTGTGTGCATCACCACGTAAACACAACATGCATTTATCCCAAACCACCTGTTTTACTTTTCATATTAAAAGAAGCTTGCGTTTTGGTTTGAAACTTACGGTCCGGATGTCTGGTTAACATTAGCATCTCTTTGCACCAGTACGGGAATGACATCATGATGCCCGTTTAGCACCGCGGCAACAAGTGCGGGGCGCCTATCGCTACCCAGGCATGCGGGGTCAGCACCCTGCAAAGACACATCCTAACTTAATAACAAAAAATACTTTTAAAGGTGAGTTTGGGGTTACTGAGAGGACATTTCTATTGTTTTTATGTATTGTGATGATGCTGAGAACATCCCTCACCTCATCTAACAGCTGCTGCACCACATAGATTTGACCCCGACCCTCAGGCCCCAGCTCTTTAAGCAGCAGACTATCCTTAGACTCCTGAGGAAGACATTAACATTAATTCTTTATTCTTATAAACATGCCAATGTGTGTGTGTGATACCGACCGGCTGCTTTTCTGTAGTGTCTAAGCTCCAAATCTTTTTCTGCTTCTTTCTCTTGGCTGAGGATCCTGCTGCGCTACTGTCATTCACTGTACATATGAAAGATGTACGGGTTGATCACAAATATAAAAGCATCTACCCAATGCATTAGTATAAATGTGTGTTTGTACCCGGGCTGGCAGAATTTCTCCCCTCTGTCACAGCACTGAGGTTCTGATTCTCAGACGCCACGGATCTACTCTGCTGTCCGGCAGATGATGACTGGAAAAACACATCACATACATGCACGATCACAAACACTGAAAAACATACGAAGCTCAAGAGATTTGATTTAAGAGATCTCAGGAGTGTTCATACTCTGGGCGCTTCAGGTGAGGCAGAGATGAAATTGATGCGCAGACTGACTTCATAGCTGTCCTCCTGAATCACAGCGGAGATCATCTGGGAAGCAGATTAATAATATCATGTAAATGTATAATTGAATATAATTATTAATAGTGTATGTGGTCTTGAAAATTCATACTCTGGCCAGACGAGGTTCTCCAATCAGAGCTCTGAACTCAGTATTATTCTGAGTGTAACTGCGCAGGTGTGCGCAAATGTGATCTAGTTGCTTCCTCCAGAACCCTACAATCATAGACGTATCAAAGTGATGCATATTTGTTTAAAAAAATCTCATTCCTACATTAACCCACCTCGGCCTGGGCTGATAGCTGTAAGCAGTGGCTTCCTGTCACTCATTTGCTCCTGTCTGCTTAGCTCCGCCTCCCTCTGTTGGCTCTGCTTTTTCATCTCAGTACTGGATGGAAAAAACAGACCCACCGTTTGCGTCTGTGCATCCGCACATGTGCGCAGAATCGCAGCCGGAGGCAAAGTTGTTGATTCATGAGCAGGCACAGTTTGCCAGGTGGTCTATATGAGAAACAGAAGTCAATATCTAAGTCGATGAATGTTTCTTTGTACTGTTACATACAGACTGTGTACTGTACCTGATTTGATTCCTGTGTGATCTGTACCGGGCTGGTTTGGGAGGGCGTCCTGGGCGGTCCATCCAGAAAGACACCGCAGCCCCCGCAGTACTTTGCATAAGGGTGACAGCTCGCCCCACACTGGGAGCACGTCGGACTGCCGGTCGTGTGGCCAGGCTAACACAAACCACAGAGCATTTGAGCGTGGATGAAGAACTAATTTAGGAAATTATAAAGAGAGAAGGGCTTGTCACCTTCGCACCACACCAGTCGCAGAATCGAGCATCCGAATGGTTGACTCTATTACATTTGGAGCATGAGATCATTTTTCCCTCTGTGGAAGGTTGAGGTGCAGATCTCTGTCCATATAAAACAGGCTGTGGATTGAATCACAACAATAATACAGACTTCTGATTGCTTCTTTAGAAAATGTTGGGTGAGCGTGGCTCTTACTGCGCTTTCCTGAGCAAGTTTGGATTCGCAAGTGACACAATGTGCCATGTGAGAGGGGTTTCCAGTCCCACATGAGTGACAGATGATCTTATTCTAAAGTAAAACACAAGAGGCACGTTAACAAATTCATCTACTCCAGTAAATGATTGACAGTATATTAAATCGTTACCTGTAGTCTTAGACTAGCTTGAGGTTGAAGCTGTTGGGCCAATGGAGATTCACACACAATACATGTGGGTGTGTTCAATGGCACCATGGATTTACAATGCACACACAGACCCATCTGCAGGAAAATCCAAAGCAAGATCGTGAACTAAATAATTTTGAAATATTTATTTATTAAAATAAATAAAAAGCTTGTGTCGGTTATTATAAAAAATGTTCTTTAAAACACAAACCGGCCCATATATTTTGACACTTTGCAAGTTGAAAAGTTTAATGGAATTTAAAAAATGTGGGGCAGGACTGAATCAGAGAAGTGATGTCATTTGGAGGGAATGCAAATGTTTTTGAATACGTTTATCCGCACCGCACGGATAAATCATTTATAATATATTTTATACTGCAGTATTCCATAGAAAAACAAGAATTGTCAGTTTTGATTTCATGTTGTATTCTGAGCTGATTTTTGGAGTTTATGACACTGTACACTCGCCGTCAAAGATTTTGGGACACTTACTCACTTTCCACATTTTATAATAATAATAAACTCATCAAACTTATGAAATAAAACAAAGGGAACTATAGGAAAACCATGTTATATGTCAGTGTAGTCACCTTTTAAGTTTTTATCTATTCTGTGCTCTTATTGGCTGTTCTTTCCTAATTATTCAGTCAAAGTTATCCATTTAAAAAATATTTTTTATTAAATAAAATGTTTGTTTTCTTAAATAATGAGAAAAAAGTGTCCCAAAACTTTTGAGCGCTAGTGTATGTTTGTTTTGGTATTGAGCAGTAATGTGTAGTACCTGTCCTCCCTCAGTAGGGGGCAGTCTCTGTCCTGGAATTGGGGGCACTGCTGCGCCACAGTTTAGGCAGAATCGGGCAAAGGGGTCTGAAGGGCGATGACTCAGGCACTTTGGACATCTACATACAATGTCACAGGATGTATTGAACGTTATTGTATTTCATACCAAAAACAGCATAAGCATGCCTGGATCTCTTAAGCTTACCTAAGAAAATCAGTTTCTCTCTGAATACGAGACATCTGAGTGCTTGTGAGGTTTTTGAAGGGACTCTCCACAACATCTGCACTCTGGCTCTGTTAGGATTGAGCACAGCATAATCTATACAGCTCAACAGAGAGACAGGATGTGCTGTTTATAGTTTACAGCGTCTTACTCGCGTGCTTTGCGTTGACAGGCGTACAGAAGAACCGGTGCCCAGGCGTTGTGCGAGGAATCGAGGGCCTTTCAGGGCTCTCTGAGGTTCAATGCTGGGAATACCTGACACATGCAAACAGTACAATACAATAAGAAAAAGTGAAATTATTTGAGATTAACAATAATCATGAAAACCAGAAACCACAAAATATACCTAAATATTTAACAGACGAAGCAGCTCCATT
The DNA here is from genome assembly GCA_026939265.1 of Oreonectes daqikongensis. Lineage (NCBI taxonomy): Eukaryota > Metazoa > Chordata > Actinopteri > Cypriniformes > Nemacheilidae > Oreonectes > Oreonectes daqikongensis. Next base: position 2,959,140 of record JAOTQM010000047.1, on the reverse strand, counting down.
TTCACTCCCCTTTAAAGTCATAAATGTGTCCTGTTGAACATTGTTATGTTTATAACACACACACACACTTATTATAGGTGTCCTTACAACTACAAGAACATGTTTAAAACTGACATCTTTGGCATTGATCTCTCTGTCATCCTTCAATGAACCACCTTCACTGCTCTTAGTCAGGTCTTGCTCATCTAAAGGAGAATATTCCACGATGAAAATCTTGGTGACTACAGCGCTCTGTCGTCCATCACTGCGTTACAAGAGAAAAGAATCGCATGATCTTTTCATTGTCCAAGGAACATCATACTTTGTTCAAATAACCTACCTGGCGACAGCCATTGCTCTCACAGACACTTTTCCCACCGGCAGTCGAATAGGTCCGGTATATTTCAGAGTACTATCAGCAGAACCCGGTCTCCTTACAGTCTCAGGCTTACTGCCATCCAGTGTGTACAGGATACTCACATCAGAGGACTCTGGGATATAAGCGATCGTTCACAGAACATTTTCAGATGCCTGGAACAAGTGAGATGTTAAAGGTGCACTGACTCACCTGATTTGATCTCAACAGGGATGCAGGAGTCAATTTCATGCTTGGCTTTGCCCGAAGGAGGAATGCGAATGGGAATGATTTGAGGTGCTGCTAGTGAACCTGCAGTCATGTTTACACTTTTCAACCTGGTGAATACGAGAAATGTATAAAGACTACCGAAATTATTCATTGAGTACATGCATAAAATCATGCATTTGCAAAACGATCAGCAAGTTTAATATAGATAACCGAGAGGTGGTCGAAATGAAATGTGAGCTTACAAGCTGCAAATGTACTACACGTGGATTACTGTCGCCTACATGAGAAGTTGTTTTTTAAAATATAAAGAATATAACACATGCATGTTAACAAAGAGATAACACATGACTATAATGATAAAAAATAAAGGTTTCTACACTACCTACTGTACAACACAACGCTGTAGCCAACGACGCTGTAACAACAGTGCTAGTTGTGTGCGTCACGTAACCCATAGCAACCGTATGTACCAATGGTGAGTTGCATTTTTATGAAATGAGTAAATATACTTTAAATTAGAAAATAGAATACAGTTATTGTATTTTCCGAGCAAATATACGTATTATATTATTGCGTAGAATATATGATAACATGATGGAGTAAAGTATAATATAAAAAATATTAATTTGGGGTAGAATTTACGTAGGATGTAAATATACTGATGACTTTCTTTTTCATATTTTGACGTTCAAAAATTTACGAGAAGCTGCAACAAGCGATTTAAAGAAATGGAATTTCGACAAGAAATTGAATTTTTGATATATTCTTTTCAAAAATAAATTGTATTATTAAAATACAAATGTGAATAGGCGAACATAATATATTTATTTATTGAATGTAAAGGTGCTTTGCATTAATCCGGAAGCAGCGGCTGTCATTTTTACAGAGGCATATTCTGGGACTGCTAAACATGTAAAGCGGAAGTCACTTGCGGTCGCAGGACCCCCGAGTGCATGCTGAAATGTTGACACTGCGTTGCACATAACTTAAACCATTAAATCTAAATGGATATTTAAATGCATTTTCGTTTCTTTGATCTCAAGTCATTTATTTCACATGAACAATGACGGAAGTTAAAGTCAAAAAGGAGTCAACGGATCCGGTAGATATCGAGAACAGGTGAGTACAGCCACAGCTGTCTCTGGTGTAACGTTAGCAGATAGTTGATAGATATTCACACGATTTACATCGCGTTCGCTTGCAATGTTTTACCAAAAATGCTTTTTTGTATTTGAAATGTTAGGTTCTGAATATTATTTTTTATCACTTATTAAATAACTTTACATGTTTATGGAATTGTTATTTAAAAGCAGTTTCACACATCCAAATGCTCCTGTGTATTGGCAGCAATATATACGTTTATAGACATGCAATACAGCAGCACTATTGCTTGTGTGAGTATTTCTTATGCATCTTGTATTGCTCTGTTAAAGGATAAAAGAGCTTTGTCTGCAGTTTCCTCATGGGATCACAGACCAGGTCATTCAGAATGACATGCCACACGTGGAAGCGCAGCAGCGAGCCTCTGCCATCAACAGATTGCTGTCCGTGGTGAGATATGAAGCTGTTGATGATGACATTGGATAAATCCGAGTCTGTACTCTTCATACTCATGTCAGGTTCTGTTGTTGTGATTTTAGGGGCAGTTAGACCTTCTCAGAAACACCAATGGCCTGTTATACAGACTTAAAGATGGACAGTCTGCCAAGTAAGAGCAAGCTTTATCATTGAAATTATGCTCGTTTTGAGTGTAATATCTGAAACCTGTGTTATATAATTCATTTCTTTGTTTTACAGTAAAGTAAAGGGCTCTGATAATCAAGAAAAACTAGTTTACCAGATCATAGAGGATGCTGGGAATAAGGGTAAGGCGAACATCCTTCTTATTTGTGTTCTCTTCTGTATTGTCTTTTATTTAAAAGGTTTTGTTATCAACTGTTTTTCTGCTTGTAAAGGAATCTGGAGCCGGGACATAAGGTATAAGAGTAACCTCCCACTGACTGAAATTAACAAAATCCTCAAGAACCTTGAGAGTAAGAAACTCATAAAAGCAGTGAAATCTGTTGCGGTAAGTTAATTTCCAGAAGAGAAATTCCTAACAATATTATTGAATTAAATATTACTTGAAGCAATTCAACACTATATGTTCCAGCCAACTGATGATCAGAAATAGAACTAAATAACAAGCAACTGGTTTTATCTGTTTTAAAGATCAAATATCTGTCAAAGCACATTTAGTTATTTATGTTTGGTGTATTTCAATCAAGCGTCAGTGCTTCACTTATTATTTGATAGATGTGGCTTATTATAAAATATACAAATATAAAGCCTAATATTATAACATGTAAGCGTGGAATGTCATGTAGATCATATGCTTTAGGTGAAACCTCACTGGCATTGTGTGTAAATAACATTTTTTTTTCATCCAGGCCTCTAAAAAAAAGGTTTACATGCTGTATAACCTGCAGCCGGACCGCTCCGTGACAGGTGGGGCATGGTACAGCGATCAGGATTTTGAGTCGGAGTTCGTAGAGGTGCTGAACCAGCAGTGCTTTAAGTTCCTGCAGAGTAAGGTGAGGTGCTGCTCAGAACCTTAATGTTGCTTTATCTCACATTGTGTCTGCTTGCTCATGCATTGTTTATGAAGCTCAAGCTAAAAAGATCTACAAACAACACGCATACATATGGGACAGATTCATTTCTGAAAGTTTTATCGTTTTTGAAATGTCTGTGTTTTTAGGCAGAAGCAGCAAGAGACAGTAAGCAGAGCCCCATGGTGCAGAGAAACAGCTCATTTGCCACATCGCATGAAGTCTGGAAGTACATTTGTGAGCTTGGCATAAGCAAAGTGAGAATCTGAATATTACATGCAGGTTTACTGCGTTATTATTGTGTGAGGAAGGCTGTATGTGTAATCTTGCACGGTCTGTATAGGTGGATCTGTCCATGGAGGACATCGAGACCATCTTAAACACGCTGATCTTTGACGGGAAGGTGGAGATGACTATTATCGCTGCTAAGGAGGGGACGGTAGGATGCGTTGACGGGCAGATGAAGCTGTACATGGGGGTGAACCCCATCATTCAACCAACTGGCCTGGTCAAAACACCATGTGGACTGTGTCCGGTAAACATAATGCTATGCCATTCAATTTTTCCTTACCTTATGTCCTAATATTTTTGGGCCACTCTAGATTGCAATGCATACTCATGTATGTATACATCAAATTTACCTTCCATATTCCATGACCAGGATTCAGGTCTCTCTAGCATAAATTTATGAGCTTTTAATAGTTAATAACATTTATTAGCTGCTATTAGAATGGAGGAATGATGTAACCATGTTAACTTTTTGCCCCAGGTGTTTGATGACTGCCATGAAGGGGGCGAGATCTCTCCATCTAACTGTGTTTACATGGCCGAGTGGCTGGACTTCTGACCTCCCATTTGGATGTCTCTGTTTTCTCTGTGGAGAAAGTGTAATTTCATGCAGCGAATCGACGCAACCGTGGATATTTTTATTTATATTGAACAATTATAGCTTTAATTACATGAGCAGAACTACATGAACTGAACAAGATGCAGCATCCAACTGGTCTTCAGTGACGTTTGGTGGCATAGAAAGACTGATTTTTGTTCTTTTTTTTTTTTTACGTTACTCTTATTGCTTGTCACACACAGACTATCTTGTCTGACCTTTACATCTATCCATTAATAAAAAAGATAATTTTTGTTGATAGGAGGATTACACATTTTTGAAAATGTGTCATTTCTCTAGATCGGAGAAGGTTGCTTGGGAAGGTGAGAAATCTGTAAGATGCTATACACAGACCACACAGCAAAACACTGTAGTAGAATATAAACAAACTTGGCTGAAATTAAAAATATGCAGCCAGGAAGAATTTTAAAAATGCCTGAAGTTTGATGTAGTTAAAACTGTTGTAGTCAATTTCACTTGTAATTTCAATTGAATGCTTTAGCATGTGTCTTGCAAACAAAAAAGCCGTCTAAATACAAAGCCTTTTGTTTACTCAGATTTGTATTCTATACTGTAAACTAAACCACCTATTTAATTTAAAAACTCAAAAAGTTATTTGCTACCTTATATTTGAGTGATTTATCACATAATGTTATTCAAGTTATTTAAAATCATAAATATTGACTACTACTGAAGTAAAATCGGCTTCAATTATTTGATGAGTTAATGTAAAAACATGTTGTTATTAATCACATTTTTCAACATTGTAATGTTCAGTTTTCTGTGCCATCTCCCAGCCTGTTCTCTTGCACATCATCTGCCAAAGCATTCACAAATGATGAAGAGAACAAACGGTGTTTACATCAACGTGACCCATCACGCATTCTCATCACAGTCTCTCGCCGACCGAGCTGTAGCCATAGTAACCATCCGGAGGGGCGCTTAGCAACAGAGAGGAGGAGACAGAGACAGCATCATCTGCCGAGAGTGGAGAAAAATAACCGATCGAGCGGCAGTGTTGAACAACGTTGTAAACAAATTATTTCATTTATATTAAACCAAATTTCCTTCTTTAGTTGTTCAAAAGAGCATCGATTTGTAAATCTAAAGTGACACCATGAAGTTCGTCGTGATGTTAGTCGCAGCTGGCCTTTTGGCTTTTCTTGGGGCGGTCATCTGCATCATCGCGAGCGTGTATTCGCGATCATCCGCCGCCGCACCCCAGGCGTTATCAGACAACCGCTCAGTGTCACTTCTCGAGCCGCTCGCGGGATCCGTCGCCCGCGCCGGCCCGCTGGGCGCTCTCCATGGTGCTGAATCCTACGAAGGAGGCGGGTTGGACATCGGCCTTGAGATACCAACGCTCAATGAACTCAGTACCGGTGACGTTACAGGACCGAGTCCGAAACAATTCACCCTCAACCGACTTATCTGCACTCCCGTTCCCGTCGGTGAATGCAAATCGAGGGCTCTGAGGCAACAAGCCGACGACCCGTTCGGGGACGAGGAGGACTGGAGCCTGCGCACCACCGCCGAGGAGCTCCGGCAGATTCTCATGCAACAGAACGATCAGATCCTCATGGACCAGAAGACCATCACCGAGCTCACCGGGAAACTCTCGGAGTGTGAGAACGGGCTGGAAGAGAAAAGTCTCCACGAGAGGAGTATGGGAGTCTGGGCGGGGAACCGGAGACACATGGCCGGGGATGATGTGAGCGGTTCGGTTGCGGTGCAGCTGCAGACAGCCCGGGCTGTGGAGGAACTGGAAAGAGCGATTTTACAGCTGAAAGATCGTATCGAAAAGCTGGAGGTTAGTAGCCTACTTTATATTTGATAGGACAAAATAAAATGTAAAGGAAATAGTATTAAGGTTATTAAAAACATTCTGTTTAAACATTTCTGTTACTTGAAATAAAATGAAATATCAGTGAAAAGATTATTTGAAAATATTTATGAAAATTAGAAATGTTACCTTAGCAATAAACTGAAAGAAATACAATTATTACTCAATTTATTATTATTAATACAATTATTAACTCAACATAAAGAAAAAACAAAGTACAACTGAAATAAAATGAATAAAGGTTACACTGAAAAAGATCTTGTTAAAAAACGGCAATTTTCCACCAGTAAAATACAGCAAAACAACATATTTTATTTTGTTATTTTACACCCATCCCCTACGATATAAAATGGTAAAAAAAAAAACAATGGTTTTAATACAGTTACAAAAAACAAGGGTACCACAAAATAACTATGGTTTTGACGAAAGTAATCGATGCTTTAAAAAACATGGTTCATTTTTGTAAGGGTCTTGTAAATTTGCAGTCTCTGTAATTTTACACTTGTATATTTCAAAAATAGGTGCAAATCTATCAAATAAAACAGTACAATTCCGTAAAATTAAATTTTTTACAGTGTACACCAATATAATTAATAAACGAAATAATTATAAAATGACAAAAGTACATAACAAAATTGCCACGTTTAAATAAAAATAAAAATATATGTATTTAAAAATAAAGCTCATTTAAAATATTAATAAAACAACAACAAAACTAATAGTATAATAGTACTAATAGTATAGTTTTAAAAAAGTGTCTATTATAATAGCAAGTATCGATTTCTTGCTACACTATAGAGGCTAAGACGTAACCAGTTTTTCAAAATCTATGGTCCAGAAGAAAACGTTTAACAATTGTTTATTAAAACAATCTGAATTGACCACTATTCAGAACATTTTCTCTTTGTTTTTACATGTCTCTGTTGCACATTTCCTGGGTAAAACATGTACATAAATTACATAAGAATCAAAAGAATTGTAATGTGTGAAGCCTAAATTCAGATATTGTCATACAGACTCTTCATGATGTTCTTTGGATGCAAATGGATTGAGTTTCACACTAATGAGTCAAATAATGATCTCTCCCTTTCATTTTTCTCTCTCTCTCACAGCTAGAGATAGGCCCCGCTGCGATAAACCACACTGAGCACGTTTCCAGCACGTTGGGAAGCGTGGTGGTGGGCGAACCCGGCAGACCTGTTGAGGATCTGGAGGGAGAGCTTGAAAAGAAGATCCGGCTGCTGGAGAAGGAGAGGAAGAACCTTCGTAAAGAGACCCAGGGCCACCACCAGCACATCGACCAGGGCATCAACACCCTGCAGGAGCGGATTGCAGAGCTGGAACAGAGTAAGATTGGTCAAACTAGGGGCAAAGGGGATGAGATTTGGGAGACGTAAACCTAATTTCCTCAAAACATGTTAAGCCCGGTGTTGGATTAAGATATAGAGGCTTGTATCTAAAGAGAATATGAATGCCTGTAATTTGGCATGAAGTGGCTGTTGAGAATCTAATAATCTACGCAAGTAATTCGGTTGCGTGCGCCATTCTACACTGTAGTTACTCAATTACAACAACTCTCTCTCTCACAAACTCGATCTCTCTCACATCTCCAGGTCTTACAGATTACAGTTACCCACAAGGGTATAAACTTTCTTTCCCCGTGCGGACCAACTACATGTACGGGCTCGTCCGGAGAAACATTCCCGAGATGTACGCCTTCACGGCGTGTCTGTGGCTCAAACCGGCCGAGAACGGAATCGGAACGCCGTTTTCCTACGCGGTGCCGGAACAACCGAACCAACTTGTCCTGCTGCAAGGAATTCATAACCCGGCAGAACTGCTCATCAACGATAAGGTAGGCACTCGAGGAGAAATCGCACAGACTGCAGATTTCTTTTTAACACGAGTCATTCGCAGGTGGCACAGCTGCCCCTGTCACTGCCCCAGGGAATCTGGCAGCACATCTGCGTGAGTTGGACTCTACGGGACGGGGTTTGGAAAGCATATCAGGGCGGCAAATTGAGAGGACGGGGTGAAGGGCTGTCAGCGTGGCACCCGATCAAATCCGGCGGCGTGCTGGTGTTGGGGCAGGAACAGGTGAGCGGGACGGTTAATGTTAATGTGCCATATTGTGTTTGTCCATGTGTAACCCTCCTACTCTCCCTGACTCTGGTGCAGGACACCCTTGGTGGGCGGTTTGACGCATCCCAAGCTCTGGTTGGAGAGCTGTCGCTGTTTAACCTGTGGGACCGCGTGCTGTCGCCCACGGAAGTCGCCGCTTTGGCAGCCTGCGCAGAATCACTTGGAAACGTGGTGCCTTGGACTGATCGTGATGTGGACGTTTTTGGGGGGGCTGTGAAGGAGCCCGTGGATCCTTGCGTTCAGACCTCCCATCCCCGACAGTGAGCGGGGTCGTTCTTTATTGAAGAAGGGGGTAAGATGAAACAGGGAGGCTTGAAAAGTCAAATACGACAATTGTATCAGTATGTAAGAATGTATTTACAGTATGCTTCTGCAGGGAAGAGATCTGCTTGTGTTCGTTTGGATCTGTAGAGCTGTCGCCAAAAGCTTTAAGGTCTTGTATTGTTTTTTATAAACATTACTGCACTGTGGTTCCTTCTGAGGTTGTTTTGTAATATGTGGCTCATTTTCACAACGGTTGTCTACACGCTTCTCTCATTATTTGTGTAAAGTGAAGCTTTTGGGTCTTGCGGAGCGGCCTTTTTGTCTTTGTTTATATGTATCTGGAGTCATGTCCATTGCAGTACCCCTTTAACAGCACAATGTCTCTTAACATGAAGTCAAAATCGGCACTGTTTATTTTAAAGCACATTCCTCTTTTATTGCACCGATATATCGGCCAGTAATCTGTATCGGTCAATAAATGCTACTTTTCACACTATTGGCTGATAGTTTGCAAGCAGAAAAATGAATTTGTGCTCTGTGTATAAAAAATGTTAAGAAGCATCACAAGTTTGTTGTTCATTATTATTAGTCATTATATGAATAACATTCAGAAAGTTAAGTAATCTTCAGAATCGGTATCAGTATCGGCAGATATCACTCTTATCAGCTATCGGTGGAGAAATTTAGTATTGATGCCTCTCTCATTATAAATGAACGATTTATAAATGCATGTTTTACAAAACTATTTAAAATGTAATAACTTGCAGTGACTTTTTCCCCCTTTTTACATTTTAAAATATGACGAAATTAGCCCACACACTTTAAAATTATGAATGCAAAAAGTGTTTCAGCATCTTGTTTCCATTGCATTGTCCTTGGCCATCATAGAGAAAGATTAGGGAAGTGCCTGTTTATTTTTTGGACTATCGCTATCGATTGATGATCAGCTGTGATGTCACTGTTAGTGCTGCTTTATATGTGCACCACCAAGGATCTACAAAGATATTGTGAAAAATGTGGATGAAAATAAAACTGTGATGAAAACGACTGCTGCATTGTTTGTATATGTGCAAAAAAGTGAAACTGAAATTAAGCCAGTGGACTCATCTCATAGTAGGAATGGTGTCCCAATGGTGGTCAAGAACTGTTTGGTTACTGACATTCTTACAGATATGTTCCTTCAACCAAACAAAGAAATGTATTCAGATTTGAAACAACTTGAGGGCAAGTAAAAATTAAAATTTTTGGGGCGAACTGTTCGTTTAAGGCATGCTTGACCTACTCCACTTCACCCGAAACAAAGCAAACAATGCACAGAAAATAATAATGTGTTGTATGTGCACAAAACTAGTTTAGATCGTGCTTAAATAATTCAGATTCATGTGATTCCTGGTTACGTCCGCTTCCTTCCTGCTACTGCAGTCTCGCTCTCTCTTCAGGCTGCTGCTGTTGAATTATAGATGTGTGTTATTCACCCCCCTCGAACACATTGACCCCTGCTGCATCTCTCCCACCTCCTTCTCTCTCTGTTTTTCTCCTCCACACATCCCTGGCCATTTGAATTCCATCTTGCCAATATTGCTTGATTTTTAACCATGAAAAGCCAGCTGGGAATTCTTACAAAACCCCTAAATATAGACTTTGAATCATAGATGATGACCAATAAGTGCCTTTATTCCCCACAGCACTTCTTACACACGTTCATGAAGTGATACTTTAAAGTAGTTGAGGTTTTCTGGGTAGTAGTGCTCAGTGTCATCTCGTCCGATTCATTTTCCTCCACAGTACAGCCGGTGTCTAAGCCTTTTTTTTTACAGTTTCCCATCTGTTGCAAACCTTTCACTCCCTTCACTATTGATTCTTCTTGTCTCTTTTGCTCTTCTCTTTATCTCATCTCAGAATCTTTCAATTCTTCTCATCTCCATTACTGTCCTCCTCTTATATTCTTTCTCCAATATAGGTTAGATTATTCCCCACCCCCTGCTTTTATTTGTAATTTATCTAGAAACTGAAAATCCCCTTTAATCCATCAAATTGAAATCAAACATTGTCTCTGTGGGATACTGGCAAAGCTTTTAGATGATCAAGTGACATGTTGTGCCTTAATATCAGCACCGTTCAATGCAATGCAAAGAATCACAGCAATACACAATATCTGTATGTATTCATATTTGTATTATATTATATTAGTATTATTACGTTATTTATGCAAATGTATGAAAACTTGTTAACATTCTATAGTGACTACATCATGATGATGTTAGAAAACTACAAACTGGTCCATGCAGAACAGAACAGCGGTATCTATTCCCACAGACAGACCTGAAATCAGTGTCAGCTATCTGGGGCACAACCGAAATCACCCGCCGGGCACAGATGTGACTGGAGCTTAATACAGGTCAGGAAACATAAGACAAAAAAACAACAACACAGAGATGAATGTAATGGGTCCTGTGCAGCAGGTCTCTGGAGCTGCTGTCATTTCGATTGCAGGATTCATCCTCTGCTCAGACTGCAGTGGGGTTATGTGGGGATATGCCACAGATCGCATCTGTTCTTATAAACACTGAGCTTAAAGACACAGATCTCCCACAAATGACAATTCTATCATCATTTACTCATATGACACAATGTACCATACAAAACAAAGGGACAGTTCCCCCCGAAATGAAAATTATGTCATCATTTTAAACCTGTATGACTTTCTTTTATCTGCAGAACACGAAAGAAGATATTTTGAAGAATGTTGGTAACAGAAAATTGTTGGTTCCCATTGACTTGCATTGGTTTTGTGTCCATACAATGGAAGTAAATGGGGACCAACAGGTTTTGTTTATCAACATTCTTCAAAATATCTTCTTTTGTGTTTTGCAGAAGAAAGAAAGTCATACAGGTTTAAAATGACAAGAGGGTGAGTAAATGATGACAGAATTTTCAGAATTTTTGGGTCCCTTTAAAGTTTGTGGTTTATTTTGACACATATAAATAAATAGCCTACATTTTAAAACCTAAACGGATATAATCTCACACAATGTTGTTGTATTCTGACTCTCTTTAATCATCTATATATATATATATATATATATATATATATTTAGCATTTCAGCGTTCCCAACTGAGTGAATGAGTGACAGTTCGCCGGACCAATCACGACAACTAACGTTTGACGAGGGGCGGGACTACGTACGCGACTGTCGCGTAGGAGTGGTTGCCATGGTGGACATGTGTCCTTAGCGACGTTGTTTTAAGTGCATTGAACTTTATTTCTCCTTCTTTACGGTACGTAAACGTATCTTTCTATTTATGTCATTAAATCGTATATAACGTTAAACAAGAAGTTCATGAAAACGACAGGGCATAGCAACCTAGCCAAGCAGGTTAGCTAACAATGCTAGCTTGCTAGCCGTTTGGTTATGATATGAGTGACTGCATTTCATTATAAATGGTGGTACGTTTATGATATTAACATTGATGTTTTAACAGTGGACTATTTTACTATTATGTTTTTAACACTGTAATGCTATCGTATTGTCTGATGTTGCTTGACATATTATATGTGTATTATGTGTGTTACATTACCACCTGACACTGGTAAAATCTCATTTATAATGAATACTTGACCAGACTTTGAACAGGTTTTTTGTATTAGTATTATAAATATTGTAATTATTTAACAGAACATTAACAGGCTATTAGCCAATGTAGTTACTAGTTCATGCTAACCAATGATCCAGCTTCAACAGGGTCATAAGCTGAACACAACTGAGATGTGGGTCGGATACATTACATGTGTGACCTTTTTAATACCATCAAACTTGTTCTTGTGTCCTCACCCAGAAGAGAATACAATGGCAGAGACTGCTGAAAGCAAGAAAGATGAGGCAGACTACAAGAGACTGCATAGTTTCCCTCTTATACGGGTGAAACCTCATTTCTCTGCGATATGAATGAATTTGACTCTTTACTGCATGATGCATTTATCACTGTATGAAGTTACATTTGTTTCTGTTCAAAGCACACAGATATGTCTGAAGAGATGAGGGTGGAGACCATGGAGCTCTGCGTTACGGCATGTGAGAAGTTTGCCACTAATAATGAGGTATTTCTGTAGTCAGTGTTATAGAAAATCTGATGGTTTTTCATGCAACTTTCTAAAAAAAATGAAAATGAAATAAAACATTCATGCATATAGCCAAGATCATTTGAGGACAGTTTGAGATTCATTTTCTTTTTAATCTCATTGCCATTAGCAAGATCCCATTTGTGATTTTTCTTTCCTAACAGAGTGCTGCTAAAATGATAAAGGAGTCGATGGATAAGAAGTTTGGAAGCTCTTGGCACGTGGTCATCGGCGAGGGCTTCGGTTTTGAAATTACACATGAAGTGAAGAATTTACTGTACATGTTCTTCGGTGGAAGCTTGGCAGTGTGTGTATGGAAGTGTTCCTAGCCCACAGCGTCTCGCAGACACAAACTGTTCGGCAAGCAAAACCAAATCTCAAGTTTGTCTTGTGCTTTCCAACTTTATAATAGACGTGCCACTTGCACACTTTGTGTGTGCGCTCTGAATTTTTTTATTGTTTTTTGTATTTCAGTGTCATTTCACTACTGAATAGGGTCATAGATTCATTTCTTCAAGTTTATTTTGAAAGTTCTCCTCGTCTTGTTTTGTCTGTTTTTTTCTTTTCTTCCTCTTTTCTCTCTGTCCATCTATTCCTGTTTTTACTCCCAATTTCTAAAATCCATCCTTTTCATTTTCGAAAGGATAATGTATTTTTATAAGATAAAACGCTATTTTTAATGAATCTGTGAATATGATCTGTTTTTAAACCTTCGGATATTTTATAGGCTATAGTTGTACATTTTGTACAGCTGTAATGTGTTTGTTTTAATTGTTATAAAAGGACTATAAATTATCTTGTGTAATAAAACACCATTAGAAGTGAAATATCTGTTTATTGTATTGTGCTGTTTGCTCTTTAGGCTACTTTTATCCAGCGGTGAGATTGTGTTAACCGGTGGGCAAAGCCTCTAGTCTAAACCACATCCTGTGGTTAGATGACACATATGATGTAATGTAATAACCAAAGTGTAGAGGGAGATATTTCAGAAAGTGAATGATGGTAAAGCTGAAGTCATGTTAAAATACTATGCCAAGCAACACTGGCTCAACCAAGTTTGACAAGCTGTTGGTGCATGTGTTCACATATTGAGGATAAAGTTTTCTAGGGTTTCGGATTATTGCAAAAGAGAGTGTACAAATCTGAATCAGATCATCTGTTTACTCAGACACAGACTGACCGGCTGTCGGGTTACTGCGTCCTCTATGTCATATGCACACACTAACCTTTATTTGCATTTTGTCCTTTTTTAACATAAGGCGAGGTCATTGGGATTTCAACTTGCATGACTATGAAGTTATTGATTATTAATAATACCAGATGGTATGAGGTGTTTTCCAGTACGATTATTCATCTAATGGGACACGATTAGATGTGACGCGATTGTGGGCGCATGTATGCGTGAGAGACGTGTTGACAGTCACATGCGGGCCAGTCTGTCTCTGGGTTGTTACTATGGTAATATTACAAGTCCCAAATTATTATTACTTTTTATCATTTTTTCACCTCGATGTCATTCAAAACCTGTATATGACTCTTTCTTCTGTGGGACCACAAAAGAAGATATTTGGAGAAATGTCTCAGTGGTTTTGTGTTCATATAATAGAAGTCAATGGGGGTCAATGTTGTCTGGTTACCAACATTTTTCAAAATATCTTATTTTGTGTTCTGCAGAAAAATGACATGAGGGCGAGGTTGTTCTGTTAATATAAAAGTGTGTGGGGGGGGGGGTTGGGGGCGCGGGGGGGTTGGTAAACACACTTCCATTCAGATCAACTTAACCTGGCAACTCTCCTCTGTAATGTTTGAGGAAAAGAGTGAGAGAAAGAGAACAAACAGGCGAATGAAAGGCTAAAGGACAAACTGAGCTGTCTTTTTGTCCAAACAGCTGAAGGAGAAAGACTTGAAGCTGGGTAAGTTTTTCCTATGTATTCTTTAACATTGGAGACTAACTATATTTTCATGTAAGTTGAGGCTTAAAGGGACAGTTCACCCAAAAATTCTAATTACAGATTCCAAATCTGTAACATTTCTTGGTTCTGATGAAAACAGAGAAAGATATTTGGAAGAATGCTTGTAACCAAACAGTTCTTGGCCACCGTTGACTATCATAGTAGGAAAATATTTTGTAGAATGTAGAAGAGCAAACTGTTCTGGGGCACCATTGACTACCATTGTCATTTTTCCTACCATGGTAGTCAATGGTGGCCAAGAACTGTTTGGTTACAAGCATTCTTCCAAATATCTTTCTCTGCGTTCATCAGAACAAAGACATTTATACAGATTTGAAACAACTGGAATCAATGAAATGATGCAATGTAAGTGAATGGTGACTGCCTGCCTTTGTGTTCCACAAAAAAGAAAATGATGATGGATTATTCATCCCTTTAAAACTCCTAACTCTCTCATTTCAGCACAATGAGACTATGCATGCGCCGGCGTTCACGGACCCTGCGTGCGTGGTTGGTTATTTTGTTCCTGACTCTGCACTTGCTCTTGGTTTTGCTGTTGTTGTCCATGTACCACGCTCCCTGTGAATCCCATTCAAACCCCAACACCCAGGCCTCCATCAGCCTATCTATACACAACACAACCACATCAGCGAATGAGGTGGCCACTGCAGGAAGTGACATTGTGAAAGAGGAAATAAGAGGTGCGGCGGCAGACCTCGCCAAACTGGAGGCCTTGTTCTCCCACCCATTGTACAATTTACCCACTCCACCGATGCCTGATGGTGACCGGCTGTTGAAAGTGCAAACGAAGACAAAGGAGGAAGTACAGCATAGCACACAGCAATGGTGAGTGCCCTATGACATCCTTGTTATGACTTGTGGTTGCCTTCATATGGATTATATCATTTTAATAGAAAGAAATGAATTGAAAAAAGATGCACTTTTTCACTGGAAAAAAGAAAAGATCATATTTTCATATCATAAGTCAAAATCTCCTCCCATCTGTTAATATAGGTTGAGTGCCAATGAGGACGGTTATGATCCCGTCCAGTGGAACTCCAGCACTGGGACACATCCACCCTGGCTGCGCTTTCACCTTGGTATATCACGCTGGCAGATGTATGGGTACAAAGACCCCAACCTGCCAGTGCTGATTCAGCAACTGGCAGCCCACCGCATCGTGAGTGCCGGTAGGTGACCTTACATTTTGCGATGTAAGGAGTTTTTTATGCAAAGGAACGTGACGAGAGACACAGAAGTGCTTTGTAAGGTTTCTCTTGCCATGTTTTGTGAGTTCTCTGTGATGTTTCTCCCAGTGCAGAAATCTGGTGGGACGCAGCTGAAGTTGGTGATGTCATTTCCTAATTATGGACAGGCGCTCTTCAAACCCATGAAGTGAGACCCAAACAACATAAGTCAAGGGTTTTTAAAATAACCATTTCTGTCTTCGCTTTCTAGTCGAGAATATTTCCACTACAATAACCACCATGTTCAATATTTTTAAAGGTGGATTTTAAAGGTGCAATGTGTAATATTTAGGAAGATCTATTGATAGAAATGCAATATAATATACATAACTACGTGTTCAGAGGTGTATATAGACCTTCCATAGTGAAGCGTTATGTTTTTATAATTTTAGAACAAGCTATTTCTATCTACATACACCGCGGGTCACGTTTTTACAGTATCCCTAAACGGAAAAACTGCTCTACAGAGCGCGTTTCATCAATATGTTATCTCCTTCAGCAAAGAAGTGAAAACGTGACGACACCTTTGTCCTGTGTCAGCCACCGTAGTGCTTTGAAAGGGAGGCAATACACAACCTCACTGCTAGATGCTGCTAAAATCTCCACATTGCTCCTTTAAGTCAAGCAACATATCTAATGTCAAATTTATAGGCCATTTTCAACTTTTGTGTATGTAGATGTGTATTAGTGTTTGTACGTTTATGTTAGTGCTTATTTTTTGCATACTTTTGGTAAATTTGAATTCTGCAGTCCGTAACTTTTGCCTCTCTATCACACTCTTTGTTTGAAACATAAAATTGCAGGTTATTTGAAATTACAGTTCATTATTTAAGGTCTTTATGAATAAAGTTACAGTTAGGTTTAAGGAAGTTGTGCTGAAGCTTCGATATTTTTGTAAAACTCAAGATCTTTCTCAACTGAAGACAGGAACGCGACGAGGAGACCAATGCGAATCTGTATTACTTCTCTGACTTTGAGAGGCACAATGCAGAGATCTCAGCATTCCACCTGGACAGGTAAGATTACGTCATACTAGTGTTTGATAATATACATCAAACGTTTGAATAAATTGCAATATTATATAATGTGTTGCAATAGTACCTCAATACCGGTTCTTATATGCCTACTCTCTTTTTCTTTCTCAATAAGGATACTGGGATTCAGAAGAATGCCTCCGGTGGTCGGAAGACTTGTTAATCTAGTTAAAGAGATCAAAGACATCACCACAGATCATAAACTGGTCACAACTTTTTTCACTTCGCCAGGTTTGATTCACATCTAAAACAGGTGTTCTAGATCTTTCGGGTTCATTGCTTTTATACGTCACATTCTTTCTTTTTCCGCAGTAGGGAATTTGTGTTTTTATGGCCAGTGTTCCTATTACTGTTCCACGGAGCATGCTATCTGTGGGCGTCCACACATGATAGAGGGCTCAATGGCGGCTATGTTGCCAGACCTCTCTTTGGCACCTCGCCGCTCCTGGCGGAGCCCGTGGAGGCGATCCTACAGCCGGAGCAAGCTGGCGCTGTGGGTGTTTGTGTTTTGTTTGTGTTATTGTCTGGGTTTGGCTGTACATGCATTGTTTTTTTGGGTAATGTGATATTAGAACAATGGGACATTTGTTTATTTACTTCATTTACATTAATGGGTATTATTGTGTCAGGTGGGAGACAGACTCCAACTATTGTGATTCTGTGAAAACAACTCCTCCCTATGATCAAGGCACGCGACTGGTGGATCTGATAGATATGAGCATCCTCGATTTTCTCATGAGTAAGTCTTGCCCTTACTTCGCCACCATACTTTTATCTTTACTGTCGTTTTGAATCTCTGTTATTTTATTTTTACCTCCCTCAGGTAACATGGATCGACATCACTATGAAACATTTGAGAAGTTTGGCAACGACACGTTTCTAATCCACTTAGACAATGGAAGAGCGTGAGTATTCTATCAATGGCTGAGATAAGATACGACCAAGATGGACGTGTGTACAGTTGATCTGTGTGTTTGTAGGTTTGGACGTTTTTCTAAAGATGAACCCTCTATTCTGGCTCCTCTTGAGCAGTGCTGCAGGTAAAACAAGTGTCTTATTAACCAGACTTTTCCATTTAAACATCTGATCATATTCTCTCTCACTTTCAGGATTCGTCGTTCGACCTTGCTGCGTTTACGTCTGCTCGCTCTCCCCCAGTATCGCTTGAGTGACGTCATGCGCGCTTCTTTGTCTCGAGACCCCCTTGCATCCGTGGCCCCTCTCCTCACCGAGCCACATCTCGCTGCTCTGAACCGTCGCCTAGCAACAGTTCTTCAAACCATTCATGACTGTTTGCAACAGCATCAATGGCACAGTGATGTCATTTATAATGACATCACCGGTTACACTGGCTAATATTATGGGGCACTCAAATGTTTTCTGTATTAATTTATTGTAGATAAAGATTTTGATTGAGATTTACTTAGGGTCACCACCCGTCCCACTTTGCGTCGTACCGCACAGCATTTTCATCGCCTTGTCCCGCACGTCGCATATTGAGAGCTCATACAAACGCAACTATTTTTTAAAGCCTGACTTTTATCCAAATGCCTAATAAGACAGAGAATTCAGTCATCAAGAGGCTGTGACATCTGTCAATCAAACTGTAGATCCCTCCCAGGTAAACTTGCGGATAAGTAACTAAAACATTGCAAACTGTCAAAATTTAAACAGACAGTTAACCGTAAACTGAAATGGCCATAAAAATTGTTTTATTATATAACATTTTATCTAGTTGGAATGGACTAAATAACAAATTATTTTTACAAGCTGAAAGGTAAAAAATGCATATAAAAATGTTCCGTTATATGACAGTTTTACACCTTCAGTGGTGTCCCATTGTCCCACGTTTGGTTTGTTGGGTGGTCACCCTAGATTTACTGCTCAAAATTAAAATACCTATTACCATCAGCATCATTTATTTTGTGGAATATATTTAAGTAATAAACATAGATCTTTTTACATTTAATAAAATGTCTTTTGTCTAAATGTAACACTTTTTATTTATTGGCTAAATTAACCAAGTATATCATATATATTGGTGTAACTATAGATAAATTCTCCTGGACTTGAACCAGAAAACCCGAAACCTTGCATGTCCAAATTCATTGTTTTTCATGAAAATGATAAAACACTGTACTTGACAAGGTTGACAAGCACTTTTTAATACTTTTTATTGGTTAGATATTTGTAAAACTCAGTGACAAACATAAAGGGTGACTAATAATAATGATTTATGACAAAAATAAAAATCATGAAATATGGAGATACAAGGTTTCCTATTAAACCATTAAATTGGTTAAACAAATATTTTTTTATGTTGGCACTGGCACTGCTTCAATAAATGCTAACACTTTCACAACACACTACCAGAGCAACACAGTAGGCTACCATATACAACTACATAGCGGATATATATATAACATTTTCTTGTTTGATACATTTCAGTATTAATTTGAGTTTTAAACATATAAACACATATTAACAAACAAAGTTCACACACGAGTGGAAATGAGCCCAGCCAGTGTGTTATAGAGAGAAAGTCAAATTAAGTGTTTGGTATGCGTATAACTTCTGGATCATATTGCAAAACAGAAAACCAGAGATGACAAAAACCAACACTGTTTTTGAAATGAAGGAAGGAAATAAGATTGTCAGTTTGCTTGCCACCGATTTTATGATTTAATAGCACCTTTGTAACGCTGCTGTAACTTGTTTGCTAGTTTTTTAAAGCTCTTTTCAGTTTTTGCTGATTGAGAAGAAGAGAACATTGTTAGAATTATTACTGTTATGCTTTTCTGGATTTCTGAGCAAACATTTAGTGTACTTTTTATATAACATATAACACATTTATATATACACAACATTAAGAGTATGGACTATAAATCTGCATTCATATCACTGATTCTACTGATGAACATTAAAAGTAAGATCATTATTGTTCATGTATATCATTATTGTTCATTAAAATTAATTCCAATATAGATTTTTTTATAGATCAGTGTTGTATAATATTTTTACTTTTACTCAAGTACATTTTTCAAGTATTTGTACTTTATGGAAGTGTTTTTACTTTGGAAAATAAATACTGTGCTACATTCTAAAGCATATATTGTATGTTTTACTCCACTACATTTCATTAATATAAATCTTTTACTTTTAATACAGTATCTAAGTATATTTAAAAAAAAACGCGTACTTCCCCTTTTTAAAAAGTAAAAATACTTCCTAAAATAAAGTACTAGATTTTAATGTACTTCAGTATTAAAAGGTTAAAAAACTATTTATACAAAAGTAGTGGAATGAAAAGTATGATATATTTTGATTTTAACAAAATAAACACCCTTATTAAATACTTGAAAGTTAAAATACTTAAGTACTATACAACACTGCTCACTATCATCATAAGTACTATTATTTATATACTGCTTATAAAATCATTATTTTTTTATAAACATCAGTTAGATCATGTTGGTCTTAAGTATTTTGATCATTTGTAGATATACTAACATTGGAGCGCTTGCTTATAACCTGTGAACATGCACCTGTGTTGCATTGAGGGAGACTGAAGTGACATTGAGGTGCATTTACTCAAACAGTGACATTAAAACTGGGTTCTGGTTCAGCCTGAAACAGTGAACAACCTGGAGAAAAAGAGATGAACCTGAAGATTTAACTTTAGATTCAGACTATTTAGGACGAGTGAAGCAGCAGATCAGTAAATACCATTCAGATCTCACAATAAGAGATTTAAAACTGACTGGGTTTCATTTTGTTGAGTCTGCTTTTGTGACATCAGGCAACTTTTTATAAGCAGGGATCACAATAGATACATAATGTAACTGAACAAAATGTAAAAAAGATACTAAATAGTAAAAATACT
The DNA here is from genome assembly GCA_026939265.1 of Oreonectes daqikongensis. Classification (NCBI taxonomy): domain Eukaryota; kingdom Metazoa; phylum Chordata; class Actinopteri; order Cypriniformes; family Nemacheilidae; genus Oreonectes; species Oreonectes daqikongensis. Next base: position 2,938,613 of record JAOTQM010000047.1, on the reverse strand, counting down.
GTATAAACACTATAGCATTAAAGAGACCAAAAATCATTTCATCGTTTACTCACCCTCTTGTACCCATGGTACCCATGTACTATTATTGTATGGGCACAAAACCAATGAAAGTGAATGGATACCAGTGCTGTTCAGTTACCAACATTCTTCAAAATATCATCTTTTGTTGTCTGCAGAAGAGTCGAACAAAAGTCATACAGGTTTAAAATGAAAATGACTGCAATTCCTACTTGATGATAGAAAACTAAGATCGGTTTACTGTTCTTTGCATGTCTCGCATTTGTTGGATCAATGTGAATGAGAATTCAGAATATTGTTGGATCAGTCTGAATTAGCTGTTAAAAGGCTGATGGGAAATTTTATTTGGTCAGGCTGAAAAACAGTCAACCTATTTAGACTTGTTTATTTTTATCAACTTCTTTATTTGACTAAAAGTGTTTGGTGTGCTGCTGGTTCCTACAATAACCTCAGCTTGATGACACAGATGTACTGGCCATACTATATGCAACTAACACTTGTTGTTACCCTTGTTAAGACATGACAGCCTGTCAAATATAGATTTTTTTACACAACAGAGTTTTTACACAAGTGCCTAAAACTTTCGCAGTACTGCAGCTTTGCAGGTAGACGACTTTAAGGGTCTTGGAGAAATTGCCACAGTTCTTCTGGATTTAGTTTGTCTCAGTTTTCTCTTCTTTCTTTATGTAATAATAGACAGACTTAATGATGATGAGATCAGATCTCTGTGTGGAGCACCGGCTGCTGTCAGACTCTTTTATGCATACAAAAAATCTAATTGTAATAATACAAATAATGCAAAGGCATGTAAAAAATGTAAACTGATTTTTCCTATTGACACACTACAGCAAATGATGTAAATAACTAGCTTAAAACCATTTACCTCGAGAGAAAATACTAATGTGCCTAAGACTTTTGCACAGTACTGTATTTAAACCCCAAAATAAAGTTCAGTGATGATGAGGTGTTGCTTGCACCAGTTTTAGAATATAGAAGGAAATTCGATCATCAGTTTGACTGCAAATGTTTTATAAATTAACAACAGCTTTGTAACACAGTAGTGCAACTTCCTTGTTGGACATCTTTGTACTTGATTTGTGATTCACAATAAGATAATTTTTGTTTATTATTTATGTCAGATTTTACAGAATAGTAAGAGTATGGACTATAAATCTGCATTCATATCACTGATTCTACTGATGAACATTAAAGGTAAGATCATTATTGTGTTTATATTTTGTGCAAGCATAAATTTTCTTTCTCATAAAAATCACAATCTGATCATTGGCATACTGTAGTGACTTATTAGGTTTACGGACATGTTAAAATGACTTTCTTCTTTTTGTAGACTCTCTAACATTGGAGCGCTTACATGTAACCTGTGAACACATGAACATTTGTGCTGTGAGGGAGACCAATGTGACATTGAGGTGCTCTTATCCAAACATAGACTTTAAAACTGGGTTCTGGTTCAGCCTGAAACAGAGTAAAAACTGGAGAGAAAATGATGAATTTGAAGATTTGAGTTTAGATTCAGACTGTTCAGGACGAGTGAAGCAGGGGATCACTATGCGTCAATCAGATCTCACAATAACAGATGTGAGAGAGAGAGACTCTGGAGAATATCAGCTCATGTTCATTATGAAGGATGGAGTTAAACACATCAGTTCAGTCTCAGTCAAACTAACAGTCACAGGTGAATCTACAGCTCAGTTCTGATCATGTTAATGTTCTCAATGTTTTATTCTATTCAGTCCTACAGGTGAAGATATACCCAACAGAGCTAATAAATCAGAGAGTATTGATCTGTGAAACTTCCTGCACTTTGACCTTAAGACCTCCTTATATCTACTGGACAAAAGATGGACAATATATATATGTTTATTCTGAAAGCATTTCTGTGTTATCATATGCATATGCTGCCTACTCTTGCTATCTTACTGGAGATTTTAAAATGTCTTCTGCTCCTGTGTGTAAGTGTGATATTTGAATATTTATGTTGCATTAGTACTTTATATGTGTCTTTATATATAATATATGTGTTCAGGTGTTTCTAACAGCGGCTGCTGGGATGTGTCTTACACGTCTAGAAGAGTTTGTGCTTTAGTGGGATCAACACTAGATATTAACTCTACATACTCACATCCTGCTGGATATACAGTAGTGACAACATACTGGCATTTGCCAAACTCAAAATCTATGGATCTGCTTGAGGATCAGCGGTTTGCAGGTCGTGTGGAGTATGTGGGGAACACACTGAGGATTAAAGACGTCAAGATGAGCGACTCTGGAGAATATCAATTCAGGATTGTCACTACAAAAGACAACTACTCTGGTTTAACTGGAGTCATTCTTACTGTAACAGGTAACAAGACTGGATTCATTATAAAAGCTGTAATAAGTCTTTACGATAAGAGAAATACGTTTTTGTAAAGCTTTAACTAACAAAAGAATCACATTAGATGTGTACTCTCCACGTCAATAGATATTGACTAATATGTTTTGTTTATCAGACACACAGGTGATAAGCAGCCCAGACGTTGTGTCTGAGGGACAGAAAGTGATATTAAGCTGTTCAACCAAATGCACTCTGGATAACAACATTTCATTCTCATGGTTCAAGAACGGCCAGCCGGTAACAGAAGGATTCAAGCTATTCAACAAGCTGTACCTGGATTCAGTTAACAAACACGAGCTGAAAGAATATTCCTGTACTGTAGCAGGTAACACAGATCTCATCATGTGCTGTAGTGCAAAATTTGTTTAGTTTACTCAAAAAACAAAAACAAAAAACAATTGTACAGCATAGTTAGTTTCCTTTTCTGTTTTTCTTTATGTGCTTTCATTTGTCATTTTTTACGTTATTAGTGTCATGTTGTGTCAAATTGTATCTCATAATTTTCTTTCGTTGTGTTTAGATGGACCAGTAGAAAGTCTAGTTTCTGTGTATTCTGACTTCCTGATCTTTCTGATTGTGTTTGTGGTTCAAGTACTCATTATAGGAGCTGTCTGGATGTGGTGAGTAAAATGATTCTGGTAAACATTAAAATGACATAACTTGGAGTTAATATATGAATTCAGTATTGAAATATGATCTCTCAGGTTTTTCTTGAAAATATTCTTCTTGTCTAAAAAAACAGATCAATGACAAAACTAAGAGGTGAGAGCTACATGGCCAACATAGTTTTACTGTATTATCTAAAGTTATCCATTTCTCATGCATTATAATATTTGTCCGCCTCTCTTAGATTTGGATGTCCCATATGTCTGCATGTACATCTGCTGTCTCCCCAACAGGACTGATGTCATGAACTGATACAGTAATATCACATATAGGGGAATAATGTTTGCTCAGTTTTCATAATCTGCAGTCATGCATTTGTTTGTACTGTACAGTAAATTTCCTCATTAGGTTTTCTATATTTAAAATAATCTGCACATTTAATATGATAAACTCTTAACTAAAGCATAGCAGTCTTTTAGCACCATTGTTGTGTTTTGTTTAGCCAGATGTATTTCTTACATTTTCTAAAAAATAAAGCCATTTTGTGTGTTAACTGACTCCCAAGTGAGCAATTGCTGCACCTACCTGATAACCTTGATTTTTATCATAGTTTTCATGTGTCTTGTCAAGCTATCAGTCTTTCACATTGCTGTTGGATGACTTTGTCACTCCTAAGGTTTGATTTTGTTGAAATTTAACAGACATTGGACTGAAATGATCACAATACATCTAGAAATGCTGATTAAATGTAAATTTGGGATGGTTTCTTCATTTTTTCCGGGTCTGTATGTGTTATTTTGTATGTGTGATGATTACCATCTATGGCTACTTACTCAACACCAAGTAAATAGCCACAGTTACTAGATACCAACCTTTTTCATATCTATGTAAACAAAAGCACATAAACACAGCTGGTTGTCATGGAAGATATGTAAAGAGGATTTTTATAAACTAAAAACCACAACATGATGCCCAGTGATGAGGAAATAAAAAAAATGGAGGGGTGTGTTGTTTGCACCAGCATTAGAAATAAGGAAGGAAATTAGATCATCAGTTTTACTGCTAGAATTTTTTAAAAATAACATCACTTTGTAATTTCATTGAAAGAGATCCTTCTACTTGACGCATGATTGCGAATAAGTGAATGTTATTAATATTATTTAGTGTAGTACTTTGACTTAAACATTTTCTAAGCTAATATTTTGTGTGTTATACACTATCAGATATAACCCAATAGTAAGAGCATGGACTTTCACTTTTCATTCATCTCACTGATTCTACTGATGAACATTGAAGGTAAAACAATTATTGTGTTTATAGATTGTTGCTTTGTTCAGTCGTTTTATATAGATTTATTTGCTTTAAATGAATTGAAAGTGCCAGGATATTTTGATAAGTAACTGAGTAAAGCCTATTAATGTTAAATGTTATAAAATGTAAGTGTGGTGGGATTTGCTTCACTGCTTTCAAAAGCACTTGTTTATTTTACACTGTTCATAAACACAGTAAACAAGTCGATGGAAAGCTCTTAGTTGGTCTTAACTGAGTTTTTTTTCTTTTTGTAGACTCTCTAACATTGGAGCGCTTACATGTAACCTGTGAACACATGAACATTTGTGCTGTGAGGGAGACCAATGTGAAACTGAGGTGCTCTTATCCAAACATAGACTTTAAAACTGGGTTCTGGTTCAGCCTGAAACAGAGTAAAAACTGGAGAAATAGGAATGAAGCTGAAGATTTGAGTTTAGATTCAGACTATTCAGGACGAGTGAAGCAGGGGATCACTATGCGTCAATCAGATCTCACAATAACAGATGTGAGAGAGAGAGACTCTGGAGAATATCAGCTCATGTTCATTATGAAGGATGGAGTTAAACACATCAGTTCAGTCTCAGTCAAACTAACAGTCACAGGTGAATCTACAGCTCAGTTCTGATCAGTGGATCTTCATTTGTCATGTTAATGTTCTCAATGTTTTATTCTATTCAGTCCTACAGGTGAAGATATACCCAACAGAGCTAATAAATCAGAGAGTATTGATCTGTGAAACTTCCTGCACTTTGACCTTAAGACCTCCTTATATCTACTGGACAAAAGATGGACAATATATAAAATATATTCATACTAAAAGCATTTCTGTGTTATCATATGCATATGCTGCCTACTCCTGCTATCTTACTGAAGATTTTAAAATGTCTTCTGCTCCTGTGTGTAAGTGTGATATTTGAATATTTATGTTGCATTAGTACTTTATATGTGTCTTTATATATAATATATGTGTTCAGGTGTTTCTAACAGCGGCTGCTGGGATGTGTCTTACACGTCTAGAAGAGTTTGTGCTTTAGTGGGATCAACACTAGATATTAACTCTACATACTCACATCCTGCTGGATATACAGTAGTGACAACATACTGGCATTTGCCAAACTCAAAATCTATGGATCTGCTTGAGGATCAGCAGTTTGCAGGTCGTGTGGAGTACGTGGGGAACACACTGAGGATCAAAGACGTCAAGTTGAGCGACTCTGGAGAATATCAATTCAGGATTGTCACTACAAAAGACAACTACTCTGGTTTAACTGGAGTCATTCTTACTGTAACCGGTAACAAGACTGGATTTACTATAAAAGCTGTAATAAGTCTTTTCATAGCTGTTGTCTGCTAAGAGAAATACGTTTTTGTAAAGCTTTAACTAACAAAAGAATCACATTAGATGTGTACTCTCCACGTCAATAGATATTGACTAATATGTTTTGTTTATCAGACACACAGGTGATAAGCAGCCCAGACGTTGTGTCTGAGGGACAGAAAGTGATATTAAGCTGTTCAACCAAATGCACTCTGGATAACAACATTTCATTCTCATGGTTCAAGAACGGCCAGCCGGTAACAGAAGGATTCAAGCTATTCAACAAGCTGTACCTGGATTCAGTTAACAAACATGAGCTGAAAGAATATTCCTGTACTGTAGCAGGTAACACATGATACATGCAGTAAGATTATCTTTATTAAAAAGAAATTGACCTTCCAGCACAATCTCACGACAATTCACAACTATTTTATGAGGTGGATGAATTCGTACGATCTTATTTGTATGTTTTAGTCTGCTTTGCTTTCGCGCCATTGATGTTAGGTTTAGGGTTGGGGTTAGGGGAGGGACTTCAATATTGCTTTTTCTAATGATCGAATTAGCCACCTCACAAATTCCTGTGAGATCAGGTTGGACCTTGGACCGAAACAGAGATCCAGCTCAAGATCCAGTGATGACAACTATCTTTGTTGTGATGCTGTCTGTATTACTGATTCTTGCAGTCATAGGAGTCCTGACGTACAGGTAATGTGCAACAACAGCTCCTTTACCTCCAATACATGACCATTTGTACATTTAAAGTTACATTAACTCTTTTGAAAAGGTCAAATAATTTTTTTTCCTTTTCCTTTTTTTCTCTTAACAGGTTCTTAAGGCAAAACAAGTGTAAATCACGCCAAAACCATCACAACATCAACGCGACTGTACAGGTACAAACATTCGACCACACGTACTGCACTCATTCCCTACAAAGATGCATTTTTGTCATTTTCATTCATATTTTTCTCTTCTTCACTTTTACGGCCCAAATCTCAGCCTTACTCGTCTACATTGGATAACGCACCCCTGTCTACAGTCTCAGACGCAGAGGAACAGATCCTTCATTATTCAAGTGTTAGTTTCAAGCAGTCTGACAAGACTACTGCTATATATTCATTGATAGAAGAAGTTCAGTATGCCACTGTCCATTTAACTAAGAATTGAGTCCTTGGTGTCTGTTGCCATCCACCACATTGTAACAAACATGTCTGACTTCTAGGGAAGTCTGTGTATATGGGTAGTTTTACTATTCATAACCACCCATAACATCCAGTTGTACACAATTATTTTAAAGCCCCGCTTGTAAATGTAAATGATCGTAACATACAGTGGGCAACATAAGGTTAACTCATTTAAAAAACCTACACTTTTCAGTCAAAAGAGCTCAATTCCTCAATGGTAAATGCATGTGCATTAGTTTAAAGCAGGAGCCAGAATTTATGATTGTCTAATTTGATTGGTGATCTGATAGAGTTCATCCAAAAATGAAAATTCTGTCATTATTTACTCATCCTCATGTCATTTCAAACCTGTATGACTTTCTTTCTTCTGCAGAACACAAAAGAAGATATTTTGAAGAATGTTGGTAACCAAACAACATTGACCCCCATTGATTCCATTGCATGGACACAAAACCACTGAGACTTTTCTCAAAATATCTTCTTTTGTGTTCCGTTTTGAAGATGTCGGCCTTTTCCTTGAGTGGACTGTTGAATGTCATGTTCAGTCTGTGAACAAGATGACCCCACAAGATAAGTGTCTTGTTTGAAGGGACTTTCAACAGGCAACCGCAACTATTGCATCAGTTGTTACTATTTTCATTTTTGAATAAGTCCTTAATGTAAGAAGTAAGTTCGTATTGTTTGTAGGTAGATTTTTGGCCATGTTTAGTGGTAAAAAAAAGGTTAAAAAATGCTTTAACACACGGCATGAGTGGAAGTTTGTTACTAGATAATGTGTAAAAAGTCTAATTTGTACTTTGCAAAAAAGACCCAAACAAACACCAAATTAATATGTATCATCAGTATCATATATAATTGGTTTTAAATAAATGAAATGGGTGCCTTTGTAATAATTCGCGATTCTTGAAAATGATTGTGAAAAGTTACATTTTTCTTTTTTATAAACAGAAAAAGGAACAGAAGTAATATTGCAAAATGTTTCCAACACACTGCCATTTCCAGTTAAAGAACCCTTTCCTACGACTTCAAATGTATTCTTTTAATAGAATGTTGTTTTATTGTAACATTTAATTTCATTATTTTATTTGCACATGATTTTTTATATACATTGTATGGATTATATAGGTTTCATAAACATCAAAATCTTTGTAAGGTACAGTATGTAAACTGCTTAATAGAGGAATAAAAAATATTTCAAGGCAATAGGGCATTTTAAGTTGGTTATTATGGAATGAAATTTATTTTCTGGATTTGCTAGAAATGACACAAAAGCTAGAAAGGATACAAAATAATATCATCGATTTAAAATAGTAGTGCCAAAGTGATTATTCTGCAGTTTTTGGAGAAACTAAAGTCTAAGAGAAAGTGAGCGAGTGTCACTTTTCCAGTAGTCAAATATTTTTGAAATATTTTCAGAAGCAAAAGAGTTTTAATCAAAAGAAAATGCTTTTCTATGAGAGCATAACCTGATCTCCCTGTAACTATTTTACGAGGTAGTGAGTTTGTATGAATTCATGCAATGTAAATCATACCAAACCGTATGCTTATTAGAAATACAGAAAGCAGTCAGAGTTCTGGCTCAGCAGTCAGTGCTCCAGACACATATGCGAGTTGTTGGATCATGGGTACCCGGGTTCTAATATATGAGTATATTAGAAAAAAGACAAAAAGCATAAATGCCCACCTCTAAACACAACCATCACCTACAGTAGGTGAAAGCAGATTGAGAAATACATTTCAGAGAACATATTTGAATATGAGAAGCAAAGAATTAAATTTCCCTTTTTACTTCAAAAGGAGTGTTTTGTTATTTGGACATTATGAAACATTTCATGCATTAGTGTAACTTGTTGCGCAACAACCAAGAGGTTAAAAGACTTGCTGCACACTCCAGGTATGATCATTCTTGTCTGTTATTACAATTGCGCATTTAGTCAGATTCAACAAGTTTTTGGTTGTAATAATAATTTTTTTACATTCTGGCCTGGGACCGATGATGAATACACTATCTGTGCTTTGATGGAGACCCAGGTGACCCTGAGGTGCTTTTCTATAAACACCAACGTCTGGGTTCTGGTTCAGCCACAGCCAGAGTCAAAACTGGAGAAGAAAGAACAAACCTGAAGATAGATTACAGATTATAGAAAACACATAATCGAAAGGGTTTATTTCGATTATTTCATACACTGTCACCATAGTGGTTTTTGTAAGTAATAACTGTTAAATTCATCAGTTTGTTCAATGTTCACTGGATTACGGAAAGCATGAAATGACATTTACACTCTAAAAAACATCCGTAAAAATAGGGCTACAATATACTGTATTAATATGAAGGAATTTTCCGTATTCATTTTTTACAGTTGTTTTACCTGTATATTACATTTAATTACATTTTAGCATTAACGGAAATGTCCGTAAAATAAACGGAAAATGTACTGGTAATTTTCTGCCAGTACTTTATCCGTTTTTCTATGGAATCTTTTTTACAGTGTACATGTATTTACATGGGTTATGTTAATGGAATTGCAATAATAGCAAGCTATGTAAAATAAATGTAAAATGAAATAACATCCTGACTGTCTTTACATCTCTAAAACACTGATGTTGACAGTATTTTTCTAGGGGTGAAACTCCTGTGGGTTAAACATCTCCTTAAACTGACCATTTACACAAAAAGAAAACACTTATTTTTTTTGACAAGTTCTGTGAAAAGTGTCAGTAAGCGCTGCTTTTTCCCATCATCAGCAGATCAACCGCTATACAGCTCACTGCGACTGTCAGAGAAGTCAGCTCTGCATAACAGTATTCATCTCTTATATTTGAAGTGTAACTTAAATAAAATGTTATTTTATGCATGTTTAGGCTGTTACATTTGTGCTTTGAGTTCTACAATTATTATTTGACTGTATCAGACTAAAGAATTGAGTGTCACAATGAAACTAAGTAATCTTTCTTTTTGTTTTGTTTTTAGGAAAAAGACAAGTTCTTGTTTTGTGTACTTGTGAGTTTCTACAACTTGAAATCATGAACTCCAGACTCTCATCTCTGATTCTGCTGTCACACATTCAAGGTATGATCACTATTGAGTGTAGACTTTTTCTTTCACTTATTTATAATCATTCATATAAAAAGATGTAAACATTTAAAGAGACTGAAACACTCAAATGACTTTTCAGGAATATGTGATGGATTTTTCTGAACATAAGCTGTGTGAATTGTACAATATTTCAAAATATTACTTTCATTAACTTGATCTTACTTTTGTTGAGCCAATTAAACAGCATGTTAAAACTGATATATCTATTTTTTGCTTGTAGGAGGTACCAGAAAAACTTTATAAGCATTTTCTACACTAAACACTAGCAAGTCTCCTTATCTTTCATCTTACACCAATGACACTGGAAAAAAGGATAGTTCACCCAAAAATTAAAATTCTGTCATCATTTACTAACCCTCTTCTTGTCATTTCAAACCTCTTCTGCATAATACAAAACAAGATATTTTAAAGAACGTTAGTGACTGAACAATGGCGGAACCCATTCAGTTCTATATGGACATAAAACCAATGCAAGTCAATGGGTACTGCCGTTGTATAACATTATTCAAAATATTTTCTTTTGGGTGTGTAAATGATGACAAAAGTTTCATTTTGGGGTTTAATGTAATTTTTGGGTTTAATCTCTTTAAAGTAATGGGTTAATAATTGTTTTTTAATGTAACACAATGCCTTTGTGACAAAAAACTATTCATATTTCGAGCTTATTTAGCAATCAATAATCAATAATCCTTTTATTGAAGTTTTTTTTTTTTAAATAATAAAAGTATTTTACAAAACTCTCTTTTTATGTGTTTGTTACTCTCAGACTCCAGCGCTGCATATGTCTGTGTGTAGATCATCTGTCTGTCCATCAGAATGATGTCATTGTGTGCACAACTCTCTTCATGACATCATCACCTATAACACCTTTAGGAGCATCACTGATGCAGTGATGTCACATACAATAACTCAGTGTAGATAATCTCATTGCTGAAATACATAAATGATTCATGGATCATGGATCAAGTCATCATTCAGCACTCTCATATCAGTGGAGGTTAAACTGTAACATCAGTCAAAAAGCCTTAATTTTGCAGTGACTGGTCAAAACACACAGCTGATTGAAGTTTATCTTTCTAAATGTTCGATTTTCTTATGCTACTATACATTTTTTATAAAGCTATATTTCTATTCAGATATCTGGCCTAATATAAAATCATGAGAATTAGTTTATTGCAACTATACTGCTTATATACTCTGTAATGCATTTTCACATTTAATAAATTCTACTTAAAAACAAGGCACAAGTTTGTCATATCTATACCTAAAGATGCAAACAAAAGCCTATAAACATATATACAACTGGTTGTCTATTAACTCAACAAACAGGGGAGGAATGTAAAAGGCATTTTTAAAACCCGGAAAGCACAAAATGAAGTCCAAAGACAAGGAAACATAAAGTGTAAGCGCACCAGCTTTAGACAAAAGAGGAAGGAAATTAGATCATCGGTTTGACTGCAACAGTTTTATAAATTAACAACAGTTTTGTACACAGTACAGCAACTTCCTTGTTAAACATCTTTGTACTCGATGTGTGATTGTCAGAAGAAGAAGAGAATTATTATGTTATTGTATTTGTCAGGGCAAGCTATTTTAAAATAAGTTTTATTGTGTCCTATGTCAGGTTATACACAATAAAACATGGACTATAAATCTGCATTCATATCACTGATTCTACTGATGAACATTAAAGGTAAGATAAATATTGTGTTAATAGATTGTAGTCTTGTTCTGTTGTCAGTTGCATTTTGGTATAATTTTAGTTACTGTACGTTTTTCTTTTGTAGACTCTATAACATTGGAGCGCTTACATGTAATCTGTGAACACATGAACATTTGTGCTGTAAGGGAGACCGATGTGACACTGAGGTGCTCTTATCCAAACATAGACTTTAAAACTGGGTTCTGGTTCAGCCTGAAACAGAGTAAAAACTGGAGAGAAAATGATGAATTTGAAGATTTGAGTTTAGATTCAGACTATTCAGGACGAGTGAAGCAGGGGATCACTATGCGTCAATCAGATCTCACAATAAGAGATGTGAGAGAGAGAGACTCTGGAGAATATCAGCTCATGTTCATTATGAAGGATGGAGTTAAACACATCAGTTCAGTCTCAGTCAATCTAACAGTCACAGGTGAATCTACAGCTCAGTTCCTTCTCTGGTTTTTGTTATGAATCTATTCATAAATTAAAATCTCAGCTTAAAACCTGTTTTCCCAATATTAACATATTAATATGTTTTGCTTGTATGACTCTCTCATATTTGTGACTTGCAAATGTTTATGGTACAATGTTATTTAATATTATTTCATTATGATTGTCTTTATGACTGATTGTACACTGTCTTGCTATTATTTCTGATTGTGAAGCGTCCTTGAGCTCTGGCAAGGTTTTACATGTGAAACATATTAATATTTTTAAGATGATCTTCTAGAATTGAAAATGAAAATATCTGAGCCTCTGCCTTATGTTTTATGTTTGTAAATACCCAGACAAACAGAATAAAGATGAAGTTCAAAGTTCAGAAAACAACATGGAAATCACTATAGCGACGCTGTCTGTGTTTCTGATTCTTGCTGTCATAGGAGTCCTGACGTACAGGTAATGTTCAAGTCCTTCATATTTTATTCCACATTATGTTGGTTGAGATTTTTTCCTAGTCAACCCTTAGACAGTTTTTTTTTCCGACAAAGTAAAAGAACACTAGTGAGCATATCTTTAAACTGCAGCAGTAGCTTGTTACAAAATATGTATACTTAATATACTTAATAATATACTAAATACTTAATACTTGGGCTCTTGCTGTTCTGAAAGGTATTTTTTAGTTCTATTTCAAAAGGCTACATACAAATAATTTCCCCTTATTTAAACAGATTCCTGAGGAGGAGAAACTATAATTCATCTCAAAACCGTGACAACACCAAGGTACAGGTGAGAACCACGCACCTGCAGTTAGGTCTGTACCTGTCTTTGTTGCTGACATACATTTTTTTTTATTCTGCACTTCTCTGGCCCAAATCTCAGCCTCACCCGTCTACTCCGGATAACACTGCACCTCAGTCTACAATGTCTGACTTCACACATCAGACTGACTCAGAGGAACAAAACCTTCATTATTCAAGTGTTAGTTTCAAGCAGTCTAACAAGAGCACATCCTCCACCCCTACTGTTATATATTCATCAGCAGAATATATTCCTTATGCCACTGTGAAGTTAAAATAAACTTAGAATGAAGTCCTTCCATTAACTGACTTATTTGAGGGGACTTTCAACAGGCAACAATTTCAGTATGGGGATTCAGTATTGTTTTTCTCTATTAATACGTTTTTGTAAGAATCACAACCTACAAAGTCATACAAACTAGCCACCGAGTAAAACAGATATCGGTAAGCTTGAGGCCTAAATGTGCTTTTGTAAAAAATGTTGTTCTGAATTTTTTAAAGATATATTAACTGCTTAATAAAGGAAATACAACTTTTTTTAAGTCATAATGGGGCATTTCATGTTGGCTACTATGTAACGAATTGTTTTGATAAAAAGGTTAAACGTCATGTGGCAAATCTCCGGTTTCACCATCTACACAACAACACTAAAACTGGAGTTTCTAAAAAGTTGGGTTTCAGTAACCGAGTACTGCATTTGCATGTTTGAACGAACGGCCAAATCGCAGTGAAAAAGCTGCATTTTTGAAAATACCCGTGTTCGTGTGGACAGGGCATTAGTTTCTCTGTGACACCCAATATATCAGTCTGTTATTCAGATTTGCCTCATTACAGTAAAATCAAACATTGTTATGACAACAAATATGCTACAGCTCAGTGGAGAGATTAAATGTATTCATACATGAATATTGTTGTGCAGTTTTTTGACTTAAAGTTGCATCAGTTTCTGGAGTTCCGTCAGTTTCATAGGCTGCAGGCGATGATCTCATTTCCTTCCTTTGTTATTAAATTAATGTGAAGAAAAACATTGAGCTAGCACCTTCCACAGAATATTGCTTTCAGGTAAGTATATGCGTATTGGCTGTCTCAGTTTGCCCATGTTCAATGAGTGGAGCAGTATGGAGGCAGCACATGCAGTGTGCAATTGAGTCACATAGCATTGAGTGTATAGCAAGTAAAAACTTGTAGAAACTAGAGTGGTGCCCACTGCCCACAATGATATTTTTGTGCTTGAGATTAAAAATTGATTAAAAAAATGAAAAAGGAATATGCAGTCACCACCCTTAAAAAATTCACAATTGTTGAATATATTTTAACATCTGAATGTTTTTCATTCAATTCCCAAAACATTGTGTTTCAGTGAAGCAACGTTATAAATATATGAGTTTTGCTTTTTATTATAACCTCAGTTTCCACAGATCACTAACACAAAATGTAATGCACTGGATTGAATGTACAGTAGTTTTGTTTACCTCTAATAAAAGTATTAGACTTTTACAAAATTTACAAACATTTTTAAATATTATTTTGCACTGTTTTTAATGCTTTGCAATTAAAAATGAAAATAGTTAAAAAAGTAATTTAAGTTTTTTAACTACAGGTCAAGTGAGTTTTTGTACAGATTTGTATAAAAAGTGTTCTTTAAAGGCAGGATCTTGTCTGAAAACTAAGTGGGCCTCTACATATAAAACATTGAGTAATGTCGCTTATCGCTTATCCTTACTGGACTGCCCGAACAGCAAATGTTTATGATAACCTCAATGATATTACAATTACAATATGTTATAAAAATCAATAATATGCTTTTCAGGGTCCCTTACATTGGACAGCTTTTCTGTACAATGTATTGAGCAGAATATTTGTGCCGCGAGGGGAACACAGGTGACACTGAGTTGCTCTTACTCAGACATCAACATCAAAACTGTGTTCTGGTTTAACAAGAAACAGAAAACAAACTGGAGAGAAAATGATGAAGCTGAAGATTTGACTTTAGATTCAGACTATTCAGGACGAGTGAAGCAGTGGATCACTAAACATCATTCAGATCTCACAATAACAGATGTGAGAGAGAGAGACTCTGGAGAATATCAGCTCATGTTCATTATGAAGGATGGAGTTAAACACATTAGATTTTTAGATTAGATTAGATTCAACTTTATTGTCATTACACATGTACAAGTACAAGGCAACGAAATGCAGTTTAGGTCTAACCAGAAGTGCAATAGCAGCAAGTGCAGGATATACAGTGGTTGCATAAGTTACATAAATAAATATTACAGAAGTAATTTACAGATGGAAATGTACTATGACCATGATTTACAGATGTCTCTAACTATAGACAGAAATTAACAGATGGATATATACTATGAACATAATATACAGATGTCTATTACTATAGACAGAGATTTACAGATGGATATATACTATGAACATAATATACAGATGGCTATTACTATAAACAGAGATTTACAGATGGATATGTATTATGAACATAATGTACAGATGGCTATTACTATAAACAGAAATTTACAGGTGGATGTATACAATAAGTTAGGCTATGGTGAGCAGCAGTGCGATGAATATAGAGTAGTGCAAATAAATTATGGACAGAAGCTATCTAAGTAACAGTGCAATGGAAGAAGTTATTGCATATTTCAGTTAAAGTGTAGGAGTGCAAGATGGATAGTAAACAGTCGGTACTGTAATGAACAGTTGGCAGTGCAAATGAGCAGTCTGGTAGTGCAAATGAACATAAGTGTTGTGTATAGACAGTCCATTAGTGCAAATAACAAGTGAAGTCAGGTGTGCAATGGGGGGGAGAGAAGAGTGTAGTAGTATATGAGGGGCAGTGGGATCAGTGAGGGGCAGAGCTCAATAAAGACACCATGTGGCTAGGTGCTGGATCTCCTCCCTGTAGGCCGTCTCATCAGTGTTGCTGATGAGACCAATCACCGTAGTGTCGTCCGCAAACTTGATGATGGAGTTAGATCCGTTCACAGGCTTGCAGTCGGAGGTGAAGAGGGAGTAGAGGAAGGGGCTTAGCACACAGCCCTGTGGTACACCAGTGTTGAGTGTGACAGTGGTGGAGCAGATGGAGCCTGATCTCACCTGCTGTGGTCTGTTGGTCAGAAAGTCCATAATCCAATTGCATAGTGAGGTGTTAATGCCCAGGTCTTCAAGTTTGGATAATAACTTGGATGGGATGATAGTGTTGAATGCTGAGCTGAAGTCAACAAACAACATACGTGCATAAGTGTTCTTATTGTCCAGATGTGTGAGCACAGACTGCAGTGCCATGGAAACTGCATATTCTGTGCTCCTATTGCTGTGGTAGGCAAACTGGTGTGGGTCCAATGTGGATGGCAGAAAGTCCTTCAGGTGTGCCAGGACCAGCCGCTCAAAGCACTTCATGACAATGGGTGTCAGTGCTACAGGGCGGTAGTCGTTCAGGCACTTTGGGCAGGAGTGTTTTGGCACTGGCACAATGGAGGTGCATTTAAAGCATGTTGGCACAGCTGCTTGGGCAAGAGACAGGTTGAAGATGTCAGTGAAAACCCCAGCAAGCTGCTCATCAGTTCAGTGTCAGTCAATCTAACAGTCACAGGTATATTTACATTCTGGTCAAGTGTGGTAAAGTTTTTTAATTTTGTCATGTAATGTACGTTTTTACTCCTTTAGTTTTACAGGTGAAGATGATACCTGAATCTACAGGGCAGCAAGTAAAACTGATCTGTGATTCTTCCTGCAAGTTTACATCTGGATCTTTTTACGACTGGTACAAGAATGGACAAAAATCTGAATATTACACATCAAAAGACACATTTGTGTCATCCAGAGGAAACACTGGCAGCTATTCCTGCTCCGAGTATAATAAAAACAATCCCTCCACTTCTGTGTGTGAGTGTAAATCTTAAAAGCATTAATGAAAGTTCTGTTGATGATCCATATTTAAGGTATATTTGTACGGATTTTTTAAAGTGAGTGTAAATTTTACAGCTGTAATTTTTGTGACTCTTTCAGGTGTTTCTAACAGCGGCTGCTGGGATGTGTCTTACACATCTAGAAGAGTTTGTGCTTAAGTGGGATCAACACTAGATATTAACTCTACATACTCACATCCTGCTGGATATACAGTAGTGACAACATACTGGCATTTGCCAAACTCAAAATCTATGGATCTGCTTCAGGATCAGCAGTTTGCAGGTCGTGTGGAGTATGTGGGGAACACACTGAGGATTAAAGACGTCAAGATGAGCGACTCTGGAGAATATCACTTCAGAATCATCACTAACACATCAGACGGCATGTTTTCCGGTTCACATGGAGTCATTCTTACTGTTACAGGTAACTGCTTTTAATGAACGGTTTATAAAGCTGCAAGAGAAAAGGTGATATTAAGCTGTTTAACACAATGCACTCTTGATAACAAACACAGGTAACATACACCTCATCATACATCATGTGATTTAAAGCTAATTATAAAATTGTTGCTGTGTTTATTTTCATAACAATGACATCATCACTGAACCACTTGTTTCACTATGCAGGACTTAAAGAATTTGACCATAACACAGTCTGTCTGCTGGTGTTTCCACCTCAGTTTCCCATTATAGGAGCTCTGTGGATGTGGTAAGTAAATAAGTGAAAACCGCATAACATACACTGGAGATTCAGAATTGATATTGATAGAGTTTAAACAATGAAGTGTCAGTGTTGATCCTACAGGTTTTTCATCAGCATGAAAAAAATGAAATCTAAAAACAAAACTGGTGTCAAAAATGAAGAGGTGAGACATTGGTAATATAGAGAATCTTCCATAATACAATGTTGAGATTTTAAAAAGCTATCTCTTTCTGTGTGTTTGTCAATTTTAGACTCCAGCGCTGCACATGTCTGTGTGTAGATCAGTATGTCCATCAGAAGTGTTGCAGTGACATCATTGTCAACTCTCCTTATGACATCATCACCTACATTAATCTATTTAAGTCATTATTCAACAGTCTTGTGTCAGTGTTAAACTGTAACATCAGTCAAATAAGCCTTAAAGGACCAATGTGTAATATTTAGCAGGATCTATTGACAGAAATGCATAATAATGACTATGAATAGGTGTATAAGACATAACATAAAGAACCATAATGTTTTTATTACCTTAGAATGACCTATTTCTATCAGAATAAAATTCTCCATGTTGTCTCTACAGTATCCCTAAATGAACAAACTGCTCTACAGAGCGCGTTTTGTAAATATGTGATCTCCTTCGGCAAAGATGCGAAACATGATGACATCTTAGTCCTGTGTCAGCCACCGTAGTGCCTCGAAAGGGAGGGATGGAGTGATCTGTTGGATGCAATTCACAACCTCACCCCTAGATGCCACTAAGCTTCACAAACTGGACCTTTAATGTTGCAAAGACTGGTCAAAACACAGATGATTGATGTTTACCATTCTGACAGTTTCTCACTATATACAGAAAGTCATTTTTAATAAAGCTGTATTTCTATTTGGATATCTGGCCTAATATAAGATCATGAGTATTTGTTTATTGTAAGTATAGGCTATCGCCTCTATGATGCATTTTCACATGTAAAGATAAATTCACAAACCATTTTACTTTTGTCATTTGACATACGGTATGTTTGAAGAAAATGTAATGAGAAGGGAGTTTGTTTCCAAAAGAACACAGAGTAAGAGTTAGTCATTGCATATTTAATATACATAATAAATCATAAAACATAAATATATACATTATTATGAATAATAAGCTAAACTTGATGTTGAGTTACACGCGCAAAGATATTTGTTTAAATAAAAATGATGCTTTTTTTTTATTAATTACTTTTTTATGTGTATTACCTTAAATGGATTGTTCTACTGTTTAAAGCTTTAAAGCTTTTTAACCCTAACCCTAATAAAAAGTCCTCATTATGTGGTGTTTACTACATTTGTCAGACTTTTACCCTTGTCAACTGTTAACACTAAACCAAAATTGCTGCAGAAATTATACACATTTCACAAGCTTATTTTTTATTTCTTCCAATACACAATCGTCTTTAGCAAAAGTGGTGGGGACACGCAAATTACGCCTATGTTATGTTTTAACAGAATTGCAATCACTACACTGCACTCTGTAATACTTGATTCTGATTGGCCGGTTGTGACATTACACAGTCGTACAAGGCCTGTCATTCTCCAATGACAACTGCTCAAAACTAATAACACACGGTCATCCAGGTATTTAAAAAAATCTTTATTGGTGCAGTTTAAAGGGATAGTTTAACAATAAAACAATTCTGTCATTGTTTACTGACCACCAAGTTGTTTCAAATCTGTATGATTTTATTTGTTCTGCAGAACACAAAGAAAGATATTTGGAAGAATGCTTGTAACCAAACAGTTCTGGGGCACCACTGACTACCATATAGTAGGTTAAAAAAACTACCGTTATGTGGCTAGTGTTTGTTGTCCCTGTTGGTTGATGTTGATCCGGTGCACCTATGCAGTCAGATGTGAGCCTGAATAACATGACCTACCAAAACTAACGCCATACACTTGATTTTAAACACTGTTAAAAAGTGCTAGCAAGTGCTATTTTTGACACCGGCTTCAATAAAAAAAGGAAGGAACTAAAATCAGCAGATCTTCCACTTTTAAAACTGACAGAACTTTAACCACTGCTGTCACTTTCAAGACAGAAAACTGCACAGCAACATGTCATGTAAGTATATTTAATCTTTTTAACTTATCTTCTTAAGAATAAATGTTTTTAAGCATGTTTGTTGTTATAACTGTTGTCTGTTACTGTAAAAATGGTTTTACTGTAATGATCCTGATTTTAACTGCTGTAATAACTGAACTGTTATGTATTTTCCTCGGGACTAAGAGAAGTTTTGTGTCCTCTTTTGCATATGTGACTTTCTACAGAGTAAAATCATGAACTCCAGACTCTCATCTCTGATTCTGCTGTTACACATTCAAGGTATGATCACTATTGAACGGGGGACAGTTTAGTTGTTGTATATGAACTGAAGCTAGTTTCTCTTCACATTCCTAATGACGAGAATTATGTCCACTGATATTTGTTGTGCTTCAGATTAAAATATTTTTTATCCGTTTTTAGGAATATGCAATGGCCAAACATTGTTTTTTAGTGAAGCAACATTAAGAAAAATATGAGTTTTGATTTTTATTATAACCTCAGTTTCCACAGATCACTAACAAAAAACTATGATCTGAGTTTTTAACAGATTTTTGTAAAAATTGTTTTCCAAAGGATCTTGTCTGAAAACTAAGTGGGCCTCTACATATAAAACATTGAGTAATGTCGCTTATCGCTTATCCTTACTGGACTGCCCGAACAGCAAATGTTTATGATAACCTCAATGATATTACAATTACAATATGTTATAAAAATCAATAATATGCTTTTCAGGGTCCCTTACATTGGACAGCTTTTCTGTACAATGTAATGAGCAGAATATTTGTGCCGCGAGGGGAACACAGGTGACACTGAGTTGCTCTTACTCAGACATCAACATCAAAACTGTGTTCTGGTTTAACAAGAAACAGAAAACAAACTGGAGAGAAAATGATGAAGCTGAAGATTTGAGTTTAGATTCAAACTATTCAGGACGAGTGAAGCAGTGGATCACTAAACATCATTCAGATCTCACAATAACAGATGTGAGAGAGAGAGACTCTGGAGAATATCAGCTCATGTTCATTATGAAGGATGGAGTTAAACACATCAGTTCAGTCTCAGTCAATCTAACAGTCACAGGTACATTTACATTCTGGTCAAGTGTGGTAAAGTTTTTTAATTTTGTCATGTAATGTATGTTTTTACTCCTTTAGTTTTACAGGTGAAGATGATACCTGAATCTACAGGGCAGCAAGTAAAACTGATCTGTGATTCTTCCTGCAAGTTCACATCTGGATCTTTTTACGACTGGTACAAGAATGGACAAAAATCTGAATATTACACATCAAAAGACACATTTGTGTTATCCAGAGGAAACACTGACAGCTATTCCTGCTCCGAGTATAATAAAAACAATCCCTCCACTTCTGTGTGTGAGTGTAAATCTTAAAAGCATTAATGAAAGTTCTGTTGATGATCCATATTTAAGGTATATTTGTACGGATTTTTTAAAGTAAACATTTTACAGCTGTAATTTTTGTGACTCTTTCAGGTGTTTCTAACAGCGGCTGCTGGGATGTGTCTTACACGTCTAGAAGAGTTTGTGCTTTAGTGGGATCAACACTAGATATTAACTCTACATACTCACATCCTGCTGGATATACAGTAGTGACAACATACTGGCATTTGCCAAACTCAAAATCTATGGATCTGCTTGAGGATCAGCGGTTTGCAGGTCGTGTGGAGTATGTGGGGAACACACTGAGGATTAAAGACGTCAAGATGAGCGACTCTGGAGAATATCAATTCAGATTCATCACTAACACATCAGACGGCATGTTTTCTGGGTCACCTGGAGTCATTCTTACTGTTACAGGTAACTGCTTTTAATGAACGGTTTATAAGCTTCATTCTTAACTTAGTTTCACAATTAACTTGACCGTTACTGTCGCTGGTACCTTTTGGGTACAACCTTCCTAAGCTTTGTAAGTTTTTTGACAGTGTAGGGTTGCAATATCTGTACTTTTGTTTGGAACTGTACATGAGAAGTGTGATTATTTATTAAAGAAGGTGATCTTATCATTGTTCAAGTACTTTCCTGCTAAAACTTAGATTTGCCCTAAACATCTCATACAGTAAAAGTGAAACCTGTAGTCGGTCACTGTCGTCAGACTCTTCCTCTCTATGTAGGCAACTTTGACCAGAATACGTTGCAAAGTTTTGACTTAGACATTCATTCTTGCAGCTTTATTTCCTCTTTTTATGTATTTTTCCAATGTAATTTAAAGTGTTAAGAATACATCATTTAATCTTTTTTCCTTAAATCAAACACATGACAACTGATGCTCATGCAGTGCTTTACCAGATAAGCAAATTATCATGTGCAATATAAAGTAGTTTATGACTATTGCTCTTTTATAGATACGCAGGTGAAAAGCAGCCCAGACCTTGTGATAGAGGGAGAAAAGGTGATATTAAGCTGTTTAACACAATGCACTCTTGATAACAAACACACTTACATCTGGTATAAGAATGGGACACAGGTAACAGATGGATTCACATTATTAAATAAGCTTTACCTGAACTCAGCCAGCAGAGAGGACATACAACAGTATTCATGTAGTGTCACAGGTAACATACATCATACATCATGTGATTTAGTGCAAAATGTCTGAAATGATGTATATTATATCATTTTCATTTTTTAATTGTTTAGAGTCATACCCAGAGAAGCGTATATGGTTACGAAACACTTCAGTCATACTGTCTGTTTTTCTGACTCTTGCACTCATAGGAGTCTTGTGGTACAGGTCAGTAAAAACTTTCCTTTCCCTAAAATGATTTTACATGCAATGGGGTCATGAAGTCTGAGATCACATTGTTATTTTTAGACATTGAAACACATGTAATTAGTCAATAAGATTGTAATTTGTGACATTAAAAGGTCAGATTTTCTTTCTTTACATTTACACATTTGGCAGACACTTTTATCCAAAGCGACATATACTATACATTTGTTTCTGAGTATGTGCAATCCCTCGGTTCAAACCCATGACCTTGGCATTGCTTGTGCCATGCTCTAACCACTGAGCTACAGGAAAGCTATTGACCTTTCTTCAAATTGTCAATCCATATTATAATAAGATGGTTCACCAAGTTTTGTACAAATACCGTCATTGCAATTGAATGATGTCATTAAACCAAAACAAGATGCCCCATATATAAAGAAAATCATTTACATTTACATTTAGTCATTTAGTAGGCGCTTTTATCCAAAGCGACTTACAGAGAGATTAGGAAGCAATAAAGCGATGTCATACAGTGGCAATAATACAATAAGTGCTAACACCAAGTTACTAGTTTCCACAAAAGCCAAAAAACTACATATTGATAAAAAGAGAGAGAGGGTTCGTTTTTTTTTTGTCGTCAAGTATTCACAGAAGAGTTGTGTTTTAAGATGTTGCTTGAATGTTGTCAGAGATGTGGTTGATCGGACCGAGTTTGGAAGGCTGTTCCACCAGCAAGGAGTTGCGTAGGAGAATGAGCGGGAAAGTGATCTACTGCCCTTTTAAGAGGGCAATACAAGACGCAGCTCATTTGCTGAACGAAGGGATCTTGCTGGAGTGTAGGAGTGTATGAAAATATGCGTATGCAGAGCCAGTGATAGTTCTGTAGAAAAACGTTAGTGACTTGAATTTGATACAGGCTTCGACTGGTAACCTTTTGAGCTCTTTGAAAATGAGCTATGCTGCTGAATTCTGAACCAGCTGGAGTGGTTTGATTGCCTTGGCAGGAAGACCAGCAAGGAGCGAATTGCAATAGTCCAACCTTGAGATAACAAGGGCCTGAACAAGAAGCTGTGCTGCATGCTCAGTGATATAGGGTCTAATCTTCCTGATGTTAAATAAAGCAAATCGGCATTATCGCGTTGTCTTTGCAATGTGGTCACTGAATGACAGCTGGTCGTCAAAGGTGACTCCAAGGTTCCTGGTTGTTTTGGAAGGAGTGATTGTGTTTTTGTCAAGTTGGATGGTGAGGTCATGTTGCACTGAGGGGTGTGCCGGAAAGACAAGAAGTTCTGTCTTGGCAGGGTTCAGTTGGAGGTGATGCTCTTTCATCCAAGCTGAGATGTCTTCAAGGCAGGCTGAAATGCGAGTAGCTACAGTGGGATCGTTCGGGTAAAATGAGATGTAAATCTGGGTGTCATCAGCATAACAGTGATAGGAGAACCCGTGTGTCTGTATGATGCGTCCTAAGGATGTCGTGTAGATGGAGAAGAGGAGCGGTCAAAGCACTGATCCCTGAGGGACCCCAGTGGTCATGTGGCGAGCAGTGGAGAGCGAGCCCCTCCAAAATCATGAAATGTAAAGTGTTGCATTAAAATGCATATCCTGGATCAGTGTAATACTGTGTTTTAAATGGTTGCTTTATTTGATCTGTTGTTTTTCAAGGATGAGAAAATATAACTTGTCTGAAAGCCACAAGGATGCAAAGATGGAGGCACAGGTAATAGTGCTCGACAGAAAAGTTTAATTTCCCACATGTGATTTTTAACCTGTATGTAATCTTAAATGTATTTTGTTTTCACCCTCAGTATGAGTCAGTGTACAGTAATATTGCACCATCTGAGCACACGCATAAAGAAGAAAATAAAGACAATCAGGATATTCACTATTCCAGCATTAACTTCAAAACAAAGCACACATCTGCAGACCCTAGAGACATCACAGAAAAAGAGGATGTTCAATACGCCACTGTAATGTTCAGTTAACACACTGTTGCAATCATATCTTTGCATACTTTTATTATTGCTATTTAGCCATGTTGTGTGCATAATCCCAAGCATGCTTGCTACCAAACATGTTAGAAACAAACACATAATTTTTTAGCTTTGATGTCTGCTAATACAGTATTTTCACTTGCAATATCTTGTAGCAAATCATGTACAATAAATGGCTGTGATAGATACAGACTATTAACTTTTGTTTTCTCTCAACTTCCTGTTTTTATTTGTAACTTTTTTAACACTGCATACATTGCACACGCTAAGAAAGATACAAAGAGATGATACATTTGTTTAACTCCTATTTGATAAAATGAATGTGAGTGTACGCTTAACATGCAAAGCAATATTATAAGATTCAGAATTTTATATATGTATAGTACTGTATAATGTATATATCAGTATTTTATCATATACTCACTGTTAGGCAGAAACCTAAATGTTTCATTTTTTTAATCATTAGAATAAGTGTTTGTCTTCTGAGTTTTGTAAATATTTACCAATAAAAAGTATTAAAAAGAACTTGTCAACGTTGATAACACAGTGTTTAATTATTTTAAAACACAATGTTTCTCTGTTTTGAAGATACAAGGTTTGCACACAAAAGTGACGATATTGTTATATTGTTTAGTTGTTAAATGATGAATCACAATTAATCCAGATTAAAAGTTTGTGTTTACATAATATATGTCTGTGTGCTTTGCGTAAACACAAACACATGTAAATATTTCGAAAATATTTGCATGTATATATTTATATATAATTTAAATTATATATAAACATTTATTGATTTTTATTTTGTTTTATATTTTTCTTATATATATATATATATATATATATATATATATATATATGTTTATAAATACATATTATTATGCGCAGTTTAAAACACAAAGTCTCCCTCTAGATGTGAATGCAGGGTACTGCACTGAAGTCCAGGTTACTCTGGTCTCTCATTCACTTCTATGTTAGAGGAAAGAGCTGTTTAGAGAAAAGACAGATTGATTCTGGTTAATCATAAATGATGACTATCAGTATCAGTATTATGCCAACAAAAGCTTGACTCTAAATCACATTACTGTTTTTGCCTGACCGCTGACCATGAGAGCTGTTATCATTGCTCTGACTTTAGCCCTTGTGGGTAAGTACAGTTTTTTATTTAAATTAAGCCATATAATAAATCATAGAATCTTAAAATCATATAGTGTATCATAATTTGGCAAAATATTTATTGCAGAACTAATTTTAATCTTTCTTTGATATTTTAGCAAGTCATCATGTGAATCTTGGTAAGGGAAGTGTAAAATCTCATCTTACTATTAAGTTTTATCGTATAAAATAATAATTTTGTGTCTTAAAGTGTATGAAGTTATTTTTTAACTTTTAGTCCCTGTAGGAACTCAAACCTCTGTGTACAAATATGAAGCTTTGCTCTTTAGTGGTCTTCACCAAGAGGGTCTGGCCAGAGCCGGCATCAAGATCAACAGCAAAGTGTTCATTAGTGCTGTATCTGAAAATACATACTTGCTTAAGGTATCCGAAAACTTGTTTCCTAACAGACATACAAGGATCGAAACATAGATTTGTTTTCTTACTGACCATAAAAAAGAAAAGCAGAAGTGCTATGGCTATACTGTTAATTGTTTGACATTTTTTAACAGCTTTCACATGTTCAGCTTTTTGAGTACAGTGGAATCTGGCCTACAGATGCTTTTGTTGCTACTAAGCTCACATCAGCATTGGCCACTCAGCTGCAGATTCCTATAAAGTTTGAGTACGATAACGGCGTGGTTGGAAGGATATTCGCACCTTTAGAAGTCCCAACCACCATTGTCAACTTGCTCAGGGGAATATTGAACATCCTTCAGCTCAACCTCAAGAATACTGAGAACATCTATGAGATTGAAGAAGTGAGATAATAAAATTCAATATGGATCTAGATTTTAATTGTGAGGTCTTAATGCATCTTGTTTCCGATAAGGCTGGAGTTCTTAATGCATCTTGTTTCCGATAAGGCTGGAGTTCAAGGCATCTGCAGGACACAATATCTGATCGGTGAAAATGAAAAGACAAACAATATTATTGTCACCAAATCCAGAGATCTTACCCATTGCCATGAGAGGAGGATAAAGGATGTTGGCTTGACATACATTGAAAAGTGCATTGAGTGTCAGGAGGTCAGGCTAAGAACATATTCTGAAGTTATCTAAGCTTAATTTAACAGAAAATGGTCCCTTTCTAAACATTTGCACATTCAACACCAAGGAGGTAAAGAGCCTATCTGGAGCTGCAGCCTACAACTACGTCATAAATCAGACCTCCGATGGTGTTCGGATCGCTGAAGCAACAGTCCAAGAGATTCATCAGTTTCCACATCTATATGAGATTGGTGGCGCTACCCAAATGGAAATTAGGTTCATTTGTTTGTCATTGGGTTGTATACTTTTATTTTGAATTTTTTTTACTTTTGTGCAAAAGTTGTTCTATGATAAAAATGTGTATGTATATTTTTCATATTTCAGACAAACCCTGAGATTTTTAGAAAGTGAAGCAACTCCCATTATTCCAATTAGTGCTGAATATTTAGACTGTGGATCTTTACAATATGAATTTAGCACCGAGACTCTCTGGAGTAGCATTCAGCTCATGAGAATCAGTAATCCACAGGCTCAGGTGAGAATATATTATATAACCTTTTACATTCATACATTTATTTATTTCCTAATTCTTTATCATTGTCTTCAGTTTTTAAATGAATGTTATATTATTATTTTGAAGGGTTTTATTATTTTTCCATTATTTATATTTTATTCATTTATATTTGTATTGTTTATTATGCATTTTATTTTTGTTGTTTTTTATTATTATTTTATTATATATTATTATTATTAGCGTTTTTATATTTTTCATTTTCATAAAGATTGTGGATGCTCTAAATCATCTTGCTACCACAAAACTGGAGGAAGTCCATGGAGATGTTCCTTTAAAATTTATTCGTCTTATCCAGCTTATGCGATTTGGAAGTCTGGATGATATTGAAGGAATCTGGGCTCAGTTCAAAACCAGACCAAATTTCAGGTACATTCCAGTTCAATGTAAGCAGCTTAAGACTGTCATTTGTTAACTGTTTCTCACATGACCCTTCAAAGGAAATGGATCCTAGATGCCGTTCCTTCTGTTGGTACCTTGGTTACTTTGAAATTCATCAAGAAGACTTTCTTGGCAGGTGATCTTTCCATCTTTGAGTTTACTCAGGTCCTTCTGCTCATGGTGCACTCGGTCACTGCGGATTTGGACACCATTAAGATGTACTCTGTACGTATACTCATATCTGAAGATTCATTCAAAGATTAAACTCCTAACTTAGCATGGTAAATAATATCCAACCTTCTGTAAACTTCTGTGTAGGGTCTGGTTCTGACTCACAAGGTTCAACAAATACCAGGTGTACGGGAAGTTGCAATGCTTGGCTATGGGACAATGATTGCCAGGTATTGTGGTGTATGCCCACCGGAGCTTTTGAAGGTAAAGAAGATTTATGTTTACTATTCTACATTTCTTGTTTGACTATATGAGTGTATGTACAGTATGTGGAGATAAATAAAGCTTCCTCTTTCTCTTCAAGCCCATTCATGACATTGCTGCTGAGGTGACTGCTAAGGCTGATATTGCAGATATCACGCTGATTCTGAAAGTATTGGGCAATGCTGGTCACCCTGCTAGCATTAAACCCATTGTTAAGATTCTATCTACATCTG
The DNA here is from genome assembly GCA_026939265.1 of Oreonectes daqikongensis. NCBI lineage: Eukaryota > Metazoa > Chordata > Actinopteri > Cypriniformes > Nemacheilidae > Oreonectes > Oreonectes daqikongensis. Next base: position 2,910,560 of record JAOTQM010000047.1, on the reverse strand, counting down.
CATTCGCCCTGAAAGTCCAGATCGATGCCATTTTGGCTTTGAAGGTCATTGCCAAAAAAGAACCCAAGCAGGTTAGTCATGCTTTGCTTTATTAAACTGATGAAGGATGACATCCACATCATGTAGGATGAACGTGAATTTACTTATGCATTTCAGGTCCAGGATGTAGTTCTTAAGATCTTTATGAATAAAGATCACCACCCTGAGCTGCGCATGGTCTCGTGGATTGCTCTTTTTGAGACAAAGCCAAGCGTGGGTCTGGTGACCACTTTGGCACATTCTTTGCAGAGGGAGCCAAATTTACATGTGGCTAGCCTTGCATACTCTCATATCAAAGCTTTAGCGAAGAGCACTTCTCCTGATCTTGCTCCCATGTAAGTTTACACTAAACACATGCCTGAAATACAGTAGGGTCCAAAAGTCTAATGCTGTGTGCACACCAAACGCAAAGGATCGTGTTCCTTGCTCTTTATTACTCGCGGAAATAGTGACGTGATGAAAACTTTGCATGACGGGGTGTGTCTTGTCCAGACTTGTCAACCAGTAGCTGTCAATGAGCTCTTCATGCAAATTTATCGCTCAAGTTGAAATTTTTCAACTTGTGTGGAAGACGCGCATTCGTGGCAGTCGTGCAGCCCGATTCGCGTCTTTGCATTGACTTTGTATGTCATTTTACTCGTGCAAATCGCTTAATCTGCGTTTGATGTGAACACAGCATGAAACCACACTGAATCTAAAATTTGATGTTTATGTTTTATCTTGAATTTGTTACTGTAGTAAAATTCTATTAATGTTCATAAACAACAAATATATATATATATATATATATATATATATATATATATATATATGGTCTCAGACTTTTAAAGCCAATCAATTATTCAGCATAGAGCTACTTTTAAATCTCAATACTTTTCATCAATCGACAAGTTATCTTTGTTATTTTCAGTGCTGTGGCCTGCAACGTTGCTATAAAGATGTTAAGTCCAAAACTGGACAAACTCGGCTACCGATACAGCAGGGCATTTCTCTTGGATGGTTATCAGAGTAAGCAAGTCCTAATGGTGTCACTTACATGATAATGACTTTCTCCTAAATCTTACACATTAGTTCCTCATTTAGATCATCCAATGATTGGAGCTGCTGGGAGTGCTTTCATCATCAATGATGCTGCCACCATTCTGCCCAGAGCTGTTGTAGGTAAAATTCGTGCTTACCTGGCTGGAGCTGCTGCTGATGTCATTGAGGTATGTAACTATGGAAACAGCATCTCTACTATATTTCTTTTATTAATTTCTGCATTATCTTACAATAGTGCTTACATTCAGGTTGGCATCCGAACCAATGAAGTTCAGGAGGCCCTTCTGAAATCTAGGTTTCTGAATGAGGACAGGCCAGTTAAGATAAAAGAAGTGCTTAATGCAGTAAGTAAATATTGTAAGCGCCTTGTTTATTTATCCTTTTTTAAAATTAAATTTAAATATTTTCTTGTCTGTTTATTGTGGTACATTGCAGTTAAAGGGGTTCAAGGCCCTACCAAACAAGCAGCCCCTGGGCTCAATGTATGTGAAATTTCTCGGACAAGAGATCGCTTTTGTAGATGTTGACAAAGCAGTAGTGGATCAGGCAACACAGGTATATTTTATGGTCATGTGATTTCATATAAACTAAAGTCTCTGGTTTACTTTCAAATATTTTACAGTGATAGCTTTTTGACAACTCTATAGACCCTTCCACAAAATGTAAACACTGGTCTAGAAGCACTTCTGGTTTTATTTCATTTTTTTACATCTTACACATATAATAAAATCTTAAAGGTGCACTGTGTAAAATTTAGGAGGATTAGCTTTGGAAGTTCTCCTGGACCAGCGTTGGATTAGCCTTGTGTATGTTTTCCGGTAATATCTATTGAATTATTACATTTTTGGTAAACTTTCATGATTATTGTAATCTCAGATTCTATCTAATTCTTTCTACAGTTTGTTATTGGAGGTTATCTACCTGAGCTGGCCGTTGGAGCTCTCAGAGCTTTGCAGAATGGCATCGCCTTCCAATATGCCAAGCCCCTACTGGTAGCCGAAGTGCGTCGTATCTTCCCATCAGCAGTCGGTGTGCCCTTGGAGCTCGGTTTGTACACTGCTGCTATTGTGGATGCTAATCTGAAAGGTAAACCAGTTTTATTATCACAGAATTGTATTTACTATACAAACAGAAACCATCAATTTGCTGTTATGTCCAGTCCAGGCTATTGTTACACCTCCTGTAACTGAGAGCATCAGTGTGGCCCATCTGATAAAGACAGATGTGAAATTAACTGCTGAGGTATCACCAAGCATTGCCTTACAGACATTTGCTGTAATGGGGATGAACACGGGGTTTATTCGGGCTGCTTCAATGGCTGAAGGAAAAATCCACACATTCTTGCCGCTGAAAGTGGAGGCAAAGTTTGACATCCCAAAGGCTAACTTCAAGATACAGGCCTTTCCTGTTGTGTTCCCGGTGCACGTCGCAACTGCACGGTACAGAATATTGTTTCAAAAGCTAATCTTAATTTTCCCAATACCATAACTGATGTTTCATGATGATGTTTTGTTTTTCTTGTTGTTCAATGTTAGTTTTAATATGTCGGCAGCAGCTGGAAACATTGAGGAGATTGATGCTGAAAGGATTATACCAGTAGTACCAGAGACAGTAGTTGTACAACATTCCAAAGAAACTCTTGGATCAACAAGTTCAGATGGAGATTTGGTGAGATAGTTATGTCTGTGACTAGATTATGTCAAGATCATGGGTTAATATTCTCAGGCAATGCCAACTGATCAGATCAATGTACTGTAAATCATGTTGGATATACACATGATTAAATTAAAAAAGTCTATTTCTAACATATGTCTTATTTTTTCCTGTTTACACAGTCATCTGAAACAGTTAAATCTGGTGCTGATGTCATGGAATCTGAATTGAGAACTAATGTTCCCCTTCATAAAACCTTTTGCTCTACTTTCCCTCACATTGGAATCAAAACATGCATGGAGGTTTTGTCCTGTAATGCTGCTTTTATCCAAAACACTGCCCTTTATAACATGATAGGACAGCATGGAGTACATTTTACAATAGCTCGAGGCAAGTGTACAAACTCAAACATATGAAAAGTAAAGTGTATTTTACCTAAGTGGTGTTTTTATTGACAGCTGATGGTCCTGCTGTTGAGGGTCTAGAGCTGGAAGTTCAAGGGGGTTCAAGAGCAGCTAAGATGCTCCTTAGGAAGATCAATGCTAATACAGAAACTCCCAAAGTGAGGAGCATACTGCGGAAACTGAGGGAAATTCTGGAAGATGGGCAGAGAATCAACTCCAGCTTAACCAAGTTCTTCAATCACAAAACATTCTTCTCCCCTAAAAGCAGCAGCAGCCAAAGCTTCAGTTCCAGCAGCTCTACCAACTCTCATGTGTCCAAAGTGAGTCTTTTCATTGTCACCAAGGCCACCATTGTCACTAGTGGTGACTACACCACTCTAAAATGTTTCTTTACGTGACTGTAGGCAAGATTCCTTGGGGTATCTGTTCCTCCACTGTTTGCTATCATTGCACAAGTTGTACGAGTTGATCACAAGTTGCTTGGATACCAGCTTGCTGCTTACCTGGACAAACCCACCTCAAGAGCGCAGATCATTGTGGCCTCCATCACACAGAAGGACAACTGGAAGATGTGTGTTGATGGAGTTTTGCTGAACAAGCACAAAGCTGCTGTAAGAAAATTCATAGGCTTTGTGTTTCAGCCACTTCTTATCATGATAAAACATTGAAAACTTCCTTTTATCTAGGCAAAGATTGCCTGGGGTGCAAAGGACCTACAATATTCAGCAACCATCAATGTCGAGATTGGTCGCTCTGATTTAAGTCATGTGGCCCATCTTATAGTGATGTATGAAAAGATGCCCACTCTTATCATCACCTATGTCAAGAGGTTTGGTTTTTCTTATTCAGATTTTTTTTACTGGAGAAAGTTATTACATTATTACATTTAATGGGGTATATGCACACAGGGCGATGACGTACTTCTGCTAAAACCTCAGCCAGCTAAGCCACGTCCGCTCTCATAGAGCTGAGGTAATTTTTCACCAAGTGATAACGATGTGTTTAGTAAGAAAACTATGGAATTTCAATGAAGCCACAGTACCACAGCTGAGCATTGCTATGTGCCTCTGTGATCATTCCTCGAGTAAGTGACTTAGCTTTTTTCTTTATATTTGTGGATGTAGCTTGAAACGGATAGCCTGAAGCACTTCTTCTATTCGGTTGTTGATGTATGATGTAGTGTTTGAATAATTTGATTCACGTTGTTGACCGTAATCCTACATGCATCCTGAAGCATCCGAGTGAAAAATGCTATTGTTCTCTATGGATGCTGCGTATGCCAAAAGTAATGGAGCTGGCTGAGATTTTTGCGGAAATACGTCATCGCTCCGTGTGCATATACCCCATTGCCATTCAAAGTGTAAAACTCCATTTTATTCAATATTTATATACTCATGGCAAGAATAGATCCTGATCCATTTCTTTCCTTTTCAAGGTTGTCCAATTACATTCCTGCTGCAGCGCAAATGACTGGATTTTCCATTAGTAGTGCTAAAAACAACAAAAAACAGTTTCAACTGAACATGTTTATCCAAACCGGAAACAACTTAGACATCATTATCAAGACGCCAACAGTAAGTAACAAAGTAACAATCTAATGTCATAATTGATTTGTATTTTTTTGACAGCATTTCAAAATCTGTGGATTTACAGATGAGCCTGTCAAAGTTAGGCCTGGTTCTACCTATCACTTTGCCTTTTACAAGTGATGCTTTAGATTCCAGTGAAGAACAAGATGTTACAGGCATCATTTGGAGTCTTTATGTAGAAGCTAGTTCAGGTTAGTTAAGTGCAATAAATAAAAAAAATTTTGTGAATTGTTTTTTAAAGTGTACATTAAATGTTTTGCCCATCTGGTGATTTAGCAAAATGCAGTATGTTAAGAAACACCTTGACCACATTTGACAACAAGCAGTACAAATATGAAGCTCCACATTCATGTTACCAAGTCTTGGTTCAAGATTGTACTCCAGAGCATAAATTCATGGTCCTAATGAGAAAGGATAATCATGAACACCTGAACGTTAAAGTGGCCGACATGTAAGTCCAGCTTACTGCGGTCCCTAATTCTATATAAAACATTGCAATATGTAGAACATCACAACTTTTCTTTTTGTAACAGTGACATTGACCTGTTTTACCAAAAGAATGCAATAAAGTTTCAAATGAATGGAACTGAAGTACCCATGAACAACACGTACAAGTACTCAACAGGTAGTTTTTTTTCTCCACATTTATTTGGTTTTTAACATTTGTTTTACTATTTTCTCTGTGTGTGCATTAAATAGGCCTTTCTTTGATCTAGCAAACATACAGCTTTTAAAGAAAGGTCAAAGTATCTCCCTCTATGCCCCAGACTATGGTCTTCAAGAGGTCTTTTATGCCACTGGCCAGTGGAAGGTATGCCAGAACTGGATACTCAATAAATATTTTGTAACCATAAGATGGTCCTTACTATGTACTGTACAGAAAGATCAAATAAATATCTCTGGTTCTGCAGATTTTTGTTGCAGATTGGATGAGGGAACAAGCTTGTGGTCTTTGTGGAAAGGCAGATGGAGAAATTGAGTTGTCCTGTTAAAGATTATATCCCTATGAATTAAGAGATGTTAAATAAACATCTAAATAAAATGAATGTGCAAGATGTTAGAAGCTTGTGTTTAATAAACTCTGATAAAAATGTTTTTTTATTTGTATTGATTTTTACATGAAGTCACAAATTCTGTACATATTATGTTATATTTTAATCATTTACAGTAATTATCTCAAAAACACAATGCAGTTTTTACATTAATATAACTGTTAGCATACTACATTTAATTAATGATTAGCATACCACTGAAATGTTGTTTATTAGCTTTATCTTGCAATATGCAGCATTTAATTTTTTTTAAACCAACACTACTATTATTACATATTACAATTAAAATGAAATTACTCTACAGTATAATAAAAACACAATTATACTTTTTGCACCACTTAAAATTTAAGTTATACATATAATAGTTTAATAGAGCTGATTTGGATGTTTTAGCAATAAGGACCATGACTTTTTGAATTGTTTGCTTTGTTACAAGTTGAACTGACACTGATCTTTCATCTTTTCAATAAAACGTCCTTTACTCCTTGTAAAATTAAGTATACATTTTATATAAGTTCTTCTATAAGACTATAAGACTTTTATATAAGTTCACTTAACAATGACAAGCCAATTTTCTGTCCATTTTCTGTGCGTGCGCGTGTGAGGGGAGGCACTATTGTATATTCCGTATTCTATTTATAAACAGTGTAGGTCTGTAAATATTTAGTAAAAAAGTAAATTTAACTACACAAGCTACCAAAATCTATCTGAATTTTTATTTATTTTTCCAAACTTAAGCTAATAAACTATAATATATGAAGTGGCCTTGTAAACAAATTTTCACTGTGGACATTGGTCTAAGGATGACATGATAAAAGGACAGGGTAACCTAACCTATAATTGATATCTGCTGTATTTGAAATGCTACGTTACATTGCATAAATAGAAATGATAGTTAATCATTTGTTTGAAAAATACTATAAAAGTCAGAATTTTCTTCAGTTCCTCACAAACCATCAGCCATGAGAGCTGTTGTGCTTGCCTTGACGCTTGCCCTTGTGGGTAAGTCAAACTTTCGAAAACTACAGATTTTTTATGCATTAGATACAAACATTTATTTGAAGGGTTCTGCTTCATTTGCTTCTTTGTTTCTTTTAGCGAGTCAGCAAATCAACCTTGGTGAGTATTTTAAAGAGAAAAATAGCCACTTAAGCAGTAAATTATTCTAAATATTTAATATCTTAAAATGCAATAAATGTTATATCAATACTGTATGTTTCTTAAAAAAAAAAATATTTTCAGTTCCTGAGTTTGCACTTGATAAGTCCTATGTGTACAAGTATGAGGCTCTGCTCTTGGGCGGTCTCTCTCAAGAAGGTCTGACCAGAGCAGGAATTAAAATCAGCAGCAAGGTTCACCTCACAGCTGTGACAGAAAACACCTTCATGATGAAGGTAAACTCGGCAAATAACTACATTTTAGAAGTTTGATTTCACGAAAAAGAAAATGTACAACAAAAGCAAAGAACATATTAGCCTAGCATATTAGCAAGTGAAAATGTTTCCATACAGCTCATGGATCCTCGGCTCTTTGAGTACGGAGGCATCTGGCCCAAGGATCCTTTTGTTCCTGCCACTAAGCTCACCGCAGCACTGGCCGTTCAGCTTCAGATTCCCATCAAGTTTGAATATGCTAATGGTGTGGTTGGAAAGGTATTTGCCCCAGCAGGAGTGTCCCCTACTGTCATGAACTTGCACAGAGGAATCCTCAACATCCTTCAGCTCAACCTCAAGAAGACCCAGAACGTCTATGAACTGCAAGAGGTGAGAAAGTGACCAAAGTGCAATTTTAACTATTTTTAAGATGTGCAAACTCATTTGTTGGCTTCTCCTCTAAGGCTGGAGCTCAGGGAGTGTGCAGGACACAATATGTCATCAGTGAGGATGTAAAGAACAACCAATTTATTGTCACAAAGTCTAAGGACCTCAGCCACTGTCAGGATAGAATCGTTGAAGACATTGGCTTGGCATATGTAGAGAGATGTGCTGAATGCACACAGGTAATGCAAAAGACTACTAAGAAGTAAATGATTATATATATTAATGAAATATTGTAAATTGGAACTTTTCTCTTTGAATAGAGGATCAAGAGTCTGGCTGAAACTGCAACTTACAACTACATCATGAAACCAGCTGCCACCGGTGCAATCATTGCTGAAGCAACAGTTGAGGAAGTTCATCAGTTCTCACCTTTCAATGAGATCCATGGTGCTGCTCTGATGGAAGCAAAGTAGCTTAATGATATTTCTTTTGGAAATGTGAATTAATATTGTTCAATTTCATGTTGCATTATTTTAGCTTAAAGAAACATAATTCCTCCGTTTCAGACAAACCTTGCTTTTTGTTGAGATTGAGAAGACCCCTGTTGTTCCTATTAAAGCTGATTATTTGGCCCGTGGATCCCTGCAGTACGAGTTTGCATCTGATGTCCTTCAAACCCCTCTTCAACTCATAAAAATCATTGATGCACCAGCTCAGGTAAATTAATGCTTGTTTTACTTGAATACAATTTGAAAATCAAAATTTAACTGTCATAACAACACGTAACCATTTTTATTCTGTCTAGATCGCAGAGGTCCTAAAGCACTTGGTAGCAAACAACATGGCTGTAGTCCATGATGACGCTCCTCTGAAATTTGTTCAACTCATTCAGCTCCTCCGTGCTGCTACTTTGGAGAATATTGAGGCTATCTGGGCTCAATTCAAGGACAAACCAGTTTACAGGTTCAGTTTTGGAATTAAATATTTTATACATTTTATACAATAATACATTTTGTATGGTTATATTACTAAAACAAATGTTCTGTTAGACGCTGGATTTTGGATGCTCTTCCTGCTGTTGGCACACCAGTCGTTTTAAATTTCATTAAGGAGAAGTTTCTGGCTGATGAACTTACCATTCCTGAATTCATTCAGACTCTTGTGATTGCTCTGCAAATGGTCACTGCTGAATTGGAAACCATCCAGTTGACTGCTGTGGGTACATTTTATTATCCTCTAAGTGAGGATTTGCAAATATTGTAAGACTACAGGTTACTATAATACAATCTTTTTAAACAGAGCCTGGCTATGCATGAGAAAATCGCAACAATTCCAGCAATACGTGAGGTGGTCATGCTTGGATATGGTTCTATGATCGCCAAACACTGTGTTGCAGTACCCACCTGTTCATCCGAACTCCTCAAGGTAAACACATTAATCCATTCTTAAGTTTCTGATAAGGAAACTACTATCTACTATCTAAATGAAATATGCATAAAACTTTTCAGCCCATCCATGATATTGCTGCAGATGCCATTGCCAAGAATGACATTCCTGAAATCTCATTGGTTCTCAAAGTTCTTGGCAATGCTGGTCACCCTGCTAGTCTTAAAACTATCATGAAGCTTCTACCAGGACTGAAAACAGCATCTGCTCCACTGCCCATTAGAGTCCAGGTTGATGCCATCTTGGCCCTGAGGAACATTGCCAAGAAAGAGCCCAAACTGGTAAGCGTTAGACAATGTGGAAATTTAATGTCAACTCAAAGGTTTGTGCATGTTGTCATGACATGACAATAGTTAACTTACCTTATTTCTCACCTCAGGTTCAGCCAGTGGCCTTGCAGCTCTTACTGGACAGGGCTCACCATCCTGAAGTGCGCATGGTTGCTAGTATTGTGTTGTTTGAGACAAAGCCCTCAGTGGCTCTCATCTCCAGTCTTGCTGGTGCTTTGAGGCTTGAGCCTAACATGCAGGTGGCAAGCTTTGCCTATTCTCACATTAAGTCATTGACCAGAATCACTGCTCCTGATATGGCAGCTGTGTAAGTACAACAACTGTTGTTTCATATATACCTGTATTATTTTACGTGAACAAAAACGAAATTGAAGAAAGTTTCTACATCCATTTTCAGTGCTGGTGCAGCTAATGTTGCTATCAAACTCTTGAACCCCAAGTTGGACAGACTTAGCTTCCATTTCAGCAGAGCCCTTCAACTTGACATCTATCATAGTAAGTCATAGCCACTATAAATCATGATATTTAATGACGAGAAGGCAGAATTCTTTATCTTGACCAATTCCATTGGTTTCTCTGTCAACGTAAAGGTCCTTTAATGATTGGAGCTGCTGGTAGTGCTTACATGATCAATGATGCCGCCACAATCCTGCCCAGAGCTGTTGTAGCTAAAGCACGTGCTTACCTGGCTGGAGCTGCTGCTGATGTTCTTGAGGTGGGCCTCTAAAACGTTTTATCTTAGGGTGACTACCACTCATCAAACCAAATGTGGGACAGGTAATACGTTTGTGTGGGACAATGTGGGACACCACTGAAAAAAATAATAATGGAATGAAAACATATATATTTCACCTTTTAGCTCGTAAAAATGATTTGTTATTTAGTCCATTCCAACTAGATAAAATGTTTTATAATAAAACAATTTTTATGGCTATTTGAATTAAGGTTAACTGTCTCTTTAAATTTTTACAGTTTACAATGTTTTAGTGACTTATCTGCAAGTTTACCTTGGAGGGATCTACAGTTTGATTGACGGATGTCACAGCCACTTGCCCGCTAAATTTTTCTTTTGGAATCTTTTGCTAAGATTTCTTCAATCATTTTTTACAGATTGGTGTGAGAACTGAGGGAATTCAGGAGGCACTTCTAAAATCGCCAGCTGCAGATCAAAGTGTTGACCGTATTACAAAATTAAAGCGCACTATGAGAGCAGTAAGTTATGTTTTCTAAACTGTTTGATATTAAATTAAACCATTATATATACAAAACATGACTTTTTGATTTTGATTCCTTTGACTCTTAGCTTATAAACTGGAAGGCTCTGCCAACCAATCAGCCTTTGGCCTCAGCCTACATCAAACTGTTTGGACAAGAAGTGGCTTTTGCCAGAATTGACAGGACCATTATTGAACAAGCAATACTGGTATTGTGGTCTACTTCATGTTTCTTCTGTCAGACCTATCTCACAAAAAACGACAAAATTTCTCATAAATACTATCCCCTAGCTTGCCACTGGACCCGGACCACGCAAACTATTAAAGGAAGCCCTTAAAGTGTTGCAGGAAGGAATTGCCGTGCAGTATGCCAAACCTCTGCTAGTCACTGAAGTGCGTCGTATCTTGCCAACAGCAGCTGGTGTACCCGTTGAGTTTAGTTTGTACACTGCTGCTGTTGCTGCTGCAGCCATCAATGGTTAGTTTTCTTATCTGCCATTTTTATTTTCATTTTCTAGGGATGTTTTTTTATAAATGCTGTTCTGTTCATTCTTCTAGTTAAGGCCACCATTACGCCACCTCTTCCTGAGCAGCTGGAGACCATCACTTTTGAGCAGCTGAAGAGGACTGATGTTCAACTGGTAGCTGAAGCTAGACCAAGGTACACATTAATAGCTACATATGTGAAAAAGAAACAAAATATATAATAGCTTTACAAACTAACCCCCACACACTTTTTTCAGTCTTGCTCTGCATAAGTTTGCTGTGATGGGAGTAAACACTGCCTTGATCCAAGCTGCTGTAATGGCCAGAGCAAAGACCCATATTATTCTCCCTGGAAAAGTAGCTGCTAGAGCAGACATTCTCAAGGGCAACTACAAGGTCGAGGCCCTGCCTGTTGAGGCTCCTGAATATCTTGCTGATTTGAGGTGACAAAGTTAGAAATTTGAAAATTAAAGAAACTAACAATTGTGTCCAAAACGTTTTCTGAGCCTAAAGCATATCCTTTTTCTTTTTTGGACAGATTTGAGACTTTTGCTGTAATTAGAAACATTGAAGATCCCACTGCTGAGAGAATTGTTCCTTTGGTACCTGAGTTGTCTGTTCAAAACTACGAGACCCCTCTTGTAAGTCATATTTATTCTGCTCATGGACAGAAATACCTGTATGCAAGAAACCTCTTGTGCTTTTATTCACTTTATTCATGTTTCTTTTCAGTCATTTGAGACTACTGAGTCTCGTATGTCAGCTGAAGTTCCTCTGAGAGAAGCTGCTCCACTGCACAAGACCCTCTGTCTTGTTGTCCCATACATTGAAATCAAGGGGTGCTTTGAAGTGCGCTCTAACAATGCTGCTTTTATCAAGAATGCACCTCTGTTCTATATAATTGGACAACACTCACTCCGTGCTACAGTGGCCAGAGGTATTACTAGAACACAATCATGTTGATGCAAACTGTCTATTCAAAGAAAAAAAAACATGGTTTCTCATTTTATCTGCAGGTGATGGTCCTGCCGTTGAAAGACTGGAGCTTGAGGTTCAAGTTGGTCCTAGAGCTGCTGAGAGACTCCTTAAGCAAATAAACCTTGTTGATGAGGAAACTCCAGAGGGAAAGACCGTCCTGATGAAACTGAGGGAAATCCTGGGGGCTGAAGTCAAAAACGCTCCTGTTTCCCCTAAAAGTAGCAGCAGCAGAAGCAGCAGTAGTAGCCGCAGCAGCAGCTCCAGCCGTTCAAGCTCCTCTCGGTCTAGCTCTCGCATAACTGAGGTACAGTTAGAACATGAAATGCTGTTGTAGGTTAGCTAGCAAATGCATAATGTATTCTACCTGACAATTTCATATGGATTTCCAGACTGCCAATCTCAGAGACCCCTTTAAGAAATTCCACAAAGATCAGGTATTATTATTTACTGTTAACACAGCTGTATACCTGTATTTGCTGAAATTGTTCATTTCTTCCTATTTTGTTTATTCTTTGCTAATCTTTGCTTGCAGTACTTGGTACCACATGGAGTATCCAAGGCAGTAAGCAGTGGTAGCAGTGCATCAAGCTTTGAGGTTATCCAGAAACAGGTGAATCATATGCATTACTTGTTTTGTCTATAACAAACCTAAACTGAAGGTTATTATATTAATTGATTATATGCTTGTATGTTTTCAGGTGAAATACCTTGGAAATGCTGTTCCACCTGTTTTTGCTGTTATTGCCCGTGCTGTCAGAGTTGACCACAAGTTGTTGGGTTACCAGCTTGCTGCTTTCTTTGACAAGCCAACAGCAAGAGTGCAGCTTGTTGTTTCCTCAATTGCTGAAAATGACAACATGAAGATTTGTGCTGATGGTGTCCTGCTAAGCAAACACAAAGTCACCGTAAGACCAAAACTTATGCAGGTTACATTCCACAAAAATATTTTTTTTTTAGCTATGCTGGTCCGAATAACTTAATTATCATTACAGGCCAAGGTTGCTTGGGGTCCAGAGTGTCAACAATATGTAGTCATTGCCAAAGCTGAAGCTGGTATTCTTGGAGAATTCCCTGCTGCCCGTCTGGAGGTAGAATGGGAGAGGCTTCCAATAACTGTCACCACCTATGCCAGAAAGTAATGTTAATCAACAACAAATTCTTAAGGTTAAGTAAAAATGATTTTTACTTATTATTTGTTATTTTTGATTCACCTCCCAATCAGGCTTTCTAAGCACATCCCTATGGCAGCTCTGAAGACAGGATTCAAGCTTGAAAGAGTCACGAACAGTGACAAAGAGATTGAACTGACTGTGGCCCTGCCAACTATGAGGACCCTCAATGTCATTGCTAGAGCTCCAGAGGTTAAGAGTTACCTTATGACCCAATGAATTACTACAGAAATATAGCTTGCAAGAAAAATTTTACTATATCTTTGTATTCTACCTACTACTCTAGATGACACTGTCAAGAATGGCCATTCCTCTCCCTATCACTGTTCCCATCAATCCAGATGGAACCCTTTTCATTCATATTGATCAGGACATTCTCTTCAAAACCCAGAACTATTTGTATGGATACACTTCTGGTAAGAACATGATTAAATATATCTACTAATACATGTACTACAAAATCTCCAATTTGTATTATTAATTTTCTACATGCTGTATTATACATAATACATTTTTAGCCCAGTGCAGCATGGACCAGGACGCAGTGACCACATTCAACAACAGGAGGTACAAGAATGAAATGCCCATTTCCTGCTACCAAGTCTTGGTCCAGGATTGCACGCCAGAGTTGAAATTTATGGTTCTGTCGAAGAAGGATGAAGAGTCTGAACAGAACCATCTGAACATCAAGCTTGCGGATATGTAAGTTCACTTTGCTTTAAACAGGCATCCATAAAGACAAGCTGAAGTTATTTTATCACCACTATATTGAGTTAAACAACTGTTTTTGTGATATTTAGTGAGGTTGACCTGTATGCTTTGGGTGACAATGCCAAGGTTAAGGTTAATGGAATGGAGGTTCCAGTCAGCAGCCTTCCCTACCAGCATCCCTCAGGTAGGTTCTTGCATCCCCAGGGTCTCCATAACAAACAAGACAATCAGTTTAAGAAAACAATCAGCTTAAAAAAGTTTAAGTGAGCTTAAGTGAGAGGTGTATTTTTAGTTATTGAAATGCTCTTTATTTAGACTCAATCCAGATCAGGCAAAATGCTGATGGTTTGTCAGTTTATGCTCCACGCCATGGGCTTCAGGAAGTCCACTTTGCCAATGGTGCATGGAAGGTGATTGATAAGTTATTAAAAACTAAGCAGCTATTAGCTGTGTCCAAAAAGTACGTCTTTCTTGAATAATTCTTACCTTTTCTGTTTATAGATTGAAGTTGTGGACTGGATGAAGGGTCAGACCTGCGGCCTTTGTGGAAAGGCTGATGGAGAGACCAAACAGGAGTACCGCACACCCAGTGGTTACCTGACCAAGAGCTCAGTCAGTTTTTCCCACTCATGGGTGCTTCCTGCTGAGAGTTGCCGTGATGCCAGCCGTAAGATTTGTCTGACTATGTTCATAACAAATATGTTAAATGTGACAAAGACTTTGTTTTTATATGAAATTTCTTTCCTCCATCAGAATGCCACATGAAGCTTGAATCTGTGAAGCTGGAGAAGCAGGTGGTTTTAGACGGGCAACAATCCAAGTGCTATTCTGTTGAACCAGTGCTGCGCTGCCTGCCAGGTTGTGCACCAGTCAGAACAGTCCCTGTCACTGTTGGATACCACTGCTTGCCCACTGGTAAGTAATTCTGTAACTTAAAGGTTAAGGCAAATGTGGGCTGTATCCATTATTAACCATTTTAGATAGATGTGTATTAAATATTTTTATAATTTGTTACAGGCTCCAATCACAACATGTCAGACGGAATTTATGAGAAGACTGTAGACTTGAGAGAAACTACAGATGCCCATGTGGCCTGTCGCTGCTCTGAGCAGTGTGCTTAAACACACCTCTTGGCTCAGTAGACCTAATTCAACATTTTCTGAAGCTGCTGTAACTTATAGCCTTAATTCAAATAAATCTGAACAAGCATTCTCAAAGTTTGTGTGCTGAGTGTTTTGTTTCTTTGACCATTGTTCAATGTAACTGGAGTACAATTATTTGTTGTCTACTTTTTGGTATTATGAGATTTCAAATAAAACCATACAGTAAATAAATGATAAAATTGATAAAAATGCATATTTAGTACAGCATATTGTAGTAAGCATAATCTGTTTATAGCTTATTAGCAGACACCAATTGTTGAGTCCATTAAAAAAAATATAATTAAAAATCAGCATTATATCCCTTTATAACATTATGACAATTGTATCCAAAGCAATTTACAAGCTAGGGGACATTCAAATTTTGGTAACGCTTCAGAAGCCCAGTATGTTTACAAGAACACCTGCTGTATTTAAACGCGCTTTATCTTTCGCCTTAGCATTTTGCGCATTTCTTTAATTTGAATTCATAAAACCATGGCAAAGAACTGGCAATTGAAGATGAGTTATAATGTGTTTAAAAGATAATTTAACTCATTCAATGTCCTTCTGTGCCATACAGCAGGGGTCAAACTTTTTCACTATAATGATCTCAAGATCCTCAAGAAATGCATGTCATATAAACATCAAAATCAAACCGCTCTTGAAATACTTAAATATAGTCTCAAAGATCACCATTGATTTTAAACAATAAAACACAAGAAAATATTATGAAAACTTATAATAACAGTAATAACACATAATTAACAAAAATTATTTGTGACCAATAATCCTAAAGTCAAACTTTTTCAGATTTGTAGTTGACAGACAGCCTTTCCCAGGCAAGATAAGGAAAGCATGCTTCATTTGCACTGTTCTGCTTTCACAGAAACTCAACACATAATTTCCCCATATTTCGTGATTGCTGTAATAATAAACCCCTAGTTAATTTATATCCACGGTGGCTGTTCCTCGAACTTTTTGGTATAATGTTCCCCTTTATCTACAGATATGTACTGTAGATGTACAGCATTGTTACAATTAGTTACGCTGTAAATTCTGTTTAATTATGCGGTACATTGTGGGCCGTAATCTAAAGCATTACCCACATTTTTGCCAACAATAAGCATAGTACAAAAATCTGTTTAGAAGTATGGTAATGAAGCTATAGTATAGTAATGTAGTATAGTAATGAAGCCAGTATAAGAGCAGAGGCACTGAAGGTAAATGTAGAAACCAGTGTGGAGCTGCTCCATCCCCTCTTCAATAAGATCTGGGGTAAGGAGAAAGTACCAACATAATGATAGGAAGGTTACATAATAAAGTTGCCAAAAAAAGGTGATCTCGGTTGTTGCTCATATTAAAGAGGAATAAGATTACTGAAAAGGGTTCAACCGGGACTTGCTGATCAGGATAAAAGATGAAATAGACACATTACTTCAGGTCATGCACTGATCAGTCTGCAACACTACGTATCATCTTAGAGCAGTCATTAGAGTGGAACTCATCTCTCTATCTTAACTTTATTGACTACAGGAAGGCGGTAGACAGACCCTCTGGAAGCTACTAAGACAATATGAAGTGCCACATAAGATCACAAACATTATCAAAAATTCTTATGAAGGGATGAAATGTAGGGTAGTTCATAACAGACAACTCACAGATGCCTTTACAGTTAGAACGGGAGAAAAGCAAGGATGTTTATCATCACCCTATCTGTTCCTGCTGACAATAGACTGGGTCATGAAGACATGGCATCCAGTGGACATTATGGCACAAGTGGATGATCTTTACTTTGCAGATGATCTGGCCCTTCTCTCACACACTCAACAGCAGAAAAGACAAACATTATTGCGGATATTTCAGCAAGCTTGGACCTTACCATCAATAGAGAAAAGAGCAAGGTGCTAAAGATTAATACAACCAGCATGGGAGAGGAGACGTTAGAGGAAGTGGACAGTTTCATAATTGTCAAGCATGGGGGGACAGAATTGTTGTACCTTTAAGATGCAGATTAGCAACCAAAATGTATGTATAATTTTTTCTGTAACACCATTGTAATTTCTGGTCCCTGCCTGGCAACCCCTATAAATCTCTGGACCTATCCCTGCTGTCTAATAAGTGCCCCATTTGAGATTCTATAAAATGTATAACTACGTCATAACCAATTATGTATGTTTTATTTAATATTAATTAATATATGAAAGTATAGTATTGGTTTGTAGTGGGCATGGGAGGGTAACTTATTAGTTTACAGTTTGTTTATCACCCCAAAAAGTTGTGGTAGTTACAGTAGTTTTAAAATGTAACAAAGTAAACTCTGTAAAAGTAACAAAACAGTTTAAAGTAAGTATTTGTCAATACTGCTAAAAGACATCTATTTTATTTATCTATTTTATTTTAATTTTGTTTAAAATAACAGAAAAGCTTAAAACAGAAATGTGTTTGAGTACAAAAGTTTTTATTATGAAAAACCTTTTCATCATTTTAATCATTTGAACTGCAAATATTACCTATGCAAATATTATTAATACTGTTATTGCAAATTACGTGCAAAGTTCATCCACTGTTATTTCATCAGTCGATCAGAAAAATAAATAAACCAATTTGGACTTTAACAATAACTTTTGTGGACATAATTAGAGGCCAGGGTAACCTAACCCAAAACTGATAGCTCTATATCATCAAGCCAAGTTAACATAATGATTATTTACAATGTAAAGGGACAGGGCATATCAATTTGAAACTGTCCAGCCTTTCAAATATATAAAGGTAAAACAAGTATATAAGGCCTTGGGACTGCAATATACAGTACTAATGCACTACATAAGTAACCGTTACATATAGTTGATTGTTTACAGTCACATATCATATTTGCTTTTCAGCCTTTTCAATTAACAATTTCTTATGGGATGTTTACTTAATAATTAAACTTTCTACAGTAATTCAATGAGGAATCACTCAGATTTATCAGCTACAAGATTAAAGTCGCTGAAAAGTGAAGTGAATAACATCAATTACAGTGTACAGTGTGATTACAATGGTAAGGAATCGGATACATGACGCAGCAAATGAACAGTACTTTCTTGAATTTCATGTGTTGGAAGCAGGAAAATGGGCAATGAAAAGACCTGTGTAACATTGACAGGGTTCAAATAATGATGGCTAGACAACTCGGCCAGAGCATCTCCAAAACATGTGGAGTGTTCCCAGTATGCAGGGGTTAGTACCTACCAAAAGTGGTGGCAGGAAGAACAACCAGTGAATCGTCTTCGGGGTCTTGGGATCATTGATGCAAAGTGTTGCCTTGGCATTACCATGTTCAAAGGGTTATATGTTAACTGTTTCTCCTTATGTGAAATAACAGATTTTAAAAATATATATACTGTACATATTTTTTATCTGCTCTTATTGCGTAAGGTGACAAAATAATTCACTGTGAACATTAGGACATTGTCCTGATGGATGACCAAATTATAGGCCAGGTTAACCTAACCTCTGTGCTCAAATTAGTTGACCTTGTCTGATGTACAAATTGATATAAATCTAAGATATTTGTTAATAAATGACAAAAATGTATACTCTGTCGGCAAAAAACTACTATAAAAAGCCCTCTACATCTGTGGAGTTTTCACAAACCTTCGGCCATGAGAGCTGTAGTGCTTGCCCTGACAGTGGCCCTTGTGGGTAAGTCAAAATTTGTACATTTTATACTTAAAGGTTATCTCAGATAAACTTGCCATTTGAAAGGAAACCTTTTGAAAAAATGTGATTGTCCTATTTCTTTCTTACAGCTTGTCAACAGATTAACCTTGGTAAGTATTATGATTAGCTAAATTCGTATATAATTTTTTGTTCTGGAAGTTTAAGTGGTAATTTCATAAATAATACATAATTTAAATAAAGTGGTCATTTAAAATTTGCCCTAAACAAATATATCCTCAACTCATTTCAGTTCCTGAGTTTACCCTTGACAAAACCTATGTGTACAAGTATGAGGCTCTGCTTTTGGGCGGTCTCCCTCAAGAAGGTCTGGCCAGAGCAGGAATTAAAGTCAGCAGCAAGGTTCACCTCACAGCTGTGACAGAAAATAACTTCCTGATGAAGGTAAACACTATTACACCCTAATTTTAGAAGTATATAATACTAATAAAAAGTGCTACATCGACTTATCATTAAAAAATATTCCATACAGCTCATGGATCCTCTGCTCTATGAGTACGGAGGCATCTGGCCCAAGGATCCTTTTGTTCCTGCCACTAAGCTCACCGCAGCACTGGCCGCTCAGCTTCAGATTCCCATCAAGTTTGAGTATGCTAATGGTGTGGTTGGAAAGGTATTTGCCCCAGCAGGAGTGTCCCCTACTGTCATGAACTTGCACAGAGGAATCCTCAACATCCTTCAGCTCAACCTCAAGAAAACCCAGAACGTCTATGAACTGCAAGAGGTGAGAAAGTGACCAAAGTGCATCGATTTTAATTGATTTTAAGATGTGCAAACTAATTTGTTGGCTTCTCCTCTAAGGCTGGAGCTCAGGGAGTGTGCAGGACACACTATGTCATCAATGAAGATCTGAAAGCCAACCATATTATTGTCACAAAATCTAAGGACCTCAGCCACTGTCAGGAAAGAATCATGAAAGACATTGGCTTGGCATACGCAGAGAGATGTGATGAATGCACACAGGTAAAGCAAGACTAGAATTAATTTGATTAATTACATTACATACATTTGTACTATATTTCAGTAGTAAAATGTGCACTTTCTTTCAACAGAGAGTCAAAAGTCTGATTGAAATTGCAACTTACAACTACATCATGAAACCAGCTGCCACCGGTGTACTGATCACTGAAGCAACAGTTGAGGAAGTTCATCAGTTCTCACCCTTCAATGAGATCCATGGTGCTGCCATGATGGAAGCAAAGTATACATGATCCTGTGAGATTCCTTTGATAAATATAAAGTATATATAAAGACTACTAAAAAGTGATTTTTTTGTTTCAGACAAACCTTGACTTTTGTTGAGATTGAGAAGACCCCTGTTGTTCCTATGAAAGCTGATTACTTGGCCCGTGGATCCCTGCAGTATGAGTTTGCAAATGAGATTCTTCAGACCCCTATTCAATTAATGAAGATCAGCGATGCACCAGCCCAGGTTCATATAAATTAAGTTAAATTAACCTCAAGAAAGTGTATTCACACTATTACCAATAAAAACACTAAACATTGTCTTTATCTAGATCATAGAAGTACTGAAGCACTTAGTTGCTAACAATATGGCTATGGTCCATGATGATGCTCCCCTGAAGTTTGTACAGCTCATCCAGCTCCTCCGTGTTGCCACACTGGAGAACATTGAGGCAATATGGGCTCAATTCAAGGACCAACCAGTTTACAGGTAAAATTTCAAATAACACTGTATATAAAATAATCTTATACAGCAGAGTTGATTTTACTAATGACTAAAACAATAAATCTGTTAGGCGCTGGCTTCTGGATGCTCTTCCTGCTGTTGGCACACCAGTCATTGTAAAATTCATTAAGGAGAAATTTCTGGCTGGTGAATTTAGCATTCCTGAATTTATTCAGGCTCTTGTGTTAGCTCTACAAATGGTCACTGCTGATTTGGAAACCATCCAGTTGACTGCTGTGGGTACATTTTATTATTCTAATTGAGTATTAGCAAATATTGCTAGAGCCCAGCCTACAGGTCATTATAATAACATCTTTTTGAACAGAGCCTGGCTATGCACGAGAAAATCGCCACAATCCCAGCAGTACGTGAGGTGGTCATGCTTGGATATGGTTCCATGATTGCCAAGCACTGTATTGCAGTACCCACCTGCCCTGTTGAGCTCCTCAGGGTAAACACATCAATCCGTCCATTTGTCTTGATAAGGATTTGCTATTTACTATATTTTCTTATTTGATGTGTATTTAAACCCTCAGCCCATCCATGACATTGCTGCAGATGCCATTGCCAAGAATGACATTCGTGAAATCTCATTGGTTCTCAAAGTTCTTGGCAATGCTGGTCACCCTGCTAGTCTTAAAACTATCATGAAGCTCCTGCCAGGACTAAGAACGGCTGCTACTACTCTGCCCATTAAAGTCCAGGTTGATGCCATCTTGGCCCTGAGGAACATTGCCAAGAAAGAGCCCAAACTGGTAAACCTCATATATTGTTGAAACTAATAATATACTGTTATATACTAATATAATAACATTATTGTTAAAAATTGAATTTTTTTGTGTAGTTAAAACTGGGCACATTTCTTCTAAGTAGTTAACTTACCCTGTTACTTTCCTCAGGTTCAGCCAGTCGCTTTGCAGCTCTTATTGGACAGGGCTCACCATCCTGAAGTGCGCATGGTTGCTTGTATTGTGTTGTTTGAGACAAAGCCCTCAGTGGCTCTCATCTCCAGTCTTGCTGGTGCTTTGAGGCTTGAGCCTAACATGCATGTGGCAAGCTTTGCCTATTCTCACATTAAGTCATTGACCAGAATCACTGCTCCTGATATGGCAGCTGTGTAAGTACAACAGACATTTTCAAATTCAACATTTATTCTATTGTTTGACCGCAAGTCCTCATGGTTTTCCATTTTCAGTGCTGGTGCAGCTAGTGTTGCCATCAAACTCTTGAGCCCCAAGCTGGACAGACTTAGCTACCGTTTCAGCAGAGCCGTTCAACTTGACATCTATCATAGTAAGTCATAGCCACTGTAAATTATAATATTCAGTTATTCAGACAAGAAGGCACCACATGTATCTGTTAAAATCTTTATCATGACTATTAATTTCATTTAATGTGAAGCTCCTCTAATGATTGGAGCTGCTGGTAGTGCCTACATGATCAATGATGCCACAACCATCCTGCCCAGAGCTGTTGTAGCTAAAGCACGTGCTTACCTGGCTGGAGCTGCTGCTGATGTTCTTGAGGTGGGCCTCTGAAAACCCTTATTCTCTTTGTTTTAACATGTTCTAATAAAATCTGAAAAAATGATTAAATTTATTATTTTAAACAGATTGGTGTGAGAACAGAAGGAATCCAGGAGGCTCTCCTGAAATCTCCTGCTGCTGATGAAAGTGTTGATCGTATGACAAAAGTAAAGCGCACACTGAGAGCAGTAAGTTATGTGTATTTAACGGTTTGATTTTGTAAGAAAAATGCATTTTTAACAACTTACATCATGACTTCGTTTCAACTCCTCAAGCTCACCAACTGGAAGGCTCTGCCAACCAATCAGCCACTGGCTTCAGCCTACGTCAAAATACTTGGACAAGAAGTGGCCTTTGTCAACATTGATAAGACCGTCATTGAACAAGCAATACCGGTATTGTGATGTACTTCATGTCCCCTCTATCATTACTGTAAGTTTGACATCTGTTACAACCAGAATTTCTCATAAATACTATCCCCTAGCTTGCCACCGGACCCAGACCACGCGAACTATTAAAGGAAGCCCTTAAAGCATTGCAGGAAGGATTTGCTGTGCAGCATGCCAAACCTCTGCTAGTCACTGAAGTGCGTCGTATCTTGCCAACAGCAGCTGGTGTACCCATTGAGTTTAGTTTGTACACTGCTGCTGTTGCAGCTGCAGCTGTCAATGGTGAATATTTTTGCTTTTATTTTTCATGTTATTATAGTTTATGAGACAACATTTTTATTTTGTTCTGTTCATTCTTCTAGTTAAGGCCACCATTACGCCACCTCTGCCCGAGCAGCTGGAGACCATCACTCTTGAGCAGCTGAAGAGGACTGATGTTCAACTGGTAGCTGAAGCTAGACCAAGGTACACATTAATAGTTTCATTTATGAAGATAAAGAAATTAAATATATATAAACAGTTTGGATAACAATCACTGTTACTCTTTTTTAGTGTTTCTCTTCAGACTTTTGCTGTGATGGGAGTAAACACTGCCTTTATCCAAGCTGCTGTAATGGCCAAAGGAAAGATCCGTACAATCCTCCCTGGAAAATTAGCTGCTAGAGCAGACATTCTCAAGGGCAACTACAAGGTAGAGGCTCTGCCTGTTGAGGTTCCTGAACATATTGCCGCTATGAGGTAATCCAATTTATGTGATTTTGATGAAACACGTTTATAATAAAATTAAAAATAAGTATGGTAAAATAATTTACCAAGAGTTTTCTGCAAAATGTCCAAAGAGCTTGAAATAATGGTAAGATTAACCATCAGTTTTTTTGTACAGTTTTGAGACCTTTGCTGTGATCAGAAATATTGAAGATCCTACTGCTGAAAGGATTGTTCCCTTGGTACCTGAGTTGTCTGAGCAAAACTACCAATCATATATGGCTAGGGATTTGGTAAGATGATGTTTCTTACATTTTCAAGGATTTGCATGAGCTTTTATTTGCCTAAAATTTCATTTATTTCTTTTCAGTCATCTAAAACTAGTGGGTCAGCTGAGATTCCTCTGAGAGATGCTGCTCCACTGCAGAAGACCCTCTGTCTTGTTGTCCCATACATTGAAATCAAGGGATGCATTGAGGTGCACTCTCACAATGCTGCTTATATCAAGAATGCTCCTCTGTTCTACATAATTGGACAACACTCAGTCCGTGCTGCAGTGGCCAGAGGTATACTTAGAAAGGTTTTTCTGTTTTTCATTAATGGTCATTATTAAATTATCATTAATGGTTTGTTTTATCTGCAGGTAATGGTCCTGCAGTTGAAAGACTGGAGCTTGAGGTTCAAGTTGGTCCTAAAGCTGCTGAGAGACTCCTTAAGCAAATAAACCTTATTGATGAGGAAACTCCAGAGGGAAAGACCATCCTGTTGAAACTGAGGGAAATCCTGGAGGCTGAAGACAAAAATACCCCTGGTTCTTCTAAAAGTAGCAGCAGCAGTAGCAGCCGCATCATCAGTTCCAGCAGTTCAAGCAGTTCTTCCATGTCCAGTTCACGCATGAGTAAGGTGAGGACGTGAATTGCTAGTACTTATTAAGTGTCAAATTTACTTATGAACCATATGTAATTATATATTTTACATACATTTTCAGACTGCCACTGTTATGGAGCCTTTTAGGAAATTTCACAAAGATCGGGTAACTAAACTAAACAATTCCATTGTTAACAATAATGTTATTATAATAGTATATAACTGTATCTAATTTGTATGAGTAATAACGTTTTCTTTCAGTACCTGGCACAACATGGAGCTTCAAAAGCAGTAAGCAGTGGAAGCACAGCATCCAGCTTTGAGGTCATCCAGAAACAGATGAATTAATATATGTTACTCATAATACAAAACCTAAATATGAAAATTGTTTAAACTAAAATGTCCAATTGATGTTTTCAGACTAAGTTCCTTGGAAATGCTCTCCCACCTGTGTTTGCTGTTATGGCCCGTGCTGTAAGAGTTGACCACAAGCTGCTGGGCTACCAACTTGCTGCTTACTTTGACAAGCCAACAGCAAGAGTGCAGCTTGTTGTTTCCTCAATTGCTGAAAATGACAACATGAAGATTTGTGCTGATGGTGTCCTGCTAAGCAAACACAAAGTCACTGTAAGACTCAAACTCATACAATTGTAAAAAAAATAGGCCAATTTACGAGGTTTAATATCCTTGCTGAATTACTTGCTGAATGTTTTACTTTAACAAAGTAACCTGCTTTTCAGGCCAAGGTTGCTTGGGGTCCAGAGTGTCAACAATATGCAGTTATTGCCAAAGCTGAAGCTGGGGTTCTTGGAGAATTCCCTGCTGCCCGTCTGGAGGTGGAATGGGAAAGGCTGCCAATAATTGTCACCACCTATGCTAAAAAGTAATGACAATCAATACAAATTTAACTGGTTAAATTGAAATTGGTTAATTTATTATCTGTTCTCTTTGTATCACTTCTTAATTAGACTGTCTAAGCACATCCCTATGGCAGCTCTCGAGGCAGGATTCAAGCTGGAAAGAGTCAAGAACAGTGACAAAGAGATTGAACTGACTGCAGCCTTGCCAACTCAAAGGACTCTGAATGTCATTGCTAGGGTTCCAGAGGTGAGAATCCAATAGGCTCTATCAAATTACTTATGACAGAAAAATGTATAATCTAATAAACATGTAATAATGTTATATAACAACTCATTTTGTACCTTTGCTCTAGATGACACTATCAAGGATGGCTATTCATCTCCCCATTGCTGTTCCCATCAATCCAGATGGAACTCTTTCTATTCATATTGATGAGGACTTTCTGACCTGGCTTAAGAACCATTGGGAGGAATAATAACCATTCAAATATTAGATTGACATTTTCTGAAGAAAATGTAAACTGTGTTTATATGGTTGAAAATTGAAGTGAATGTGTATGCAATGTAATTCTAATAAATCTTCAGCAAGTATCAGTAATGTATGAATTGTTATCTCTTTATAACAAAGCCTAGCAACACCCATACTAAATGCCGAATAAAACATCATGATTTAAACCAGTGGTTCTCAACCTTGTTCCTGGGGACCCACAGCTCTGCACATTTTGCATGTTTCCCTTATCTAACTCACCTGATTCAAATTATCTGCTCATTAAGGTAGAAATCCATGAACTGAAGCAAACATGCCAGTTAAGGAGACATACAAAATGTGGGTCCCCAGGAACAAGGTTGAGAACCACTGATCTAAACTGATAAACTATTCATTTTTTAAAGAACCATATACTCTTTTTCAATCACAAAGCAACAAATGAGTGAAAAATTCAAATGCAACATGCTATAAATGCTCTATCGCCAAAAATGTGTTCAATCTATGTGAACCTTTTTAAACAGGTTAAGATTGGGCCCTTCCCATTTATCGTTTGGGTAACTAGAAATCTGAAACTGTATCAGTTTGTCAGAGTGTTTTGTATGGGTATGTGCATATATTGGAAAGTATGGCCTAACTCTAAATATGTTGCTCTTTGTATCTTTAGCTGTTTTAATTGAGTGGTTACAAGAACTTGGATGTGGCATCATTTTGTTGAACTAAACAGACCCCCAAAAAAGCTTATTCGTGCCTTGATTACATCTATCTTGGACTATTATAAGGCTTTTTTCTGGCATTTCAGCTAAATTTGTAAACAGGCTTTAGTAAATTTCGAACTGTGCTGCTCAGGTCCATACTTTACACTACTCCACAACAGCATATTAAATGAATGCATCTCTGTAACCTAATTTCTTTATGTGCTCTTTGTTCTGTTATTGCACTTGCTCTTTGGCAGACTTTGTTTTAGGTGTTTTAGGACTTAAAGAGATCTTAAATAGTTCACATAATATGACTAGGTATTATAATTATTTATAATGATTTTTCAGCACAATCAAGTTGCACCATAAAACATTTTGCACCATAGAACACAATTGTTGCACTCTGGTATTGGTTCAGCAAGAATCCAGGCTCACGGCCTAACACCATGTCCGTGGTTCTGTGCCCAATAATCAGTTGTGTTTACAATTGTTTTATGCATGAATAGGGAACAATAAGGTAAAGGACCAGTCTGGTAAAATGGATAAATGAAGACTGTTCAACCTGCACTGCAGTCATCGAGTGGGGGTCCACTTTTCTCAATATTGATATGTTATGATGTTCATTATGTATTCTTACCTTTTATGAAAGTTACCAGAGAGATACTTTTACGATGTTGATCTGGTCCTAGTTTCTGTGCAATCTTTAGCCTGGGTGAAAGAAATAGCCACAAAGCCACTGCAGCCCACTTTAGCTGTCCAGACCCACTCTTCAGCCTTAGCTGCCAAGTTTCAATATCACAGTTTCTTCTTTTCAAAGGCCTTGTTAATAGCTTCTTACCAAAAGACTGTCAATTCAACTGTTATGACAGCATGACTGAAGTTGGACCAGAGAACCAGGTCTGGGTGCAGATTGGTTATTGCAATTTTAGATGGGAAAGTGAGTATGTGGTTTAAGTCGACTCGCATTTCCCAGTCTCTGGCTACGTTCAGTTGACCTGCCTTAGGAGACAGAGATTAACCCACTTTTTCTCTCCTTCCTGAACAAAGGACCTTTTTGGTAAGGTATTTTGGGCATTTTGGGGATGGCATTTGTTGACACGCTCTTGATTTCTAACGCTGCCACCAAGCACCTCAGTAGTTGACTGAGGCGCCATGTGTACTGTACTTCTCCTGTGTCAAGCTTTTCTTACATACCACCAGAATGGCAGGCTAGGTCTTGTCCACACCATACCTGCAAATCAGCTGGAGAAGGCAGCTCATCAGTTGTGACACTTAACAATAAAACTTGAGCTCCACAGCTCACTTCAAAAAAAGTGTGACTGTCATTTTTGCCAACTTCCAACAGTCTATGGTCTATATTTTTTGCCAATATTATTGTTCTGTAGTGCTGCATGGATAATGTCACACCCCGTTGCTGAAGGACTTTGTTTTATTGTTTTGTGGATTTAAGTTCACTGTGGGGGAAGTTGACAAGTTTTGGGAAGGGGCATTGTTGCTAGTCCAGTGTTCATCCCCACTACCATGCTACAGCCAGTGTTAGCAGGCAAGATGGCCACCAGTCCAGAGCCCACTCGCAAGATGGTCGCCTCACCTGAGTTCCAAGAGTCTGTCCCAGAGTCAAGTAAGGCCCAAGAGTCGGTTCCAAAATACAGTCCGAGCCCAAGAGTCTGTTCCAGAATCCAGTCAAGCCCAAGAGTCTATTCCTGAGTCTGTGCCTTCCAAGTCTGCTGAGCCTGCACTGCCTTCCAAGTCTGCCAAGCCTGCCCTGCCTGCGCCTCCCTGGCCACCTGACCACCCTGTGCCTGCTGTCTGTCCGCCACTGCTTCACGGCTCAGGTCTGTCTTCTGCTCTTCCTTCAGTTCCATCCTGGACTCAGCCTTGGCCACTGCCTCCTGTGCCATTCCACGGTCTTGGCCCGCCAACCCTCCCCCTGTTCCACCTCCTCTCAACCACCCTCCTGGACTTTGTTATTTTGAGGGCGTCTGGAATCCACCCTTAAGGCGGGGGTTATATCACACCCTGTTGTTGGTGCCTCGGCTCTCTACCTGAGGGTGCCATATTGTTCAGTGTCTCTGCCTTGGCACTCCATATTCCATCATGCCTTGTGTCTCATTATTGTTAACTGGTTTCAGCTGTGCCTCATTTCGTTTTTCCCTTCATCTGTGTATGTATAGCCCTTGTGTTCTGTTGTCTGGTGTTGATCACTGTTTTATGTTACGCCCTTGTGTTTTCGTATCTCTTGCCAAACAATGAATGTTATCTTGCTCTGTGGACTTCATTAAAGGGATTATGTAATGCACCTGGATCCGCTCCCTGTTCTCCCTTGTCTGCTCGTACTGATGTTTAATAAACAAGGTTCAGGAGGAGCATGTGCACATAATTAACACGGCTGGCTTTCAATAATCAATCACTGCAATCACAGCATCTGCCTTATAAATATTCAAGATGCCTTACCTAAACTCCTTCGAAACCCTCCTCCACCCCGTCTACTCACAATACCACTTCAGCTCAGCACCGGGGGTTTGTCCCGGGTCAAGGCACACACCGGGCCCGGGGTGTTCCGAGATTGGGAGTAATTACCGAGCTCGGAACCCTGCCCCGGGACAGGACGCCAAATACGCCTACTATCCATCCCACCTTTATTATCTGTGAGGCGAACTCGTGAAACAGATAGTGTATAGGCTTGTGACTAAATGATGCAAAAAGGTGTTCTGTGACAAAAAGTTGTTTCCCTGTACTTAATGGTAAAAGCTTTAGCTGTGATTATAAGGTGCAAACATTAAATGTAATGTCCATTTTTTTTTTTATTAAAAAATAATATAACATATAATGTAGTGTGTAGGTTAAACAATGGCAACATATCTCCAAACATTTATCAAAATTTAAAATAGGTCCTACAGAAAAAAAACATGTTAACATGAAAAGGCATACGGCTATAGAGTACCTGATGTTGAATATTTAAATTTGACCTCTCATACTTTTTCTCAAATTGTGCCTCTAAAATGACTTCCTCTTTTAAACGTCTTGGTTTGAGCCCACATTCCATATCTGTAAGGAATTTGTGATCTTCAGTTATTATCATCTAAATGCATTTTAAACATTTGATTTATTTTAACTTGTCTATCCTATCATATTATGTTAAATCCTCCTACAGTATATGCATAAAGAACTTGTTTAACAAAAATTATTTCTCTTTAACCTTAAAATTTTATCACATTTAATCACATGGTACACAGATCACTCTGTGCAAAGGTTAACAACTATTGAATCCCTTTCACTAAAATAAAGTAAAATGGACTTTTAACAGTACTTCTTTGATGACATTATTACAGACCAGGTTAACCTAACCTTAAACTACAATCTCTATGCAACCAATTCGTGTTTATGTAAAAAGATAAGTTTCCCATTAAAATACTGTAAATTTAAAGGAAATATGCCATAACCATTTTGACATGTGAATTTTTTTAATTTTTTGCACTATATAATAAAAAGCAAACTTTATTTACACTGTCTGTCAACATGAATTTTATAAAAAATACTCTTTAAAAAAAAAATTAACTCTTTAATTTAAATCCACAATTTATGAATTAAATAATATAAATAATATTTTACATAAAACATATAGATTCTTCATTTGATAAAAATTGTTTTCTTATATAACCTTGTCAAAAATAATCCATGTTTAATTCAACTGTGGACATTGGCCTGGAGGATGACAGACCAGGGTAACCTAACTTCTAATTGATATCTATGTACAAATCAGTCAATCAACTGTAAATAGTTCATTAAACAAATACAAATTGGTCAACAATAAACTAATATAAAAGGTCTGTACCTCTTTGGAGTTCTTCACAACCACCAGCCATGAGAGTTGTTGTGCTTGCCTTGACAGTAGCCTTTGTGGGTAAGTCAAAATTTAAAATGTTATTTAATTTAAGATTTAACTTACAGAAAAATAACATGTTGAAAATGTGACTATTAAAGTGTATTGTCATAATTATTTCAGCATGTCAACAGATTAACCTTGGTAAGTATTACGATTTTGCTTAGATATTTTTTTTACATTTAAGTGCATCTTGACGTAAATAATACAAAAATCAACACAAAAATCCTCAACTCATTTCAGTTCCTGAGTTTGCCCTCGACAAGACCTATGTGTACAAGTATGAGGCTCTGCTCTTGGGCGGTCTCCCTCAAGAAGGTCTGGCCAGAGCAGGAATTAAAGTCAGCAGCAAGGTTCTCCTCACAGCTGTGACAGAAAATAACTTCCTGATGCAGGTAAACACTATTAAAAGAAAGAGTGCTACAGTAGTAGGCACTGGTTCTTAAAAGAGATTAATTATCATGAAACTGTTTCCATACAGCTCATGGATCCTCGGCTCTTTGAGTACGGAGGCATCTGGCCCAAGGATCCTTTTGTTCCTGCCACTAAGCTCACCGCAGCACTGGCCGTTCAGCTTCAGATTCCCATCAAGTTTGAGTATGCTAATGGTGTTGTTGGAAAGGTATTTGCCCCAGCAGGAGTGTCTCCTACTGTCATGAACTTGCACAGAGGAATCCTCAACATCCTTCAGCTCAACCTCAAGAAGACCCAGAACGTCTATGAACTGCAAGAGGTGAGAAAGTGACCAAGTGCCCTTTTTTATCGATTTTAAGATGTCAAAACTAATTTATTGGCTTCTCCTCTAAGGCTGGAGCTCAGGGAGTTTGCAGGACACACTATGTCATCAATGAAGATCTGAAAGCCAACCATATTATTGTCACAAAGTCTAAGGACCTCAGCAACTGTCAGGAAAGAATCATGAAAGACATTGGCTTGGCATACGCAGAGAGATGTGCTGAATGCACACAGGTAAAGCAAGACTAGAATTACTTTGAATAATTACATTATATACATTTATACTATATGTCAGTAGTAAAATGTGCACTTTCTTTCAACAGCGAGTAAAAAGTCTGATTGAAACTGCATCTTACAACTACATCATGAAACCAGCTGCCACCGGTGTACTGATCACTGAAGCAACAGTTGAGGAAGTTCATCAGTTCTCACCCTTCAATGAGATACATGGTGCTGCCATGATGGAAGCAAAGTATGACTGGTTCTCATTTTATGTGGCGATATTCTGTACACATTTAATTACTGTAGGAAGTAAAGACTGAAAATCTTTTTCCAGACAAACATTGGCTTTTGTTGAGATTGAGAAGACCCCTGTCGTTCCCATCAAGGCTGATTATTTGTCCCGTGGATCCCTGCAGTATGAGTTTGCCACTGAGATTCTTCAGACACCCATTCAATTAATGAAGATCAGCGATGCACCAGCCCAGGTAAACTTAATCCTTTACCTTAAAAATCCTTACATTTTAAAAATGCATGTGTTACATTATAGTTAAGACATACAATACATTTTCCCCTTTATTGCTCTAGATTGTAGAGGTCCTTAAGCATGTAGTTGCTAACAATATGGCTATGGTCCATGATGATGCTCCCCTGAAGTTTGTTCAGCTCATCCAGCTCTTCCGTGTTGCCACACTGGAGAATATTGAGGCTATCTGGGCTCAATTTAAGGACCAACCTGTTTACAGGTACAATAAATTATGTAAATAGAATATACAGTAGTTTACTAGAACATATTTTTTAACTAACACATTTGTTTTGTTAGACGCTGGATTTTGGATGCTCTTCCTTCTGTTGGCACACCAGTTATTGTAAAATTCATTAAGGAGAAGTTTCTGGCTGGTGAACTTACCATTCCTGAATTCATCCAAGCTCTCGTGATTGCTCTGCAAATGGTCACTGCTGATTTAGAAACCATCCAGTTGACTGCTGTGTGTACACTTAACTATTCTCAAAATGTGATTTTTGCCAGTAATTGCCAGAGCCCAGCCTACAGGTCATTATAATACCATCTTTTTGAACAGAGCCTGGCTATGCATGAGAAAATTGCCACAATCCCAGCAGTACGTGAGGTGGTCATGCTTGGATATGGTTCCATGATTGCCAAGCACTGTATTGCAGTACCCACCTGCCCTGTTGAGCTCCTCAGGGTAAACACATCAATCCGTCCATTTGTCTTGATAAGGATTTGCTATTTACTATATTTTCTAATTTCATGTGCATTTAAACCCTCAGCCCATCCATGATATTGCTGCAGATGCTATTGCCAAGAATGACATTCGTGAAATCTCATTGGTTCTCAAAGTTCTTGGCAATGCTGGTCACCCTGCTAGTCTTAAAACTATCATGAAGCTCCTGCCAGGACTGAGAACGGCTGCTACTACTCTGCCCATTAAAGTCCAGGTTGATGCCATCTTGGCCCTGAGGAACATTGCCAAGAAAGAGCCCAAACTGGTAAATCTCATATATTGTTAACACTTAATAATAAAAAACTGTGCACATTTCTTCTAAGTAGTTAACTTACCCTGTTACTTTCCTCAGGTTCAGCCAGTGGCCTTGCAGCTCTTACTGGACAGGGCTCACCATCCTGAATTGCGCATGGTTGCTTGTATTGTGTTGTTTGAGACAAAGCCCTCAGTGGCTCTCATCTCCAGTCTTGCTGGTGCTTTGAGGCTTGAGCCTAACATGCATGTTGCAAGCTTTGCCTATTCTCACATTAAGTCATTGACCAGAATCACTGCTCCTGATATGGCAGCTGTGTAAGTACAACAAAGACATTTTCAAATGATCTTTCTTATCTCTTTATTTGAACACAAGTTCTGAGGTGATCATGGTTTTCCATTTTCAGTGCTGGTGCAGCTAGTGTTGCCATCAAACTCTTGAGCCCCAAGCTGGACAGACTTAGCTACCGTTTCAGCAGAGCCGTTCAACTAGACATCTATCATAGTAAGTCATAGCCACTGTACATTATGATATTCAGTGATGAGAAGGCACCACGTGCATCTGTTAATATCTTTATCATGACTATTAATTCCATTCAATGTGAAGCTCCTCTAATGATTGGAGCTGCTGGTAGTGCCTACATGATCAATGATGCCACAACCATCCTGCCCAGAGCTGTTGTAGCTAAAGCACGTGCTTACCTGGCTGGAGCTGCTGCTGATGTTCTTGAGGTGGGCTTCTGAAAACCCTTTATCTTTTTGTTTTAACATGTTCTAATAAAATGAAAAAAGATGATTAAATTGATTATTTTAAACAGATTGGTGTGAGAACTGAAGGAATCCAGGAGGCTCTCCTGAAATCTCCTGCTGCTGATGAAAGTGTTGATCGTATGACAAAAGTAAAGCGCACACTGAGAGCAGTAAGTTATGTCTATTTAACAGTTTGAGTTTGTAGTTGTAGGTCAAATGCATTTTTAACAACTTACATCATGACTTCGTTTCAACTCCTCAAGCTCACCAACTGGAAGGCTCTGCCAACCAATCAGCCACTGGCTTCAGCCTACGTCAAAATACTTGGACAAGAAGTGGCCTTTGTCAACATTGATAAGACCGTCATTGAACAAGCAATACCGGTATTGTGATGTACTTCATGTCCCCTCTATCATTACTGTAAGTTTGACATCTGTTACAACCAGAATTTCTCATAAATACTATCCCCTAGCTTGCCACCGGACCCAGACCACGCGAACTATTAAAGGAAGCCCTTAAAGCGTTGCAGGAAGGATTTGCTGTGCAGCATGCCAAACCTCTGCTAGTCACTGAAGTGCGTCGTATCTTGCCAACAGCAGCTGGTGTACCCATTGAGTTTAGTTTGTACACTGCTGCTGTTGTAGCTGCAGCTGTCAATGGTGAATATTTTTGCTTTTATTTTTTATGTTATTATAGTTTATAAAACAACATTTTCATTTTGTTCTGTTCATTCTTCTAGTTAAGGCCACCATTACGCCACCTCTGCCCGAGCAGCTGGAGACCATCACTCTTGAGCAGCTGAAGAGGACTGATGTTCAACTGGTAGCTGAAGCTAGACCAAGGTACACATTAATAGTTTCATTTATGAAGATAAAGAAATGAAATATATATAAACAGTTTGGATAACAATCACTGTTACTCTTTTTTAGTGTTGCTCTTCAGACTTTTGCTGTGATGGGAGTAAACACTGCCTTTATCCAAGCTGCTGTAATGGCCAAAGGAAAGATCCATACAATCCTCCCTGGAAAAGTAGCTGCTAGAGCAGACATTCTCAAGGGCAACTACAAGGTGGAGGCTCTGCCTGTTGAGGTTCCTGAACATATTGCCGCTATGAGGTTATCCAATATATGTGATTTTGATGGAACACGTTTTTTTAATTAGTTGAATTTCTAAAATAATTTACCAACATTGTTCTGCAAAATGTCCAAAGAGCTTGAAATAATGGAAAGGTTAACCATAAATTTTTTTGGTACAGTTTTGAGACTTTTGCTGTGATCAGAAATATTGAAGATCCTACTGCTGAAAGGATTGTTCCCTTGGTACCTGAGTTGTCTGTGCAAAACTACCAATCACACATGGCTAGGGATTTGGTAAGATGATGTTTCTTACATTTTTAAGGATTTGCATGAGCTTTTATTTGCCTAAAATTTCATTTATTTCTTTTCAGTCATCTAAAACTAGTGGGTCAGCTGAGATTCCTCTGAGAGATGCTGCTCCACTGCAGAAGACCCTCTGTCTTGTTGTCCCGTACATTGAAATCAAGGGATGCATTGAGGTGCACTCTCACAATGCTGCTTATATCAAGAATGCTCCTCTGTTCTACATAATTGGACAACACTCAGTCCGTGCTGCAGTGGCCAGAGGTATACTTAGAAAGGTTTTTCTGTTTTTCATTAATGGTCATTAATAAATGATCATTAATGGTTTGTTTTATCTGCAGGTGATGGTCCTGCAGTTGAAAGACTGGAGCTTGAGGTTCAAGTTGGTCCTAGAGCTGCTGAGAGACTTCTTAAGCAAATCAACCTTGTTGATGAGGAAACTCCAGAGGGAAAGACCATCCTGTTGAAACTGAGGGAAATCCTGGAGGCTGAAGACAAAAATACTCCTGGTTCTTCTAAAAGTAGCAGCAGCAGTAGCAGCCGCATCATCAGTTCCAGCAGTTCCAGCAGTTCTTCCATGTCCAGCTCTCGCATGAGTAAGGTGAGGAAGTGAATTGCTAGTACTTATTAAGTGTCAAATTCACTTATGAACCATATGTAATTATATATTTTACATACATTTTCAGACTGCCACTGTTATGGAGCCTTTTAGGAAATTTCACAAAGATCGGGTAACTAAACAAAACAATTCCATTGTTAACAATAATGTTATTATAATAGTATAACTGTATCTAATTTGTATGAGTAATAACTTTTTCTTTCAGTACCTGGCACAACATGGAGCTTCAAAAGCAGTAAGCAGTGGAAGCACAGCATCCAGCTTTGAGGTCATCCAGAAACAGGAGAATTAATTTATGTTACTCATAATACAAAACCTAAATATGAAAATTGTTTAAACTAAAATGTCCAATTTATGTTTTCAGGCTAAATTCCTTGGAAATGCTCTCCCACCTGTGTTTGCTGTTATTGCCCGTACTGTAAGAGTTGACCACAAGCTGCTGGGCTACCAACTTGCTGCTTACTTTGACAAGCCAACAGCAAGAGTGCAGCTTGTTGTTTCCTCAATTGCTGAAAATGACAACATGAAGATTTGTGCTGATGGTGTCCTGCTAAGCAAACACAAAGTCACTGTAAGACTCAAACTCATACAATTGTAAAAAAATAGGCCAATTTACGAGGTTTAATATCCTTGCTGAATTACTTGCTGAATGTTTTACTTTAACAAAGTAACCTGCTTTTCAGGCCAAGGTTGCTTGGGGTCCAGAGTGTCAACAATATGCAGTTATTGCCAAAGCTGAAGCTGGGGTTCTTGGAGAATTCCCTGCTGCCCGTCTGGAGGTGGAATGGGAAAGGCTGCCAATAATTGTCACCACTTATGCTAAAAAGTAATGACAATCAATACAAATTTAATTGGTTAAATTGAAATTGGTTAATTTATTATCTGTTCTCTTTGTATCACTTCTTAATTAGGCTGTCTAAGCACATCCCTATGGCAGCTCTCGAGGCAGGATTCAAGCTGGAAAGAGTCAAGAACAGTGACAAAGAGATTGAACTGACTGCAGCCTTGCCAACTCAAAGGACTCTGAATGTCATTGCTAGGGTTCCAGAGGTGAGAATCCAATAGGCTCTATCAAATTACTTATTTCAGAAAATGTATAATCTAATAAACATGTAATAATGTTATATAACAACTGATTTTGTACCTTTGCTCTAGATGACACTATCAAGGATGGCTATTCATCTCCCCATTGCTGTTCCTATCAATCCAGATGGAACTCTTTCTATTCATATTGATGAGGACTTTCTGACCTGGCTTAAGAACTATTGGGAGGAATAATAACCATTCAAAAATTAGATTGACATTTTCTTCAGAAAATGTGAACTGTGTTTATGTGGTTGAAAATGTAAGTGAATGTGTATGCAATGTAATTCTAATAAATCTTCAGCAAGTATCATTAACGTGTGAATTGTTATCACTTTATAACAAAGCCTAGCAACACCCATAATAAATGCTGAATAAAACAGGCAAGAGTCTGTTTGTTACATCATGATCTAAACTGATAAACTATTCATTTTTAAAGAGCATATACTTTTTTCCATTCACAAAGCAACAAATAAGTGAGAAATTCTAAAGCAACATGCTATAAATGCTGTATCGCCAGAAATGAGATTTGGCCATTCCTATTTAGCGAACCATTCTCTGTTTGTTTGGGTAACTAGAAATTTTATGAATGTCAGAATGTTTTGTATGGGTCTGTGCAAATATTGGAAAGTATGGCCTAACTCTAAATATGTTGCCCTTTTTTTATCTATAGCTGTTTTAATTGGTTGGTTACAAGAACTTGGATGCGGCATCATTTTGTTGAACTAAACAGACCCCAAAAAAAGCTTATTCGTGCCTTGTTTACATCTATCTTGGACTATTATAAGGCTTTTTTCTGGCATTTCAGCTAAATTTGTAAACATTTCGAACTTAAATTAATTAAATAATTGCATCTCTATAACCTAATTTCTCCATACAGTCCTTTATGTGCTCTTTGTTCTGTTAATGCACTTGCTCTTTGGTAGACTTCTGTTAAACTTTAAAAAAAATCATTTTCTTTTAAAGCTTCTGAATAATAGAATGCTCTCCCTATCACAATCAAAAAATTCTTCAACTTCTATAATGTTTTAGGACTTGAAGAGGTCTTAAATAGTTCACATAATATGACTAGGTATTATAATTATTTATAATGATTTTTCAGCACAATCAAGTATCACCATAAAACATTTAGCATCATAGAACACAATTGTTGCACTCTGGTATTGGTTCAGCAAGAATCCAGGCTCACGGCCTAACACCATGTCCGTGGTTCTGTGCCCAATAATCAGTTGTGATTTTACACTTGCTTTATACATGAATAGGGAACAATAAGGTAAAGCACTAATCTGGTAAAATGGATAAATGAAGACTGTTCAACTGTCCACTTTCTTCAATTTTGATATATTATGATGTTCGTTATGTATTCTTACCTTTCATCTGGTCCCAGTTTCTGTGCAATCTTTAGCCTGGTGAAAGCCACAAAACCCCTGCAGCCCACTTAAGTGAAAGTGACCTATTTGTCAGATATGGTGACCCATACCCGAAATGTGACCTCTGCATTTAACCCATCCAATGAATAGTGAACAGACATACACCAGGAGCAGTGGGCAGCTATCACTGCAGCGCCCGGGGAGCAAACGGGGGTAAGGTACCTTGCTCAAGGGCACGTCAGTTGTTACCTGCCAGTACTGGGAATCGAACCGGCGACCTTCTGGTTACGAGTCCGACTCTCTAACCATTAGGCCACAACTGCCCCCACTTTAGCTGTCCAGACCCGCTGTTCAGACTCAGCTGAAGTTTCAATATCACAGTTTCTTCTTTTCAAAGGCCTCGTTAATTGCTTCTTACCAAGAGACTGTCAATTCAACTATTATGACAGCACAACTGAAGACCAGAGAACCAGGTCTGGGTGAAGATTGGTTATTGCAATTTCAGATGGAAAACTGAGTCTGTGGTTTGACCAGTTGACCTGCCTTAGGAGACAGGGACTTCCCGAACAAAGGACCTTTTTGGGAATGTAATTTGGACATTTTGGGGGATGGCATTTGTTGACACTTTCTTGATTTCTAACACTGCCGCCAAGCACCTCAGTACTGGACTGTAGCGCCATGTGTACTTCTCCTGTGTCAAACTATTTTTACAACCCACCAGAATATGTCTGAGGTTTGCCGGGGCAGCACACATGTGGCAAGCTAGGTCTTGTTAACACCATACCTGCAAATTTGCTGGTATGTAATGGCCAATTTTGGCATCAGTGTATCTGTACTTTAATAAACTTCAATGCACACTGTAAAATGTGGAGGAAAACTGTTGAATAAAATAAAAAAATCTAATTCTAATTCCTTTAAGAAATTCGATAACAGCTACCTTACAAATGTCAAATGAGAGCCTGTGGCAGCTAACAATGCAGCCAAAAAATGTTGTCATGAATGACTCAATCTCTAGTTGTTCCAAATGTGTTTTTCGGTTTTGCACATGACATTTGGCATAAAGCCTATTACACAATATAATTGTTTTATACAACTTTTTGAACAGTCCTGTAATGTATTATTATAACTTACAAACTGAAAAAGGCCTTATTTGAAAGTATGAAGGTTTGTGTGTAAGAAAAGCAAATCCCGCTCAAAGACTGGTAATACAAATTATTTTACTGTAAATATAATGCCTTAAAGATAGTTATTTGTTGTGCACATATATCTTGTGATGCAGCTGGACACATCATCAGTGATGTTCCTGGAATCATTGGGGGTTTAGGGTATTTCAACATCACACAGGTGACTCGAGGCTGATCAGACCCCAGCTTGTGTCCAGCTGGCTGGCTACTTAGTACTCCATGGCTCTTATCTTTTTAGCCATAACCCCCTTAAAGCCCTCTCTGCTGCTTCAGTGCTACTGCGGATAACTGCCCTACTCCCTCAATACCCAATTCTCTAGACTCTGCCCAAACAACGTGCTGCAAATCCTCTACACCAAACCTCCACAGGGAAGCACCTCGCTCTCCATTCTGCTTGCTTACAGTCACTGACCAGCCCTTCATACTTGGAGATCTTCCTCTCAAAGGCTTCTTCCAAGCATTCTTCAGACTGCCAGTTCCAGCAAACTCGTTTTGTGGATTCCGATATGAGGACAATGTCTGGTCGCAGGGTAATAAATGCGATATGGCTGGGAAACTTTAGCTGTCTTTCCAGGTCCACTACGATTGTCAGTATGCCTGCAGATTTCCTTCCTTCTTAAAGTAGGCTGCTCTCCAAGCCCTGACAAAAGTAATTCTCTACTTCATCTCCTGTGCTGATAAAAAAGTAAAAAACATGATACGTTATTGATGACATGACACAGGTCAGGATGGTCTAACATTAAACAAAGTTTTATGCAATCAAACTTAAGTATCGGCAAAAAAACCAGCAACATGAATTATGTCAATTAAAAAGCTTTATCTGTGTTGAAGTCACTCAGGAGAAAACTTTAAATTAAAATAGATTTATATCAAATGTAGCTATTTGGCCTCATTTTACATTTTCATTCTACTTAAAAATAGGACAAAACATTTCCCTGTGGACATTGGCCTGAAAGATGACATGATGACAGGCCAGGGTAAACTAACTTCTAATTGATATTGATGTACAAATCAGTTGACCAACTGTTAATAATTCATTTAACAAAAAACAAGAAACTACTATAAAAGGGTCTGTACCCTTGTGGAGTTCTTTACAAACCACCAGTCATGAGAGCTGTTGTGCTTGCCCTGACAGTGGCCCTTGTGGGTAAGTCAACTTACACATTTATTAAGTATTTAACAATTGTTTCTTTAAAAAATGAATTTGCAGAAAACTACTTGTAAGGAAAATGTGATTTTTAAAGTATATTGTCCTTTTTATTTCAGCTTGTCAACAGATTAACCTTGGTAAGTATTATGATTTGGCGTTTTTGTTCTTTGTAATTTAAAATAAAAACCCTAATATTGGTCTCAATTATTTTCAGTTCCTGAGTTTGCCCTCGACAAGACCTATGTGTACAAGTATGAGGCTCTGCTCTTGGGCGGTCTCCCTCAAGAAGGTCTGGCCAGAGCAGGAATTAAAGTCAGCAGCAAGGTTCTCCTCACAGCTGTGACAGAAAATAACTTCCTGATGAAGGTAAACACTATTAGCAAAGCACATTTTATTTCAAGACAAAACTAAAAGACTGTACTATTAAAGCAAGTACATTAGCATTTATTAATTTAAAATGTTTCCATACAGCTCATGGATCCTCTGCTCTATGAGTACGGAGGCATCTGGCCCAAGGATCCTTTTGTTCCTGCCACTAAGCTCACCGCAGCACTTGCCGCTCAGCTTCAGATTCCCATCAAGTTTGAGTATGCTAATGGTGTGGTTGGAAAGGTATTTGCCCCAGCAGGTGTGTCTCCTACTGTCATGAACTTGCACAGAGGAATCCTCAACATCCTTCAGCTCAACCTCAAGAAGACCCAGAATGTCTACGAACTGCAAGAGGTGAGAAAGTGACCAAAGTGCAATTTTTTAATCGATTTTAAGGTGTCAAAACTAATTTGTTGGCTTTTCCTCTAAGGCTGGAGCTCAGGGAGTGTGCAGAACACACTATGTCATCAATGAAGATCTGAAAGCCAACCATATTATTGTCACCAAGTCTAAGGACCTCAGCAACTGTCAGGAAAGAATCATGAAAGACATTGGCTTGGCATACGCAGAGAGATGTGATGAATGCACACAGGTAATGCAAAAGACGGGTGGTAATGATAGATTTACTCATATTTTCGAGAGTTACATTTACTTTGTCTCTATCAAAAGAGAGTCAAGAGTTTGATTGAAACTGCAACTTACAACTACATCATGAAACCAGCTGCCACCGGTGTACTGATCACTGAAGCAACAGTTGAGGAAGTTCATCAGTTCTCACCCTTCAATGAGATCCATGGTGCTGCCATGATGGAAGCAAAGTATGACTGGTTCTCATTTTATGTGGCGATATTCTGTACACATTTAATTACTGTAAGAAGTAAAGACTGAAAATCTTTTTCCAGACAAACATTGGCTTTTGTTGAGATTGAGAAGACCCCTGTCGTTCCCATCAAGGCTGATTACTTGGCCCGTGGATCCCTGCAGTATGAGTTTGCCACTGAGATTCTTCAGACACCCATTCAATTAATGAAGATCAGCGATGCACCAGCCCAGGTAAACTTAATCCTTTATCTTAAAAATCCTTACATTTTAAGAATACATGTTTTAAATTATAGTTAAGACGTCCAATACATTTTCCCCTTTATTGTTCTAGATTGTAGAGGTCCTGAAGCACGTAGTTGCTAACAATATGGCTACGGTCCATGATGATGCTCCCCTGAAGTTTGTTCAGCTCATCCAGCTCTTTCGTGTTGCCACACTGGAGAATATTGAGGCTATCTGGGCTCAATTTAAGGACCAACCTGTTTACAGGTACATTAAATTATGTAAATAGAATATACAGTAGTTTAGTAGAACAGATTTTTTAACTAACACATTTGTTTTGTTAGACGCTGGATTTTGGATGCTCTTCCTTCTGTTGGCACACCAGTCATTGTAAAATTCATTAAGGAGAAGTTTCTGGCTGGTGAACTTACCATTCCTGAATTCATCCAAGCTCTCGTGATTGCTCTGCAAATGGTCACTGCTGATTTAGAAACCATCCAGTTGACTGCTGTGTGTACACTTAACTATTCTCAAAATGTGATTTTTGCCAGTAATTGCCAGAGCCCAGCCTACAGGTCATTATAATAACATCTTTTTGAACAGAGCCTGGCTATGCATGAGAAAATTGCCACAATCCCAGCAGTACGTGAGGTGGTCATGCTTGGATATGGTTCCATGATTGCCAAGCACTGTATTGCAGTACCCACCTGCCCCGTTGAGCTCCTCAGGGTAAACACATCAATCCGTCTATTTGTCTTGGTAAGGATTTACTATTTACTATATTTTCTAATTTCATGTGCATTTAAACCCTCAGCCCATCCATGATATTGCTGCAGATGCCATTGCCAAGAATGACATTCGTGAAATCTCATTGGTTCTCAAAGTTCTTGGCAATGCTGGTCACCCTGCTAGTCTTAAAACTATCATGAAGCTCCTGCCAGGACTGAGAACGGCTGCTACTACTCTGCCCATTAAAGTCCAGGTTGATGCCATCTTGGCCCTGAGGAACATTGCCAAGAAAGAGCCCAAACTGGTAAATCTCATATATTGTTAACACTTAATAATAAAAAACTGTGCACATTTCTTCTAAGTAGTTAACTTACCCTGTTACTTTCCTCAGGTTCAGCCAGTGGCCTTGCAGCTCTTACTGGACAGGGCTCACCATCCTGAATTGCGCATGGTTGCTTGTATTGTGTTGTTTGAGACAAAGCCCTCAGTGGCTCTCATCTCCAGTCTTGCTGGTGCTTTGAGGCTTGAGCCTAACATGCATGTTGCAAGCTTTGCCTATTCTCACATTAAGTCATTGACCAGAATCACTGCTCCTGATATGGCAGCTGTGTAAGTACAACAAAGACATTTTCAAATGATCTTTCTTATCTCTTTATTTGAACACAAGTTCTGAGGTGATCATGGTTTTCCATTTTCAGTGCTGGTGCAGCTAGTGTTGCCATCAAACTCTTGAGCCCCAAGCTGAACAGACTTAGCTACCGTTTCAGCAGAGCCGTTCAACTAGACATCTATCATAGTAAGTCATAGCCACTGTACATTATGATATTCAGTGATGAGAAGGCACCACGTGCATCTGTTAATATCTTTATCATGACTATTAATTCCATTCAATGTGAAGCTCCTCTAATGATTGGAGCTGCTGGTAGTGCCTACATGATCAATGATGCCACAACCATCCTGCCCAGAGCTGTTGTAGCTAAAGCACGTGCTTACCTGGCTGGAGCTGCTGCTGATGTTCTTGAGGTGGGCTTCTGAAAACCCTTTATCTTTTTGTTTTAACATGTTCTAATAAAATGAAAAAAGACAATTAAATTGATTATTTTAAACAGATTGGTGTGAGAACTGAAGGAATCCAGGAGGCTCTCCTGAAATCTCCTGCTGCTGATGAAAGTGTTGATCGTATGACAAAAGTAAAGCGCACACTGAGAGCAGTAAGTTATGTCTATTTAACAGTTTGAGTTTGTAGTTGTAGGTCAAATGCATTTTTAACAACTTACATCATGACTTCGTTTCAACTCCTCAAGCTCACCAACTGGAAGGCTCTGCCAACCAATCAGCCACTGGCTTCAGCCTACGTCAAAATACTTGGACAAGAAGTGGCCTTTGTCAACATTGATAAGACCGTCATTGAACAAGCAATACCGGTATTGTGATGTACTTCATGTCCCCTCTATCATTACTGTAAGTTTGACATCTGTTACAACCAGAATTTCTCATAAATACTATCCCCTAGCTTGCCACCGGACCCAGACCACGCGAACTATTAAAGGAAGCCCTTAAAGCATTGCAGGAAGGATTTGCTGTGCAGCATGCCAAACCTCTGCTAGTCACTGAAGTGCGTCGTATCTTGCCAACAGCAGCTGGTGTACCCATTGAGTTTAGTTTGTACACTGCTGCTGTTGCAGCTGCAGCTGTCAATGGTGAATATTTTTGCTTTTATTTTTCATGTTATTATAGTTTATGTGACAACATTTTTATTTTGTTCTGTTCATTCTTCTAGTTAAGGCCACCATTACGCCACCTCTTCCCGAGCAGCTGGAGACCATCACTCTTGAGCAGCTGAAGAGGACTGATGTTCAACTGGTAGCTGAAGCTAGACCAAGGTACACATTAATACTGTAGCTACATTTATGAAGATAAAAATATATATCTTTATGTTGTTTATAGTTTGGATAACAATCGCTGTTGCTCTATTTTAGTGTTGCTCTTCAGACTTTTGCTGTGATGGGAGTAAACACTGCCTTCATCCAAGCTGCTGTAATGGCCAAAGGAAATATGCGTACAATCCTTCCCGGAAAAGTAGCTGCTAGAGCAGACATTCTCAAGGGCAACTACAAGGTGGAGGCTCTGCCTGTTGAGGTTCCTGAACATATTGCTGCTATGAGGTAATCCAAGCTGTTAAACTGA
Organism: Oreonectes daqikongensis; assembly: GCA_026939265.1. NCBI lineage: Eukaryota > Metazoa > Chordata > Actinopteri > Cypriniformes > Nemacheilidae > Oreonectes > Oreonectes daqikongensis. The sequence goes on along the minus strand of JAOTQM010000047.1, from coordinate 2,866,447 downwards.
CGAAGGCAAGCTGTTGAATAAAAGAAAAGAAAATCGAATTCTAATTTCTTTAAGAAATTTAATAACAGCTACCTCACAAATGTCAAAGAGAGCCTGTGGAGAGCTAAAGGTTTTCCTTCTTTTCTGGACAGCTTTGAAACTTTTGCTGTGGTCAGAAATATTGAAAACCCTGCTGCTGAGAGAATTGTTCCCTTGGTACCAGAGTTGTCTGTGCAAAACTATGAGACGTCTATTGTAAGCTGCTCTATTTTATTCTGCTCATGACATAAATATGCAAGAAACCTCTTGAGCTTCTATTTACTTCAAGTTTCATTTCAGACATCTGAGACTACTGAGGCTCATATGTCACCTGAGGTTCCTCTGAGAGATGATGCTCCACTGCACAAGACCCTCTGTCTTGTTGTCCCATACATTGAAATCAAGGGATGCATTGAGGTGCACTCTCACAATGCTGCTTTTATCAAGAATGCTCCTCTGTTCTACATAATTGGACAACACTCAGTCCGTGCTGCAGTGGCCAGAGGTATACTTTGAAAGGTTTTTCTGTTATTTTTTCATGCAGAACAATGATCATGAATGGTTTGCCATTTTACCTGCAGGTGATGGTCCTGCAGTTGAAAGACTGGAGCTTGAGGTTCAAGTTGGTCCTAGAGCTGCTGAGAGACTTCTTAAGCAAATCAACCTTGTTGATGAGGAAACTCCAGAGGGAAAGACCATCCTGTTAAAACTGAGGGAAATCCTGGAGGCTGAAGCCAAAAATGCTCCTGGTTCTTCTAAAAGTAGCAGCAGCAGTAGCAGCCGCATCATCAGTTCCAGCAGTTCAAGCTCCTCCCGGTCTAGTTCTCGCTTAACTGAAGTAAGGAAATGAGATGCTTCTTGTTTGTAACATATCAAGCATCTTTGTCATAATTATCTTTTTAAAAGCATACATATTCATTATATATGTTTTTAGGCCACCATCACTGAACCTTTCAGGAAGTTCCACAAAGATCGGGTAACTATCAAAAATTACTATTGTAAAAAATATTGTTACTTTAGTTTCCATGATTGCTATGTCACTTATTGCAAAAATAATTTGGCTTACAGTACATGGCACCCCATAGAGCCTTCAAGGCAGTAAGCAGTGGCAGTGCAGCATCTAGTTTTGAGGCCATTCGGAAACAGGTGAGTCTATTTGTGTTTGTGCTGGTCACGATAAAAGATTAAAAAGGGAAATTTTACACCTAAAATGTAAAATTTATATTTTCAGGCTAAGTTCCTTGGCAATGCCATTCCACCTGTTTTTGCTGTTATTGCTCGTGCCGTAAGAGTTGACCACAAGCTTCTGGGCTACCAACTTGCTGCTTACTTTGACAAGCCAACAGCAAGAGTTCAGCTTGTTGTTTCCTCAATTGCTGAAAATGACAACATGAAGATTTGTGCTGATGGTGTCATGTTGAGCAAGCACAAAGTCACTGTAAGACTGGAACTCATACAATACTTAAAGCATGTGATCATTAATTGAATTTTTTCAACAAAGCAAAAATATATTTTCAGGCCAAGGTTGCTTGGGGTCCAGAGTGTCAACAATATGCCATCATTGCCAAAGCTGAAGCCGGGGTTCTTGGAGAATTCCCTGCTGCCCGTCTGGAGGTGGAATGGGAGAGGCTCCCGATAACAGTCACCACTTATGCCAAAAAGTAATGTTAATCAACCATAAAATCATGTGTTATTTGTAAAAACAAAATTGGTTATTTATTATCTGTTATCTTTATATCACTTCTCAATTAGGCTGTCTAAGCACATACCTATGGCAGCTCTTAAGGCAGGATTCAAGCTTGAAAGAGTCATGAACAGTGACAAAGAGATTGAACTGACTGCAGCCTTACCAACTCAAAGGACTCTGAATGTCATTGCTAAGGTTCCAGAGGTGAGGCAACTAGTTTGTCCATCAATTGGTTATGACTCACATAGCAATATAACAGTAAAAAAACTCATTTATTTTGTACCTGTTGCTCTAGATGACCCTGTCAAGAATGGCTATTCCTCTCCCCATTGCTGTTCCCATCAATCCAGATGGAACCCTCTCCATTAATATTGATGAAGATGTTCTGACCTGGCTTAAGAACCATTGGGAGGAATAAAACCAACTGTAGAAAATGTTTTTAAAAAATCTGAAGAACATATAAACTGTTCTTGTGGAATTGATTGTATTAAAAATGTAATTCTGTTGTAAATTAATGCTAATAAATATTCAGCAAGTCTTAGTGATGTGTAAATTGCCTCTTCATAATAACATCCTCCAACATACTAAATACAAGTTGAAAATATTTCAACATTTCAAGTGATTTTTAGTTCCGAGTGAAAGGGGTGAAAGCAGCATTGCAAATAAGCGAGGAAACCTACAACAAATCTATTACTGTCACATTATAGCTTTACAACTATTACTCTACAAATACATCAAAATATTGAATAAATTATAAATAAGAATTAAACATAATCAAAGGAATAATAAAGCAAGAACCAAACTGAGGCACAATGGCCGCAGCAACAGTGGGTAAGGATAGACAAAACGAGAGAGATGAAAGGATAGTTTTAAGTCACATGACCTCCTAAGGGGTTAAAGGGCAGGAAAGCAGTGTCTTTTATTGGGCTCTTCGTAGACACAAGCCACTCATGAAGGATTTGGTGCAATGCGGCAGTGTTGCCAGGTTTTTGTAACAAAACCAACCCAATGGCCAATCAAACTGGCCCAAAATAACACCACAACTCAAAATATGCTACTCTCATACATAAAACATATATTTTAAAGTCACTGTTATGCATTAGACACTTTAATCAATAAAATAATTGTGCAGTAGTAATAAATGACATAGTATATAACAGTCCTTCTCAAAGTCCTAAAAAAGTATGACTTTATGAAGGGCTGTGAATAGGGCCGTGAATATAAATAATAATAACATGAGACAAAACATGTTTTTTTGAGTTTTTTGAGTTTATTGTCCCATTCAGTTTTATTATTGTTAGAATATACATTTGATAGTGTAAATTAAAAGTAGCCCAAATCCATTGGAAAACCGCGGAGTTGGCAACCCTGCAATGCGGAGATCTGAAACTGTTCAGCTGAGCACAATCTTAAGATCGTTTGTGATTTTTAGATTTTACATCTGAAAGACATTGCACTTTGAGAAATGACTGCAAAAGAACATTTTACGTTTTTTACAACACATTTTATAAATGAGGCCCATTAAAACAAACTTCAAGTACTAGTCACTCGTGATCTATATACAGCAACCACTGCTGTATTTTATTCACTAAAACCATCAGATTCCTCTCAGAGCTCTGCTTCAGTTGAAACATAAGTATAATACTCTTAGTTTTACATAATGGTCAAATAAAGGTGCAAAGGGATTTGCAAATCATTGCATTTATTGCAAAACACTGCATTACAAACCTAAACTAGGTAACAGTTCGTGTAACTAATCACTGTAATGGGTTGCCTTGTCTGCAACAATTTAGAGAAGAAAATGGTGTAAATATATGATTTATGGTTTAAAATACAATGAGTGTTTACATAAGGTTTAGTGATGTTACTCATATTTCTTGTTCACTGAAATCTCTCCCTCGAGCACAAAGAGCTTCTTTCCCTCAAAAGAGTGTCTAAAGCATGGATATATATCCAGCTGCAGAACCGCAGCCGCAGTTTCAGAACCACAGTTTCTGAACCACAGCTACAGAACGGAAGTGAGAAGCGGACTTATTGACAACGAGATCAAGCATTTATTTACTAAATATTGAATTTGTGCATTTGTGGAGTCGTTTTTCCAGTAATGTAGTGACAAAATGGGCCTAGGGATGAATTGTAATATAATTATTCATTGTACAGCTTAATGTTTTATTGTTTCTTTCAAAACCATTTTTTAATGTAATCAGCTAATCTTGCCAAATTCTATGAGGACATTTTTTATAGGCCTATATCAATCTGTTTATGTGATTGGCATCGATTTTGATCATCTATGGTAGCTCATTTAAAGGCATTTTGAGAAAAAGGGCTGGCTCTTTATGTAATGAAGCGCATATACAAAAGACTTAAAGGGACAGTTCAACTAAAAATGAATACCTTTTGTCATGAAGTACTCACTCTCTAGTTGTTCCAAATCTGTATAAATGTCTTTGTTTGGTTAAACACAGAGAAAGCTATTTGGAAGAATGCTTGTAACCAAACAGTTCTTGGACCCCATTGACTACCATAGTAGGGAAAATGACAATGGTCCTACATTCTTCAAATTTTCTCATTTTGTGTTCAACACAACAAAAAAAATTATAAAGTAATTTTCCTACTATGGTAGGTTACAAGCATTTGTCCAAATATCTTTCTCTGTGTTCATCAGAACAAAGACATTTACACAGATTTGGAACAACTCAAGGGTGAGTAAAAGACATGACGTTTTGCATAAAGCCTATACACAAGATAATTATTTTATACAACTTTTTGTACTGTCCCGTAATGTATTATTATAACTTGTACGAACTGAAAAAAGGCCTTATTTGAAAGTATGAAGGTTTGTGTGTAAGAAAAGCAAATCCCGCTCAAAGACTGGTAATACAAATTATTTTACTGTAAATATAATGCCTTAAAGATAGTTATTTGTTGTGCACATATATCTTGTGATGCTGCTGGACACATCATCAGTGATGTTCCTGGAATCATTGGGGGTTTCAGGTCTTTCAACATCACACAGGTGACTCGAGGCTGATCAGACCCCAGCTTGTGTGCAGCTGGCTGGCTACTTAATACTCCATGGCTCTTATCTTTTTAGCCATAACCCCCTTAAAGCCCTCTCTGCTGCTAATACCAAATTCTCTGTAGGCTCTGGCCAACCAACGTGCTGCAAATCCCCTACACCCAAACTCCACATGAAGCACCTCGCTCTCCATTCTGCTTGCTTACAGTCACTGACCAGCCCTTCATACTTGGAGATCTTCCTCTCAAAGGCTTCTTCCAAGAATTCTTCAGAATGCCAGTTCCAGCAAACTTGTTTTGTGGATTCCGATATGAGGACAATGTCTGGTCGCAGGGTAATAAATGCAATATGGCTGGGAAACTTTAACTGTCTTTCCAGGTCCACTACGATTGTCAGTATGCCTGCAGATTTCCTTCCTTCTTAAAGTAGGCTGCTCTCCAAGCCCTGACAAAAGTAATTCTCTACTTCGTCTCATGTGCTGATAGCTTCAGCGATGGTCTTCAGAACTTGGTCGTGTCTCTATAGATTAGATTCTAATAACCTACATTTACTATTTTACAAACATGATGATTTAACTGTGGTTCGAGTAAAAAGTTATTTTAACCAGAGCTCAGGCCTCAGTTAGCATGTTAAATTATTACTCTAAAAGCTTTGCCTAATAAGTTCTGATGCAATTAATCTGATGTAATTTTTAAATTTTATTTATCATTGTGTAAAACAAATAAAGTAAAAAACATGATACGTTATTGATGACATGACACAGGTCAGGATGGTCTAACATTAAACAAAGTTTTATGCAATCAAGCTTAAGCTTGTACAAAGAAACCAGCAACATGAATTATGTAAATTAAAAAGCTTTATCTGTGTTGAAGTCACTCAGGAGAAAACTTTAAATTAAAATAGATTTATATCAAATGTAGCTATTTGGCCTCATTTTGCATTTTCGCCTTCTTAAAAATAGGACAAAACATTTCCCTGTGGACATTGGCCTGAAAGATGACATGATGACAGGCCAGGGTAACCTAACTTCTAATTGATATTGATGTACAAATCAGTTGACCAACTGTTAATAATTCATTTAACAAAAAACAAGAAACTACTATAAAAGGGTCTGTACCCTTGTGGAGTTCTTCACAAACCACCAGTCATGAGAGCTGTTGTGCTTGCCCTGACAGTGGCCCTTGTGGGTAAGTCAACTTACACATTTATTAAGTTTTTAACAACTGTTTCTTAAAAAAAAAACGAATTTGCAGAAAACTACTTGTAAGTAAAATGTGATTTTTAAAGTATATTGTCCTTTTTATTTCAGCTTGTCAACAGATTAACCTTGGTAAGTATTATGATTTGGCGTTTTTGTTCTTTGTAATTTAAAATAAAAACCCTAATAATGGTCTCAATTATTTTCAGTGCCTGAGTTTGCCCTCGACAAGACCTATGTGTACAAGTATGAGGCTCTGCTCTTGGGCGGTCTCCCTCAAGAAGGTCTGGCCAGAGCAGGAATTAAAGTCAGCAGCAAGGTTCTCCTCACAGCTGTGACAGAAAATAACTTCCTGATGAAGGTAAACACTATTAGCAATGCACATTTTATTTCAAGACAAAACTAAAAGACTGTACTATTAAAGCAAGTACATTAGCATTTATTAATTTAAAATGTTTCCATACAGCTCATGGATCCTCTGCTCTATGAGTACGGAGGCATCTGGCCCAAGGATCCTTTTGTTCCTGCCACTAAGCTCACCGCAGCACTGGCCGCTCAGCTTCAGATTCCCATCAAGTTTGAGTATGCTAATGGTGTGGTTGGAAAGGTATTTGCCCCAGCAGGTGTGTCTCCTACTGTCATGAACTTGCACAGAGGAATCCTCAACATCCTTCAGCTCAACCTCAAGAAGACCCAGAATGTCTACGAACTGCAAGAGGTGAGAAAGTGACCAAAGTGCAATTTTTTAATCGATTTTAAGGTGTCAAAACTAATTTGTTGGCTTCTCCTCTAAGGCTGGAGCTCAGGGAGTGTGCAGAACACACTATGTCATCAATGAAGATCTGAAAGCCAACCATATTATTGTCACCAAGTCTAAGGACCTCAGCAACTGTCAGGAAAGAATCATGAAAGACATTGGCTTGGCATACGCAGAGAGATGTGATGAATGCACACAGGTAATGCAAAAGACGGGTGGTAATGATAGATTTACTCATATTTTCGAGAGTTACATTTACTTTGTCTCTATCAAAAGAGAGTCAAGAGTTTGATTGAAACTGCAACTTACAACTACATCATGAAACCAGCTGCCACCGGTGTACTGATCACTGAAGCAACAGTTGAGGAAGTTCATCAGTTCTCACCCTTCAATGAGATCCATGGTGCTGCCATGATGGAAGCAAAGTATAACTGGTTCTCATTTTATGTGGCGATATTCTGTACACATTTAATTACTGTAAGAAGTAAAGACTGAAAATCTTTTTCCAGACAAACATTGGCTTTTGTTGAGATTGAGAAGACCCCTGTCGTTCCCATCAAGGCTGATTACTTGGCCCGTGGATCCCTGCAGTATGAGTTTGCCACTGAGATTCTTCAGACACCCATTCAATTAATGAAGATCAGCGATGCACCAGCCCAGGTAAACTTAATCCTTTATCTTAAAAATCCTTACATTTTAAGAATGCATGTTTTAAATTATAGTTAAGACGTCCAATACATTTTCCCCTTTATTGTTCTAGATTGTAGAGGTCCTGAAGCACGTAGTTGCTAACAATATGGCTACGGTCCATGATGATGCTCCCCTGAAGTTTGTTCAGCTCATCCAGCTCTTTCGTGTTGCCACACTGGAGAATATTGAGGCTATCTGGGCTCAATTTAAAGACCAACCTGTTTACAGGTACATTAAATTATGTAAATAGAATATACAGTAGTTTAGTAGAACAGATTTTTTAACTAACACATTTGTTTTGTTAGACGCTGGATTTTGGATGCTCTTCCTTCTGTTGGCACACCAGTCATTGTAAAATTCATTAAGGAGAAGTTTCTGGCTGGTGAACTTACCATTCCTGAATTCATCCAAGCTCTCGTGATTGCTCTGCAAATGGTCACTGCTGATTTAGAAACCATCCAGTTGACTGCTGTGTGTACACTTAACTATTCTCAAAATGTGATTTTTGCCAGTAATTGCCAGAGCCCAGCCTACAGGTCATTATAATACCATCTTTTTGAACAGAGCCTGGCTATGCATGAGAAAATTGCCACAATCCCAGCAGTACGTGAGGTGGTCATGCTTGGATATGGTTCCATGATTGCCAAGCACTGTATTGCAGTACCCACCTGCCCCGTTGAGCTCCTCAGGGTAAACACATCAATCCGTCTATTTGTCTTGATAAGGATTTACTATTTACTATATTTTCTAATTTCATGTGCATTTAAACCCTCAGCCCATCCATGATATTGCTGCAGATGCCATTGCCAAGAATGACATTCGTGAAATCTCATTGGTTCTCAAAGTTCTTGGCAATGCTGGTCACCCTGCTAGTCTTAAAACTATCATGAAGCTCCTGCCAGGACTGAGAACGGCTGCTACTACTCTGCCCATTAAAGTCCAGGTTGATGCCATCTTGGCCCTGAGGAACATTGCCAAGAAAGAGCCCAAACTGGTAAATCTCATATATTGTTAACACTTAATAATAAAAAAACTGTGCACATTTCCTCTAAGTAGTTAACTTACCCTGTTACTTTCCTCAGGTTCAGCCAGTGGCCTTGCAGCTCTTACTGGACAGGGCTCACCATCCTGAATTGCGCATGGTTGCTTGTATTGTGTTGTTTGAGACAAAGCCCTCAGTGGCTCTCATCTCCAGTCTTGCTGGTGCTTTGAGGCTTGAGCCTAACATGCATGTTGCAAGCTTTGCCTATTCTCACATTAAGTCATTGACCAGAATCACTGCTCCTGATATGGCAGCTGTGTAAGTACAACAAAGACATTTTCAAATGATCTTTCTTATCTCTTTATTTGAACACAAGTTCTGAGGTGATCATGGTTTTCCATTTTCAGTGCTGGTGCAGCTAGTGTTGCCATCAAACTCTTGAGCCCCAAGCTGGACAGACTTAGCTACCGTTTCAGCAGAGCCGTTCAACTAGACATCTATCATAGTAAGTCATAGCCACTGTACATTATGATATTCAGTGATGAGAAGGCACCACGTGCATCTGTTAATATCTTTATCATGACTATTAATTCCATTCAATGTGAAGCTCCTCTAATGATTGGAGCTGCTGGTAGTGCCTACATGATCAATGATGCCACAACCATCCTGCCCAGAGCTGTTGTAGCTAAAGCACGTGCTTACCTGGCTGGAGCTGCTGCTGATGTTCTTGAGGTGGGCTTCTGAAAACCCTTTATCTTTTTGTTTTAACATGTTCTAATAAAATGAAAAAAGACAATTAAATTGATTATTTTAAACAGATTGGTGTGAGAACTGAAGGAATCCAGGAGGCTCTCCTGAAATCTCCTGCTGCTGATGAAAGTGTTGATCGTATGACAAAAGTAAAGCGCACACTGAGAGCAGTAAGTTATGTCTATTTAACAGTTTGAGTTTGTAGTTGTAGGTCAAATGCATTTTTAACAACTTACATCATGACTTCGTTTCAACTCCTCAAGCTCACCAACTGGAAGGCTCTGCCAACCAATCAGCCACTGGCTTCAGCCTACGTCAAAATACTTGGACAAGAAGTGGCCTTTGTCAACATTGATAAGACCGTCATTGAACAAGCAATACCGGTATTGTGATGTACTTCATGTCCCCTCTATCATTACTGTAAGTTTGACATCTGTTACAACCAGAATTTCTCATAAATACTATCCCCTAGCTTGCCACCGGACCCAGACCACGCGAACTATTAAAGGAAGCCCTTAAAGCATTGCAGGAAGGATTTGCTGTGCAGCATGCCAAACCTCTGCTAGTCACTGAAGTGCGTCGTATCTTGCCAACAGCAGCTGGTGTACCCATTGAGTTTAGTTTGTACACTGCTGCTGTTGCAGCTGCAGCTGTCAATGGTGAATATTTTTGCTTTTATTTTTCATGTTATTATAGTTTATGTGACAACATTTTTATTTTGTTCTGTTCATTCTTCTAGTTAAGGCCACCATTACGCCACCTCTTCCCGAGCAGCTGGAGACCATCACTCTTGAGCAGCTGAAGAGGACTGATGTTCAACTGGTAGCTGAAGCTAGACCAAGGTACACATTAATACTGTAGCTACATTTATGAAGATAAAAATATATATCTTTATGTTGTTTATAGTTTGGATAACAATCGCTGTTGCTCTATTTTAGTGTTGCTCTTCAGACTTTTGCTGTGATGGGAGTAAACACTGCCTTCATCCAAGCTGCTGTAATGGCCAAAGGAAATATGCGTACAATCCTTCCTGGAAAAGTAGCTGCTAGAGCAGACATTCTCAAGGGCAACTACAAGGTGGAGGCTCTGCCTGTTGAGGTTCCTGAACATATTGCTGCTATGAGGTAATCCAAGCTGTTAAACTGACGAAGGCAAGCTGTTGAATAAAAGAAAAGAAAATCGAATTCTAATTTCTTTAAGAAATTTAATAACAGCTACCTCACAAATGTCAAAGAGAGCCTGTGGAGAGCTAAAAGTTTTCCTTCTTTTCTGGACAGCTTTGAAACTTTTGCTGTGGTCAGAAATATTGAAAACCCTGCTGCTGAGAGAATTGTTCCCTTGGTACCAGAGTTGTCTGTGCAAAACTATGAGACGTCTATTGTAAGCTGCTCTATTTTATTCTGCTCATGACATAAATATGCAAGAAACCTCTTGAGCTTCTATTTACTTCAAGTTTCATTTCAGACATCTGAGACTACTGAGGCTCATATGTCACCTGAGGTTCCTCTGAGAGATGATGCTCCACTGCACAAGACCCTCTGTCTTGTTGTCCCATACATTGAAATCAAGGGATGCATTGAGGTGCACTCTCACAATGCTGCTTTTATCAAGAATGCTCCTCTGTTCTACATAATTGGACAACACTCAGTCCGTGCTGCAGTGGCCAGAGGTATACTTTGAAAGGTTTTTCTGTTATTTTTTCATGCAGAACAATGATCATGAATGGTTTGCCATTTTACCTGCAGGTGATGGTCCTGCAGTTGAAAGACTGGAGCTTGAGGTTCAAGTTGGTCCTAGAGCTGCTGAGAGACTTCTTAAGCAAATCAACCTTGTTGATGAGGAAACTCCAGAGGGAAAGACCATCCTGTTAAAACTGAGGGAAATCCTGGAGGCTGAAGCCAAAAATGCTCCTGGTTCTTCTAAAAGTAGCAGCAGCAGTAGCAGCCGCATCATCAGTTCCAGCAGTTCAAGCTCCTCCCGGTCTAGTTCTCGCTTAACTGAAGTAAGGAAATGAGATGCTTCTTGTTTGTAACATATCAAGCATCTTTGTCATAATTATCTTTTTAAAAGCATACATATTCATTATATATGTTTTTAGGCCACCATCACTGAACCTTTCAGGAAGTTCCACAAAGATCGGGTAACTATCAAAAATTACTATTGTAAAAAATATTGTTACTTTAGTTTCCATGATTGCTATGTCACTTATTGCAAAAATAATTTGGCTTACAGTACATGGCACCCCATAGAGCCTTCAAGGCAGTAAGCAGTGGCAGTGCAGCATCTAGTTTTGAGGCCATTCGGAAACAGGTGAGTCTATTTGTGTTTGTCATGGTCATGATAAAAGATTAAAAAGGGAAATTTTACACCTAAAATGTAAAATTTATGTTTTCAGGCTAAGTTCCTTGGCAATGCCATTCCACCTGTGTTTGCTGTTATTGCTCGTGTCGTAAGAGTTGACCACAAGCTTCTGGGCTACCAACTTGCTGCTTACTTTGACAAGCCAACAGCAAGAGTTCAGCTTGTTGTTTCCTCAATTGCTGAAAATGACAACATGAAGATTTGTGCTGATGGTGTCATGTTGAGCAAGCACAAAGTCACTGTAAGACTGGAACTCATACAATACTTAAAGCATGTGATCATTAATTGAATTTTTTCAACAAAGCAAAAATATATTTTCAGGCCAAGGTTGCTTGGGGTCCAGAGTGTCAACAATATGCCATCATTGCCAAAGCTGAAGCCGGGGTTCTTGGAGAATTCCCTGCTGCCCGTCTGGAGGTGGAATGGGAGAGGCTCCCGATAACAGTCACCACTTATGCCAAAAAGTAATGTTAATCAACCATAAAATCATGTGTTATTTGTAAAAACAAAATTGGTTATTTATTATCTGTTATCTTTATATCACTTCTCAATTAGGCTGTCTAAGCACATACCTATGGCAGCTCTTAAGACAGGATTCAAGCTTGAAAGAGTCATGAACAGTGACAAAGAGATTGAACTGACTGCAGCCTTACCAACTCAAAGGACTCTGAATGTCATTGCTAAGGTTCCAGAGGTGAGGCAACTAGTTTGTCCATCAATTGGTTATGACTCACATAGCAATATAACAGTAAAAAAACTCATTTATTTTGTACCTGTTGCTCTAGATGACCCTGTCAAGAATGGCTATTCCTCTCCCCATTGCTGTTCCCATCAATCCAGATGGAACCCTCTCCATTAATATTGATGAAGATGTTCTGACCTGGCTTAAGAACCATTGGGAGGAATAAAACCAACTGTAGAAAATGTTTTTAAAAAATCTGAAGAACATATAAACTGTTCTTGTGGAATTGATTGTATTAAAAATGTAATTCTGTTGTAAATTAATGCTAATAAATATTCAGCAAGTCTTAGTGATGTGTAAATTGCCTCTTCATAATAACATCCTCCAACATACTAAATACAAGTTGAAAATATTTCAACATTTCAAGTGATTTTAAGTTCTGAGTGAAAGGGGTGAAAGCAGCATTGCAAAAAAGCGAGGAAGCCTACAACAAATCTATTACTGTCATATTATAGATACATAATTATACATTATATAAATACATCAAAAGATAAAATTAATTATAAATAAGAATTAAACATACTCAAAGGAATAATAAAGCAAGACCCAAACAGAGGCACAATGGCCACAGCAACAGTGGGTAAGGATAGACAAAACGAGAGAGATGAAAGGATAAGGATCCATAGTTTTAAGTCACATGACCTACTAGGGGATTTAAGGGCAGGAAAGGTCTTTTATTGGGCTCTTCGTAGACACAAGCCACTCATGAAGGATTTGGACATTGACAGGTGCTCTTTAAAAGTGCACATCTCAAGATCATTTGTGATTTTTAGATTTCACATCTAAAAATGTGACTTTTTTTACATTGCATTTTATAAATGAGGTCTATTAAACCTGGAATGGTCGATTTGGAAAGGCGCTAACATTAGCCTGCTAGCACTCAAATTATAATCCCACCCTCTATGCGATTCGCAGTCCATACGCCACGCCTCCTCCAAGTAACGAAATACAAACTAAATACTTTAAATTCCTCTCAACGCATGTACATACCTGTCCAAAATGAAAAGAGCAACCATGGTAGCGTTATCATATTTCAAACCCTTTACCTGCCATAGCTGTCTCCATCATGTAAAAGCTGAACCCATGTTAATGCGAGTTTTTCCTCTTTCATGATCCAGACGTTTTTTTGTCACTGCTTTTTCAAAAACTGTCTTTCGTTTTTTTTATGCAGGGTGCGCAGTGGGATGCAAAATACATTGGCAGAAAATGTACACATGACAAGTCACAGCGTTTAGTGAATACATCCTTCGTGATTTGAGTCTGAATGAGAGAGATCTCAATCACACACAGACGAAAGGACCTGCTTCATTTTGTTCGTGAACAACGTAAGTGATCAATCATCTCATTCGTGTATGAATGAAAGAGGTCTCTCGTTCAACAAGTACAAAAATGGACACAATGTAAAAACCCCTACAAAAATTAACCATGGTTTTAATATAGTAAAGGTAGTAACCATCTGTTTGGTGTACTTTGACTTTCTTGCCATGGTAATACAAATGATTGTACTGTACATATCATGCTTAAAGGTCACCTTACCTGAGGGTATTCTTTCATGTAAAAATAGTCACTGGTATCCCCATAATGTGTCTGTAAAGTTTCAGCCTAAAATATACCACAGATCTTTTATTATATTGTGCCCTAAATGTCTATTTTTGTCTGTGAGGAAAATTTTGTTTTTCATAAGTTACATTTATGAAGATTAAAAAAAAATATATATATATATATATATAACAACAGTTTGGATAACAATTTAGCATTTATTTACTTCAAGTTTCATGCAGAACAATGATCATTAATGGTTTGCCATTTTACCTGCAGGTGATGGTCTAGTTGGGGTTGAGGTTCAAGTTGGTCCTAGAGCTGCTGAGAGACTCCGGCTTAAGCAAATCAACCTTGTTGATGAGGAAACTCCAGAGGGAAAGACCATCCTGTTAAAACTGAGGGAAATCCTGGAGGCTGAAGCCAAAAATGCTCCTGGTTCTTCTAAAAGTAGCAGCAGCAGTAGCAGCCGCATCATCAGTTCCAGCAGTTCAAGCAGTTCTTCCACATCTAGCTCTAGATTAACTGAAGTAAGGACATGTGTTGTTCCTTGTTTATTAGAAATCAATCTTTTCAAAAACGTGTTCATTATTATAGATTGACTTTTAGGTCAATATCACTGAAACTACCAAAGAACTACTACTTTAGATTGTCTCCTTGATTCTGTTATTTCACTTGTAAAATATAATTTGGCTTACAGTACATGGCACCCCATAGAGCCTCAAAGGCAGTAAGCAGTGGCAGTGCAGCATCTAGTTTTGAAGCCATTCAGAAACAGGTGAGTCTATTTGTGTTTGTGCCGTTTTACAAAATATTTTACACCTAAAATGTCCAATTTACGTTTTCAGGCTAAGTTCCTTGGAAATGCCATTCCACCTGTTATTGCTCGTGCCGTAAGAGTTGACCATAAGCTTCTGGGCTACCAACTTGATGCTTACTTTGACAAGCCAACAGCAAGAGTGCAGCTTGTTGTTTCCTCAATTGATGAAAATGACAACATGAAGATTTGTGCTGACGGTGTCCTGCTAAGCAAACACAAAGTTACTGTAAGATAATGTGATGGAACAAACTTTAAAGTGACCTGATTTTCTTTCTATGCTTAGATTAAAAGGAATTACAATGTCCTTTTCAGGCCAAGGTTGCTTGGGGTCCAGAGTGTCAACAATATGCTGTTATTGCCAAAGCTGAAGCTGGGGTTCTTGGAGAATTCCCTGCTGCCCGTCTGGAGGTGGAATGGGAAAGGATTCCAATAATTGTCACTACTTACGCCAAAAAGTAATGTTCATCAACAACAAATGCTTAGAGTACTGGTGAAAATGAGATGCATTGATTATCTGTTCTCTTTATATCACTTCTCAATTAGGCTGTCTAAGCACATCCCTATGGCAGCTCTTAAGGCAGGATTCAAGCTTGAAAGAGTCATGAACAGTGACAAAGAGATTGAACTGACTGCAGCCTTAACAACTTTGAATGTCATTGCTAGGGTTCCAGAGGTGAGGCAACAAGTTGTTCAATTGTTTATGACTCACATAGAGATCTGACATAAAAACTAATTTATTTTGTACCTGTTGCTTTAAATGACACTGTCAAGAATGGCTATTCCTCTTCCCATTGCTGTTCCCATTAATCCAGACGGAACTCTTTCTATTCATATTGATGAAGATATTCTGACCTGGTTTAAAAACCATCTGGAGGAATAAGAAAAATATCATTTTTATCAAAATATCATATTTTTTGGAGAACTGAAACAGTGTTTATGACTTTAATTATTTATATGCTTTAATTATTGTCAACTTTTTAATTATATGTTATTGTAAGCTATCTAATGTACAACTAATACATTTTCTGTGTGTTAGTAATGTGTGAATTGCTTTTATTTAACCCTTTTCATTGTAACATGGATGGAACAGTAACATCAGACCAATAGCGAAAGTCAATGTCGTAGCGAACTTTCTGTGTTCAGTCTTAGGCTATTTAATACTTTTCATTAACCGGTTTTATCCCACTTCAATTGATTAAACCTCAAATCAAGATGAAAATAAATTAGGATCATCATCATAATTTACTTCTGAATATTCAGGAATTGACATTATTAATATTATTTACATTATATATAGTAATCCATATGGCTCCACTGTACTAATATATGTACACAAATATATGGAAAAGATACAACATTTTAAACTCACTGTATTTCATGAAACTTCTGTAAAAAAATACATTATCTGCTTAAATTAAACAAGGCAGTATGAAATAATTTTGACATTTGTATAACAAGTATGCTTCTGTAAGTTTTCCAAATATGTATCTGAAGATTATTTATTTATCATAAAACCTACCTATTCGACATCATATCCCTCCTGCACACAGAGCCCCACAGGTTAAAAATGGTTTAAAAATTGGGATTAAATTAAGTGTTGTTGAAGGAGTTTTTTTATTATTAAAAACACTCTCAGTGAACACTCCCCTACAATACTGCTAAATGCAATAAACGGATTACATCACCATTTACTGACAGTATAGAGTTGTATAATCTAATATAGTGATTATGAGTAGGCTATTATCATACCTCATGCATTTTGCTGCAAGATATCCTCCGGATACCTGCCCAGTGTCGCCATTTAGACCAAACACCTGTTTTAATACAAGTCAGTCAGATACAGTAAATACAGTTGCATGTGTGCTAATCTTCAAAATGTTTGCAATACAGATTCAGATATTGTATGATCTGCTACTACATATAAACAGGCAGTCACATATTTTCGGTATTAACCGAAATATTGCCCTAGTTCTTTAATAGCATTTTATAACCAAAAGCCCAAAATGACGAAACTATAGCAGAAGATTATATATAGCTACCTTAAAGCTATGGCACTATTTGTGTGCTATTACTGTACATTTTGTCGTAAATTTAAAAAAGTGTCCTACCTCAGCACTTTTTTTTCACACCTAACGCGCACGCTCCTTCAATTCTTCGCAGCGTGACAAGATATTATTACATTTTTAACTAGAAAAATAAGTACTTTGTTAACTTGTTAGCCATTTAAAAAGTACTAGTAGTTTCTTTACATAAAATCAAACTTAATGTAAATATGTTTGTGTGTTTAAAAAACGTTACGGAGGATGAGAATATCAGTCATGGACACGTCTTTCCTCCATTATTTCTTCAGTTTTATTATACGTGAATATTCTTCTGTCAATGATTTTTTGGTCATTTTTTTGTAATTTGAGAAGTAGAACATCCAATTGTTTTTTTTCAGAATATTTTAATTTTACTCTGTTTAAATTACAACATATAATGCACTTAGACAAATCAGGACGCGTTACGGTTATGAGATTTAAAAAAGCACTAAAATACATAAATATTTTGTCAAAATAATTTTTTGTCCAAGGTAGAAAACACAATTATCTTTGTTATGATAATTTTTTGTGTTATAAAACTGTAGTTTTATATTTCAAATATTTACTGCCATGATGTTTCAGTGGTTTCGTGAGAATCACCCAAGTGGACATCACGATTTATAAATGCTACCACATCACGATTTTTTGTAATCTTGTTTATTTCTAAGGTGCCTGTTGCTGCACTGACCATGCAGTCTACTGTATAGCTCCTTTGTGAAAGCATTAAACCATAATTCTTTTTTCATATTGTATGTATAAGCCTTTTGCATGTGTTTCCATTTTATTTAAATAAACAGTGTCTGGAGTCATTCCAAATATACTGTCACTTTATAACTTATCCTTTAGTATGAAATATAAAATATATGCATTTTAGAAACAGTTCTTATGTAAGTATGATACACAGTACATTGAGCAGTTATTCACAGTTATCCAAAAATGCAATAAATAAACTGAATCAGTATGTGATCTAGTCAAATTTCTTCCAAAACATCAAAGAATCCTATACTGTACCTAATATCCAGGAAAAAGAGATACACCGCCTATATTAGTAACATTGCCTTATATAATCACTAGACTACCAAGTTAACCATTATAAACTAATACAACCACAAAACATCTTTCAAATTACAAATCTCAAATACAATAAAATCACAAAAACTAAAATGAGTTCATTCTATTGTAAAAGCCAGCAAATTAAGAAATTCCTATATGAAATTTTTAAGTCCAAAAATTAAATTTGACACAAATACCGAACATTCATGTCCACATTTTGAATGCTTCCTTCCAAAGATACTGGCAGACTTGGAAACTACTCATTCATACTGAATCAGTATCTCTTTATGTATTGTTGTATAAATATGCAGGGGCTTCCATGATGTAGATGAACTAAAGATGAGATTTGCTCACTTTGGCAGAAATTGGGAGGATTTTTTCTTCATAAACAGAGTCTGCAAAATCAGAAAACAAATTTCAACAAAGCTTATTTTTTGCAGGCTGGAATAATGATTGAATTGCTAATCACTTACGCCTTGATGATTCATCAGTCATTCGACACTGTGGTTTCATATGGTCTGCAAATGATGTGTTTAGAAACTGATGTTTGAGCCACATTGCACGGTCATCCTCAAAAGATTTTCTCTGTAAGAAAAAGAAATGATCAGAGCCTTGCACATCATTACAAAGTCCATATAAATAGTCAGAAGTCAGAACCTCATGACCCAATCTGATGGCAGCCTCTGTGAAATTTCTTCTTTCCATTTCAAAGTTTTTCCTCTGTTCCTCAAAAGCTCTCCATTCTTCTTTCAAGCGTTCCTTCTCTTCCAGCATGTAGCAATCGTTCAGCACGGCTGCAGTCTCCTCATCACAGGGTGTGTTAAGCTGTTGCTGTGAAAACAAAACAATGTACATGTTCTCTTGTTGTTAAAGCTCATCTTGACTTGACACTATTTCCTGAGCTATTCCATCAAAATATTGAAGAGTGAAGTCTTTAAAGCAGCATTCAAAAAATTGTATTCTCTCTATTTTTATGTAGATGTAGAGAAACACAGAGACAGATATAACTAAATGAAATGTGTTCCTTTACTTGCAGAAGTTGCTGTTGAGTCTGAATAAATTCTTTGCACTGCTGAATTTCTTGTCTGAGCTTTTCGATTTCCTCGTCATGGACTTGTTTGGAGATCATCTCTTCATTGTCATCGGCTTGCACTATAGACGCTGATATAAACAAAATTATATTAAAACAAAAGAAAGTATGTGTCTTCATATGTCACGACTATTGATTTCTGAGTGTATTTTTGAATGCAATGTTATATAAATGCAATGCAATTTTATACCTTGACTGTCCAGTTTCTCAACATGATGTTTTAATTTCCTCCACTGCTGACGAATGCTATTGGTGAGTTTCTCTCGGGCATGATCACACGACATCGCAGGAAGTTCTTTGAATGAGTTCTCATCATCACCTGAATTTGTGTGCTAGACAAATAAATAAAATTATAATTTCTCTTTGAGAGAGATTTTAAATATTTTAGTAAACCGCAAACTGAAAATTATGTAAACAATGCAACTTATAGTGTTTAATGTGAACCATGACATGGAAGTCTAACCTGATCTACATTATTGCTCTGTTTCTCTTCTTTTTTGCAAAAATTTCTTGAATTTAAAACCCCCATCATCTCTCTTTTCATCTGTTGTAGCACTTTCCTCAGCTCAATGTTTTCCATCATTAGCTCCCTCTGCCGATTATCAAATTCGTTGAGAAGAGTTTTGTACATTTCTCCCTCATGTCTAAAAAACAAATAAAGAATGACACAAAGTTTTGGTTTCAACGTATTTGACATTAAAGAGAAAAGATGTTAACAATATAACAACCTCAGAATAATGTTACTAAAGTAAAAAAAACTCAAATGCAACCAATCCAGAATCTATGTTGGTAACAAATTCCCTATTAATTTAAACTATTCGTTTATACCACTAAACAAATGAATCCAGCAAATGCGATGCTTATGTTATAAAAAATCTGAAAGCACTAACCTAGCTTCAGTTTTTTCGGTTTTCCAAAGACATCTTCTCCCATCCGGCCTTCCAACATAATTCAAAACTTCCATTCCTGACGGAGAGTACACATACGATATACATTTCTGAAACAATAGTCTCTATAACTTTTAAAAAAGAATGAAGTGAATTCTGATCTGACATTAGCCAGCATAAAATGTTTTGCAACAAACCTTATTTAACATGTTTAGGTCAAATAAATTACCATGTTTATCTTTTCTGGCAATGAGTAGCTGATTCAGACGTTCCTTTACTTTGCTGAACTCCCTTTCTCTTCTCTTAATATCATGGTTGTATTGTGTGGCACGACTCGCAATGATTCCCTGCAGTCTTTGTACCTGTTTAAGTACAAAGCATATTTGACCGCAGCATATAACTTTACATGATGCCCTTTATCGGTTAACATACCTCTTCTTTTGCATCCTTTAAGCAGTTTTGCAAAGTCTTTGTATTTGTTTCCAGTTGACGCTCTCTCTCATGCAACCGCATGTTTTCCTTTTTTGAAAGTTCAAGCTGGTCCTACAAAACATTGACCATGTAAAAAAGTTGATTGAAATTGCATAACAACATGTATGGCACGGTTTTGTGTATTACAGTATCTAATACCTTTAATCTAGTGTTGGTAAGATGTTGGTAGTGGAGATCACTGCTGGACTTAAGTTGCTCCACCTCCAGATCCTCCATCATTCCTACAGTTTGACGGTGCAGCTGCAGCAGGTCATATATGTTATTTAGGGCAGCCACAGCATCTAGATCATGGATGCCATCTTGGTTACGGCAAATCGCTGGAAACCCCAATGATGACAATTCCTGTGAATGTAAAGAACATATCAGGACTCTTTTGTTGCCTGAATTATGCCCCCTTTAAGTGGAGATGAAATATTCTCATTAAAGATCATTAAAACAATGAGCTGATTATGTTCTGTACAGTCAACCATTCTTCATGTTTTCTAGATGCACCTACTTGATTGATGTAAAGAATGCACTCAGAGATATTCTCCACCGTGCAAAAGCTGCCTGAGACATTAAAAGAATTTCGAGGAGGCATCGCGGATGGAGAGTACAGCCGTGAAGGAGACATTCTTGAAAGTATCTTGGCCTATATTTTCTATAAAAAAAAGACCTGAAATCGCACACAAAAAGTCACTTAAAATGGTTACTTGTATGCAATATTCATGATCATTCGTGACAGCGCTGGATTTTTACGAGGTTACATTTGCGCCTGAGGTTGTGGTTCACACTCAACGCTAACCTAAATGAGGTTAGTAGGGAAACTTATCCTTAAAATAACTTTGTTATTTTGAGTCACCTAATCTTTCCCTCCTCCTGTGAGACCTTGGTTATGTGGAGCACAAGAGAAATATCTGTTGCTACTACTGTACTGTATATTGTCTACGTCCTGATGACATATGTAAATATTGCATATAACTGACTTAAAACCAAATTTAATTCATAAACTTCATGTCAAAAAAGAACTTCATGTCATGTCAAACCCATTATCTGTCTTTTTCTGTGGAATAGAATTTGCATTATGAAACTCCAAAATGGACACACACAAAAAATGTTACGTGCGAATAATCCATAGCAGCCATATGTCTGCTTTGTGTGACTATAAGCGGCTGAAATTTAAGATGCTGTCTAGTGTTGAAGACCCAAGAGTCAAAGACATTTGATGATGTCACTCACATACCACTTGACATGATGTATTGAATAGCACATTTATTTTGAAAACTATAAAGGGGGACAAGATTTTAAATCGTTTTCTCATAGCTACATGATGGTTTTAGTATAGTCTTAGATAAGTAATATAATAAAGCACATTTCAATTACATTTACATTTATTCATTTGGCAGTTGCTTTTATCCAAAGCGACTTACAAGTAGGAAAGCATAAGCACACATCATATTAATATTAAGATTGTGTTGTTGTACATATCAGTACTTATTATGTTTTATGTTTTTGTTCATTTAATCTGTCAGTGGCTTAAGCAATGACATTATCTTATCATCACTATCCAAAAACAAAAAGACAATAAGAAGACTTCATAATACAGCAATAAAACAAAATGTATACGTGTAGGGCTTGAGATCATTTACTGTAGCCTATACATGCAACAACAATCTTCATATCCTAAAATTCATTTTAAATTGATGTTGATCCTGTGACAAAAGCAATACATTCACGTGCATAGCTAGATAAAAAATACTCAATATTATTCCATACGAAACTCAAAAACAATACTTGATACAGAATATGATCAGATGGAAGTAGGTTAAGGTGAATGCAAGGATTTCTGTCCAGATGATAATGCGACATTAAAACAACATGCACATATGTAACCTAACGTCTAGGTAAAGCAACACTACTCGGTTATCCTGGATAACAGAAAACGATTTCACTTGACAGACTTTAACTTGTAACGGTTCACTTACTGCGTCCCTTTTGGCGTTTAAGGTCACCTGTTAGTTTTAGCGCTTTCATTTCCCGACACTCAGCAGCGCGGACTGAAACATTTTCCCGGAGGTTTGCGTAAAATGTGCGTTTTGTTATTGCACGTTGTACATTGATGCAGAAGCGTTGCGCTCTACTCAACCTTGAAGACAAATACGTTGCCAGGCAACGAATACGAGGGCGTGTCATCGGCTGCAGAACATCCACCAATGGGCTTTGTCGCAGTCATTGCACGTGCAAGAATGAAAAAATACAATAACGTGCGATCAAGCAATAAACAAGTTATGATGTTACTACGTCACTAAACGTATGACCACTAAGACAAAAATATATTTACGCATTTTATTCCAGTATGCCTATTATCAAACTGTGAAAGATAATGATATAGAAATGTTGATCTAATAATACATATAAACTTTTTGAAAAAGTTTAGCATATTAAATCTGTTTAATCACTTTAGGTGTTTTCTATTTTAACTATTTTTCATGACATGCAAGACAGTTTTTTTTTACCACATCCTAGTACCTAATCCATAAAACAGCAACAGCAGCAGCGATATTTCAGAGGAACAAAAATAAAATCTGTTTTTTTATTTAATACCTAACATATACATTAACAAACATGTGTATGTACGACTGTAACAGATAAATTAATTGCTAACAGGAACAGGAAGACCCAGTGACTCATCCTCCAGAAACAAAGGATCTATGGAGCTCCTTTTAGCCTCCAGCCACCAAGTCGTCATTTCACCTTTACCCTGTAAAATAAAGTGTTACGATCAGTAAATCTCATTCTGTGTGTCTAACACAATACTCTGAAAGACAACATTATAGGAGGTGAGGGTGTGCATTCGCTTGTGAATAATGAACAGTCATCATTTATGCGAAGTCACAAAAGCCAGCTGAGGCCAGGCCCTAATTGAGACATTGCACATCTGAGCAGAGGTCTTGAGTTCGGTCTCTTGAGACCATTAAGCCTCTGGTCTGTATTCCCTTGTGATACATGCCATCAAAACTAAAAAAGAAAATCAATAACAGACCCTTTATGGTGGAGGGAACTAAAATATGAATGTGCAAAAGACTAAATGTGAGTGCCACAATATATGATGCTGTGGATTTTTGGCAAGGGCTTGCTATGTGATTTTTAAGGTGTGATGTGGTTTTGTGTGGTTGATAGATGGTTGCTGGGTGGTTGCTTGCTGACCCAAGTCAAATGAGCCCACACACCAGGTCTCATTCATATTATGGTCCTTATATATGGCTTAAAGGCATAGTTCACCCAAAAACAAAATAAACCTGTCATCTTTTACTCGCCCTCTTTAAACCTGTTTGACTTTCTTTCTTCTGCAAAACACAAAAGAAGATATTTTGAAGAATGTCGGTAACCAAAAACAGTTGGTCCCCATTGACTTTAAATGTATAGACACAAAAACAATGTAAGTCAATGGGGACCAACTGTTTTCATTTACCAACATTCTTCAAAATATCTTTATTTGTGTTCTGCAGAAGAAAGAAAGTCTTACAGGTTGGGAATGACAAGAGGGTGAGCAAATGAAGAAAGAATTTTCGTTTTGGAGTGAACTATCCCTTTAAGTCACTCCTTCACTGTGAATCTACAAGATTTATCTTGTTTCATTATTCACAGGGTAAAAATCGCACGTCATAATTTAAAGTTTTTGAATTAGGAGTTTGTTAAATTACATAAAATGATAAAAGATTAAAATACAGATTAAATAAATAATATTAAGTATTTATTAAATAATATAAAACAACATGATATTTTATATATATTTTAACCCTTAATATAATAATTGTTTTGCTTTCATCTGTTTTCGAAAATGTAACAAATGTAACAAAAATGTATCCGCACATAAATCATCCTGTCAAGCCGGAATGCAGAGTTTATGAGGATAGGTCCATGGCAACCATGGTGAGTAACCTGAAATATTTTGCCTTGCTACATTTACAACAGTCAAAAACAATGGCAAAAATTTGCACAGTAGGTGGCTTTGCAATTCTTGTGCCCACACAGGGACTATATAAACAAAAATAACCGTGTCACCTTTACATTCAGAGACCCACGACACACCAGCACATATCCTCCAAGTTTGTGTAGCAGATCTGCTGTAGAACCACTGCACTGGATCTTTAAAGCTGGAGGTTTAAAAAAAAGCATAAAAGCAAATAAAAAGAGGATACAGGAGGATTTGGTAGATATTTTATATGAATATATCACAAAATAACAAAGCAGCTGTTTAGTTTTAGATTGTTCTTGCACAACAGAAACTTTTATACTATTTACTGTAACAGTATGACAGAGAACGATTTGAATCTCCTCATTGCCAATAAAAACACACTCAATGACAAATATTGACAAGATTTTATTCCCCGGAAGTATCAGACAGAATCTGTTAATAATTGACGCTGTGGAAACATCTACTTGCTCAAATACCTTCACTGGTGGACTCCATACGGGACGCTGTGTTTACAGTATCGCCAAATAAGCAGTATCGGGGCATTTTGGTACCAACTACCCCTGCCACTACCGGACCTGTTTACAAAAGGTTTGAGACAGAATAATGTATGCCACAAGTTTAAAAATAAATACTGTATGCCTGTATTTTTTTAAATATATTTTTTGAATAACACAATTTTTGAACAACCATTACACACATTTTTTAAATTGCTACCATCTAAGATCTTTCTGAGCTTTGGGAATTTAGTTATTGACTTATTTTTAATATTTTTTGGCTATTTTTATTGTACTCATATAAACACTGAAAGAGGTGTGTAAATGTTTCTTTGTGTTCCACAGAAAAGATAACAGCATACTTGTTTGAACTGATATGAAGATGAGTAAATGATGTCATTTTTAATGATTTTAAAGTTAAACACAATAAACAAGATATTTATTAGTTCTATTGCTTGGGTCTGTTTAGGGATTATTAATGTCAGGCTACCTACCTGAGTGGATGCCAGCTCGTATCCTCAGCTGTGTGGTGGGCTTGTGAGGGATTTTAAACTCATGACAAACGCTGATCAGATCCAAAGCCATGCTGGCGATTTCCCCAGCGTGATTGATCCCATTTTCATTTGGTACCCCTGAGACCACCATATCTGAGGAGGGTTTTCTGTGATTTTTAGTTTTCTTAATGCATTGTTTGGAAGGCACAAACCAGGATCTCCAAAAGCACACTTACAAGCATCTCCAATGGTTTCCACTTTGTAAACATCATAGTTGTCGATGATGATATCGAAAGTGGTGTAGAGTTTGTTGAGGAAATCCACGACCTGGTGGGGGGTGCTGGAGCCAGAGAGCTGAGTGAAGCCCACTATGTCACTAGTCAATACAAACAAAACGTTTTTTTTTATAAAACATGTATAGAATTGAGTTTCAGTTTTTGAAGCCAAATTCAACTATTGTAGGCCTATTTGATACTTGCCTGAAATAAACAGTTGCATTGGAGTAACTCTGCGCTTCTGCAGTGCGACCCTGACGAAGATCATCGGCTACTGGTTTTGGTAACATGCCTAAAACAAATTCAAATGTTATAGCTACTGATATACACTGTAAAAACTGGAACGACAGAAATATTCCGTAAAATAATATTTTGTCCTGTACAATTACAGAACATCAGGATATATAGCTTAATAAATTGTGTCCCCATTTTTCTAGTAAATTTGCGGTCTTTTTCTTTAATTTGACTGTTTTTGACCGTATTTCAGAAATAAACTGTAAAAAAATCTTGTAAAAACAAAAAAAAAATGTAGGCAGCTGGGGCGCCAAAAATAAACTGTAAAATAACAGTTTTCCCCTGTAAAATTACATGTTTTTATTTTTACTTCACTTTCATTGTTCTGAAGGAACAAACTAGAAAAACTGGAAACTAATAGTCAAAGCACAATAGGGCAGAAAAGAACTGGCTGAAATGCTTTAACTGTCCAGCAGGTGGAAGCATAAGTATAACAATTTATGGCTATGTTCACAGTTGCATACTAGCATACTTCTCTTGCTATTTAGTTTGTTAAAGGTGCATAATATGCATATTATCTGAATGCATTGCACAAATGGATGACTGACTACATTTGCCAAACAAAGCACTCTATAATACTGCATCCCTTAATGCAAAAGACTTTATTGAACCTTGAAAACCTGCCATATTTCAGCTTAGAAATCTATGTATTCACCCTTATGTTGTTTAGAACCTTTATCTTTCTTTTGTGGAGCACAAAAAAATGAGAAATGTCTTATATATAATGGAAGTCAATGGGGGACAATATTGTTTGGTTACCAACTTTCTTCAAAATATCTTCTTTTGTGTTGAAAGAAAGGTTTGGAAGGTTTGGAATGAGGGTGCAAATGAGCAAAAACAATGGGTTGAACATGTATTATTGTATATTGAATGCTGTTTTACATTCTATGTAACAAAATAGTAGGCAGTATTGGGTGTATGGTATACAAAAGTGTTTTAAAGTGCATTCTTGTAATGTTTAACAGTTCATACTGTAGAGCACACGGTCTGTCTTTTGCTTCTCCTGAAGAAGATCTTGAGTTCTCTCAGCTACAATGGTTTCCAAATGTTTACTGTACTTCTCCATCTGGATAAAACAAGCAACATTTAAAACAACAAGTTCATTGTGCGTGCTTTTGTAAAAAAAAGTATCTAAACGCTGTAAAATGGATAAAACCGTGAAAGTCTTGACTGGAAATGATACGTACCAGGTTCATCATCATATCCACAGGGCTGACCTTGTGCGGGTTCATTTTATCAAGAATCTTTTTCACCTGCTCGAACGTGGGCCTCATTGTGATGTTGTGGGACCAGCATCTTTTAATAAGCTGTGTAGGATTAAAGCACTTATTGCTTTCCAATAGTTATGAAAATAAACCAAACACATTCACACATGCCTAAACTAGACAACTGATATGATTTATAATACTGTATTGATATTTAAAAATGGCAACATGCCTAAAAATATGCTTTGGGGGGAATTGTGTATTATGAATTCAGAATAAATGAAATACTTGGCCTTAGAGGTGAATGATTTTTAATGTTATTTACACAACAGAGCCTATTTTATAAATTATAGATGACTTTTTTTTAACAAAGTACTAATACAACATATCCATATAATTTTGCAGTTGTTCAAATGAAGTGAAAATTTGTGATCAACATTAATGCTTTGTCCTCTTTGGGTTACCCATAATGCACCGCAACAGGAAGTGTGCTTAAGTAAATACCATTCAAGAGCCATCCGTCAATAGACACAAACCTCACAGTAATCGTCTGCATCTGGGCAATCATTGTCTGATTTCCCAGCCTCAAGTTTGGGAAGTGATGGACGCCACATTACATCAAGCTTGACTGAATCCACTTGTTCCTGCTCGTATGACAATAATTGCACTTCTTGTCACCTCATATGCCAAAAAAATCTAGAAAAACCTCAAGCTTGTTTTCCACGTCCTTGTATACTTACTGAAATGAGGTCGGTGCGAGTGGCGATCTCGACCAAGATAATAGAGTAGCTTGAGATGGGGAAGAAAAGACAAATATTTATTTTGTGCTTCTCAGAGGTCGACGCTTTCTGAGTTTATAAAGCTTGTAAAGTTCCTTCAACCTGTACACATCAGCTGCAGCTGTGCAACTGGAGCTGATCCGCAGCACAACTTCAGGGGCGCAGTAAATGCGATAGACGTTCTGACAGGTGAAATTGGTGCTCATGTCCTCGAAATCCTCCTTTCTGTAGGCCATTAACCCATAATCTATATAATGAGAATAAATGTCACTATTTACAGTAAATCTTTCACATGCGTTGAGATATACCTCAGACACTATTACGTACCCGATATTTTGCAAACCCACCGGTCATCGATCACACAGTTACGTGACTTAAGGCGGCCGTGGAACATTTTGTGCTGGTGTAGGTAAGCCATCCCGCGCGCAATATCAGTCGCAAAAGACAACCTGTTAAGGCCAGATATAAAAATTTGATTTTATTTCTTGAGCTGCATTATAGAGCTTCTTAAAAGAAGCTCTTTTCCAGGTTTCCATACATGAAATTTACCGAAACCCCCAGTTGATGGGGACGTCCTCATTCAACAGCACATCTGCCAAGCTTCCCTTTGGACAGTATTCAGTGATAATGCTCACGAAAGGAACTTCAATGCAGCCTCCAATGAACTTGGAGAGGTTTGGGTGGTCCAGCTCCCTGGATAATACAAACACAGTCTGGGTAGAATCTGGGTGAAATGCTAAACTGACTACATTTGCCAAAGACAATTGCCTTTTCACCCACTATACTGTAGCTACATGTCTTGGTAAACCATCTCCATAGTTGTTTTGTTTGAGATACACTTGTACTCACCTGACCTCTTTCACCTCTTTCCTGATCGTTTTGGTCAGAGTGAAATGTTTCTTTCGTTTGTGTTTCACAGCTACAGTCTTTCCATCACTATAGAAAAAAATGGACATACTGTAAGTATCCGAAGATAAACAAAATGTGATGGAAATTGCAGGGAAACACTCACTAGATGCCTGCTTGAATGAAGCGCGGTTTGAAGTTGGTGTTCGCTCCGGTGCAGATTGTTACATCTGTGACTCTGCTCACGCTGGAGTTTCTCTTCACTGTCTGAAGGCTTGTGGTGCTACAAAACCCATCGTAGCACACTTTACCTGTAAGGACCGATGGACAAAAAGAGTTTAACAAAGACATTTAGATGTCTTTTTTAACTGAGTAAACTGGAGTAGAAATAGATAACATAACATTTTTGTGATGTGATATGTGGTGTTCGTTCTATGATAATATTTTAAGAGTTGTTGTGTACTTTTGAAGGCACTGGATGAGTCTAACACTTACCAAACACAATATTATTGTAGTTGATGATCCAGCTCTCATCCCAAAACATTTTCTGTTTTTGGTATTGCAGCCACTAGGAAAAGAATATAATATAATTGGAAAAAATTTAAATTATGTTTACAGTATTAAAAGTAATCATGATATTAAAACACAAACAGGATTACAAAATAATAAATATATATATTAAAAGTCTTTCTAACTCATATTAAAACTTATTTGACTGTCTTTCTTCTCCAAAACACAAAAGAAGATATTTTGAAGAATGTTGGTAACAGAAAACCGTTGGTCCCCATTGACTTTCTTTGAATTTGTGTCCATACAATGGAAGTCAATGGGTTCCGCTGTTATTCGGTTACCAACATTCTTCAAAATATTTTCTTTTGTGTTCTGCAGAAGAAAGATAGTCAAATAAGTTTGAATTTTTGGGTGAACGATCTCTTTATTCTGAAATCTTTTGCCCACGATAACTGTGTCGTGAAAATCTGTGACAGCACTATTTTCAATATACTTAACTTTTATTAAACAGAATTATTTTAACCAGCATATTACATTTCCTTGCTGCTAAGTTGTTGCAGCTGGTTGTCAGGGCGTTGATATGCAATATAGTCCCTTAAGGTAACAAATATGGGTCGAGTACTGTGCAGTTTTCCTCACCACCAGCGTTAAGATGAACCCACTGCAGAACAATGCGACAGGAAGCCCAATGGCCACTTTAATAGACGTCGCCATAGGACAAACCCCACAGTCGGCAGGACACGTTAGACAGTTCTCCTCCAGTTCACATGTATCATCTCCACACACTTTGAAAACAAAAAAAAGCACTGTACAAATAAAATGTACACCGGTAACTGAAAGTGCAAGATTACCTGGGCAAACAACAGATAAGCCAATCTAAATTTTGTTTTCTTACGAGAAAACATGAATTATTTCCTGGATTAGCCTTAGAATATGTCAACAGCCTTATTTGATCCGACACTTTCATGTACACACACACTGTAGGTATATTTTACACATCTACATCCTCCTTGTGCGGATGATTAAAAGATATCTGTGAATTGCCAACGGTTTTAATATACAGTATACTGTAATACTCACCTTGTGCACTGACTACTAGCACTTTTGACTCTAGTGCAGCATGCATCTGCCCCACTTTGATGTGAGCAATAACAGATGTTACACCTAAATGAACCAGCACCACCTGTGAATAAAGATATATCAATACTATTGAAAAAGACATGAGCTTAATGCAGCTAACACAATCTACCAATTCAGTCATTATTTAGATGCAAAGATGTACTTTTATGAAAAGGTACCACCTCAGCTTTTGAACCTTTTGTAACAGGTACCACATTTTTATAAATTGCTTTGCTTTAACCTTTGAAGTCCAAAGGAGTTGGCTCATCTTGCCAGCTTTAGATACTGTGTGGGTAACAATTTCACCATCGTCTGGAATCCAGGGACCACAGATCCCCCCTCCTCTCTAAAACAGAAAAATACAATCAACTGACTCTTACATGTATGTTGTGAAGCAATGATATTAATAGTTTTCCACACTGTACAATTACAAAAACAGTTTAAGTAAAACCTTGAATAAGTGCTCAAGACTGTGGCCCATTTGAGGAGCTTGTGTAATTTTAATATAATCAAAAAAATGTTGGGTCATAAAGAGATTACCTCTGCTGGTTTGTAAATTAACCTATGCTAAATGCTAGGTTGTTTAACCCAGGTTGTTGAGTTTGTCCCTTTTTTGAGCCAATGCTGGATTGAAAATGGGTTGGGTTGAATCTGCTATAGAAAGTCCAAAATATTCATAGTTGCGGTAGGATATTCGATTTTTTTATTTGTCCATTTACATAATGTTGCCACCTTTACCTGTTCCATTCAGTTAGAAAAGTGTTTTCGCATATTTTTACGTTATGAAAGTATGTATTATAAAACTGAATGTATTTTTTGTTTTAATGCTCTCTATTGACTAATCGCTGTAATGGCGTTGTGGAGAATAGATGAACCTGAAAGCTGAAATTCTAAGCTTTATATAGATACCAAACCTTTCTTTGTGAGTTGGTAAATCCCAAAGAGCAGCAACAGCAGCGAGTGAAGTTTGTAGACGTGTTTACAGGCATTTTTTGTTAGCGATTTTGCTGCATCCACTCACAAAAATAAAGTTATGATATATTTACGGTAGGAAATTTACAAAATATCTTCATGGAACATGATCTTTACTTAATATCCTAATGATTTTTGCCATAAAAGAAAAATCGATCATTTTGACCCATACAATGTATTTTTGTCTATTACTACAAATGTTCTTGTGCTACTTTATCCTTTGAAGACCTAAAGATGCTCCATTAGATTTGACTAAAGGCATTTATAGCATTCGTCTTTAAAATATAAATAGTTCTAACATATACATTTATTCTAACACATATATAAAAAAATATAAGTATCTAACACAGTTCTAACACACAAACAATTATGCAATTATGAAGACGGTAATTGGAGCACAGTACATACTCCAACAGTACTGTCATTACGTGGACTCTGAAGAAGTGCCAATAGAGATGCCATGTTTAACCTGTTTTTCATTTTTGACCATTTTTGCACCAATTGCACATGATTAACTCCAGAATCGATCCTACTGACCATGAGTGCAAGCGGGCAGGAATGAATGTTAGCGTGGTACACGCAGCAGTTGTGCTCATTTGCGTTGTTCCAGTTAGCGGGACACTCGTGCTCGAGGCAGAACCTTTTGGCTTCTGAGGCATTGCTGCAACGAAAGTAAAACTTACATTAGTTGTGTCAGGCCAGCATATGACGTTCATCGTAAACGTGATATTACATTTAACATTTGAGAAATTTGCACAAATTTAAACAAAACTGCACAATTTGAATCAAATAAAAGCGGTAGGAAGGTTTCCTCAACAAAAGGAGAAAAAGTTTCAAGAAATGTTCAAATAAATACTCAATACAACACCTGTCTCTATAGTGTATTGTATGTTCATATTACATGATATTGAATACTGCAATGCGATAGCATCCTGATGATAATAATAAAGCTCAGATTATATTACACTTGATTTGACTCGGTTTACCTGAACTGGAAAATCTTGTTTTGAACCGCGTATTCATAGAAAGCGTCTGACGCAATGACAGAATAGGTGACGTTGAACTCCTCCCCATCAGTGACCTTTTCTGGTGGACGCTGAATCCAAGCCATTTCTAAACCTGCGGAAACAGTACATGTGTGCCTATTACCTGACATCCAACAGCAAATGTTTATCTTATTGTGCGACATCTCCTCGTGAGAATACACACATTAGTAATTTTAGTAATATTTAATATTAGTTGTGTCAATATTAAAATGAAGCCAACTTATTTTGTTAGACTTTCTCTTTGTAGCCTGGTGAATTAAGGAGTCTCTTTCTTTTCTTTCTCTTGCCTTTAAGGAGATGTACTCACCACCACAGCTGATCATGTTATAATCATTCGGCTCTGCTATCGGCCAGCAGTCGTATTCAGAGTTGTCCAGATCATGCCAACCTTCAACAGTCAGGATCTGAAACAATTTCATATTCTTGGTTATTTATCATTGAGAAAGATGAATAATTATGTATTTTACTAGATGAACTTGATAGCTTGTGGCTTGTTCTAGGAGATCCTGACACTCTCAACAAATGAAACTGCACAACATCATCACTTTCAAACATAGACCACTTTGCATATGTAAATATTTTTATCTTACATATATTTATTTAACATTTTGATTTGGTTTAAAATGTTCTGTAGTGTAGTGTTAAGAACTGAAACAGGACGTTCTTCTGAACCAGTGTCGAACCAGCGTCATTCGAAGTGGTCTATTGAATCTGTGCATACATATTTTAAGTTTTAGATCATCTAGTAACCAAAAACATAATATTTAGTTTTGTCTTATATTTTGAGCACAATATGTTCTTAAAAATAAAGGTGCTTCACGATGCTATAGAAGAACCTTTAATATCTGAACAACCTTTCTGTTTCACAAAACGTTCTTGATCTGCCAACAAAAAAATGCACATTATTTGGACCTTTTCTTCAAAATGTTATTTCATTTAAAAGAGTCGCTTTGGATGAAAAATTCTGTCAAATAAACAAATGCAAAGGGGTTGAATGAAACAGATTTTTTTTTACTTTTGTAGTGTTCAGCCATTCAACCCTGTTATCCAATATAGGAAACAAACTGGGATGCATAATAATAGTTTATCAATAACTACATGCTAACATGTTAATGCCGATAAGAAAAATAAAAGAAAGAATAGGATTTGCATTGGGATGAGAAGCGAGATGACAATTAAAATTGTTAAAACTATGGTATTTACAATAGTTTTGTATGAATTATATACATGGCAGTCCATTTCTTAAAACTATATCTATATCATTTATAAGTGATTTTGGCATTTGGTAAACTCCCATGTCTATCAGTTTTGGTACAAAGCATTGCTTTTCAATTGATGCTCACCTGGTGCACAAGTGTTTTTGACATAATCACAAAAGGAAGGCATTTGATTCAGTCCATTCAATGACACTGTCTTTCCATATATCGCCATAAAAATTGTTTAAAATAACCCTAAGAGCAGCTTTGTAAGAGCAGTAATAATGCCAAAACAATTCTCCAGTGTTATTTTACTTTACTTTTCAAAAGTAAAAGCCCTAAATACGGCAGAAAAGCTTGCACTTACCATAAGAAAAGAAACAGCCCAGGTTTCATGTAGACCCATATTGTCCTGCTTGACAGTTTGGATGTGCTGTGCACACTGACCCGGTAAGAAGAGGCTGCTTCTTGCCCTTCATTTATTTATTTATTTATTTTCTTTCTTTGTGGCCTCAATAGCCCCCTAATTATTCAATCAGCCAGGAGGGCTCTCACTAATCACAAACACTGTGGCTTTCTGCCCCCAACACACACACTTACCCAAGGAGAACCAACTCACCTTCAAAACCCTTTTTATACACTTTTTATACAGCATGTAGAAATAAAAAACCTCACACAAACCAACGTTATATTTGACTACGGAAAAAAATGATGGGCAAATGTTACCAACATGAATTCACTGTCTCATTTACTGCCATCTGTGTTTTTACTGGTATCTTAATAGGGTTTGATTATATGACAATGAATGGAGTTCTGAAGTATATGTGAGATTCAGTGGAAAGGGAGAGAGTTTACAACCGAGCAATAATAAAGTTTAGGGTTAAGTTACATGTTCCTTGAGGCACTCAACTGAAGCTATGAATTTACATGTCTTCATGTTGTAATACTAGCTCTTCAACATTATAAACCTTCACTCTTAAAAAAAAGGGTTCTTCACAGCAATGCCATATAAGAACCATTTTCTGTTCTTCAAAGAACCTTAAAAGAACAATTTCTGTGAAATCTTATATCTGTATAAAAATCAATTTGTAAAACAAAAAGGTTTTGTGGATGTTAAGGGTTCTTTATGGAACCATACAGACAAAAATGATTCTTCTATGGCATCATTTAACATCTGCAAAAGTAATAATAATAAAAATACAAAAGCAGGATCTTGCTGATGAAATAAAACACATACATTTGATATACATATAAATTACTTTTTTAATGTTTTTATAATTACATTATTATTATAACAAGTTGGTTTTGTTAATGAAACGTTCACCTAAAATTATTTTCATTTATTTGCTGTTATAATGTATTACCAGATTTATTTGTACAATCTACATTTTACAGGAGTTACAATTTAATTATAGTAAAGTTATATTGTTCAGTATTTTCAGTGCTCTCAAAAGAATTTACATTGCCCATTATAATTATTCATTAATAATTTCCAGCCTTCAGGTATATACATGAATTCGTTTTTTAATAAAACAGGGATGAAGCATGCATGTTTAAAGTGTTAAAAGTGTATAAAATTGATAGAGAATACAAGTAGAAAATACCTTGTTATTCAACATGATTTATACCGACTGACATGCACAGACATTTTAGAGGACTTGCCGGGAATTCTGTGATTCACAGGATCCCCTCGACCTACTTTATTACTTATCAAACAACTAAAATTCTTGAGAACTGGAGACATACCACTCACAGCAGATTAATAAAAACAAAAAGCTTAATATCCACTAAAACCAGCTCGAGCTGTTTTGCTGGTCTCATCTGGTTTCCGGGTTTAGCTGGTCATAGCCGCTAAGTTCACAACTAGTGTCTTAACAACTAGTCACTGAGTAGGAATTACTTAGGATTAATCTAGTCTTACTTTTCAGATTTGAATTAGACCAATTTTTATGTAACTGACTTAAAGGTCCAGTTTGTGAAATTTAGTGAGAAATTTTTGTGAAAACCTCTAGTGGTGAGGTTTGCAAATTGCAACGAATGGCTCACTCCACCGCTCCCCCCTCCCTTTTGAAGCACTATGGTGGCTGATACAGGACAAAGTTGTTGTCTCGTTTTCACTTCTTTGCTAAAGGAAATAACATATTTACGAAACACGTTTTGTAGAGCAGTTTGTCCATTTAGGGCTTCTGTAGAAACAACATGGTGAATTCCATGTAAGGGGACCCGCGGTGTATTGAGATAGAAAATAACTCGTTCTAAGATAATAAAAACATAACATTTCATTATGTAAGGTCTTTATACACCTGGAGACATAGTTATGTATTATATTGCATTTCTGTCAATCCTAAAAATTACGCATTGCACCTTTAAAGATGTTATTAGGTGATTAAGTTGAAAAGCTAAGGTCAAACATTTACTGTACGCTGGGAGAACAGCTAAGACCAGCAAACCAGCTTAAGCTTGTTTTTTAAACAGCTTACTCATACAAAAGCACTCTGCATGGGCGATGTGTACACTTCCTGTTTATTATACTAAAGTGACATGCTCCCAATGTTTGTCCGGATCCTTTTCTCTCCTCTGTAGGAGTTTGTAATTAACATCTCAGTCAAAATCAACCAGCTTATTCCCAGTTATGTGACATCCTCAAGCACTTCGCACAAAGACCTACAATTATCCATTTAAATGCATGTCATAAGCAAGTTTTGCATTAAACGCCGTAAACAGGAAAATCTGGTTTTACAATCATAGCCAAAGCTGTTTTATTGTGTTCCTGAATGCACATTACACAGGAATGAATCTGTGTCACAACCGCAGAAGCGCAGCTGTGGAACTCAGGAGAACCGCTTTGCTCATTGCATCAGAATTGCGTAAGACAGACATATGGCCATTCTTACACATAAAGCAGACAAACCGGTTTATAGTCGCTGATAAGTTGTATTTCGACATGGGAGTGGCTCTTAAGATGTCATGATAAACTCTGCAATAGTACTATCCTAGTGGATTTACCATTTTCCATAAAAAATGGCAATTTGTCAATATTTTTGTAGCTTTTATTTTTGGACAAAACACAGTAGAATACAGTAAAATAATATATACAGTCAATTTCATTTACAAACTCATTCGGTTATTCATACACAGTTTTGAGTGACTGATTGGGTTTACCACATTTATAAAGCTTTTTTCTGTTCTATATACAGTATATCTCCACCAGCATTTATTTGCAGGTGTTAAATAATTTTGTATTATATAATTGTGATTAAGTGTTCGAAGCATATATTATTTAGTTTTTCATTACACTTACAGTGTTACAGAGATTCTGGCATTCGTCTAAACATGCAATTTTAGCACTTCAAAGGTTGGCCAGGTTATTTAGTACATGCATACCAATTTCGTTTGTTTTTTGTACACTTACGACAACTACCTGTACACGAACCGAGCGTGTGTAAAATTTTTTATATTTAACTATATACATAATTCTTACTTGTTAACTTCCGATCTGTGTTTGTTGATCAGTCTGACTGGTGGCTCATAATATAACTATTTATATTTTAGTTATTTATATTAATATTAATGTATATTAATAATTTATGGTATGATATTAAATAAACAGTTTGTTGAATGGGTCGTGTAACTTTATCGCATTTAAGCTTAGCCAAGTAATGGTTCCTCTACTTGTAAACCAAAATAATACAAACATACTTTTAACTTGCTAGTTAATTTCATTTACTTGTTATTTCTTTTCTTGTTATCAGAAATAATCTGCAGGGACTCTATTCTTTGCGGATGTGTACAGGAAAGTTAA
Source organism: Oreonectes daqikongensis (assembly GCA_026939265.1). Lineage (NCBI taxonomy): Eukaryota > Metazoa > Chordata > Actinopteri > Cypriniformes > Nemacheilidae > Oreonectes > Oreonectes daqikongensis. Next base: position 2,829,291 of record JAOTQM010000047.1, on the reverse strand, counting down.
GTTTGGGCCCCAAAAGCGTGCATGCGCAGTAACGTTTGTTTATGTTGTTGCTTTAAAACCGGCTACTCACTTCGGACAAACCTTTCTCACATGTATGCTATTAATCGTATGCTAGAAAACAATCGTTACAGTAATATTTACAGCATATAACATGATCTGCATACTACATGATTGAAGACTCCTTTCAAATACAGTGCAGTACACTAAAAAGAAATCAACAGGTTCACAAATATTATTCGCCACTAAAGCAAACAAACAAAATGAGTTCAGGTTCAGCTCATGATGAATTTGATGAAGTGCATTTCTGTCAGAAAAGTAACCTGGTGGGTAGTGCACATGCTTTGACATGTCGTGCGTTGATGTTTATACAGGCAATCTGAATCTGGCTTTGGTAAAATCCCACATTACTTCATTGCCTAACAGTTGGAAAATCCTGTTTTGTATGCTGCCATTAAAATCAATATCAATTGAGAATCAGTATAACTAACACTTCATCCCTCAGAATAAACTGTGAGTGAATTTAAGAGCAATGCATCACCATGTTAATAAAATAAAACTTCACAGAGTCAAACACAGCGTCTGAAGACACGACAGTGATGTCCAGGAGCCTTCAAGACTTCAGCATCTCCTGCGTGGACACTTTACTCTCCTCCGTCGTGTGCTCCTTGAGGCTGGTGCTTGTCTCCTGGCCCGAGTCGCGTTGAATGTTGGCCTTGGACGACCTCTGACGCCTCGTTCCGTTGCAGACACATCGCATCAGGTTCTTGATGGTGGTCCACATCTCGTTGTCTTTGTAAGAGTAGATGATCGGGTTCATGACCGAGTTGAGGACGGCGAGGAGGAGCAACCAACGCTTGAATTTCAGGACCTCGCATCGCTCACAGTTTAGTCCGTCCAGGAGAAGAACCACAAGCCCAGGGGTCCAGCAGATCACAAACGCCCCTGAGAAGACACATACACAGAGGTGGTATTAAGACGTATGGCCTTAAATTCATATGATAGTTATAAAACTAAAATAAACATTCTGTCAGACTCGTCATATTTGCCCTCATGTGGTTCAAAACCTGTATGTGACTCGTTTTTCTTGAGAAATGTCTCTGTGGTTTTGTGTTCATACAATGGAAGTCAATGGGGTTCAATGTTGTTTGGTTATCAACATTCTTTAAAATATCTTCTTTTGTGTTCTGCAGATAAAAGAAAGTTATACAGGTATGGAATGACATGAAGGTGAGTAAATCACGAAAGAATTTTCATTTTTGGGTCAACTATGCCTTTACTGGGTGTATGAACTACACCTGTGGTTACTAGGACACTTTTCTAGGAGGGACAAAATAAAGTGAAATTAGTTTTGAGAAAACATCTAGCATTTGTTGGCATATTTAATATTGTATCTATTTTCTCCAAATAAAAAATATAAATTAGGAAATGAAAACAGAGAAAGTTTTCATTGGCTCCCACACATAAACAGGTTCCACAATTGTTCATAGATCATAAAAATACAACTTTGCTGAATCTACAAACAAAACCTTTAGCACACAGCCTCTTCACCTTCTTTAGAAACCCAACTGGTGATTTCAGGGAATGAGTTTCTGCCCCAACATGTTCAAACCCCCTTTTTTTCAAGCCCAGATAGTGACTCACAGCAACAAAGCTTCTTTTAGTCGTACTTTCCCTTAATTCTTTCAAGTTAGCATGAAGTCCCGTCTGCACCGCAAAACAAGCTCAAACAAACAGGTTAGATCTCAGGTGTACGACATGTAGCGGCACGTCCTTTCCTTTCAAACCAGAAAACACTCATACTCGCTGAACAATTATTTTCTGGCGGTGCAATAGTTGTGGAGGTTGCGTTCAACTCACCTCCTGTCATTTAGAAGTGCCATAAATGTGCTTAGTTGGCTAAAGAGAGGCGTACATACAGTATAGAGGAGAACATATACGGTCGAGGTTACAACAAAACCTCATCAAATGGGGGTTCCTCTGCGGTTTCTCCTAAGTTGAAGTGAACACTCGTACCCTTTAATTGTTTTAAAAAACATCTGGAGGAGCGAGGCTTGCCATATTTGATGCAGATGTGCAGTTTTTAGAATCCCTTCGCATTTATGCATTTATTTTACGGCACGCTTTTCAGGCATAATGAACAACAGTGGTGAAAAGTGGCTTTGTTCCACTAGGAACTATTTTAAAATAAGACTTTGAAAGTTTTGTGATGAAGGGTATGGTTCCAGTGCTTCGATGTGAGGTTAAATAACATACAGAAGCAAAAAAAGGCATTTGATTCCATAAACTTTTTTAAAAGAGATATAATGAGAGGAATTGTACAGTAATGGCTTTTCAAACTAGGTTCTAATGTTTTCTTTCCATTTCTTTTATTTCAGTGTTTTATTAACCTAGTTAACCAAATGTCAAATATATCATGTAAACAAAGAAACGTTATTCAGCACAATAACATGTAAAAGAAACAAAGCTCATCTCATTTAGTATTTATGTGGTTTTAATAGCAGTCGTTTTGTTTCTAAACAATTTTCACACTCAATGGTTAACTTATGTTGAACAACAAGGTTGTATTTGTTAACATTACTTGAACAAACAATAAACAATACTTCTGTAGCATTTATTCATCTTAGTTCATGTTAATTTAAACATTTACCACATTTAAAAAAGAAATCAACCAACATGAGCAATGTATGACATTAAACAACATTATCGAAGATTAATAATGCTGAAAAAACATTGTTTATTGTTAGTTCATGTTATCTAATGGACTTATTAATGTTAGCAAATACTGTTGTAAAGTGTTACCAACAACATGGCGTGTAAAACAACAACTATTAAAATCACATAAATATTGAATGAGATGAGACCTGTTTACTATATCTGTTGTTGTGAATTGCTGAATGTTTCTTCACATTCCACACAGACCGTTCAATTTGGTCAATTTCCATACAATCTTTTCAAACAAACACAACCTTATTGTAGTGTTACCCTTATGTTCAATTATATGAAAACAATTTAAAGCCACTTTTTGTAATGTATACTTACAATCTTCATGTGGGGGCTTTTCGTGGAAATATTAACATAACACCTCTACTCTGCTTCCCTGTCCAACAATTCTTAAACAAAGAATTTCATCTCTTTCAAAAGAGGAGACGTGCAGATTTACTTAAGTAACTTTCATCTCCAAACATGCCACAAGACAACAAAGAAAGAATGTAGCGTTCTGCTGAAGCTCAGGCATCTGCTTTTATCTGCTGTTTGCTGGAGAAATAACTGATGAGTACTGGCCTGTAAACTCCACCTCGGATACACCACAGCACTACTGCACGTACGTATCTTCATTATGCGGAGTCTCCGAGACATTCCCTCTACCTTCGAAAAAACGAAGCCATCTTCTCTGGCCAAAAAGGATCTTCACAGTTCACACATGTGTACAATTGGCTTGAAAGGAGGACTTGCATCCAATGCGAGGGCATTCAAAGGCACTTTTTCTCCCAAGCCACAGGCCACTTAAAGCGGTGGTTTGATTCAGATTCCAGCCTGTGTAAAGACCGACCTTGTGCAAGATAATTATACAGAAAGCTTGATGTGAACAGCCAGTTCCTGCACTTCAGCTCTGTATCTGTAACCCAGTTACTCATGAAGTCCCATACAAGTTAACACAAAATGCCATTTTTAAATGGTTTGAATATTTTACAGTACAGTTTTTATATCTGATTTATGTACTAAACAGTATATGATTCCCACAGAAAACTGAGAAAATCAAGACATTTTGCCTTTTGATAACATTCATCTAATGCATAGGTGGGAGGGAATCATTGTGTCTCATTGTTTGTTGGATGAATATGTCTTTTAACCCAGACAGCTTATCTTGTGCGGTGAGAACGGCATGACTTAAATAGTATCTCTTAGTCGAATGAATTTACTGCAGGTGCAAAACAAAAGGTAATCTGTGTCGGAAGGAGATAAATATCTAATTTGTTCCTTCAAGAATGCTAGTTAAACATCAAACAGACTGATCTCCGAATTGTCACATATAATAAAGAAACTGAAGTAATCTTACATGTTTCTATAAAAACAATTATTAAACATATATAACACCTATAGACGGTATAATTGGATGCACATACCTGGCCCGAAGTTAACTTCTGGTCTGTTTTTGTTGATCAGTCTGACTAGTGGCTAGTAATATAAATATTTAATTGAATATTAATTTATATAATTTGTAAAAAAAAAATTTGATTGAATATTAATTATATTAAATAAACAATTTGGGTTGTGTAACTTTGTTGCATTTAAGTTTAGCCAAGTAACGGTTCTTCTACTGGTAACCCAAAATAATACTGACTAGACATACTTTTAACTTGCTAGCTAATGTCATTTACTTGTTATTTCTTTTGCTTGTTATCAGAAATCATCTGCAGGGACTCTATTCTTTGCGGATGTGTACCGGAAGTTAAGTTTGGGCCACCAAAGCGTGCATGCGCAGTAACGTTTGTTTACATTGTTGCTTTGAAACGGTCTATATGCTACAAAATATACATTAATTTAATAGCTCTCTAAAATAATGTCATTGGGTTTTATTTTTTTATATATCTCTTAAGGATATTCAGGAGAAACAAAAGAAACATTGCAAAAATCACAGTGATAAATAAATAAAAAGATAAAAAAGCAACCTTTCTCCTGATAATAAAAAGGTTCAACTTCTCATCTGTGCATCTTCAATCAAGTGTAATACCTCACGCTCCGATTGTCAGAAACAGGATCAAACATATATCGTACAACTATGATAAGTTTATCAATGTACCCTAAACAGGACATGAGACCGGACCTTTCAAGCTAAATATTTACTGTAACAAAGTCACAGAAATATTTACTCACACTTGCCCCAAACAGCCATTTTTTGGGTGGCCAACAAGTTTGGCAAGAAACAAGAATTTGCGCCTTTTTTGTGTGCTGAATCAACAATGTATCTTTATCATTCCTACAGAAAAAGGTGTGGACTTTAGACAACTCATCAGGGTAATGGTGGATTGTGGGAAAACTATAAAACGGCGTATCCTGTAATTGCCATTGAACTTCGACTGAGGAGTCATGCTTCTCTTTACGCCTTACGTTGACTAATACATATCACAGCCTGGAATGTGTGCGTGTGCCGTATTTGTGCAAAAAACACTCTTCGCAAGCTACTTCTATAAGAAGTAAAGCCCATAAGAAATCAACCAAATCAAATTAAATAATAAAAACTTACCCAGTACAGTCATCACCGTTTTAATCAGTTTGACCGGCGTCCTAGTGCGATTTATAGATGCAGACGTGTGAGCCTTCAAAACCACTGTCTTCCTCATCACATAGATGTATATCCTCAAATATATGCACACCATGATGAGAAAAAGCACCAGGTTGGACACAGACCAGAAGATCAGATAGCTTCGGCTAAAGATGGGCGCCAGCTTGGAGCACAAATCCAGACTACAAATACAGTTCCAGCCCAAACTAGGCACGGTGCCCATGAATATGGAGATACCCCACACGAGGACGATCAAAAGGGTCACCCTACGTTTGGTGAGGTTACTGTGAATCTTCCAGTTCATCACCGATATGTAGCGTTCCAGGGCGATCACCAGAAGGTTGGCCAGGGATGCGGAGAGGCTTATGTCGAGCAGACCCTGCCGAAAGAAGTAGACCTGTACTGACAGTTGGTGAGATAATTTTCCAGTGTTGAACATGAGATACACGTAAGCGATGCCGGCGAGAAAATCCGAGGCTGCGAGGTTGGACAGGAGATAGTAGAACGGGTAGTGAAACCTCCTGTTGGTGATCACCGCTGTGATGACCAGAACATTAGCCACTAAGATGAAGCCGCAGCAAATGGATCCAGCACATTGCACCAGGATGAGCTGCGTTTGGTCCCAATCGTTTGTGGTTATGTTGCTGTTGTTGTAGAAAAAGCCCATATCCTGGTCATAGTGGCATCTGTTGGAATTTGCCATCTCGAGACAGAATCACTATGGGTGGAAAAAAGACCAAAAAATTTTTTATTCTTATGGAAGAATACAAATGAAGATATTTTGAAGAATGTCGGTAAACAAAGAAGCTTGGTCTCTCTATTGACTTCTATTGTATGGACACAAGACCAATGCAAGTCAATGGGGATCAACGGTTTTCTGTTACCAACATTCTTATTTTCTTTTGTGTTCATACAGGTTTGAAATGACACGAGGATGAATAAATGATGACAGAATTGACATTTTTGGGTGAACTATCCCTTTAAGGAATAATACAGCTCAACTACTTTATTTAGGCTGTATTTAGATTCCATACAAAATGATTTACTATAGTTCAACTATAGCATTTGTAGTAAAACTATAGTAATTTAGTTACTGAACCCCGATTTAACAATGTCTTAAAACGTCTATAATACAAACAGTAATCAAAAATAAAACATGGTTACTACACTTTTACTATAATAAAACCATGGTGGTTAATTTATCTTAAGAACTAACATGAAAGCACTTAACTTACTTTACTATACAAATCCCAACAATACACTTGCAAACAAACTGCATCCACCCAAAACCACAAATGCTACTAAAACGGGTGAAATGTCATCAAAATCAAGTACAACTTTAGTTGAAAACATGTGGAAACGCACTCAGCACAATATGCAGTGACTGAAAAGCTTTCTTACCAGTAACACAGTCAGGATCTCAGTTTGTTCTCCATTAGCGATCTGAAGTTTCGCTTCAGTCTGGCGAGACGAAACGCGAGTGGTGAAGTATCTGTTGAAGGTTCATAGTGGCTATGAGGGAGGAGAGACGTACTGTCTTTGTGGGCGTGGCTACATCGCTCGCATGTACACAATCCATAAGATACATACAGCAGCATACATACATTGCTGCTGCTCTGCCTTTAGAGAGATAAAATGGTAAGGATAGCCTACTAAAAATGTAGTAAACATGTTTTGGTTATCATGTATATTTGCATTACATCTTTGGTTACTAGTGAGACACGTACATGGTTTGACAATAAGCTACTGTAGTAAACCCCTAGGTTATTTTTTAAGGGTTGCTTGAGGAAATAAACCGTTTTCGTTATCCAGTCCTCTCTCCTGTGATGATCGCTTATCGCTTAAAGTTTGATTGTGTGTCGAATGTCCCGGTGTTGCGTAACATCGCGATACTCAGGTGTGAAGGAGGGCAAAAGATGGTTGGTGTCAAAATGTGTCGATGTTTTAACGTTTTTATACTTGAATTGTGCTGGTGTATCTCTTAAACTACAAAATTGGTCTCAATAACTCGTTTAATTATGATTCTTTTACATTTATTCATTTGGCAGACGCTTTTATCCAAAGCGAGCATAAAACGTACAACATAAACAGATAGTTTACAAGATGTTACTAGGAGGATTAAGCTGCAGTAACAAGGGAGAAAAAGAACAACATGAAATTATTATTATTATTATTTTGTTAGACGAAACATACAGTTATTGGTTAGTCACATAACTATTATGCAAAAGGTAACTAAACTACTAAAAAGGTTACAAAACACTGGTTAATTTTCGTAAGAAATAACATTTAAGTTATGTACACATACCGGCACATATAGACTACTCTGGACTTGAAAATGCGATATTTCAACATTTATGGGGGAAATTACATTCTAATTCAGAAATTCCTGCTGAAAAACACAACAGAAAATGTATTGGATTTAATGGAAACTATCATGGTGTTTACTGGTATGGGATGGATTCTATTGGTCCAATGTTGAAAAATAAACATATAACAAAAAGGACTTTTGTAATTGTTTTAATGGAAAAAGCAAATGGATTCATAATGGTAGTTTAATAAAAACCATTTGAATTTCTGTGATGGTTTCTTTTGGGGTTTTATTGTTTTTACGCCCTGCTGAAACCATTAGCATTTTCCACTAAAAAACATAACAAAAATCCATTAATGTAGTGTGTTGTGGGTATTATTATAATAGGATTTATCATCCGACCAATAGAATCCATTACATACCCGAAGACACCATTATAGTTTCATTAAAACCAATACAATTCCCTTTAAAACTCTTACAACTTCTTTAATGGTTTCTATTGGGTTTTTTTCAGTAAGGATGGCCAAATAGTAAATTCAACATTTCTTAATATTTAATTACAAAACATGATAAACAATGAAACCAGAAAGTACAGTAACATCTAAATCTCTCTTAATACTTTCTGTTGTCCCCTCACAATTTGTTTTATTGTCGGGCTGTATGTTACTTCACATTGCAAAATCTCATTGTGGCTGTATATGTATGTAAATATTTTGCCTTCTGCAATATACATGTAAATATATGCAAATACATATAAATCAAATACAATCAATAAAAGTCAAGTAAATGAAGGCTGAGGCAGGTAACCTGATAAATCACAGAAATTGTTTGGCATCGAGTCAGGAAAGAAAGTTTCACTTCTTGTAGACAGAAGAAGTGAAGCTATACAGAAACCACCTGCTTCTGAACAAACACCTGGTTTTGAGGTTTATAAAAGTACCTTTTTGAGGTAAATAAAAGCACCTACATACAGAGAGCCTCAAATATTTGCAAGTAAAAGTGATTTGTTATTTTATTGTTGTTGTTACTGTTTATTTCCTCACCCCGAGTATTTCTTCCAATGAAAAACTGGCTACAAAGAATGTCAAATATGAACTTATTGCCCTTCCCAGTTAATAATTAAATGATGGAATGGATAAAGAATGAGAACTGACTCACATTTTAAAGAATGATCATCTATTATATACCAAGGCAACTACTTGACAATGCATAATATATATATATATACATATACTGAGAGCCAGCTGGCCTTGTTCATCTGTAAACGTTTTAAATGCCATTATAATGTAAAGTCAGTAAAATCTGACACAAATGCTTGACGAAGTGCTTTAATATAAAACATCTCGGGTGAACAATTCCTCATGACTAAATAAATAACGATATTTTCTCCAGTTTACAACAATGGACTGGGGTATAATTTTACAGCTTGCAAGAGATGCTTCAAACATTTCCTGAGTTGGCCATTCGATTCCGCAAAAAGCTTCATTACTCGGCCTTAATTGCATTGCAATGCACTTAGCTGCGGCTTCTGCATGTTTTTACATTTGCTAATGTGGGTCTTACCAGCATCTGTCATTTCACATCTAAATGGCATTTCCATCCTGCGTGGAATATGAACCATGTACACAGAGTACTAAACATATTCAAAGTCCCACAACATCTCGTCAAATTGCAATGACCCTCCATTGCAGTTTCCGGTAGATTCGACGCCGAACGTGTGATCTGTGACGTTCAGCTGATAAGAATGATGGTGTCATCTTTGGGAACTCTGCAAAAAAGATACAAATTATTTACAACCGCGTGCTGATGATTCATAAATTTGTATATAATTTGTAACTGGTTATTTTGTAGAAGCTCATTTCTAAATGGGTACTTAAAGAGATGATCATTTATTCCCCCTCATGTCATTTAAAACTTCTGTGGAACACAAATTAAGATATTTAGAAAAATGTCTTTGGGAAAAGTGGTTTTGTGTTTATACAATAAAGTTCAATGTTGTTCGGTTACCGCCATTCTTCAAAATATCTTCTTTTGTGTTCTGCAGAAGAAAGCCATACAGGTTTAGAATGACATGAGGGTGAGTATATGATGAAAACACTTTCATTTTTGGGGTGTATTTTAGCTTTAGATGTTAAATAACAATGCCAGATTTCCATCTTTGTATAGGTTTGATGTATTATTTTGTGATATGTTGCAGTTTCCAGAGGAAGTAAAAGTAGAGATTCCTAAAGAAACTCGATTGTCAACTTCAAAAGGAGAACTTTTGAGGTCAATTTTGTTATATGGGGTAAATTCCTCAAGACAGACTGTTCCTGTGGTTTCAAAAGCTGGTTCAAAACGTACTGAGGACTCTAGATTTAGATCAATAGAAGTGCAGATTGTCAAATGAATCTTTTGCAATGAAACTAATGTTTAATAATTATATTAATAATATGATGCTACAAGTCTAAGATGTTTGCATAAGTTAAGAAGTTTGTCATCCAAACGACCATCCAATATAAACTAAGGAAGTCTAGATTCTACAAAAAAATTCTTATACATTCATAAAGTAGGAACCCAAAGTGATCTAACATGCCAAATGTGCCCTAGCAAAACCCAAAGTAATGTTTGTGGTCAAATCCACTCAAGAGTCAGATCGACACCAAGCGACTGAGTGGCTCTTAACCTGATATTTGCAGCATCAAATTCTAGCCGTGCTTTCCCCGTGAGGAACGCAGGTCACAAAGCAAGCAAACAATAAGTGCTTCTAATAGAGTTCGGTTTCAGAACTGGCAGCGATGTAACCGAAAACAACTTTGAGACTTTAAAAAGACATCACGGTTTATCAAAAAGCCTCTAAAAGAAGCACGGGCAACACAATGAGGGGACATCTTTTTCCCATCCAAACTCTGGCTTGTTTATCGTTGACATTCCTGTAAGGCGAGAAGAAGCCTTCTCGATTTTCCCCCCAGGATTTCTCTGTAATCAGCACTTTGCTGGGTGTGTCTGTCTTTTTCCTCCACCACTAATTCTATTGCTCATGCCACAGTGGGCTAGCCTCAGATCTGGAGGAAACTCTGGAGCCCTGCAGCCGATGTTTGGGGTTATATACCTTCTGCAACAGCACGACATTAGAGAAGAGTGAACGGTCTCGGTTTCTCTGCACTCCGTGGCGGCCCCCTCCTGCCCCTGGAGGGGGAAACCCTCCTTCTGCTCCGTCAGAAACCGTTGAAGTGCCGTCATGGGGAAGCCTGTTGTTTGGTAGCCCTTGTGAAAATATGACATGGATATAAGGGGTTTCAGGTGACTTCAGAACAGTTCACCAAAAAAAATCATTTTCCTTCATGTTGCTATAATATATTATAAAATACAATGTTAAGCACAAATTTGTGCAATTTTTACTAGTCGAAAAAGGGGACAAGAGACCAAACAGCTCTGGTGCTGCATTCCAAGTCTTCTGAATTCATAAAATGTAATACACCAGAAACACTACAATTTAGGTCATATTCGCTTAAACCTATCATATGGCCTACAAATGTGACATTTTCATCATGCTTTATAAAGCTTGGTCCACAATCAACATCATGTGTTTTATGTAAGAATGGATTTTTTAATAATGAGTAAATGATGAGTTGTTTTTTGTTAAAGATGACGTGATACCTTGATGGTCTCGTATGCGTCTGTGATGAGGGCGATGAAGAGACTGAGCACCATGTAAATGAAGAGAGATATGAACGAATAGAGATAAGCTCGGCTAAACAGCCACACCATTGTGTTCTTCTGCTCGAACTCGGCGAACGTTGGGAACATGTCGTCGCCATTGACCAAAGAAAAGAGACATTCTGCTACCCGACTCAGACCTTCAAACTAAACCATAAAAAATGAAGACACGCCGTAAATGTGAGGCCAAAACCTTTTGGTTGCATATACTGGCATATACTGCCATCTACTGGTCATTACACCGTTTCACTTGTTGGATTTATTTTCTTCCTGTACCTTCTCATGGTAGGGTCCTAAAACAATCCATCCGCAGAAGGTGTAGCCAAGATAGATCATTCCTGCACAGCAGCAGAACCGCAGGACATTTGGTAAGGCTGCTCGCATGGTGAGGATAAGCACCTGTGGTGTCATAACGCATTTTATGGCTTTGATATTTGATCAGTGTTATGCAAATCAACATAAAAACACGTGCACTCAAGCATGTCATAAAACAAAAGCTGGCAAACACTCCAGATCATTTCATAACTTTGCATGACTTACGTTGTACTTCTGGAAGTATCCTAGATATCTGATGACGCCCACCCAGACCATTAAAGTAGATGTGCCCAGAAAGATACTGCACACATCATAATTAGTCAAACTCTGTGGATGAAATGTCAAGAGGAATGATTTATTAGTGTTGTAAACCTGTTCAACCAGTAACACTGTTTGAACTGTTATGACATGAATCACAAAGCAGCATAAGGTCAAAGTCTGAAGACTGTCAAGAGTGTCTCAAGGACAGTGAATGTGTGTGTGTGTGTGAGTCTAATAAACCAATAATAATTCATCAAAATACTTCATTTTCATTGAAATTTTTACATTTTCATGACAATTTTTAATGCTTCTAAACATCAAAGACCATTAAATCAGATCATAAAATTAATGCATTAGGGCAATTCCAGCATCATGGATGTGACTTTGTCAAAATTTGAAATATAAATTCTCACAGAATGTATTTATTACCAATATATTGAATCGTCTGCTTATATTTAACCCCTGATGATAGAATCCAGACATCAAAGATCTAGTGTGTATGCACGGTTTTTATTTTAAAAGAGAGACAAATTAATGTGTTATGGATGTGACAAAAAAAGAAGCACACTTTTGAGACAACATACTTCGTATAAAAATGCACAAACCAGAAGCAATAATATCCAGCAAATAGAGAAAGGATGCCCATGTCTGAGAAATATGGACCGTTATGGATGTGACAATTCGGTTACAGACTATGGAAAACTATGCTTTAAATCACTATAGTAAAATCAAAATAATTCAACGCAAACATACCTTAGCCTGTATTTCCATTTTTAATATAGATCCAACGATGGTCAGAACATCACTGATGATAACCAAGAAGTACCAGCCATTCAGAAATTCCCTTTGGTCGTCTTCACACACTTCGCAATGATAATTTTCAAGACAGAATCTAGAAAAACGCTGCAGAGAAATGTCTCAAAAGAATGTGATCAAAACTCTATGAGTTTATGTGATGTGTCACACTCATGTAGATTTGAAGTGTATGGGTTGTTTCTCCTTCGAGCAGGTTTACCTGAAGAAGTCTGACAGCAAGTATAATGGACCGTGTGCAGAGCACCGCAGAGATCATACAGACTACAATAACAAAGCCATCGAACAAGAGGAGGTAGTGTGTACTCTTTTGAGCTGAAAATAAAACAACAGTACATCATACTGATCAGATGAAGTTTTAGTCTCACTGTCATGTCTTCAAAAACTGTTTTTCTTCATATAATATACCTGTTCCTGAAATCTTCCAGTTCTTGCACACGCTACTGACTGCATCAAAGTCCAAGGTTATTTTCACCTTTCCACTATGGCAACTGTTATCAAAGACAATCTGCAAACAAAACCAAAAATTGATCTTATGGATTTATTCAGTAATTGATAGTCTGTAAAATCACATTTTTATAAAAATCTACAGACCTTGACCAAAAAAGTGTAACAGTCGGGCAGCTCACGTGAGCGAACGGTCTGCAAATTGATTCCTTTGAGTGCAAATGTAATCTCAATATCAACTAGCCTGTATTAAAAAAAAAAAAAGCAACAATAAACATGTAAAAACAACATTTGTGGTGCTTTTCACATTTTACAATTAATAAGCACTAATCTTTATGGTGTTCTGTTTATCTGAGATTTCCAAACCTATAAAAGTCCAGCTCAAAAAATGAAGCATTGTTCACTCTCCATGTTGCCGCTGTCTTTGGATCCAGAGTCAAACAAACTGGAAAATGCAAAAATCTACAGTTCATGCATAATGGTCAAATAGATTAGAATACTAAAACTATAAAAACAATGTAGAGTTTTTTTTAATCAACAGGTATATTTTGGCTGCCATGTCTTCTTCAAAGCAAATGAAGCATCTATTGGTTTTATTTTCGAAGGAAACGAGTCACCTGCTTCAAGTTGTGCATCAATATCATAAGATCCTTCAGATGGTTCCACGTTGCCTCGCTGGTAGCTTTCTTTGCAGATGACCATGGGCAGAAATTCTCCATTCTCCTCTGCATAACTAACAGGACCCACAGACAAGTTTCCTAACTGGGAATACTGTTACACAAACAGATCGTATGTAACATTCTACTTCATTCTGTGCTAACATCACAGTGACCTCAAAACTAAAAAATGTCATTATAAACATTGTATCAACAGTTTAACCAAAGACAAAAGCAAGCAAAACTAATAGGCAGAACTTCAATCTCAGAAACACAAACCTGATCTATGACATAATATAAACTGTTGTACACATTGTGTTTGGTGTAGACAGCGATGCTGTAGTCGTCCTCATCCACACCACTGTAGCCCTTCAGAAACAAATTTTTGAAAGCCATCAAGTTCTCCTCCTTGTAGGACACCACCAGCTGGTTGTTGAGCCCAAACAGTATGAGCTTTAAAAAAAAGTTGAGAAGGATGTGTGTTTTTTTCCCTCTGGAACTGTATATAGCTTTTGGGAAATTATGTCACATGAATATTTACAAAGACAAAATGTCTGTTTATTCATATTATGCAATGCTGCCCAAAGAATGTTTACATTCAGCAGCCACGTAAACAGGTAAGCCTATAAATACCTGAAGTGTAATCATAAATATTTTCAAAATTTGCACGGCTAGTTTCCATGGTAAGAGTCGCCGGGCTCTATACTTCTCACAAGGGCTCATAAAGTAAAATTTCAGGTCATCTCGGAGCATCTCCTCTGTCATCGAGTCAGTAGCCATGGATGTTGAGATACTACATGAAAAACAATACAAATTCCAATGGCTTTCAATACAAATAACATTATTAAAAATATCATTACAAAGTTCTTTATTCCAGCTGGATTTAATGGTGTTGATTCCCTTTCACCAGATAATCCCAGCAGAACCCAAGACATTACCAGAAGAGTCAGTAAAACCAATAGATTTGATGTAATGGTTTTTCTCATTTGTGTTCTTCACTGTCATCCTTACAGAAATTAACTTTGATAATGTACAAAATATCAGGGCTATTGCAATATAAAATTTGTGACGACTCCCATGTGACAAGAGTTCATTTTAAGAAGAGGAAGATGACACAGTTCAAAGCACAGAAAAACGGAATAGAGTTCTAAATGCACTTTTGTAAACTTTAACTTTAAGCATTTATAAATAACTTCCATAAAAAAAAGCTTTCCACATTGTTTAAACTAACAGGGGTACAAGTCCAAAATTGTAGATCTATGCTCAAAAACAGGCAGTCCAGCATATTGACATTTGGATAAAACTTTATAGCTTTAATAGACTTTTTGAAAATATTTCTTAACAACATACAGTAAGTTTTACCGTTTGTCAACGGCATATAATTTCACCGTATTATCTTCTGATCTACTTTAAAACGACGCGACGCTTTCAACAATATGTGCACACATAGATCTTCATTCACACGCAAAACTATTCACTATTAGCAAAAATTTTGTTTAACTTACCTCAACATATCATCTTCGGCGCCCTGACAGTTCCTATCATGTAACTCCATGTAATCTGTCACGCAAGCGCACGCATCAAACGCACAGCACGCGTGCCAGCCATGAGCGCGCTTTCACCACTAATTTACTTTATAACACGCATTTAACGTCACAGATCACGCCCGCCGACCAATCACGAGCGAGGTTTCCCAATGGGCGTGTCCTGAAAGTGAACGTCCGTTATTTGAGTTGCTGACAGACTTCTAGCGAAACGTCACAAAGCGTCCATTTATAACCATCGAGTCTCGTGTTAAAATGCAAACAAAAACAGGCAAAGTGCACTTACTGTAAACACAGCAAAGTGTGCTTTTAACGACGTTGACAAGGTCAAAATATCCCCAAAATTTATGTTTCTCGTTTTTGTAAGTTTGGGACCTTGTTTCTGAGGTTACATGTTTATTCAGGGAGTGCTTCATTCAAAACACTATAACAAAACATAGAAAAAATACTAAAATATATATTTTCATTTAGGAAGAAAATCACATGTTAACTGTTCATAGAAGTAGTATGAGGCCATTGCCCTGATTCTTGAACTGGAGCCAAACAGTCTTTTTTGTCTGTGGTTGCATCTGCTGATGTCCCCTGCACAAAGCAAAATATATGATAAATATTTCATAAAAAATATGTGAAACCAACATAAACAATATATATTTAATTCTAATAAATAAACAAATATTTCTTAGTGAGACATGGCATATATATATAATATTATGTCCTATGTAATTTGTTCATGCAAACTTTTCACAATGTAATGAATATCGCAAATGCAAATTACCTATTGAACAATTTTATACATGAAAAAAATCACAATAATCACAGACTATTGAATAACACGATGACAATGACATAAGAACCACAACTGTAGTAAAGACACGTACTACGCAAAGCTTACAGTAAAAACCTGCCGTTTGATGCTATTTCGAGCAGTCCACGTCCTTTTTGTGAATATAAAGTGCTGGCGTGTTTGAATTAAAGGGAAAACATTTTTTCAATTTTGCTTATTTCTCATGAAGCAATGTTATGGTACGACTGCTGTTACAATAATTAAAGGGACAGTGTAAGCAAAATGAAATTGTCATCAATTCTAGCCCTTTAAGACATCCACAACACAAACACAAATAATACTTACATCACTCCCTTGGTCAGCACCCAGTGTTTTTACATCTATTTGTGGCGTGGCGTTCTTGGGCTCATTCTCCATTTTGTCCGGAGCCTGAGCATCTTTCTGTTCCTTCTTCTCCTTCACGGAAACATTCTTTTCCTTTTTGTCCTTCACTGACACATCCTTCTCCTTTTTGTCCTTCACGAACACATCCTTCTCCTTTTTGTCCTTCACAAACACATCCTTCTCCTTTTTGTTCTTCACGGACACATCCTTCTCCTTTTTGGCCTTCACAGACACATCCTTCTCCTTTTCCTTTTCTTTCCGAACGTCCTCCGCTTCAGGTTCTCCACTTCCTGCTATGCCAGGGTCCTGCTCTAGTGTCCTCCGCTGACAGTCAACATTATCCACGCTGGTTGTGTTACCAGTAGACCGCAGGGTCTCGACTTCAAATTGAACTATGCGGTCCATGCTGCTTTCTAGTGGCTGAGGGGTCCTGATTTCCCCCTGGTTAGGCTGTGGGACATTAGCATCTCCTGCCCCAAAGCCCTGGTTAAACCTGTTTCTGACATGATTGATTTTGTTTCCACCCTGTTGGTCTTGTAGTGGCTGTGGGGCATCGCCTCCGACCCAATACTCGTGCTCTCTTAGTCGGGGAGCTTGATGTTGCCCTACAGCAGGTGGCGGCGGGTCCCGACGTCCACCAAGCCGAGGCCAAGGGATTGCATGTTGTATAGCCGCATGAGCACTTCCATACATAAAAACCTGAAGAAAGCAAGGACGTGATTGCTTAAGCATGTTTAAAACATCTTAAAATGAATTTGCATCAACTCTTACCAAGATGGCTAGCGTAATCGTAAGAAGCACAGGTATCTGAAGAGTGAACGGTAGATCTTTCAGCAAAGCTCGAAGGAATTCACTGATGCCCTGTCCGATGTGCTTCAGTGGATCGGTGATGAAGTTGGTAATGGTGACTGTGATAGCCTAAAAACAATAACAAAATGGAGTTCATATGACATGCATATGCATTTTTAATGTCTCTTATGAAGTTTTTGAAAGAGACATACAAACCTTCGTTGGCGGTACGAGTAAAATAGGGTTCACCAGCAAGACCTCATAGTACTTTTTGCACGGATCATCTTGAAGTGTCCATGTACGTCTATACCACTCTGAATCAAAATATAAAAAAATGCAGAGACTGAGCATTGTGGGGTGTTGCAGTGTCAAGTAATAGTTCACCCAAAGTTATTCGGTCATTATTTACGCATAGTTTTGCGTTGACTCGCAATAACTTTTGCAACACGCTAAAGTTACTGTGACGGAATGCAAACTTTAAAAAGAAATGCTGTTAGACAATGCGAAAATATTTCTACCTGTCCCCTAGAGGGCCTCATAGGAATGACATAAACAAAGCATTTTACCTGACAAACTCTCCTTCCAGTCAATCTGTTTCACTCCAGTACATTTTGCATTGACACTTTCCATCTGCACAACGTTCTTCTGGTGATCAGCGAACGCAACCTAGCAAAAATAAAAATGATTTACAAAATTCTCAATCTCAAACACATACATTTCTCCAACCTATCTGTTTATTAAACATGTCATAACTACATCAACATTTACAGTACAGGATCTCTTTTAACCTCTAGTGTATAAAGAACAAAAAAAATTACCATATAAAGATGGAACCAGTTCCAGATCAAGCTAATAAAAAAGCAGACGGCAAACATTCTTCTGAACTGGATGAACCATGACACCACAGACCATATTTCAGTGCAGATAACAGCAGTGATAAAAAGAACGCACAAGAACACCTGGCAAAAAAGAAGAGTAGAGACATCTTACCAAGTTGTAGGTAATATTATTCTTAACGTTGTATTTGTATTACTAGCGCTTCTCTTGAATATTGCTTTACTTAGACGTATCGCTTGCTTTGGATAAAAGCGTCTGAAAATATATTCTGGTGCAGGAACTAGAATATTAGAGACTTATGGTTTTGACTGACAAATCTAAGAAATGTATCAACTTCCAATAGACATTTATAAAGACCTTCAAGACAGTATCCAACTCCACATAAAAAGTGTCTTCAAATCGCCACTTCCAGACATTAGGGTCATGATATTTAAAGTTAACCAAGATTTGACTTAGCGCTTCATCCATGGCTCCAGTGGTCCAGTCATTGTCTTCTTTTAAAAGCTTCTTGAACTCTGACACCGTCTGCTTGGACAGTTTCACCTCAGCGTCATAATGCACAAGTTTGTTGGCATCATCAGGCTAAACAGAAAACAGCAAAGTTATAAATCTTGACGTAGTGCAGAACAACATCAATTCTTCAAGGCAGATGGTTAAACACACCAGGCCAAGTTTTGCCGTTTCTTTAAGAAGCTTGGAAAGGAAACGCCTGAATACTGGAAGACATGTTGGTTGTTGAAAGGCGGTGGTGGCTTCCTTCTTTTTGTGTTCATTAACCTAAAGAAGTAGAATAAGTATTAATGTAACACAAATGTGCTCATCTTATTCCCTACACATACTTGTATTATTGCTAAATGGACTGTGACATGTTTTTCGCTCATATTTATCAAAGTGCAAAAATTAATGGAGGGCACTGTATGCAACAACTCTGAATGGTATCAAAATAATATCACTGTACAATATGTATCACCTCTTTCTGCAAAATACTGAGTTTATTCAAGCAGTCGGAGACCTCAAGACCTTTTGGCAGTTCACAGGAGTCTGAGCTGAACTCTCTTCTCTTGGTTGGCACATTTGTGTAACTTGCTGACTGTGAAACAAGGTTGTAAAATACTCGATTTGATGTGCCAAATAAAGCTCTTGCGAAAAACATACTCTTAACGTTACCTCTGTGGGATTTCTCATGCGTTTTGTTGTTGGGTCATAATTTAGCATGTCGTAAGGGTCGATCCATTCATCTTCGTCGATATTAATGTTTGCACAGGCAACAACATTAAGTCCACAAATAACAAATAACACAATCGACGAACAGCTCGGTACCTTCATGATTAATACGTTTACTAGTCAAACTACACCTGATATATCAGAGAAACGTCTAAATTTCTTCGCTTATAATAAACAATGTACATAAAGAGCAATAATCACAGATCTCAAACACGCAAGGTTGTAAGTTATATTGTAAATCCGCTCATTTTCTACATCACCGGAAACGTACTAAATTGTTATAGCAAACGATGCAGATATACACGTTGCGTTCAGCAAAATCGATCCACACTGCAAACATTCTGGTTAAACGCAGTAAAAGTGAAAGCCTTTTCGCACATTCGCAGTACAAATCGTGTTTCCGGTACAGATCGAGTAGCCACAACAGCAACGTGAAAATCTCTTCTTCTCGTGTCGCGCTTAAAGCGTAATATTGCCACCTGCCGTACATGGGCATACATGAGTAATGCATTTATTGCGAGATTGTAAAATATTAAGACTAAATATCATAAGATTATTACAATAAAAAAATGTTATAATTCATGTATACTATTATATACTATTCATGTATATAATACAATTTTAATATACTACTTAGTATAAAGGCACAGTAAAAGACATGAGCTTTTGTAAACAGAACTATGAAAAGTTCTTTGGTAAAATCTCTTGGGCATGGCCAAATTAAAAAACACCAGTGCATTATAAAAAGAGACCAAAGTCCAAAGACATATAAGACTAGGTGAATTGGTTTATTTTTTTAAAGAATGCACAATTTGGACACATTTTGCAGTTTGAATCAACAGTCCAAAATGTATGTTGCACAATCTTTTTGCAAGGATCTTCTTGAAGTGTGCATGTCTGTCTGAAGCAGAAATTAAACATACTGGTTTGAAATGACATAACGCTAAGTAAATCATAACACAAATATTATATGGATTTCTTTTACCGTAAACACATCACCTGAAAAACTGTCAATCCAGTTCATTTCTTTCACGCCAGTACATTTCGCATTGAAACTCTTTATCTACACAATTCTGGTGCTCTGCAAACTCAAGCCGGCAAAAAAAGATGAACATTTTTAAATACATCATCTAAATCTTTACATTTATTGTCCTTCTTTGCCATCTGCTATACACCGACCTGTTAAAACGTTAAAGAGTAAATATCTTTGGTTTATAGAGTGTCCGACAACAGGTTTATGTACATACATGGTGTTAAAACACTATTATTTTGTAATAATAAGCCGTTTTTATTACCTTACTTCTTAACTGACTCTCAAATTATTCGTTCCGCGATTAATCGGTCTAATCAGATGGTCTAGTCTGCTGTGATTGGTTTAGCGCGTGTGTTCAAGTTTTCGCGAGCAGGTGGGGCCTATTTCTAGTGATGTAGATACAAGGAGGTTAATAAACAAACACATTTTTTCTGCATTCATGCATATAGGCAGTGGTTAAATGTGATGAAACATAATCCTCGCCCAAATCTCATCATTGTCTCATTTTCCTCATATGTATTGTCTATGGATTATGTACCTGCCCTCCTTTGCTGTCTTGTCGGACAGGTTACGACTCGTTCGCGTGATTCAGAGTCGACTCCCATTTTTACAAGCTAATAACTTTGTTATTCGTTCACCTTCGGATTTACAACTTTGGCAGACTGCTTACTTTCATAAAATGCATAAAATGTATTGTTTATGATATCGTGGAATGTACTCTTTAAAAATGCAATGACTATAACAGGTCGACAGGATACTGTATATCTAGCTCTAGTTAAGAAAACAACTGTTACCATATAAAGCTAGAACCAGTTCCAGATGAAGCTACTGAATAAGCAGATATAAAACAGCCTTTTGAACTGGATGAACCAAGAGACCACAGACCACATTTCAGTGCAGATAAGAACTGTGATGATAAGAACACACAATAAAACCCGGATTTGACTGAGAGCCTCATCCATGGCTCCAGTGCTCCAGTCACTGTCTTCTCTTAAAAGTTTCTGAAACTCTGACACGGTTTGCTCAGACAGTTTGATTTTAGCATCATAATGCATTGCTGTTTTACCATCATCAGACTAAACAGGAAAAAGAAAAAAGTATAAATCCTATAGTGCACAACTTGGAAATGAAACGCTTGAACACTGGAAGACATGTTGCCTTTTGAACAGTGGTGCACCCCTTCTTTTTGTGTAACCCAACAGAACAGAATTAAATAAATTAATAATTAAAATGATATAGACCTCTCTAAAACATTCTTGTATTTTTAGTGCAATTTACGCTTAAGAAACAAAATTGTGTTAACAAAGGGAAGTTTAAACTTAATTCTTTAATGTATTATAACAGAAATAATTCATATCATGCTCAAGGGTGAAATTATTTGCAAATTAAAGTTTTAATTCAAAGTATTAATTCTAGAAAAGGGTTCATTTTAATAAAGTTTCAGTTGTTTTAACAAATAATGCTCTCACCTCTGTTGGATTTCTCATTTGCTTTGTTGTTGGATCATATTTGATCATGTCATTTGGATCAGTCCATTCATTATCATGATTGTGGTTTTCATAGGCAAAAGGCCCACAAAAAAACAAAGAAACTTAGTGGTCAAGTTACATCAGATTTTCCGAACGAAGTTTAAGTCCACAAGGTCAAAAGTACCTCTAGCTAAAGAAACACCTACACTGTACTTGAAAAACTGAGATAACCTGTTAGTTTGGTTTAGCCATGCACATGTAGTCACTATTGTGACAATTAAAAGAGTTGTCTTAATCCCAAATACACCTAAAATACCTGCAGAATGGGGTGGGGCTACGTGTGTAGTACCGCCCACAACACGTCACCTCATGAATACCATTGTAGTGATCAGATTCCCAAGTCAGATTTTTCATTTGGAGTTATTGTTTTACAAAATCTTTAATGTATAACCACATAGGCCTCAAAGCTGTTTATTTCTTATGTTCAATTAAGGAACTAATAAACAGATGACTGAGTATCATAACTTTCCTCCACGTCAATAGAAAAAAAGTGCTAAATTTGTGTGCAAAAGTGATGCATAAAACCCATTCTTACCCACCTTTTAACGGTTTCAATTCTTGAGTATGACTGGACAAAACATCAACGGTTAGTATTTACAGCGTGGTGGTTTATTTACATTTATATGAATGAAGAAATTGACTTTTTTTAAACAATGTAGATGTCCATAGTGCAATGTGCTATACAACTGCAACTGCAGCTTATACTGTATTTATAATTTAGGCAAATACAAAAAAGCTCATATTTACAAGACATTCAGTTTAACTTCAGACAACATTATCTCAAGGCACGGTTTAGCTTACATTTTCGTGATCGTTTAATTCACCACAAAAAGAAGTGTGTGTGGCATTTTGTTTTTTCTGCATTGAGACAAAATCCTTTTTTTTCAGTAGACATGCAATTCTAAGTGAACAGTCAGTTGATTTCCTAAATCTATGAGTTGATTTCTCATAGTAAATATGAGTATACTAAAGAAAATTACAAAGAAATACAAACAAACACACACTGACATATTCATAATTCATGGTTGAATGCTTCTGTGCTATTTCTTACAGCAGAATGACGTAGACTAAGGCTGATACGCCCATAATGTGACCGTCTTGTCGGCTGAAGAGGACAGGAAGGAAAGATCTCTGGTGTGCCATCGACATTGGATCACTTTATCAGCATGTTCAGCAACAACCGTTACAGGAAGGTTTTTGGTAAGATCCCCTAAAGGAGGAAATTTCAACTCACTTTAATTTTTAAGGTCTTAAATATGTAGGGCAGGGCTTGTTATCATGATGTAGCAGTTAAAAAGTTATAATATCAAAATGTGACCTCTTTAAAAACAAGACAAACAATTTCTTGTTTTTGCACAACCTACCTTGAAGATCGGTGATCATGACTTTGTTATCATAAGAACCCGTGAGCAAATAGTGTGCACCGGGGGAAAAGCGGACTGAACGGACATCGCTTGTGTGCGGGCGGTATGCTTGAACCGTTCGGCCTCCTCTGATGTCATAGAGCATGCAACGACAGTCTTCCAATCCGGTGGCCATGAGCCGGCCGCTGGGATCCACTGCAACTGAGGCCACTGCACTTCCTGTGACTCAAAGCACACAAACATGTTTTGATTCATAAATCCAAAACTAAATAACAAATAATAAAGTAAACACAGTTCCCGTCTTCTAGATACTTATAAAGGCTGTTAAATAGTAAGACAGACCTGTTCCATGCAGAGCCGTCCCCACAACCTTCACACAGCTGGGCACACGCAGATCCCAGAACCTCACCGTCTTATCCTGAGAGCCGGAGGCGATCATCCATCCACCCCATGTGTAAAGTGACAATATGTGGCCTGCAGACAGACACACATAAACATATTCGCAATGTGATGAAAGGCACATAATTCACGTGTTTGGCGTGTGTGGACCTGTGTGTCCGCTGAGAGCGTGTAGGCCTTGTCCTCTCTGGCAGTCAGTGGTGTAGATGTTGCAGTCTCCAGCACCAGCACTGATGAGGATGGCTCCTCCACTTTCAGGGCCCTCCATAAACGCCAGGTCTCTGATGGTACCATCATGCATGCTAAACTCTAGATCTGGCCCTGCAGTCCAAAGGTACAGCATGCACACTTGATCAGAAAAATACATATTAAAAAGCAAACGTAAAAATGATTGATGAAACTATAAAAAGTGTTACATGGGGTGTAAAACTATGCTCTCTGTGCTCTTTGGGTATAATTCAACTTGTTTTTAAATGCCTAAGCCATGATAAAATAAAGGCTTTTTATATATGTTTGACAACATTCTTAAATGCCTTGGTTTGATGTTAAAATGACTCAATTCTATATATTTATTATTAATAATTCATTATATTTATTTATTGATTATATTTCAAAGTTTGCCAATTTAATTGTGTTGTGTTTAGATTTGTGGGACCCATTTTCAATGTTTAATAATGCAATTAATTGGTTTTTTTACCTTGGACATTTACTCAAAAAATATTTATTCAAAATAAACATGTTTTTCATAAAAAATTGCACCTTTTCTCATAAATGTAATTTAATATGCAGAGGTAAATTACTAATATGAACCATATACACCGTCTATGTTGCTTGTAAAGCATTTTTCCATAAATCTTACATTTACATTTTACATTTATGCATTTGGCAGACGCTTTTATTCAAAACGACTTACATTGCATTATACATTATACATTATACATCTTTATGACTGTATTGATAAGACTTTACTAAAAAAGTTGAAATTGCAATGTTAACTAATCTGTGACAGCTACAATTTAGTAAATAATAAGATATTAAAATAAACTACATAAATAATAAATATATTAATGTGTAAAATTCATTACGTTTTAATGTAATAATTTAGTTAGGGATAGTTAGACATTATCATTGTGTATTTACAAATTACAAAATGTTCGATCTGACATTACCATTGCATTTTTTCCCATTACCTGTGGCGTTGCAGGTGTCTGCGTTGAAGGGCAGAACTTTGACATACTTGTCATTGGACCCTGTGGCAAGCAGCTGCCCGCAGGGACTCCAGGCAACACAGTAGATGGAGCCTTTATGGTGTTTAATACGTTTGAAACAGATCTCGGGTTGCTTTGCCGGACCTTGAGCACTAAAGAAGGAGACCAGAGTGTCAAATGCACGAATATTGTAAAACGGAGCCAAATTGTGTGCAGTGTGCTCCTGTAGCTCCTGTAATTGGTAGAACAAGGTTATTGGATCATACATTGTAAGCCCTTAAAAGCATGGCAACTTGCTTTGAATAAAATCATCTAGAGAAAACAAAAATGTAAATGATGACAAATACACAGGCTAAAGAATTCAGGTACCTCGCTTTGAGGGACTGTGGATAGGTACAGACACGCAGGGTTTTCGAGTTCGAGCCCACAGCATAGAGGGTCCCGGACGGGTGTAAAGCAACAGCCCGCACAGCTTGCGTATCCTCCAGCGTCTGCACTGCGGCGAATGAGGATTTGAGTTTCTCATCCTGAAACATGCTGTTATGTATGTATGGTATTATCGTTAGAAAAGAAGCTCGCAAAGCTACAAATAACTTCCATTTCATATATTGAAAATAAATAGGAACAGAGACCTCATGGAATCACATGAAATGTATATGTAGAAAGATCTAACATACATAAAACTAGTAGGGAGCTAGGGGAAATATATCTCACCTCTGGTTGACCAGCACAGGAGACTCATCCAGCGATGGTACCCCCCGACCTCCTCCCTTCTGTGGGGTGCTGCTGACCACCGAAGCTTTGATCCCACCTGCTCCAGCCTCAGGGGTCTGTTTCTCGCCTGCCGTCACACCATTACACTGTTGAGCCAAAGCCTGGACATCTTCTCCCAGATCTTCCATTCCCACATTTAGTTCCTCCAGTTTCTGAATGGACCTACACAAATGATCATCAAAACACTGGTAAAAATAAACACGCAGCACTGGTGTAATTCAGTTGATGTGCCTTGCAGACTAAGGAAAATTTGGTCTGTGGCAAGCAAGATTACACACGTAGACGTTCCGGTCCGGTCCACTTGCAACATCAGCATCATGGCTATTTATTTATTTATTGCATTCTTAACGCCATTCCAGCATCTAAGGCTATATTCATGGCGAGAGCATCATGGCTATTAGAAACACATTAGCAACCAGCAACATCCTGGTTCCTACACATTTAAATGCCTATGAGGCTCATTAGAAGCACACAGGTCCGACCTGTTCAGGAACTTCTGGGTGAGGTTGTGGTGGGCAGCATCTGTGGGTTGATCTGGAGGATGAACTCCACCCTCCAGCAGCATCTGATGATACAGCTGCTTCTGCTGTTGTTTCTGCTCGAGATGCTGCTGCACGCGTAACCGCTGACGCTGGAACTCCTGGAGCTGCTCCTGCGCACAGACAACACATGCGACGGTAGATAAGTGGGTCTCTTCATTTACAGCAGAATTGCTGGGATTTTCTTACTGTATGTAGGTTCAGTGGGAATGTGTCAAAGGAACAGTTCATCATTTATGGATAAACACTATTGTCCATATAGATCTATTTAAACATTTGAAAACAATGGAACTCACTTCAGACTTTTCACCTGACCCCATGGAGCCACCATCTCTCCCGGGTGTCAGTGGAGGACGCTGGGAGTTTGTTCCTTCTGATCCGTTTATCCTCTCAGCTTGAGCTTGTGTTCTAAAAGAACAACACATTAGTCAACAGCACATATAATCTCACTGATAACAAGTGACTTCATGTAAAATGCATACAAACAAAATTTCCCAAATACAAAGTATCTGTTTTCATGAGAGTTTGTTTTGTGCTTCTCTAGTAAAGTGGTAGGGATTTATTTAATCGCAGTGAGTGTAAGGATTATTGTCCACTCAAGTAGTGTAAAGCTCGACCATATGTTGAATTTCAGTGCTTACAGTAAGACCGTCTTTGAGACAACATTTGCTCTGTTTAGGAAACTAATGCAAGACCAAAATATCCTTGCGTAACTGGGACAGCTATAAATAGGCTACAGTACTGGTAGGGTGACTTTCTGAATGTAAACACAATTTGATGCTACCAAAAGATTGTTTTTGTTTGGGTTGTCTGAAATGTCAACTTTTGGCTCATCCAATGGTGTCCCTGTGAGGTGGGACTAACTGTTTGTCCAAACAATGGAATATAGGGGGCAGGCCAGCAACCAACCAAAACACGTACAACAAATTTGAACAAAACAAGTAAAAAAACGTAGAACCTCAAGCAGTAAAAACACAATTCATCACCTGTCTGGAGATTCTCCGAAGATGCTCGTCTCCAGCACGCTCTTGCTCACGTTTCCTCCAGACGGATATCCAAAGTTAGCAAAAGACTGCGACATCGGCCCTGTCTTTCCATCACCATCCGTGTTTTTCTTTTCCCTTCCCGCCAGGCCGTGCGACAGGCCATCCAGAGCAGGAATGAGAGATCGGGACATGTAAGTATCCGCCGACTGGGGTCGCCGCAGGGGCGAAGCCGGGCAAGGCGAGAGTTTGGTGAGGAGAGGTGTGAGAATGTCCGCGTGACCCGTCCGGGCTGGTTTGGCGAGGCGGTCCACGTGGATGTTTAGTGTCTTCTGCTCAAAAGCGCAAGCGAAGACGGATGACGAAAGGTTCTGCAGCCACGAGAGTAAACTTAGGTCCAGTTCTTCACAACCGTTGCCGCAAAGAACATCGACGGCTAGGAGGACTTCCTCTTCGCTGATCTCTTCTCCGGTCGCTTTGCTCTGACAATACTCGACGCAGCACTCGTACAGTATTCCTTTAATGAGGAGTTGGAAAAGACGATCCCCGCTGGCTTTGAAACCGGCTTCGCTCAGTTTGCGGTCTGCAGGGATGAACTCGGCCACCATGGTGCAGGCTTCCTCGAAGCAGTGGACACGGGCCGTGCTGGGGTTCCAGTCTTTGAATTCGGCGTGGTTGGTGAGGCGAGGGAGGGTGAGCAGAAGGCAAAGTTTGCTGTAGTCTTCTTTGGTTGGGCAGAACTCTTCCAAGGAATGAAGGGACTTTACTGCATCCTTCATTGTAAGCTCCAGCTGATGGAAACATAGAAACATAAAGAATTATGGGACACAGTAGGTTAACCCGAAATAAAAATTCCTTTTATCATTTTTTCAGCCTGTAATCTCAAACCTGTATGACTTTATTCAGCAGAACACAAAAGAAGATATTTTGAAGAATGTTGGCAACCAAACAACAGTGGACTCCATCGACTTCCACCGTATGGACACAAAACCACTGAGACATTTCTCAAAATATCTTCCTCTGCATTCCACAATGGAAAAAAGTCATACAGGTTTTAAAGGACATGATGGCGAATAAATGACAACATTTTTATTTTGGGGTGAACTACACTTTCAAATGCAAGTTACCCAAAGTACCATCAAAAGACAAAACATAAAACACTCACATTCTCTGCGTCATCTGATGCCGACATGGCATTGTTTACACAAAGAGCTTCCAGAAACTTCTGTTTTAAGATGATATATCGAAATCTGAAAGAACCAAACGATTTTAATGCAAAGTATACAAGAACCTGTTTATGCAGCAGGTGCAAAAACAAACGCGCCATCATTCACCTTTTCCGGTCAAATTTATCCAGGCACTCTAAAGGCTGTATGAACTGCAGAACTTCTTCCCATTGGCCATCTAGTATAAGTTGCCTTAAAAAGGAAAGAAAACAACCAAAAGTGAGTAACTCCAAATCACAAAACAAATCATATTTTGACAGTGCATGGTCACTGAGGCTTGGATGCATCTTTACATGTAAAATTTGGCCTAAATCTGCAAAAACACACTCACAATTGTGATATTATGTTTATATTGAATTGAACTGAAAGTCTTTATTGTCCTTGTATAGCTCTGTACAACAAAATTAGGAGTGCTTCTCCTGTCAGTGTTAAGAAACATTAAACAATAGACAATATGAATTAAATTAAAACATAATACTAAGACTAAGAACAGAATTACACTAATGAAAGACGACAAAAAAATTATAAAGGAATCCCAATTTTCATAAGTATTAAAGTAAATATCTGAGATATGTTATGATATCCTGAAAAGCATTCTTCAGGAAATATAAACAATATGTATAAAAAAAAGTAATAAAAGATAACAGGTTGAAACATAATAAGTGACTGTAACTGAATAAAATGACCAATATATCAGCATGGCACCCACCTTAGAAAGAGCATATCATCTGAATAAAGCCCATTGATGATCCCACTTTCCTTTTCTAAAGCCAGCATGCTTATGTGAAGCTTCCTGGAGTTGAGAAAGTCCAAGATCAGCTTGATTATCTCTGCTTCTTTGATGTTTATAATCTCCTCTGCAGTCATGGTGTTGGATTTCTGAAGTCCGAAGAGGGAAGGTTAACTGCGAACAAGGACAGCCATGTGTGCTATAAATCTGCCTATGTGACACAAAAGGGTGCACATACAGTATGTTTTCTAGCCAAGAACAAAAAAATGACAACCATCAGATATTACGAAACCCCATCAATCGCAATCAAACCACGTGTGAAAACTAAACCTTTAAAGTCTTGATTTATTATGCAAGCACTTAGTTGCATGCAAGTACTGCGACAACTTGTGCCATGCAGTACTGTCTGCAGAGCCTTACATGCAACATATGCACAGTATTGCGCTAACGATAGCAAACAATCTGTTCGTTTCATTTACCGATCCATTTACCTGCATGCAAACCAAAATCTATCATTTCTGCTGATATTCACATGTAAACACGTAGGTCCTATGCAACGATGTGAGGTTACTCCGCGTGTCCGCAAGCCTCCATCCGTGCAGCGTTTCCAGAACCTTACCTAAAATCAATCTTTGGCCAAACGGGTCTTATTTATTCCTTTGAAACGCGGATAAATGCCTAGCTCAGCGTTCCGTCACTGTCGCCCGAGCGTGCTTTGCGTTTATCCCGACAATACCTTAAGATGTCCCCACCCACTTTCCGCCCGCCTCATCCAACATCACCATCACCATCACCATCACCATCAGCAGCAGCAGCAGCAGCAGCAGCAGCGGGCGGAGAGACGCGCTGCTCGGGTCACACCCACTAGAAGCGCTTACTGACAGCATCTTTGAATGATGTTTGTGTGTATAGATATTTTGCATGGCTACGTTTTAAATAACAAACTATCCTCACTAATGCTGCAGTATGTAGTGTGCACAGTAAGTTATGCATTTCTGCATGCACACGATAACAGTATCTTGCCAATATTTTAACCCAATTTAACCAATATTCTAGCACCGTGCGGATTTGATCAAATAAATAATAGTTTGGAATACGAAATAAAACAGCATACTTTTCTAACATTACGCTACATTTGATTTGCGCATGCGTAGTGAGCTTGTGCGTAACAACCGGAACGCCGCTCTTCAGAACTCCTGTGCTAGCAAGAAAAAAATCACAGCAAAATTGCTTACGCATTGAAAATACGTGTTTGATTGTTGTAAACGTGATCAAAACTCACCGAGATCACCCGTAACATTGCAAGGCTTTGCTTATCTAAACGAGTCGACTCACCTCTGCCACTGAAATGGTGAGTTAACGTTACTGTTAATTTAAAGAGGTTTTGCCCCCTTTAATTGTGTATTTTCTAGTTTTTTGTTGGCTACATAGGTGAGCACGTCGTAGCAGGAATGTCTGATTTTACCAGAGATCGTACTTGAGCTGAAAGATTTGACATCCTCTGCGCGACGCATTTCAGTAAAGATTTGAAACACTGCCACCTAACGGCTGTATCTCGCACCCGCCTACTGACCGCGCTACACGACGCTACGTAGCGATGTGCCGTGCACGAGCACGCTGTTTTATTGCATTTAAATGAAGTCATCTGTACATAAGATTTTTGATTGAAATTTACTGAATTTATTATAATTACAGAATAACTGTGTATAAAAACGAAACATTTTTATATTAATGTGGGTAAGAATGTTTGTTGTAAGAATTCCGATTGGCCGCTGGTTGCTAAGGTGACGTCACTTTATTTACAGTTCATTCTAAAATAAACTTTAGCTCGATCAGCTGCTCGCGGATTTTAATCGTCTGATTTATAGAGTGAATCCCACAGATTTTTGTTTTACTGTGTATGATAAATTCTCTTTTTATTTCAAAGTCGGAGTTTCTTATATATTCCAGCTGTTTCAACCTGTCATCTGGAGATCATGGCATCATCAGCATCGGCCTCTCTGTATGTCGGTGATCTTCACCTGGAGGTGTCCGAGGTCATGTTGTACGAAAAGTTCATCCCATTTGGCCCGATCCACTCCACAAGAGTGTGTAGAGACAGAAACACCTGCACGTCTCTGGGCTACGGATATGTGAACTTTTTCAACCATTCAGATGGTGAGTCCAGCTGGAAAAATAATATAGTAATGTAATGTAATTAAAAATGTATATGATATATATTAATACACAGTTCAATGGCTTAATATTTATTTAATAATAAAATGATCATTATAATAAAAACATTGTATTACATTACATTATATTGTATTTTATTCTTTTAGCTGAGCATGCAATGGACATTCTGATGTTCGACCTCCTCATGGGTCGGCCCATGCGCATCATGTGGGTTGACCGAAACCCCTCATTGAGGATCACGGGTGTTGGCAACATCTTCATTCAGGGCCTGGCCAAGAACATCACCAGTCTGACTCTACACGACACCTTCTCTCGTTTTGGCACCGTCTTATCCTGCAAGGTAATGGCTGTGAATTCATAACCTTCATAGTTCATCATAGTTCATGTTTGATGCATATATTGACAAGTCTCTCTTATTCTTCAGGTGGTTGCTGATGAGAATGGCTCTAAGGGATATGGGTTCGTCCATTATGAGACTTACGAAGCCGCTGAACGAGCCATTCAGGCGCTCAATGGGATGATGCTGAACGATCAGCTGGTGTAAGTTGTAACATTGTGACCTTTTCAACTGAAATTCTCTCAGAAACAGACTAACAGTGTTTGTTTGTGTCAACAGGTCCATTAGTCACTTCAGATCGTTCCAGAAGCGTCAGACAGAGAAGCGTGCCACAAAGAACTACAAGAGTCTCTTCCCGGTATCCATTACAACATTACAGATTCAATCTTTACTCAACATGAAATGTGTGTGAGTCGACTCAAGTTGTGTTTTCATGTTGTCTTGACAGGGAGTGCATCTCTATGTTAATAATCTGCCATACAGCTGGACGGACCACCAGCTGCATAGAGTGTTCTCCCTGTTTGGCACCGTCACCAATGCAAAGGTTATATTGAAAGAGATTTAAGTATATAAGTATACTCAGAAGTGTCATTGACTTGGTGACTGTTCTCAGGTGGTGAGGAACGGAGGCCGCAGCAAAGGGTTTGGCTTCGTGTGTTTTACGAGCCCTAAAGCCGCAGCTCAAGCCATTTCTGCAATGAATGGGCGGGTCATTGCCAACAGACGGCTGAAGGTTGCCTTATCGCGAGTCATGGACCAGGACACGTCTGTGTCTGTCGGCGACTGTAAATCGCCTCCCTTGGTCCTGCCTGCAAACCAGACGCTGCTTCCTTCTGGACGCTTTGGTGCGGTTGTCCCACAGGTCAGATGTGACACAGTAAAATCTAAAGCAGAAATCTTTATTGTGTAAATTATTGTGTATACAAGTGTTTTTACTAAACGAATGTACTTGTGTGTGTTTTACAGACGAACATCAATATTGGTCATCAGCTCTCCAAACACCTCCAGCTTGAGTCCTGCTGTCGCCGGGATGCAGCGGGTCTCCTGTCTAAGTGTAAGACCTTCCTTTAAATGATGGTCTGTCAGGTTCAGTCCTCATATTCTCAGAGGTTTCTCAGATGTACTGAGTGTGTCTCTACTGTCACAGGTGAGAGTCTCATCCTTCTGATCTCTCCAATGCTTTTGGACTCTGAGCTGCACTGCATGCTGGTCAGCGATCATTAGGGCTGCATGACATGAAAAATAACATATTAAATATGTGATTTGATAAAGCTATATTAAAATATAGTTAAAAAATGAAAACGATATAACCAAACCATTGCGATATGAGATATTTCGATCATTTCAATATATTGTGCAGCCCTACTGCTTGTCAGATACTGAACCTTCACAATGAGAGCATCTGCACAGAATTACAACAATTGTTCTTTGTTTGTCACAAAATGCACAGCTTGTTCCTAATTCGTCTGATTTTGTTATTTTAGAATGTGAACGAGGAGCAGTTAGGTCTGATGTTTGACCGAGTCATTGATGCTCCTGCAGAATTTCAAGAGCAGCCCACCAGCCACCTTGAGCTTGTGTCCAGTTGTCTATGGTGTACAGATGGTGTCCTACCACAGTGTAAGTATCTCCTCTTTACATCCATCAGTCGTCTGTTAGGTTCGGTCGTCATTTTTTATATTCTGGTTATATTCTCAGTGGTTTCTCTGATGTTCTGAGTGTGTGTCTACTGTCACAGGTGAGAGTCTCGACCTCTTGGTCTCTCCACTGCTGTCAGACACTTCTGACAATGAGACGCCCCACATGCTGGTCAGTCGTCATTCAATCCCCCTGACAGATACTGAACATTTATAAAAAAACAAACATTTAAATTATTCATGATGTTGTTGAGCTTAGAAATATGAGCACCTTAAAGGTAAGAGAAATCTCTTTATTTGTTAAGGATTTGCACTCGACACTGTTTTTCACGTTTGTAATCTTTCACAAATAAATGTACGAGTTTGAAAAATGTTGAGTAAAGCACACAAACTCTGTCCTCTTCTCAGGTGATGGTGGTTATGGATGGTGTGTTTGTGTCAGTCCTCTGCTGCTTTTCTGACAACACCATGACTGTGATCATGAGGATTCAAGAGGATCTTCTCATGTACAGTGAGTCTCATCTTACTTTCTCTTTTTCCATCTTCAGTTCATGTCCATTGTGATGTTCTCAAACATCTCATTCATCTGCTGCAGGTGAGCGTCTCTTCTTTAACACGACCTCTGAGGACACATCCAGCCCTCTTCTGGCCATTCAGAGCGCTCACCCTGAGAGTGAGTCTTCCTCTGGCTCATGTGGACAGATTGTGTCTCAATATAACATAAAGCCAGTGTTCACCACACTGATGGAGACGTGGGCTTCTCTGCACAAGGGTGAGTTTGGCTTCATGCAGTTCATGCAACACACACAGTTTCCAGAGTTCATGACTGTTGTGTTTCTGTCATTCAGCTTCTCAAACGCTGCATATCTCACCTGTCCGAGCTACTGAAGTGACCATCATGACACGGGCTGATATACAGCGGGTACCTACAAAAGAAATGGTTAAATAATATAAATAAATGTCATTATTCTCTGATGTCCTCACACGTGTTTGTGTACTGTAACAGGAGGCTTCCTCACGCAGAACCCTGTTTCTCAAAAGGCTGAGCAGCTGTTGGAGACTGAGAGATGTCAGCTGCCCCACCACCAATGATCTCCTGAGCTTCTGTACTCTGAGGTCAGTGTAACATCACATCAACATTGTGCACATTGTGTTGGTTTAGTCGAGTAATCGGCCATTGTCTGTTTCCAGGAGATTTCAACACGAGTGACATTTGGATGAAGCGAATTTGTGCAGAAACACAACCAAACAATTGTGCAACAGAAAAACATTTTTGTGCATGACAAAAAATTGTGTATATGATAAACTGTATATATATTTATGCTATTATATATTAGTTATTTTTTTCATGTTTTGTGCAAATAAAAAATGTTTTGTGCATTAATAAAGACAGTTTGTACACGATAAAGATGTTGTCATGTAACATCTTTTCATACTTCAAGGGCAAGGAGTATTATCACATTTATTCTTAAAGTGACAGTGTGCCGTGTACAATAAAACTCAGCAGACAACATATGAGGCCATGCGAAACTTTATTGAATGCAATTGAAATGTTTTTTTGTCTTTATGACAGCACAGCTCCTAAAATTAAAGAGACAGTGAAGAGAGACGTGCTGAAGAGATCAAAGTACACACACTGTACAATGGTTCATCATGCTTATTGAAATAACATGTTTTAACCTGAAATGACCTCAACAATGATAGTCTGTTTACAGTTGAACTTATCAATTTTTTTAATAGACTACTGTGAATTGCATGGCTGTGTGCATTTATACAGATGCATCCCTTCAGCTAATCGATAGATATTTATTAGTAAACGGGTGTGAGTTTGTTTTCAATGGCAAGCACCAATATTTTTTACAACTGCAAGGGAAAACAAATGGCTATAAATGAGCAGGATAGGAAGGAAGGCAGTCATTTTCGTCAGGCATCGAGTGCCTCTACCCGTATACAGCCACATTCTGCCCTATAACCATTAAGGGGGAATGCTAACATACTGTGAATGAAAACATCAATATCAATTCCAGCAAAATGTGACATTCCTGAAGGTCAAACCTTTTTTTATTATGTAAAATTTACCAATCAAAGTTTTATTAGCCCTCGGTTGCAAAATACGAAATGGCTCCAACAATCAGCTAAAATATATTTTGGCAAACTGCTTTTCAACACTATTGTGTGACCTGGGAGAACACTGGAAAATACTTTAGACCAGTCGTATCGAGCATACAACATATAAAAGTTTCTGGAAAATGATTTCGAGTCTGTGATGGCAAACAAAAATGCCTAAACACATCTCACGACACGCTTCTTTGACCTCCATACAAAAAAAATGAATTTGAGGTTTAAACAGGAATGTGTAAGCAATAAAATTAAAGACAGCAAATGGAATATTGTGATATACTTTCAGTATTGTGTCGTACGCTTGACATGTTTACTGTATATACACACAGAATCAGATTATTTAATGATGGCCAGCAGTGCTGAAGAAAACAGTACAAATTCTAATAGCTTCCAATACAAATGCCATTATGAATCATCAGCTGTTTACCATTAAAACCATTACAAAATTCCTTTATGTAGTTTGTTTCGGATCTAATCCCAGTAGGATTTGAGGGTGTTTGGTTCTGTTGGGTTCCCTGCTGACAAATAGAAACCGCTACAGAAATTCTAAAGGTTTCCATTAAAATACCATTTTGAGCCATTAGATTTTTCCATTAAAACCATTACAAAATTCCATCTTGTAATGTGTTTTGAGCATTATTCCTATAGGATTTAACATCCCACCAATAGAATCCATCAGATAACAGTAGACATAGTTTCATTAAAACCAATACAATTCCCTTTAAAACCATTACAACTTCCTTAATAGTTTCTATTGTCTTTTCAGCAGGGGTGGCAGATGGGAACCAACAGAACCAAACATATTACCAGTATAGACCTATTAAGATCGATTAAAACCAATACAATTCCCAATTCCCTTTTTAAATTTTTTATCAGCAGGATTATGTTCATAAAGCAATGGCTGTGATTGAAAAAGATCAGCGGCAAACAGCGCCGCGTTTTACACTTTGTCTTTGACGTCTACAACGTGTGTTGAGACCTTTATTTTTATCTCATTTATATTCCGTGACGTTGATATATTTCAGTCCAGCATAATATAACCTAATACTCGCACCAACAATCATACACTAATACAACAGAACGGTTTGGTTTTATAATCCCTGGCCTTAAGGCCTGTAATAGAAGATAAATATGATTTTAAAAGATCATAAAGCTGAATACCTTCGGTCAGTTTAAAGACCCAAAACATAAAAAAGCAAATACACCTACTGCAATGAAATTAAATAAATTCACAATCCTGCTGTGAATCAATGCCAATGTAGTTCAAGAATCTTAAAACCCATCAGAAGTGGGTCCTGTCTGCAACCAATATTACTCACTGCACATTACCACACGGATGAATGTATATTAAATATGACACAGCTCGCCAAAAAGACTCCCGTACGATTATATATTATTAAACCAGTACAATCACAAGCTATGCACGTGAGAACCTTTCGATAAGCAGCCGTACAATCATATAAAGACAAGATAAAAAAAATATAAAAGCAACATAAGGCCACGTCAAACAAATGTGCGAGAACTGTACAAACTAATAACATTCAGTGCTTTAGTGTACCAACTTAAAATAACCGGACAATGTTTCATTGTTTTGTTTTTTTGGCACATAAATGACTCAAACCACACAGTCTTGGGTGCCGGACATGCAAATGAGATCCATTTGCCACCCTGCAGATTTACATTCCAGTTGTGCATAAAACGTGTCCTCAGTGAACAGAAACAATCGAGAGAGTTTAGACGGAAAAGTGTAAAAAGGATTCCAGTATGTACAAACAAGTGCATTGAGAACGTGTACATCCGGTGTTAAAAAGACAACACTAGGACTTCACGGGCGCTACTTTTTTGGGAGTCCCTGGTTTTTTGGTCTGCCATAAGTGGCCGTGGATTGTGATGGCATCGACGCTTGCCGACATGGTTTTGGCTGGGATTTGGCTGAACTGCTTGCGGTCCGAGTTGTACTTGTAGAGGCCGTCGATCATCTTACGTGAGATGGTTTTGGGGCCCACGCCCGCCAGCTTGTTGATTTCCTCCGAGTCGGGATAGTACATGTAGATGGAGCGAAACTGGCAGCCGGAATCCCGGAAGAGGATCAGGAAATTGTTGGCCTCGGATTTCTCCATTTCCTTTAGAAGACATAATCAAATGGTTAAATACATCCTGTATGGGCTAGACTTGTTAATATTAATAATAATAATAACAATAATAATATATATATATATATATATATATATATATATATATATATATATATATATATAGTTATTCAATTTAATTATGATGCTTATTTAAAAAAAATATTATTCCCCTATTCACAATATTTATAATAGTCCATCAGTAAGTTTATTTACATTTACATTTTAGTCATTTTGCAGACGCTTTAATCCAAAGAAATTAGGAAGCAATAAAGCGATAAAAATCTGATAAAAATCGATGCATCTCACACCTAATATGTGCTACTTGTATCTATATACAGTATATGTAATACATATATCACAAACGTTAATAAAAAAGTAAGTCAAGTGTTACCTCTAAGATCTTGTTCTTCTGTCCCTCATTGACTTTTCCAGCCAAACAGCAGTGGGCCAGAGCATTCTGAATGATATGTTTATTGGACTTTGCACTGGGCTCCTTGTATAATTTAGGACCTGTAGTGAAAATACGAAAGGGTTCATATAACGTAACATAAATATTCATGTCAGAGTCTGCAGGTAAAGTCAGCATAATGGAAATGCATAAGGGCTCCCCCAGTGGTCGGAAGAGAGAGCTGCAGCCTCAAATACTGTAAAACGGTGTATTGATCTAACCTGTGTATTCAGTGTTGGATGTCAGTGAGGATGTGGTGGAGCCATTCTCCCAGTCCTTCTCTCCGTTACGGCTACCGGAGCGAGCAGGAGACAAGCAACCGTCTGCTGAATCAGGCCTGCTGGGATAACATCACACAGCTTAGTACCGCAATACAATAAACCAAATGATACAAGTCTCCTAACAACTGTTTATCATGCAAAACCAGGCAGTGAGGTCTTTGTAACTAAACTAAAGCTCCAGTCCTATGTATAGTTACATATCACAAATATTGCAAATACAGACTATATATATATATATATACTATTTTGCAAGACGTGCTTCTGTACCAGTGTTGTTTAAGTCTTGCAAAATGGTCTGTATGGTTATTTTCTTAATTACATTACATTAAAACCAGTGTTTCAATTTAACATGTTTACAGTATTATTTAACACTGATATTTCTCACATTTCTGTGCTGGTTTTGAGATTCTAGTGAGATTATGGACAAAGCAAGATACGTTAGTGATGTGACAGCGATTATCTTTTGTTCATTGAATAATGCCAAATAAAACCAAATAAGCTGTGATGGGTCATAGGGAGTGGTAGGGTATCAGTCATCTTTATTGTTTAAAGATGGGATGCCTTACAGTATATTGCTGCCAACTCAAAACAAAACGTTGCTGCATAGAAGATGCAAAGCGTAACGTATCTTATCCAACGACAACTGACCTTCTCTTTCGCACACGAGGAGAGCTCATAAAGATGTAAGGACTGCCAGATACTAAGCTATTGCTTCTAAGAAGCAAGAACAGATTTGTACCTGGTTAGTACTGTGCATTATAATACTGTGCAAGTTACAAGCTGAAGTTACATTTACACATTTGGCAGATGCTTTCATATAAAACATACATGTGCGTATTCAAACTCATGACTCAAGTGTCTCTTACCTGGGTGTTTTTCTCTCTGAACCGACACTGTCATTATTGCCAAGGTTTAGGGATGCCAGAGACAGGCTTGACACTGAAAAAACACGAGGTCGTGAACCTGGGTGCAAAACACAAAAACCACGCAAGATTTGAAGTTACATAACCACAGCAAGCCCGCTGAACTTTGTGTCACCCTCATAATACCGTAGTACAGTTCACTGCATTTATGTTGTAAAATCCCTCAAGCATCTTCTCTAATGCCTTCAAAATAAACAAAAAAATGTAGATGTATAAGATCTGCTTTGAATGTCGGTCAACATTCTTTTTTCCAAAATCTTTAGTGTAAAAAAATTAACAAAAAAAATAGATTCTTGATGTGTAAAGTATTGTACTGACAAATTTAATGCAACTTAAACTTACTACATCAAATAGAGACTGAATGTTTAAACCGCTAGATTTTCGGATAGATTTGTGTTAGACAAGTTAGAAAATGTGTAAGCAGGTGATGGTGTAGATTAAGAATAGAGCTTGGAAAGCATTGGTCAAGAAGGAATTTTGTAAACATTTATTAAAATAACATAAAAATGCTTGTTAGGAGGAAATACAGAAAGACGCAGTGAGCCGCACAGCTAAAGACCGAGAGTAGCACAAAGCATGCAGTTCTGGGCTTTGCCAGTGGGGGCGTTCACCCTTTACCTGCCGTGCCCTTAACAGGAGTCCTGGGTGACTCCAGCACATCTCTGTGGATGGACTTGGGTCTTGGTTTTCTCTGCTTGGCCCCAGCAGGCCTCGGTTTAACAAGCGTGTCCATGTCTTTCATAAGTTTCAGCTGTTTTCTCCTCAGGTACTCCTGCTTGATAAATTCTCTCCGAGCTTTTTCTTCTTCCTTCTTCATACGGTCCTCCTCTGCTTTCAACCTGCGAAAACAGATTTTGAAATTGTCTCTGTAGGCAATAAGAAGGGGAGGGCTTAGAAAGAAAAAGAAAAGAGTGATTGAAAGTTAGGCTGGGAGTTACCTGGCTTCCTCTTTCTTTTGCTCAAGCTCCGCCTCCAGCTGCTGCTTCCTCTGCTGGCTTTCTCGTTCTCTTCTGAGCCTTTTCTCCAGAAGTGCGGCACGCTTCATGGCCATGCTGTCCTCTCCCTTCATATCGTCCTGACAACGTAAAGTCGTCATTAGAAAAAACTTCAAACATCTGTTGTTGTTTTTAAACATTTTTCAGGTGTGTGCCAACTTCTGTGATGTGGAGCTTAATAGATTTCATGGTGACTTTAGGTGAACCAGATATAAAGATACGACTGCCACACTGCTTACACTATTTGCAGAACACTGACTTTTAAAACTAAATTATTTATCTGCCCCAGTTTTCTGCCCCAGATCAAACAGCTGCATTTGTACACATCCGGCAAGATCTGTCCCAACTAACCTCTTTCAGCAACTTTACCGTTCTAAAATTATAAACCATGGAGTCCATCATGACCTTCATATGTACCTTAAAGAAGAATCCACAGCACATTTTCTGATCATCATCCTGATTTTCCCCCAATTGCTCATTCTCGCTTTCCTCCTCCGGCGCTTGCCCATCCAAAGGTTTGAGGACAGACAACGGGACCTCGATCAAATTCTTGTTGCTCTGATGGGTGATGTCTACTGGCTTCTCGGTGGGAGTGACAATGACCGTTTCCATTACAAACTGCGATAACACTTCTGATACATTCGACTCCACCGCAGGCTTAATATCATCTGTTGGCTTCTCTTGTTTTCTTGTTCCCTCGATCTGTTCATTCTCCTCCCCTGTCGCTCCTTCGGGCTCCTTGGCACTTGAGTCAACCTCACCCTTTAGTAAAAGTTGGGTGTCTTTGGTTGGGAATGTAATGTTAACAGACTCAAGGCCAAAGTCTTGTTCAGTCTCCTTGTCTGTGGATTCAGCTCCTGAAGGTGGATTCTTCTGCTGTCCCAAATATGAAAAGGCGCAGGATACGGATTGAGATGGGGAGAACCTTCTGAGACGTGGTATGCTGTCCACCGACTGAGGAACGGTCAGGACACGGTTGAAGGGGGTAATCTTTAGTTCACTCGGTCTGGGTGTCCTTGGAGTCTTGGAATGGAAGGACGCAGACTTCCTCTTAAGGTTTGTAGGGGAGCGATGCGGCGCTCTAGGAGAATCAGTGGGTGACGGAGACCCGGAGGAGCGTGCGCCACTCCCTCTGACCTCACGCACTTGTTTTTGAGAGGAAGGTTGAGGCACCACCCATGCCTGTTGCTCTCGCATCTGCATGATGACTTCCTGTTGCTGGGCAAGCCGTTGCATCTCAACTTGCAAGAAACTCAAAGAAGCGTTAAGTTTCTCAATGGAGCGCGTGTACTCCATCAGGTCCGTTTCGGACGCGCCGTCCTCACCCGGCGACTTTTGTGGAGACTTCACAAGCTGGGGCGTCTCCACTTGCATCTTGCTTTCAGAGCTGGGAGTGTCCTCTTGGGATGGCGATGTGCCATCGCCTTTCCTCTTGACGACGGACAGGAAAGCGCTGCGTCCCATCTTCTGGCGGTGTCGAGTAAAGGCGGCCTCTACTTTCTTCTTCTGGGCCTCGATGGCACGACGTTTCTCCTCGAGTCTCATGCGCAGTTGCACCATTTCAGCAGCCATGGCCTGGGCGGGGTCCTTGGGCGTCTGGCGTGCAGGGCTCACCTCGGGTGAGGGCGCCCAGGAGACGGAGTGAGGAATGTTGAGATCCGAATCGTCTGGTGTTGCACCTTGGGAGGTGCCACCTTTGGGTTCCAAGTTTGGATTGAGTTTACGAAACTTCTGCTCAGCAAAGCTTGTCATCTTGGTCCCAGGTATGAAAGAAGGGGTTGGGGTACTTCCAGCAGGGGACTTGGCACCGATGCTGCTGGGACATGGGCTTGTGGAGCCCTGACTGTGGCACGCTCTGGCCTCATAGTCTTGATCTGTGTCAAGATCCATGCTTACAGTACAATCCCTAAGCGACGAGTCCTCATCTAGCGTCTCTTGAATGTCCTCCGTCCGCACATGGATGCCGGTATCAACTTCTGTGGTTGACGTGCTATCAACCCCTTTGGACAACTCTGAAACAGAGTCTAGATGGCCTTCTTTTGCTTTGGGGTTCAATTCTTCTTTGCCCTGGAGATGAAGAAAGAAACCCTCACCGGCTCTCTGTGACTGTTTCTCTGAGTTATGGATGATCTCCAGAGCCTCTTCAATGCTTGGTGGCCCTGATCCATTTAGACGACTGTTATGGTTTCCCGACAGGACATCGGGACAGCCGTCCTCCTCCTCGATTCCCATGTTTTTGCCATTAACAGGCTGAAAAGACAGATTTCTCTTAATGCCCCTGGTCCCATGCGCCATCTTAAACCCAAACCCTTCGGTGCTGACAGACCGGGTCATCCCTCGGTCAGTCGATGCAGGTGTTTGACTGATGTTTTCTTTATCGAATGGGATTTCAAAAGACACTCCCTGCGCAGGAGACCTAGAGAGACAAAAGTAGATTGTAGGGGAGAACCCAATGACATGTAGTTTGTAAATTTAGGTTGGTTTCGAGTCTTAACAACAACTTGCATTTACCTCTTCTCTTTGGGCCAAGTACCCATGAAGCTTTCCACGAATGACATTGAGGTTGATCGCTTGATCTCACCTGTAAAGCACACCAAAAAAATTAAAAAAAAAAAAGTTATTATACATTATATAGCACTGACTGTACTTTAATATAGAGGTTATAAGTTTGGTTGTCATAACAAATCAGTTTACCTGAGCCTGAAGTCTGTGGTTGAGGTCGGAGGGGGAGACTTAAACAAGAAGAGAGTCAAAGTCATTTATTGTCTTTAGTAAAACGACTGACAAAGAAAAACTTTATTGAATACTTCTCCACAGACTATATAGAGATAACCAAATACAATAGACAGCACTACATAATATACATGTATGCAGATATTTCAACATATAATTAATAGACAATAAAGTGATGGAATAAAGAAAGCAACAGGATATGTAATTTCTATTTTATTAGCTACAAACATTTTCAATACCTTGGTCTGTCTGGACTAGGAGGTCTTTCTGTAAAACTCCTCTTTGTGACTTTTGAAATGGGTACAGATGGCAGATCTTTTAGTGAGGGGGCTGGTGCTAAATAAATGCAAAATTCAAATGTTATCACTGTTTCTCATGAAATGGAAAAAACACTGTACTTTTTAAATGATTAAATACTGTGTTGTCAATGTTGCAAGCACTTTTTAATGCTTTTTATTTGTTAGATATTTGCAAAACCCAGTAACAAACATAAAGTGACTAATAATAATGATTTATGGCAAACAAATAAAAATGACAAAATATGGAAGTACACGGTTTCAGAATGACAGCAGCGATATACACATGTAAATGTAATTGGGACGTTTTTCAGACTACAATGTTCAGTAGTAAGGTTAGCTTACCTTCAGCATCCAACACCTGTGACTGAACGAATGCTGGCTTTACCACCTCGAACCACCAGAAGAGCTCAGCCATAAACACAAGGTAGTTATTCTGGAGGAAGAACATTTCTGATATTAGTGCTTCAAAAAGAAAACAGCACACTAAATTAACTTCAATGGTTGTATACAATTAGTCTGTGCAACTTTCCTCTCTTCCCACAAGATGTCTCCACAATCCTCAAAATTGACAATCAAATTAATCAAAATTGCATGCAACATTAATAATGCAATAATCAAAGCATATTAATTTTATATTTAGTGTATTTATACTCTTTAGTGTACATTTTACTGTTAGTGTAGTTGTTCAATGCGTTTGAATTTAGTTTATTACTAAATGTGCTTTAGAAATAAAATGGCCTTGTCTTGCCTTTTTAGGTTATAAATGTTATATAAGCTTTATGTTAGCACTGTCCCAGTAATGTTGAAACTTGATGGTGTGATGCTTCTGTCTTCTGAGCTATGAAAGAGCACGCTCTCATTTCACAAATTACAAATCTATTAGTACCACACATTTTGTTACGGCAAGACGACAGCATTCATGACCTTGAATTCAATTTCCTTGACATCACCTGACATGATAAATGCTATTTTATAAATACTATTCCCACTCTGCAGATTTTCCACACATCAGTTTAA
This sequence comes from Oreonectes daqikongensis, assembly GCA_026939265.1. Taxonomy (NCBI): domain Eukaryota; kingdom Metazoa; phylum Chordata; class Actinopteri; order Cypriniformes; family Nemacheilidae; genus Oreonectes; species Oreonectes daqikongensis. The sequence goes on along the minus strand of JAOTQM010000047.1, from coordinate 2,785,060 downwards.
AGGCACAGGGCAACACCAGCATGTACCCGAGGACCCTCCCAGAAGACATTACATCTACATTTTAATTGACTTTCAACAAAGACAGGCTTGTGCCTTTTAATAGCTCTGGACTCCCAATGTCACCTCTACCATATACTAAAATGACGTTTATTGATCATACGACCCATTCAGTTGCTCTTTTGCAACAATATATTTCACTCCTATAACAACACTTTCAGTGTCAACTTTAGCAAACTGTCAAATTATAAAAATGGCTAAAAATAATTGCTTTAAATATACAATATATATACATAAATAGGTTCCCTGCTGGTTAACAGAGCTGGAGCAGGTGCATGTTTACGCCCAGATGGTGTTTGGCACATGCATCCTTCTCTTCCATCTGTCTGTCTGCATACTTATTTACACGTACGAACATATAAAAGCCTATAAAATAGTTTTATGGCTCATCTGAGCCGTTTTGCTGTTGTGGCACTCACCGCTTTATGTCTGATGAGAATTAACACAACACAGACAAATGCATATGGCTAAACACTGTATATACAGGAATGAACCAATCGCAATTGAACGTGCCAATAATGCAAAAAACACACGAAACACTGAAGAAGAAAGTTAATGCCTTAAACAGGTACTTCATCAACCTCGGGGCAGCACTGAAGCCATAAAATAAAAAATAAAAATATCAACCACTAAGCAAATGTTCCTCATCTGTGGAAATAAGACACACTTAACAGAGGAAGCTGGGCACGGCTGTCATGTAATGTCTCAGGAACTATTTTTTATGAATGTTCTAATTTTTTCTGGGATGCTGCTGCTGCAAAGCACAACAATAAAGGCACTAACTCCACACGTAACCATGGCAACCACCACGTAATTGATGCTTCCATAGGGATTTTTCCAGAATGCCAGACATTAAGAAAGCCGACAACACCTGCCAATGTGGGGCTGCGTGACACTGGTATCTGGCACATTCATATTAGCAAATTATAAGAAAATTTTAGCTTTTGAAAATGAATAATATCCTGTTAGGAAGAGCTATGTGTGGTCTACCATTAAATATCAAAAAAGACCACTTATTCAAATTTTTGTATAGTCTCGCCTAAATAACATCTCTACGCGCTGAATATTAATTAAATGAGTGAATATGATCTACATTAGAGCTGAAGGAAATTAGGTCAAGGTTACAGCTCAGCAACCTGCTCTCAATTCAACTCACAGTACTGAGATTCAGACACTGAATTCATCAAAACAACCCACCCAGACACATTTCACAGTATTTTAGGTTGTCCTTTGGTATTTTAATGTAATTCTGCATGTGTGTTAAAGTTGTACTTTGAGTCAATGTTATCAAGTCTGTCTCTATGAAGAGTTTGGTTTGAGCATCAGTGTTTGAAAGCTCACCTCATGATTTTGGCAAACAGGGATAAAGCCAACACCCGCAGGCGGCACTCACACACCAGTGTGAAAAACAACTTTAAATAGCATCATTTCACCCAGTAACGTGCTGCAGGACTTTTTACCACACTACTGCATTTCATACAACTGCAAAGCTTGATGTATAAACACTTTACATTTAAAAATAATGCTTTTTCACGACTTTTGACCAAGTAACTTTTGTAACTTTAATAGCAGTTACTCTACATGTAATTGATATAGTCTATGCAAGACTATGCCATGTTATTTTCATGATTTATTCATAGTTTAGTTTTTTTACCCGAAAACATAAAAAGCACTGTTTGTGCAATTTGGTATATTCATTTCATGGTTTATTTGCTGCAATTTGATTACTTTTATTTTATTATTGACTGTTTATTTGTGTTCATCCATAATTGAAATTAGAGTTAGTAGTTTTTGGTTTCTTTATTGCGGTTATAAAAACTACAATTACAAACTAGGCCTATATTATTTTATTTCATTTCATTTTAATGACCTTTTTTTGTGGGGCAAAGTAAAGATTGGAGCCTCTGGCCGCAAAACCCTTCACGTTCAGTCATGTTCCCAAATAATTTTGTTATAATTTTACCAAAACATAGTTGAGTAACATTTTTGATTCTGGGGTTAAATGAGATTTTCTTTACAGATTTACTAAAGGTTAACGTTCCGCTATATATAGAAGGTTTTCTGACATTAAAAAAAAAAACGGTTCGATCTTTCCTTATCGAATGTTTGGGACAAAAAGATGTAGACATGCGTTGGATCTAAAAACTTACTTTGATGGAAGAATGAGCGTATAACATGTCCTCCAGACTGAAGTGACAGCAGTGGTTGAAGTTGTCCCTGCAGAAGTCCTGAATGAGCTTGAGGTTGTACAAACTGTCCGCCAGTGACATGGTCTCCTTCAGGCATATGTCTGTAAGTAAAAGGCGATTCAAAGTGCTTCAGTAATCACGCAAACTACTCACAGACACAGCTCATCCGCTCTTTAAGAAAGATTCCTTAAGGGCTCAACCAATCACACAGAGGACCATTAATCATTGAGTTTAAATGACAGCCTTTGAAGATAAATCTAACAGCATCCATCATTCATGACATCTTCATCACTGTGATTAGGTTAAAGACATGATTAAAGTCACATAGCAGTGTAAGATTTGTAAACAAGACGTTTTAAACAATGCACAGTGATATGGGTTTGAAAATAAGAGGGAAATGTGCATGAATGTAATGTACAGGTTGATGCTAGATTTTGTACGGGATTATTTTTGTGCAAATGAACGCGAACTAAGAAAGAAAAACACTAAAACCCACTCCAATGACTTCAGCATCGACTTCCTGGTCAGGGAGCTGTCAATCTCACTAGCCAATGAGAGAAAGTGCTGTTAAGTCCCGCCCACACATGAGGTTTGTACCAGAAAAGCGAACTTAAACTTGAGGAGTGTAAACAAAAACGTGTTAAATCATGTTACATTTTTGCACTTGCGTTTATTGTTTTTATTGTTGAGTGTTTTTCTTCTTTCTCATTGTATATGTTTGTTAGTTTCTTAAAAGAACAATACTTGATTTTTTGTATGATTTATTGAAAGAAATGCAATAAAACATACAAAACTGTTTCTTCAGAGGTGTATAAAGACTGTACGTAATGAACAGTTATGTTTTTATTACCTTAGAATAACCCCGTTTTATCTACATAGGTGCGGGCCTATATATGTGGAATTTTCCATGTTGCGCGGCCATGTTTGGTTACAGCAGCCCTAAACGGACAAACAGCTCACAGAGCGCATTTAGTAATTCGTAGAGGCAGCTTGCGTTAGACCACGAAGAAGTAGGTTAGTCGTAGTACGAAGAGAAGGAGTAGTCGTCGTCATCTAGCTGAAGCATAGATCGTTCTGTTTTTAGAAGTTTTGATACAATGGAAGACCATACGTATTGTGCACAAGAGCCGATAGAGCGCTAATGTCCGTCGGTGAAGCGAAAATGTGACAAATTAGAGACAAATGATGGCAGAAATCCAGGATAAACATCGGTGGAGCTATTACCAGATGAAGGACAAATGTTTTCAACGCGACGCCGAAGTTGCCTGTTTTCTGCTGGGCTGGGCTTTAACTTTTGTGAAAGTGAAACCAGTTTTTGGTAACGTTAGCAATTGATACAAATGGGCATATAACCTACGAGAGACGAACGTTTCTCCTTATAAGTGTAGAAATAATGTAACTGCATTGTAATTTCACGTGAAGTAACATGACAGTGTGGCTAGAATCACAGCCGCTGCCTCAGTGGCGACATGTTTTTTTTACTGTTGCGGCCACCGTCTTACTTCAAAAGGGAGGGATGAGCAAATGACTGAAAGATTTATTGCAAATCTATACCGAAACGCTAGTGGCCGCTAAAAATCCAATACTGCGCCTTTAAAGGTTTGTGTTTTTTCTCGGCACAAAAATAACCCCATTGATTTTGCATAAAAATGGAAGAGAATTTTGATAAAAAAATATAAGGTTTATATCACAGGGCCACTGTTACACATGTATTTACTATAGTATTTACTATGAATAATGCATAATTACATTTTAGTCATTTTGTTTCACAATTGAATTAATAGTTCAAATGAAACAAATAAACAATTGTATTATTTATTAATCTGCCATCATGACATGTAAGAACCAATAAAGCTATTGATGTGTTGAATTATGCGCTCAGATTTTGCTTAAATAAGCTCAAAAATATCATTTTTCTTTTACAAATGTAGCTTCGCTTCACATTTTAATTACTTTAGTGATGGATGTGAAGCCTTTACATTTGAATCCGAATCTCTCATTTCCCATCTCATTTAATTCTCCTTTGTACCTAATTTTGGCCAATATTTTTTCTGTTTCATCTCTCACACCCACACACAGTCACACAGTAAGGGTTTGGCAGGTGTACACACCCTCCAGGCTGACGATAGCGGGGCAGTAAAAGTGCAGCAGGGAGGCCAGGGCACAGCCATCTGTGCTGTCCTTCAGCAGGTTGTCCACCGGGGGGATCCAGGGAACAGATTTGGGCAGAACCTGCTCCTTTCTATAACGGGCCTGGGATAGGACAAACAAACATACAGTGATTATTTGACAGGGTAAAACACACGTCTGATAACCCACAGGCAGTTTGCAATTTACCATAGTAAATGGTGAAGATGTGGAAAAATACAACAACAAAATATGAACATTTGTTCAGGCTGTGTACGAAACCAAAGGCTTGTTTTTTTTCTCAGACAGAGGTCAATAGGTCAAAGAGGTCAAAGGCAATAAAATGTCAGGTCAATAGAAAAAAAAAGAGAATTACGTGTATTCAAGTAACTGTTATGTATCTTATTTCTTGATAGAAACAGAATATGTATAAAATGACTAAAATAAAGTAATTTTATTCTTACAGCCAACTGTCGAGATGTACCAACAGGATTGTGGGATATCATATGCAACGAAAAGCCACCTTAATGTCTCTTTAGAAACAGATACAACATCATAAACCTGAAGTAGAGTATCTCTCAGGTTTAGGACACAGCCAAACTGTATGAAAAACGCTAGAAATAAATCAAGGAATAATGAAAATGACATTTTTTAAATTGAATGAATACATGAATGGTATCATAACAACTTTTAGACTCAAACTAATAATATAAATGCTTCAGATAGCCACTAGATAGCAACAAAAACTTGGCTCGGCTGTTAATGGAGTACATGAATGAAAATGATATAGGCGTTGTCATGGCGACAAAGAAACGACGAGTACATGAACAGGAATGCGCAGGGATGAGAATAAGTCATCACACATAATCAGACTTACAGGAACCAGCTTCATATACCACTTGGTAGGAGACTTCAGACAGTCAAAGAAAGAATAAGAGAGAAGAAATTGTTATAAAGATATAATACTGTCTTAGTCCCATATCACATCAGATTAAGTGCGACAATCCTCTCTCTATATTGAAAGAGATCATCACTAAACAGTTAACAACAAACACACTGAAATCTCTGGAAGATCAGAATTGATAAGCAATTTTAATGTTTCTATTAAAGGGATAAAAATGAAAATTCTGTCATCACCCTCTTGTTATTTTGAATCTATTTCTTTCTTCTGCAGAACACAAAAGAAGATATTTTGAAGAACGTTGGTAACCAAACAATGGTGGTACTGGTACCCAAAAAGACACAAAACCAATGCAAGTGAATAAATGCCAGTTACCAACGTTCTTCACAATATCTTCTTTTGTGTTCTGCATAAGAAAGAAAGTCATACAGGTTTGAAATGATGACAGAATTTTCATTTTTGGGTCAACTTTCACTTTAAAGCACAGACATGAAGATGTCCAATGACAGGACCACACCATATTCTGAGCTATGTTGGTCTGACATTGTGGGCACTGCATGGCATGCTGATGGTTTCAGGATGTTTATAGAGCCATGTAACAGCCTGACATTCCTCTATCAGAACTGATTCTGTCCGGAGTGTGCACACGAACACACACACACACACACACACACATTCAATGTGCCTCTGAAAACTGACTGCTTTCATTAGCATCAGACGCCGAGTGCAGTGACAACTTCAGGACAGGGTGAAGCGAACACATACATTTGCTTCAATATATTAGTGACAACATCTCACAGACATCATCATTTACACCCTCATGTCATTTCTTTCTTCTGCAGAACACAAAAGAAGATATTTTGAAGAATGTTGGTAACTGAACAACATTGACCCCCATTGACTTCCATTGTATGGACACAAAAAGAGATGATCTTCTTTTGTGTTACACAGCAGAAACGGTCATATACATGTTTTGATCAACGTGAGGATGAATAAATGATAACAGAATTTATTTTTGGGTGAACTATTCCTTTAACATATTAACATATAAAGGAGGTTATCCAAAGAAAGTAATTTTACATACAAAAGTCTTAAAGGTACAGTAGCATAGACAGTCATAGGGTCAGAGAGAGGGTGAAAAGTTATGTAAAACTAGATTTGGACTGCACCACAGACCCAACAGTAAGCAGCATCAGCCGGTTCAAACAAGGATGCTGAGTGTGACAGCGTACGGTGCTGTGGTGTCTCTGCCGTACAGTAAGAGGCGAAACGAGGTAAATCTGACATCATCTGTCTGTGTTTGCCAAATTCGGCACGTCACGCTGGGACAGGAAGTTCTGATGGACTGCGCTGCTTTAAAGCATGAATCAGCAAACATCTCGCTCAAAACATCGGGCTGGAAGATCAAGATGACTGCGTCTGAGATTGTGCTTGCCGCAGGTCTGTGATTCAGCAAGTCAGGAAAACACTGACACGGCAACAAGTTACAGAACACGTCAACGCACCTGTCGATGTCACCAAGAATCAATGCAACTTTACCAAAATCTGAATTTACAGATTCTAAATTAAATTGTTTATTTTAACCAAGAAAAGTTACAGATTGCAGCTTTATGTAATGAAATTGACTTTGTTCACAGTTCATTTCTTGTTTTGAAGAGCAGATTTTAGACACGTACATGCTCTCATTAGAACACAAATCCGGCTTTATCTCTGGCACTTCTCGCATCTTTGTTCTCCGAATTAAAGCTGCTTTGAATCAGGATTGATTCGGAGCGGGAACAGGAAGCACACGCTTACCTTTGGGTTCTCAACAGGCTCGGCGCTTTGAGCTTCCCTCCTCCGCTGCTCCTGCATTATGATCTCCTTCAAGTATTCGTTCACCTTGACAGATCAGAAAGCACAATACAGATCAGAACAAGCATGTAGAAAAGATGCAATGACCTTTAAGCACCTTATACACTTTGATAAACTGACTTTAACATCATTGTGCATTTATTAGGTAAATAAATATTGTACTACAAAGTCATTTCATTTTGTGGTCCATTTGCTTTATTTCTCCCAGACAAAGTTTCATATTGATTTTCTTTAAAAGCCTGGTTGGTAATGCAGTGCAATATGTATCTGGGATATCAATGCTTTCAAAAGCCCATTTCATTTAGTAACAGTGTAGATGAAACATAAGAGATGGTGAATTCTCCCTACAGGCTTTAATGGTTTGTTCGCTGTCTGTTTAGCATGTGTTAGTGTGTGTACATCTGCGGTTGGGTCTTGATTTAGGCTGGTTGTACAGCTGACCTACAAGGGAATGTAAACATTCTCAATCGCAGTCCTGCAGGGATGTTCCCTCTGTAAAGATGACTAGGGAGATAGTACAGGCCAGTAAGAGAACGTTCTAGTCTTATACATGTTATATATGCAATGCATTTTTTGGGTAAGTAAGTACTAAGTTGCAAAGGCAGAGTTTATGTACAGTCAACAATTATCTATTAATTTTTTAATAATGATTCATAAAAAATGAGGTCATTATTGTTGTTCCAATGCTAGAATGATGTTATATTTTCAAAGTTTTGGGATGGCACGAGGGTGAATAAATTATGACTGAAAATGAACTGTTGCTGTAGGCTTTTAATATCTTTGTTGGTTAGATGTTTGCACAATATAATGTTTCAAATTAAGGCTGCAAAATATTGAAATAAATATAAAAAATATTGCAAATGTGCATATTTTAATTTACTTATTGAAATGGTTTGCAATAACCGTTTCTTCATTATGTACGGAAAAGTTTATGCTTTCTTTTCCCTGAAAAAATAATGTGAAAATGTGCCTGTAATAAAATTAGAATAATATTTTAATATATTATAATATATAATAATTATATACATAATATGCTTTAAAATACCATTTTAAACATTATCATACCAAATATAGCATTATTTAGCAAGTTATCACATCAAGTTCGTCTTCAATATACTATAGCTTTAAATTGGGACTCTGCATTTGCGTTGCATTGTGAGTAAGAAATTTGAACAATGGCTCTTCTGCATGGTTTTTTAGGGAATAACCAAAAAACGAATATATTTTAAAAATGATTGTATGTACAGTTGGGGATGGATACCTTATTCATCCAGCTGGTCACAGCATCTTCTGTGTCATATGGCACATCTCCATCCTGGTCATCAGTGGAGTACTGCTGCATGCATGCCAACACCTTCTCAATGCTCACTGTTTCCACAGTGTATGCCATCATCAGAGTGTCAATCATGGCCAGGTGAGCGGTCTGTAAACAAAACATAAATAAAGAGGACCCACCCATGATGAGACAATTTCTTGAAACTGCTTCACAAGCTCTATTGGCTCTCGTGAATACAATGATGACTGTCACTCTCCCAGATTGGTATTGAGTCACTCCTCTCTTGAGGTTGTTGCCCTGGAAACGGCAGCATCCGTCCCCTGTTGCTCGACCCAGTTAGAGACAATCTTCCCTGAGCTGGGACACTAGATTCTGCTGTTGCTCGGGGGCCTTTTTAATCTCAAAATTTTAAGTGTGTTCCTTCATCCACGACATCTTTAGTTAGTGTACTTGATTACACAAATATATGAGCATGTGTGAGATCGATGTGTGACAAGATGTGAAAAAACCCCCAGCAAATATCAACCTTATTAACCTATTTGTATGTACTCTGCCAGCGGTAATTGGTGTTGACAAGAATGATATGGTATATTATTTCTGCAAATGAATAGCAACTTCCTGGCAACCAATCAGTTTGCTACATCATGATAGCAATTTTCATACTGGGAATCACATTTTCTTTAGAAAATGTAAAACTATAGTTTTTAATTTAATTTTTATTTAAAGTTTTACATTTTTAAATGTCTGTAATTTATTTTAAATCTTTTAATTTTATGTTTTTGATTTGTTTTATTTAACTAACTAACTAACTATATCCATGATTTTTGTTTTGACAGCCTTAAGACTTGTTCACACTAGGAATGATAACTAACAATAACTATAAAGATATATATACAAGTTATCAAATCTTTCTAAATGAAAGAAAATAGCAGTTTCCACATAACTATAACAATACAAAGAAACAATATTGTTCCTCAGTTTTATTGTTGAATCACATTTTTGAACAATAAAACAATAACAGCCAATCAAAAACAATTAAGGGCCCTCGCACTTAAAATGTGACAGTGTAAGGTAAGTTTAGAATAAACATAACATAACCATGTCCATTGGTGCTACTATAGTTATTAGAGATATATACCGATATATCGGCCAATAGTCAGTATCGGTCGATAAAAGCCGATGATCAGGGCCGATACATCCTGTCAATCAAAAGAGGACAGGAAAATGCAATGAATTTGTGCTCTGTGAACAGGAAGTGTTAAGAAGCATCACCAGTTTGATGTTCAATATAAATAGTCATTATTATAAATAGTATATGAATTTATTACATTTAGAAAATTACGAAATATGAATTTATTCTTCAGAATTTAGTTAATGTGAGTTAATATAATCATCATAATATCGATATTGGCATCGTAACTGGCAATAGTTATCATTATAGTATTTTTATAGTTATCATTTTTTGTGTCAACAGAAATTTAGTTAAGCATGTAACGCCAGAAACATTACAAACATGTGTTCTGAAGTAGTTTTGATGCAATATGGATATAGATAAAAGTTACCAAATCCTATAAAATATCAAACAATATTTGAATTTAGTTTGTTCAAGTGTTTGTGTGGGTTCATCCGAGGCCAAGTGGGCTTTTTGAGCACAGCTGGTTAATTAAATCCGGGATTTAACCTGCCAACCTTTCCATCCCATGGGAGGTGTGTCTAATACCATCCTCCTTATGCGCTCATGACATCACCCTCAATTTATCAATTTGAAATAAACAAGCGGCACAGCGTGTCAACATTACCTCTGGGTACAAGCGAATGAAAAATGAACCCCCATACTGACGAACAAATTAAAAGGTGCCTGTCTGCATTAACAGCCCGGTTTGCACAGAGACTTAAGAAGGTTTTAAGAGGATATTGATTTTGTTTTGCTACAAAGAAACCTGAGGGGAAATGTGCACAGTGGGTAAAGTTTGCTCTATCGACAAATCACTTCAGGAAAACAATACCATAAGCGATAAGTGCAGCTCATAAGCATTGTTCAAGAGACTAATGGTTGAATTCCAGGGCTGCAGATGCCTGCTGTTAAATGTTCTTCGAGCAATGGAGGATCGTTCATCGCTGAATTATAATCTAACACAACAACAACAACTAACTAACAAAAAAGCTCAATGCAAGAAAATGTTTACATACCCTAACATACATCTATTTGATGTTTGCAATACTTCTCCGAGATAGTTCCTGTCAAATGTCATATAGACATCTAGAAGATGCCTGTAAGCAGATGTTTTAACACAACAGACATCTTACAGACGTACCTGTGCTATCTGGGTAAGTGTTGATCTTCCATTGCTCAGCCAAACACATAGTCACACCCTAAACACACACCATTGGTTGAGCCAGTGTTGCTATACAAGAATGCTCAAACAAACACAGCCATGTTTCTCATTTTTCAGTAAATTGAGCAATTTTTCAGATGCCATCCCGATACCAAAGACTTTTACCAAGAGGTACCACGCATGCCTTTATCTTTTAGCTGAACTGGTAGTTCAGAACGCCACAGCACAGCTTTTCTGTCACATCACACAAGTGATATCACATCCGCTCTGACAGACCCCGGTGATACGGCTGCATTTGTCTCCGCTGCACTTCTCTGCTTGAGCGAGTCTGATTTCTCCTCCACATGAGCTGTGACAAACCCTCGTCTTATCGCGAACCAAAAACTGAAGACGATCTGTTACATAAGATCTTGCTTTTCGTCCTAAGCCAATTACACACATAAATCCTTTTATTGATTAAACATTTTGCAGTCTGAATGTGAGTTAATGACCACAGTCTGCCCGATAATGTGATCTTCTGGCTTGGGACGAAAATCTGCTTCTTTCCCATAATTTTTTATGCCACTTCATCTTTAGGTTATGAAGGAAATGACAACGGGATGCGAGTTAGATTCGAACCTTTGTTTCCCACATGATCACCATGGCATATTTGGAGCAGTACCTGCTACGCCACAACCAAATCACAAATTACTGCAGCACACACAAAAATGAGGCTGTTATATAACACAAAACTATGCATCCGTAAGACAGTATTTTCATTTCTAGCCGTCCCTGTACAAGGACAAACTGTTCTGTAATGAGTTTCACATAAACTATGTTTCCACTCTCATAAATGCACACAGAAATACTTTGCTTGCTGTACTACCATCTCCTTTAATACTCTATTTAAAGGTGCTGTGTGTAATATTCAGGAGGATGTATCTGCAGAAATGCAATATAATATACACAACTATGTCTTCAGGGGTGTATAAAGACCTTACATAATGAACCCTTATGTTTTTATTATCTTAGAACGAGCTATTTCTATCTACATACACCGCGGGTCCCCTTACATGGAATTCGCCATGTTGTTTCTACAGTATCTCTAAACGGACAAACTGCTTTACAGAGCGCGTTTCGTAACTATGTTATCTCCTTCGGCAAAGAAGCAAAAACGCGACAACATATTAGTCCTGTGTCAGCCACCGTAGTGCTCCGAAAGGGTGAGCAGTGGAGTAAACCATTGGTTGCAATTCGCAACCTCACCCCTAGATGCCGCTAAAATCACCACATTGCTCCTTTAAATGTTTTCAAATGTGAAATCGGTTGTCAAATTGTACTCCTATTACTGACATTGTGATTTAACTAATACAATCTTATGGAATTTTGTAACTATTTTACATTTTAGCAAATAGATGGGTAATCTGTATGAATTTGTAAGATCTCAATCTTGCATTCTTGATTTTTGATAAAAAGACAATAGTAGTACATTTTGAGTTTGGATGAAAAGGAAGATGAACTGCGTGTTGACCCTTACGCTACAGTATGTCCCACCTTCTCAAGGCATACCGGTCGATACTGCTAAAGAACTTCACTGACATGTTAGAAAGAGCTCTTTGTAAACAGGCTCTTGTTGGTGCTGAAGAAGACATTCTCGAATGGGGCTCCCTTCATTCGGGACCGCCACAAAACTAAATCAACTGCAAACAATCACAATCCTCATTTCCTTTGGTTTGAGTAAGACACCTCAAGGCAGGAAAAAATGACTGTATGCAAATGGGAAAAATGATTTGGGCATTGTGCATGCTAAACAAAATGAAAGTGCAGAACGAGTCTTTCTTATAATGACCAAAACAAAAAGACATCTCAAATTGTGCATTTTCAAACATTGTTGGAGTTTTTTGTAATAAAGAGAAGGAAAGAATCTCTTTAATTTCCTGTTATGTTGACATTTATGTCCTCTGAAAACAAAACAGTATTGCAAGAAAGACACAAGCTTAACTCAAGGCCTTATTTTTTTTTCTGACAGCTTTGTCTCTTTATCCTCCATTTTAGAGATTATTTTCACCTTGACCAAAGCTCTTGTGGATTTGAATTACACTAACAGATCCACTTTTTCCAGCACAGTGCCCCTGCATCACCGCCTCCCGACTGTATGGGGGTCACCATGACGATAGAGCATGTGTGAACAGAGGAGAGAGTTGGGCTGGTCACACAAGTTTAAGAGTTTGGATGCTAAATCAAATCTCGAAAGTTATTTATTTTTGGGAATATTACGTATCCTAATCTTCACAAAAATGCATTTCCTGTAAATATGTACTGGTCTTTTTAGGAACAACCTCAAAGAGAAAGTCATCAGGAAATACCCATGTTGACCCCGAGAGTTATTTATAGTACCAAATCATTGTACAGAACTTAAAAGAAACTTAAATCAAATCTGAATACGTACAATAACACGTAAGTACCGTCTCCTTTCACGATCAAGCACCGATGCCAAGATATAAGAAGTAGGTCAAGTGTACATACTGCATACTATGCTGGTTTGTGAATTATGCAGAAGTCTGTGTCTAAGGAAGTATCGTTCACCCTGGATCAAGCCACACAGAGGGCAAGAAAATTCTCTCTTTAATGTGATGTTGCTTCATTTTCAATGTCAGTTGTTTATTGGATCTGTGCTATTTTGTGGCTACATTTGTATTGTATTCATGATAATCAAATTTAGAGGATGACATATGTGATGCACATTACCGGAGCTGTCACCATGGTGATAATAGTAGGTCAAGGAAGACATCTGCTTTGGAGAAACACCCCGAGACACACACACAGGTACCTTACTACACAGAAAAACGCCAAAGCTGACCTAAATATCAAGTGTGGAACAATCTAAGGGTGAGTAAATGATAACAGAATTTTCATTTTTGGGTGGACTGACCCTTTAACAAATTCAGGGATCTCTCTCTATGGGGCTTGATTTGAGCACTATAAAGATCTGGAACCCACTGGAAGACATTTGTATTCATGGCACACATACACATATGCTGGAAGAGACGATGGATGTAGTCATCTACGCAAGGATCGTGGCTGTGACCTCGACTGATGAATCCCTCAATCTAATGTTCAGCTAAGTATGTCAACACAATGAATCTGTTTATTAACTAATAACAAATTATATTTGGAGGTCAAATGTATATAAACAAATTCTATAGAAACCACATACATTTTATAGTAACCACATGGAAATGACTTAGTAACCATCTTGCATCCACATAGCAATGACCACTTTAGCATTTCAGTGTCAACATTCAACTTTCAGCTGTGTAAATCTTGTAAATATGTTTTGAGATTAATTTCACTGTTGTGTTTAGATGATGTAGCTATAGTAAATATAGGATGCTCAATGCCACTTGATTTCTTTTTTGTCCATACTGATATATACTGTCTGTGAGTTCTCTAAAATCCATCCCTGAGGAGCTCAAGTACAAACTATAACTCATTCTCTCATTGTCTGGGAGGGCTGTGATTTAGCATGGTTGCATCTCTAGTGTTATAATTTACACTTGTCAAAACATTCATTAGGCTTAATGGAGCACAATTCATTCTCGAGTAACTCTACAAGGGTCTCTGTGGACTGTGACAGTTTAAACAAACAAGAAGTTACGATCCTGTTGTAAGAAATCGTCACATACAATAACAGAATGGTGATATCTCAGATGGGTTATTATAATGTGGCGCAAGTGAGCACACACATTATTAAAGAAAATATGCAACTTTGCTTTAAATTGTAGTATATTACCAAATATTGCTTGGTGTAAATGGGCCTTTAGAGTTGGCAAATCATTTTGTTGCAAGTTGCTTTTTAAAATACACTTAGCACAAACATTTACAATTATTATTATGGTAGAAACACTAATAATTTATTTCCTACCCATTTAACAATAGCGTAAGCAGTATTTCCACAGCCTTGAGCACTGATAGAGATCAAGTAATCCCTTCCTTTGGCTGAAGACCAACTGTCAACACCTCCATAACAGATCTACTTGACTCGCTGTGTGTTTTACATTCCACTTAATGCACACGAGAGATTCAGAATAGGAGTATTTTGAGTATCACATATTCAAACTCTCTCTGGACTATCTCCAGTTTTATATCACATGCTCACATCTGAATAACCGGTAAGCAATAATAATGAAGCTGTAGCGTGACTGTGTGGGTGTGTGTATTTTTTGAGCGAGTCTATAATGCAATGCGGGGTTGTGTGTGGGTGGGCAGCAGCTGCGGTGGCAAATATGATCCTTCGGAAAAGATAGAGAACAATGAAGATATCAAGACAATTGCAAGGCAGAGCTCGGTATGCTCGGTACCTGCGGATATTATCAGCAGAGCTTGCAGATTGAAATCGCTCGCTTTTCCTCAAAGAGAAACTCTCTGGCTACTATTAAACAAACATCAGATAGCTTCTGCCTCTCACTCATCCAAAATAGAAGCCCTGCTGAATTATTGAAGGTAAACCTGCTGGAAGTCATTCAGATGCACTCAAACCTCTTGAACGTGCCAGGAAATTTCTGCAGAGCAGCAGGTCTCTGTCACCACAAGCAGAAAGGTGTTGAGTCACATTCAGGGATGACTCACATACAGAGATGCAGAGAACATTTCAGACTATACAGATTTTACTTTGTTGAATAGCCAAAGCCATTTTGTATGTTATTACATCGATTTAAACCTATAGATGGTTTTAAAGCAACAACATAAACAGACATTACTGCACATGCATGCTTTTGTGGCCCAAACTTCCAGTACACATCCACAAACAATGGAGTCTCTGCAGATTATTTCTGATAACAAGCTAAAGAAATAACAAGTAAATGACACTAACTAACAAGTTAAAAGTATGTCTAGTCAGTATTATTTTGGGTTACCACTAGAATGTGACAAAGTTACACGACTTATTCAACGAACTGTTTATTTGATCAAATTAATGTACAATAAAATTCAACAAATTGTATATTTAATGCAATTATTATACAATCAAATATAAATTCAATCAAATAAAAATAGTTATATTATTAGACAGATCAACAAACACAGACCAGAAGTTAACTTCGGGCCAGGCGCGTACGTCAGATGAAACCATCTATTGGTTGAGCTGCCAACCATATAAGAAATGTAATTTTTTCCCTTTTGTGCTTGCAGACAGATCTTGCAGTCAGGCAGCTTATAGTAGACAGATGGGCCGCTTGACGCTAATAAGGATTTGTGAACTATAACTTCAAGGTGTCGAAATGTTCAGATCAGGCGGTTTAGGCCGGGATCAACGACAGCAGGTCTGTCTGAAAGCTACACCTGGATTCGAGTGATGGGGTTAAGGCTACTTGCTGTTTAGGTCAACGAGGATAACTGGAAAAAGCTATTCCAGAACATTTCCATGCATTTTTGCTTGTGAATGACCCTGGTTCAGTCTCCATACAGAAGCTACAGAAGCTTGATGATTTTATCCTAAATCACCAAGAAATAACTTCCCGCAGTGAGACGTGATCATTTAATGTAATAAAAATATTCTGTTAGTCATGGGGAGCAGACAACAGAGCAATAATCATTATTGGCACTAGGAAAGATGGTTGTTCTCACAGTGAAGAGATTATCTGCGATGGGATGTGCTCAGTTAAGACTGAGGAAGCCAGAGGCACAGCAAACAGCACTGCGGTAATTAAGAATCAACAGGAAATCGTTCATACAACACTAACAATCTTAAGATCTTTACAGCAGATGTTAAAAGACTGCGCTAGCTCTTCAACTCAACACATGGACAAGAAGATCAAATACAATATAGAGGAGAGCTTATTGCTTGGAGAACACATAAAGTAGATCGGTCAACCCAACCACATCTACCAAATCTCTTTTTTAAAAATTTTAATCGCAACAGACAAACTGTTCAAACTGATATTATAATTGGCTAACCTCTATTTCTCCGCCCACTCAGCCTTCGTGATGTCATCAAAACAGCAAAGTCATTTCAGAATCACAATTTCAGAGGTTATTATCATTCTCTCACCATCTGTATGGGTTTCTTCTGCAGGTCCCTCTCTGTCACCAGTCTCTCCTGGTCCGTGACGTAGAGGCCCTTCTGAGCAAGAGCCTGTATGATGGCGTCATGACCCAGCAAAGGTTTGGCGGCGTCGCTCTTCAGGATCAGGCTTCCTGCTCGGCAGTACAGCTCGGCTGACAGCAGCAGGCCGGCCACTGGAGGTTTCAGGTGCTCTTGTTCATACTGGTCCTTGTAGAATGGCTCGCTAAGCTCTTCTGGAACACTGTCTGAAAGACCATAAACCAAACTAGATCAGTTAACACGTACGACTCACAAATGCATTAACACAAAGTAACATCATGTTGCTTATTTATTAAAAGTGCAGGCATTTTCTGTGGATGCTATAGAATGCTGCTCATGAAACGTACATATTTTTTGCTCTCTGCGCACATTTGGACACCTTCACGCTGTTATATCACAGCAGAGAGCTGAGCAGCCAAGATTTTTCTGAATTTGAAGGATCAAAGCCTTTTCTCATCCGTGGAACAGCTAAATAAAAAACTCCACGCAGGCTCTCTCTCTCTCGCTGGAGAAGATGAAGGGCAGAGAAAAGCCCTTAAAGGAAGTGGCTCTGTGTCTACCACTTATCTACAATATCAAAACAACCATTAATATAAGGGATTTCCATGGATGTTTCACCAAAACAAATGGGTTCATGGATCAGCTGAACAAGGTCACTGTATCCATGGTGAACGCAGAGATGTTTAGCTATATGGAGATGGCGAGAACGATCGCATATTACTATATTTTCTACGTCAAACTTGACCGTGTTAATGGCAAAGTAGATTTAAACCATGTTGTTGCATGAATTTTACATGTCAACAATGACACTGAACAAGCAATAGAGGAAGAATAACCTTGAACTTACAGTATATATATATATAGTGTCTTTGGTGGTTTTATGTTTTAAAACTGGCGGGTCAACAATCAAACGTTTCACCGATCGATGCTATCAGAGCCACTAGGCGTTGACAATCTAAATCAAAAATATGACTGTGTCGAGCTGGACCGTGGTTGCCATAGCAACAATGGGGAGGTTGATCGATTCCCCTGCTGTATATAACTACCCAGGAGCTCATCATAAGCCGCATCATACACAGAAAAGACACAGGAAAGAGAGAGGGAGGTTTAGTTAGTTAGTTAGGTTTAGTTACACAAGTTTAGTTTGATTTAGGTATCTTTATACTACATTTGAATCACATATCAAAGGGCGGGTAGCTTTAGAAAAATTATGTATTATTTATAAGCTCTTTTTACAATTATAACCAACTGGGTCATGGGTGTATGAAGTCAGTACCCCTCAAGTTTACAAAGGCAAAGTAACCACACATGCAGTTCAACCACATCAAACAATAGACATGTTGAACCAACATGTGACCCCTGGGACATTTAAATGTGCTTGTTCTAATTTTCGTTAGATATTGGTTAGATATTGTACATATTCAAGTGGAAAAACAACTGCAAGAACTATACAATAAAGTTGTCAAAAATCAGACTAATATTCATTTTAGAACTGATACTGAAATGTAAATGTAAGAACATTATTATTGTGTTATTAAACATAATAAAACCTGATTATGAACTTGCTTTCTTTGCAGTATTCAAGACCATTGCATCTTTTTGTTATTTTGACCTGTTTGTCCCATTTCAATTTTCTCCAAATAATACAAATAAAAACGATATTTTCCATTTGGAATTTGGGAGAAATGTCACTAGTTAGCGGAAAGAAAAAAAAATGATAATATTACTTAAACACTATAAACGAAATGATAAATGAAAATAATTTTAGAATGGTCTCTTATTTTTTACGTGGCCGTATTCTGTACATAAATACTGTATATTTTACTGTATATGCTCGGATGTTTTATACAACTATGAACTAATGCTTTCAGTAGATGGTCTGACACATTCAACCAAAGCCCTAAATGCACTCTGTGTCTGTCCAATTCATTATCTATTTCCCAAGTGACTAAAATGGACCCATAGAGAAACTTTTATCTTCTTAACTGACCACTCGATTCAATCGCTTCATTGTTTATTTCATTTTCCTGGTCTGATGACTATGACATGATATTTAACAATCTCTATGAATTTGGACTTAGCTTTATAGAAAGTATTTAAAATAAAATCTTTTAAAAATTGATGTTTTACTGTGTGCCTTTGAAATCTTAATTTAATCATTACTCATATAATGCCTTTAATCTGTTGTACAATCACCCTATTGAACATTAGCATATTCTTACCCTGAAGTTCAGTTTCTGAAGAGCCCAAGGTCACTTTGAATCAAAGATTGTACACACTAACCACGCTGACAGCCAAACCGAGCGTTTTCATGCGTGTTGCATCTGGGCCTGAAGACGAGACTGTGCATTTTAATGAGAGGGCCTGAAGGCGACCAGATGGCCTGTGGTCACATCAGTTAACCAATCACAATGGCCCTGCACTACTAAACCGAACCGCAAAGAGGACAACAGCCAAAACAAACATCCAAATACTGATGTCCATCTGTTTTATCATCAGTGTGAACTACAGTCAAACCATTTCTGACAGCATTGTTTGTTTATTTAAAGTGATTTTCAGGTTCCTATCCCTTTATCGCCAGTCATAATTGATCTTAAAAGTGTTTATCTGGGGTTAAACACACATACCAGTGTATGATCCGTGAAAGATGAGTGCGGTTGCCATTTATTCTGGTTTCTCACATCACAAAGAGAGCATGCCATAGGCAACCAGAGATATGATGACCACAAGCATAGATTGTAATTGATCTCTTTCATTGCGCGTCAAAACAGTCCTAGGAACATACTGATAAATGTAAATAAATGTAAACAATAAATGTACAGTACATAGTTGTGTATATTTACAGTACTTAACCTTTGAGATGTGCATTGATGGCCATTATAAGATCAAATGCAACAAAGTGACTTTATAATGTCATGTCTAAATTAAGACATGATTCATTGTTACATTACTCACCAATCTATTAATAAAATCTGTTTAACTCTATGACTTATATACTTCAACTTTTTTTTATGTTTTTGAATGTTAAATTCAGAAAATGGTCAATTAACTAATGCACTGTCAGTCAAGTCAAAGCATTGCAAGAATTGCATTATGGCATATGCAACTAGTATGTTAACTGCATTTTGTAATATTATTTGATTTATTCTTCAAATTACATATACATTTGTGTAATGCAATATCAAATCAAGAGACAATGATGGCAAGAAAAAGACGCCACCTACCTGTACCAAAGGCTTTCGCCACGAGCCATGTGAGACTGGCTCTCGTTTTAGCTTTGTTAAAATCATAATGATCAAAGGACTTGATGGCAGGAACAATAAAAGTCTTTTTTGGATCTCTGGAGTCGGTCAGATCTCCCATATTCACAGCTGAAGAATCAAATCCAGTCCTTACGGCTCAACGATGACATCTCTCCGAAGGAATTCAATGCATCAAATCTGAGCTTTTGCTTTTTTGAATGCGTTTTTGTCAGATATTGTAACACATATACGCCAGATTACTGCTCAAAGACTAGGTTGCGACTTATTTTGACATCGATTTCGACCCGATCCGATCATACACTGGGGTTCTGCCCATATTCATCCTGGTACCCCATTTGATTTGTATCGTTTTCTGCTTAATAAGCCCACATGTCGTGATTCACAAGAGGCGGATGAGGTTTTCTCATTTAAAAAGTCTTTGTCTTCCTTACGATCTCGCCATGTTTTTCCTACATATTCCCTTTCGGAAATTTATTCTTCTCCCTTCTCTATTCATCCAGCGCTCTGCGGTCTCCCTGCAGTAATGTGTAAAACTGAATGATATGCGCATGCGCGCTCCGCCCAACAAACGCTAACAACCCAAAACTGGGCAAAAAAGGAACTAGAAATTAGACATGGGAAAATTTCATTAGCTTAAAAAATCTAATTTGTTTGGGACTTTCAGATTTTCCGCAGTATTCTCTCTACATTTTCTTGCTTGTTTGATCCATAACAAAATCAGAATACCCACTTTAAAGTATAGTATTATTATTTAAAGTATTATTTATTAGTTATCGGTTTTGTCTTAATAAATGAGAAACTGATTAATTAAAACAATTAACTAAATGCTATTTAATATTATTAACATATAACGGTTGTTTGGTTACTGACGAAGAGATGCTTTAAAAACTACAACACCCAGCATCACTAGCGTGCATGACGTCATACCTGCGCGACTGTTTAGAAGCGACAGACGTCGGAATCTCTAGTCTGTTACTTGAAACTTAAAAGCATATTTCGTCCACGTTTTTCTTTTCAGTTAACTTGTGTATCGATCGGACATCTCTTGTGTGATGAGGGCGGGCAGAAGATGTTTATGCCAAGATCTCTGAAGCTCAAAAGAGCTACAGAGTCCCCTCAGCACAACCCCAAGAGAAGCAAAGTGACATCTGAAGACTCTGTTTCCACATCTCCATCAGACACCACAGCTCTGATCTCCGATGACAAGTGTCTTCCAGAAGCGACCGTAAATAACCAAGAAGATTTGAACTTGGAGACTTCAACATCACAAACAGGAGAAAGTGAAACAGACAAGGACCCCACGCAGAACGAGACTGAACAATCTGATGAAGAAGAGGAACCTGTGAAGTCTTTTAAGAAGATCCAGAGATGGCCCGAACCCGGAGAACCTGTTTGCGTTATGTGTGGTCGATATGGAGAATACATTTGCGATAAAACAGACAACGATATCTGTAGTCTTGAATGTAAAGCCAGTCATTTGGCCAAAACGTGCATGGACTTTGGAGAGAAGGTTTTCCTGAAAGATCCACAGAGGGGTTCTGATATCTCCCATGCATCAGATACCCACAGTACCGGTGGCCAGGATCTGGGTTACTCATACAAGGAGGACTCTTTCATATCTGAATTGACAGCGGAACAGGTTGACAGAGTTAAAACAGAGCTGGCGATTGTGACTCGAGGTGGTGATGTCTGTAGACCGATTATAGAGTTTGAGCATTGTAACTTTCCCAAAGTATTTAGGGACAACCTGAAGGCGGCTGGATATGAAGCGCCCACTCCCATCCAGATGCAGATGATTCCTGTTGGTTTAACTGGGAGAGATGTTATTGCCACTGCTGATACAGGGTCTGGAAAGACAGTTGCCTTCCTTCTTCCAATAGTGGTTCGTGCCCTTGAGGTAAATAGTATATCTGATTTATATTTCACTGCAATTGAGTTGTGTGTTTGTTTTGTGTAGAGAGATGAGGGAGGTCACAAAAACAAATGCATTCAGTTTGTGGGACTTGCTTCAATGTTGTTGATCACATCAGTTCTGCAAATGTCAATCATTGCGTCATTTTTATATCTCAGTATTGGCTGGTCATCCTGTTGACATTTACAAACTCTTTTAAGGTAACAGCTGTTCCTCTAGATATATATTTTCAGTAATTAATATTCAGTAATTCATTTCAGTAATTATTGCAAATAATTGAGAACAAAATGTGAAAGTTTGGTCCTTCAAGCTTACTTGAAAATGTCACGCCCAACCTAAATTGTTCACATTTTGATTTCTATCCAGAGCCAAACTGTTGCTCCATCTAGCCCCACGTGTGTTATCCTGACCCCGACCAGAGAGCTGGCCATCCAGATAGAGAAACAGACGAAAGAGCTGGTGATGGGTCTGCCAAACATGAGAACTGCTCTTCTAGTGGGTGGGATGCCATTACCCCCTCAACTGCATCGACTTAAGCAGAAGATCAAGGTATCTTTGGCTTAGGGCACATTTATTAGTTTTATTAACCGACCACAACACCTTTTTTCAAATCTCAGGTCTGTGGTTACAAATGCTTCTTATGTTGACTTTAGATCGTAATAGCCACTCCAGGACGCCTTCTCGAAATCTTGAAACAGAAAGCCGTACGGCTGGAAGATGCCAGAGCTGTTGTGGTTGATGAGGTATACAAGATTTTGTTTTCAAGTTTGTTTCTGATGACCTTAAAAATAACAATTTACTTAAAAAATCTATCAGGCAGATACCATGCTGAAGATGGGCTTCCAGCAACAGGTTCTTGAGATTTTGGAGCACATCCCTGAAGAACGTCATCAGACTCTGTTGACGTCAGCCACCATTCCCACAGGAACAGAAGAGCTAGCAGCTCGTCTCACACGTGACCCTGTGAGCATTACCATCGGCCAGAAGAACCAGCCCTGCGCCAACGTCCGTCAGATAGTCCTCTGGGTGGAGGAGCCATCAAAGAAAAAGAAGCTTTTTGAGATTTTAAATGTGAGTTAAAACATAGACAAAACAACCAATAAGGTAGAATGATGCATTAAACTACAAATTGCTTCCCCACTAACTTTTGTCTTAGGTAACTAGGCACACATTTAAGATTTAAGCTTTTATTTAGTACTAAATTAATTGCGAAGTAGAAAGTAGCTTAGACTATATTTGGTGTTACGACTTGTCATCTACTCCAAAAGGAAATGGGTGTGTTGTCTGACTCTGCAGTGGCTTTGGTCTAGGAACGGTAGCAACGCCTCTTACTAGAGAGCAGAAAATGGCTGGACAGGCTTTCATTTTAAAGTGCAAATCAAAATGAATGCCCCTAATCTTGTTCGATCTAATATGAGAATAATATTGAAGTGACGATTTTTGTGTACTCACAGGACAGTAAGCTCTTCCAGCCTCCGGTAGTCGTATTTGTGGACTGTAAACTGGGGGCAGATCTGTTGCGTGAAGCCGTGCAGAAGGTTATGGGATTAAATGCAGTTGCTATCCATTCTGACAAGACACAGTGGGAACGCAATAAAATTGTAAAGGTAATGTAACAAAAGAAGTCTTTATGCTGTAATTGCAAATACAATTTTTTTTGTAGATGAATATAAACTGTGGCTATATGTAACTTTTGTTTATAGTTTATCATTTTAATATTATTGTAGAATGTAATAATAAAAAGTAGATGTGTTCACTTTTAACTGCTAATTTATATTATGTTATTTAAATAATTTGATAACATGTTTTTTTGCATTGTCGTCATGCTTTAGGGTCTTCTGGACAGCCAGTTTGAAGTGGTGGTCAGCACCGGTATTCTCGGCCGAGGGCTCGACCTGGTCAACGTTAAATTAGTAGTTAACTTTGACATGCCTGCAAACATGGACGAATACGTTCATCAAGTATGACAAGTTTTATGAATTTTCAATAAAATGATAAGGATGATAATAACAGAATGCATTCCTTTCAGATCGGTCGAGCAGGTCGACTAGGCCACAGAGGCACAGCCATCACCTTCATGAACAACAATAACAAGCGTCTGTTTCTGGACATCGTAACCAGAGTAAAACCCACTGGCTCCATACTGCCCCCACAACTGCTCAACTCCCCCCATCTGCATGAACAAATGAGGAGAGCCAAACAGAAGAGTAACCACAGAAATGATGTCATCGTAACCAAGAACAACCTCATTGACATCATCAGGAGACATGACAGAAATTCGGCGAAGAAATAAAAATATTGTTTTTGTGTGACTGTGTCTTTATTTGTATTTTCAATAAATATCACTAATGAATCCAATATTTGTCCCTACTTTACTGTACATGGACAATATGAACATGAATTTGGCCTTTTGTCTAACATTTTTGTCATGTTTTGACAAATGTATACAATAAATTATATTTGAGCTTGGATTCTTAATGTAAACTTGAATTCTCAGTACTCAGATGTAGGCTATTTTGCTTTTAATGTCCATCATTTTAAGATACTCTTAGATTCTCATTTCTGTAATAATTTTGGTAATTGTAAAAACTAAACCAAATATTTACTATGGTCACCACAATAGTTCAAGCATGTTATTTGTAGTAAAATAAATGGTTTATTTTCCTAAGCAGTGCCGTGCACAGACATTTTGAGGGGCAGGTGCTTAAATGTTTGACGGGGCGCGTTTCATAATTTGCGAAAATATATTGATAACGCGGATGCTAACGTCATGCTTAGCTGACCAATCATAGCTCGCCGACTGTTTTTGAATAGAAGCGCCAATATGGCGGTGCACGCACAGTGAGTTTTTGTTTTTGTTGACAGTTCGTCGCTTTTGAATTACGAGTCCGTGTACAGTCTCTACTTTCTCAGCCTTGAAACGGAATTACAGGACAAACAGTCTTTTTATACGACACGAGTGTTTACAAAGCGATCTTAATAAACGGTTTTTATTTATATACGTTCATTCACATGTTTTTAAATCGGCAGGTTTTCCTCTGTGGTCGAATTTTAATACGATGGTGACATTTGTGGATTAATCTTTCTATGGAATCATTTAAATACGTTTAAAGTGTTGTTTTTAGACGATTACAATCATGGATGGCTCAAAAGACGGAGAGACCACATCATCTTTTAATAAAACCAAAGAAACAAACAGGACGTTTGTGATCTCAGCTCTTACCAAATGCGGTGAAAACACCACAAAACCAATTTCATATCGGGGGAGACTCACTCTTCAACGAAAACCCAGCAGTAAAACTACTGCAAACCAGAATGTGACCACACAGGAGAACCAAAACACGGAAAAACGTCTGACATTAAAGCGACGGACCAGGACAGGATCCGTAACCAGAACCAAAGTCCTATCTGAACCCAATCCAACACCATGTGGGTCAGCAAAGGACATCCATAAAACCACCAACACACCTGGAAAAACACCATCTGCTCAGAAAACAAGCTCTGAGAAGATCGATTCTACCCAACAAACAGTCTCAACACCCACGAGAAGGACTCAGTTTGAGAAATTAAGCGTCAAGAGAGATGTTTTCGAGAGGTTGGCTGGTAAAGATGCATCTAGACCAATGTCTATGAAGCATACAGGTGTAGGAACCCACAAACCAGCACAGGTGAGCACAGAACCTGGGAGGTCGAGATGGGGAGCCAACAGCGAGAAGGCTCAGATTGGTGGTTTAAATAGGCACATGACACCCACATCACAGGTGAGGAGACCTACGACCCTAATGAGCTCCACACCTCATGGAGGAAAGAGGGCTTCTAGACCCGCTTCAGGAGAACCGAATGTTCCCATTGAAGCTGTAAGCAGAACAAGTGCTGAAGAGCTGAAGATGGAGGACAGCGCAGTTACCGTTGCGGTTCGAGTAAGACCTTTTAGCTCAAGGTGAGATGTTTTGGATCTCTGTTGGTTTTAAAGTTTGCAAATTTCATGAACTAGTGCAAAATGTACTTGAGCATCTTTGTTTTTTGTGACGTAGAGAGAAGAATGAGAAAGCCTGTCAGGTGATCTTCATGAACAACCAGGATACACTTGTGCAGCATCCAGACACCAAACAAAACCACAAGTTTACGTTTGACTTCTCTTTTTGCTCCGTTGATGGATCGGATGCAAATTTCGCCAGTCAGAAGATGGTTTATGAAACATTGGCTCGGCCCTTGCTTGAAAGGGCGTTTGAAGGATTTAACACGTGCCTTTTTGCCTACGGGCAAACGGGTTCTGGAAAGTCCTACACGTAAGTGATGTGACAGTCATTCGAAATGTGATTTTTCAGCTATCCATCTCCTTTAGAAATATTTTCAGATAATTGTTTTCAAAGTGTCATTGTATGTTTGTTTTAGGATGATGGGTTTTGGGGAAGAAGCTGGAGTTATTCCCAGGTTCTGCAAGGAACTTTTCTCAAGATTGTCGAAGAGTGACACCAAAGAGGTTACTGACATAAATACTTATGATATGAATTTGCAGTTTAGTTTTTGTGTTCAGTTTCTAAATGCATGTTTATGTTATGTTAAAGGTTTCCTGCCATCTGGAGATGAGCTACTTTGAGGTGTACAATGAGAAGATCCACGATTTGCTGGTGCCAAAAGATGATCAAAACCAGAAGAAAATGCCTGTTAGTACAATATCAGCCACATTAAATCCTGTAAATGTAATTTCTAAATTTTTGTAATTACTTTATTTAATCCTTCGCTTTTATTTTTTCCAGCTTCGTGTCAGAGAGCATCCAGTATATGGGCCTTATGTTGCAGACCTGTCCACGTGAGCAAACATTTTATATTCATTTCTATATATTATTGAAATATAGAATGCACTGTAAGTTGCTTTGGGTAAGCTAAAATAATGTAAATTAAATCAAACATACCTTCAGTTACACGTGTGAGAATATTCACTATTTAAACCTGCTATGATCTCTTGCAGGAACGTGGTCACCTCCTATGCTGATATTCATGTAATGTAATCTCGTGCCCGTTCACTTCAGTTTATTGCTTGTTATGCTTTCTGTTGTACATAAATGTTTATTTGTTTCTCCCTCCCTTGTTTTCACAGACATGGCTTGAGCTTGGAAACAAACAGAGAGCCACGGCTGCCACCGGCATGAACGATAAAAGCTCGAGATCTCACTCTGTTTTCACACTTGTCATGACGCAAACTAAAGTAAGCCCCACTTTATTCTATCACACTTAACATTAAAATATCCTGTCCCTACAGCAAAGTCATTGGTTTGAATCCCCGGAAGCACATGACTGAACAATATACCTTGTTTTGCATCTGTACACCACTGTATATTGCGTTGGTTAAAAGCATCTGCAACATTTAACTGTAAAATGATTACAAAATGAGGTATGGATCAGATGCATTTCATGATTTTAGACATACGATGGTGTTTTTGCACATGTTCACAGACAGAGTTTGTGGAGGAGGAGGAACATGATCACTGCATCACCAGCAAATAAACCTGGTGGATTTGGCTGGAAGTGAGCGTTGTACTTCGGCCCAGACCAGTGGAGACCGGCTCAGAGTAATCCTCCATTCAATATCTGTTTTTTACTTATATTTCACGATAACACAAGAGAACACAGAGCTGTTACTGTTTCATTTCTTTAGATTTATTTTGGTACAGTTAACTAAATTATAGTGAAATATTTTTTTACACAATTCTGAGTTTTCTTGTAGGATTTGTTGTAGAACTTTAGTGTATTTAATGTTTAGGATTTATACATCGCAATGCATAAATAAATTGTAATAAAGCAATACATTTGTATTATTTATTTTTTCAGGAGGGAGCAAGCATCAACAAGTCTCTGCTCACATTAGGAAAAGTGATCTCCTCACTCTCAGAACAGGCTCAGAGCAGAAAGAAGGTCTTCACCCCATACAGAGAGTCAGTGCTTACATGGTGAGAAGCCTTAAAAATAAATACATTTAAGTTTGGCAGATGCTTTTATTCAAAGCGACTTACAATTATCTGTCTCTCATTTTGAAGACTAAAAACATGGCAGAATATATAGCCACAGAAATAAATGGGTCTATATTTTAAAGACCATTTTCAGTTTTTCTGAATATACTATTTATAGGTATGTGTTTAGGTAAACTGATCATTTTTGTTTCATTCTGTGAACTACTAACAATATTTCTCCAAAATTTCAAATGAAAATATTGTTTCTATTTGCATTCATTTGCAGAAAATAAAAACTGGAGAAACAGGTCAAAATAACAGAAAATATGCTCTGTATTTTTCAGACCTTAAATACTGCAAATAAAATAAGCAATACAACAGTAATATTTGTACATGTATTTAGGGAAATTTACAAAATATTTTTTTTATGTGATTACCTTGATTGTTATCACAGTTTCATGTGCTTTGTCATGCTTTGCTTTGTCTTTCACATTGCTTTTAGATGAGGTTTGATTTTGTTGAAATTCAACAAACACTGGACTTGAATGACAAAAATACATCTAGAAATGCCGATTAAATGAAAATTTGGAATTGTATCTTCATTTTTTCCTGCGGATGTATAGCACAAAATAATGTAGGATGGGGATCAGTTTATTCATCAGGATTTGACTTCATTAAGCTTTGAGACTAAAAACATTATAATGTAAAACACAAATGATCATGTTTAAGTAAAAATATGACTTCCAATAGGTCATAAACATCTTTTGATTTATGTCATCTTGTGTTTAGGTTACTGAAGGAAAGCCTTGGTGGGAACTCCAAGACTGCCATGATCGCCACGGTGAGTCCTGCGGCCAGTAACATGGAAGAGAGCCTGAGCACACTGCGATACGCCCAGCAGGCCCGTATGATCATTAACATAGCCAAAGTCAACGAGGACACCAATGCAAAACTGATCCGAGGTCAGGCCTGACATTTCATCTTCTATGAAACAGAAGCAATCTTATTCTGTGTGTTTAGCCATCTTAAGGTCTTAATTTGCTGTTTGTGTTTTTGTCTGGGTGTTGTGGAAATAATGCATTACACTGCTAGTCCTCTAGAGGGCGTTACATCTACAGATATAATGACTCCTTTATTGATTTGTGTGCTGTAAGGCCACTGATGGGCATTTAAAATAAACTTTAATGCTTGTTTTTGACTCGTGTTTCACATGCAGAGCTAAAAGCAGAGGTTGAGAAGCTTCGTGCGGCTCAGATGAGCTCTCAGGGTGTCGAACCGGAGAAAATGAGCTTGTTTCAGCAAGAGATCGCAGCTCTTAAGAATAAGCTCTCTCAACAGGAGCAAGACATGGCTGAGGCTCACAGGTGAGAAGATTCAAGGTTATGGATTACATTAATTGCTATAATGAAAACCGTTTGTTTTACATAATATATATAATATATATATATATATTTATATATATATGTATATGTTTTATTACATACAGCATCAACATTTTTTGGTAACAATTATTATTATTTGTCTATAGAACTTGGAAGGAAAAATTGGAAGAGGCAGAAAAGAGGAAACGTGAGGAAACCAAAGAGTTGCAGGTGAATTCATCTTTCAAATAACAGTCAGACCTGATGGATTGATGTGATTTTGAGAATGTGTTTCATAAACATCATCCTTCTCTTTCTTGAGTTTCTTACGATGTTTCTCTTTACCTTGCTTAGCGGGCTGGCGTCACCTTTAAGGTGGATAACCGGCTGCCTAACCTTGTGAACCTGAATGAGGATCCACAGCTGTCAGAAATGCTCTTGTACATGATTAAAGAGGGTGAGACCAAGGTCGGAAAGCTCAAGTCTGATTCGGCCCATGACATCCAGCTGTCTGGGGCTCTTATCGCTGATGAGCACTGGTGAGATGGATTGTTCAGTTTACCTTTTCATTGGTTTAAGGGGGGGGGGAATGATTGTATTTGCCTTTAAAGGGATAGTTCACCCAAAAATGAAAATGATGTCATTGTTTATTCGTTCCAACCCTGTATACAACTATATTAAGTGGAACACAAAAGATGATATTTTTAAAAATGTCTAGGTGGTTTTGTGTCCATACAATGGAAGTCAATAGGGGTCAGTCTTGTTTGGTTGTCAATATTCAAAATATCTTCTTTTGTGTTCTGCATTGGAAAGAAAGTCATACAGGTTTAGAGTGACATGAAGGTGAATAAATGATGAAATAATTTTTATTTTTGGGTGAAATATCCCCCTTAAGATCTAAAAACTTGATTTGTGATCATTGTGAAAACTAAAACTTGATCAGATACATAATTTAAACATTTCTAATGTGTAACATTTGTGCCATAAATAAAGAGGAAATGTTAAAGGTACAGTAGCAAAAAAAGGTCAGAGGAGGACAGAAAATGCTAACGGAACAACTACATTTTATTAAGAATGTGAAACATACTGTATTTTTTTGCTGACTTATAGGCAATTTTATAGACATTTCTAACTAAATAAAAACTGCATTCATTCCTAGCAGCTCGGGATGTCAGACATAATTTAAAAACGGAATAAAACTCAAGCTAATTTTGTTGACTGTCTTGACCTTATATGACTTACATCTTCTGTGTTTACATTAATTTTTAGTGTCATCTCCAATGTAAAAGGCACCATCAGCATTAAACCCATGCCGAATGCCAAGACCTACGTGAATGGAAATATTGTGTCTGAGTGCACCGTGCTTCACCACGTAAGTGACAGAATAAACCGGATGACCCTTTGGAATCACCCACGATTGGTGGCAAATATAAAGCCAGCAAAATAAGTTTAGACATGGTGAATCAAATTAGGATAAAAAATGACAAACGAAAATCTAAGAATCTCGTCCTGAACTTTGACATTATGACCACTACGGTTAATATCTCTAAACCTCCACATAATTCATTCAAGGTTTGTGTTTGTTTATTTATTTTGTTTCTCTGTTTAAGGGAGACCGTGTGATTCTCGGAGGCGATCACTACTTTCGTTTCAATCACCCCGCCGAGGTTCAAAGTGGCAAGCGTGCGTCCTGTTGGAATGGCGGGGACGGACAGAGGGACTTCGAGTTCGCCAAAAATGAGCTGCTGTCTGCACAGAGGGCTCAGTGAGTTACCAGCCCACTTCATTTCACAAAGTTCACCTAGAATGCAAGTTAAGAAATCATCCGATTTACATTTTTTGCATAGACTTGAAGCAGAAATCGAGGCGGCACGATTGAAGGCCAAAGAAGAGATGATGCAGGGTATCCAGATGGCTAAAGAGATGGCACAGCAGGAGCTAAGCGAGCAGAAGATCCAGTACGAGGATCGGATCAAAGCTCTGGAAAGAGAACTGGTCAGAATAAATGTGCTACTGCACATGTGATTCCTGAGTTTTCCTTGTTCTGTAAAAAATGTGTTATATGCTAATCTGTTTTTTTTCAGGAGGAGGAAGGTGAGAAGAAAAGAGAGCAGGAACATGACAACCGTCGAGTCGTCAGTCAGATCGAACAGCTGCAGACTGCTAAGACGCTGCTGGAATGTGAAGTAAACACCCATAAGAAGCGTCTGCAGGTGGAAGCCCAGGCTACTAGACAGGTGACCGAGTGACATTTCTTTTCTAACAAATGTCCCTGGTATTGCACTTTTGAACATCTACATTTTGGCATACCAGCTTGATTGTATTTTTTTCTACAGACATCTCAATTTACATTTTGTATTTCTGCTTATTGTAGGCCTTGGCTGACCATGATATCCGGCATGCTAAAATTGTGGAGGCCCTTGAGACAGAGAAGAGGAAGATAGCAGAAGATCTTGCTCAGATAGAGAAGAGACGTGCTCAGAAAGTTAACCAAACCTCTAAATCAGGTAAATAACACTGAGGTCCATCAAGGTCAATCAAAATCCATCATGGTGTTTTTTAAAAGCGTGTTATTGACTATATTTTGCTTTTTTAACGTTTGCAGCCTATCCGCAGTGGGATGCTATGAAGCTGTCTTTGATGATTGAGGAAGCAAACAAAATCAGTGCCAAGCTCAGGAAGCACACAGTCTTCAGCAGGTAAAGTGTAGTGATCACAGGGTTCCTGCAAGAATTTTCAAGTAGGGATTTTTAAAGCAACAACATAAACAACTGTTTCTGCGCATGCACGCTTTTGTGGCCCAAACTTAACTTCCGGTACACATCCACAAAGAATAAAGTCCCTGCAGATTATTTCTAAAGAAATAACAAGTAAATGACATTAGCTAGCAAGTTAAAATTATGTCTAGTCAGTATTATTTTGGGTTACCAGTAGAAGAACCGTTACTTGGCTAAACTTCGACCCATTCTACAAATTGATTATATATTAAAATTAATATACAAAAATATTCTACAAATTGTTAATTTAACAGTAAAATATTAATTTAAATTAAATATAAATAGTTAGCTTAGGGATATGTTTTGGCTTAAAATAGTGTAAAAGAAATGTTATTCCAGGGCCAACAACCTTATCCAGGAACTTGGACTGCCTGGGTAAATCTACAAAAATGAGGGATATATTACTAAAGTGATGGAATGGAGTAAGATCAAATATGCTTTGCTCACAGACATGAGGGAAATGATAAAGAAAATGGGGGTGGAGACGCCCTGCTGCAGGTCCAAGTTCAAAACACCAAACTGGGGATTTCCACTTTCTGGAGTCTGGAGAAGTTTCAGAGCAATTTGGCCGGCATGAGGGAACTCGAGCAGGTGGGCTAAGACAAACATTTTGTAAGCATGTTCTTTGCTTTAACTTAAATATGTGTAATGCTGTACTGTGATAGCCAGCTGTAACAAGCCATGTGTGACAAATAATTTTGCCAATCACTTGTTTATTTAGTGTTGTTGTGGGTAGCCCCACCCACAACAAAATGTCATTGGTCCAGCTAACTGTGCAATAAACATGCAGTAATTTCATTACAGTGAGAAAAGGGAAAATACTTGACACTGACAATGTGTCATGTGATGTCTTGGTAGGACACATCCGGTGTGAAATATGTAATGCAGAACATGGTTGTTTGAGCGTAATCGTAGATGGGGCCAGTTAAAGACTTTTTATTTCTTGTAATTAGCCAATAAATGCAGAAAGTATGTAGCGCTGGCGCTCTTGCTTATTACCGTAAAAGAATCTGAAGCTAAATCAAGTTTGATGTTTATTGGATGTAGGGGGAGAGCAGTCCTAAAGATGATGACGTGTTTTACGACCCTAATGATGAGTGGGAACCGGACATATCTGCCTCTTCTTCAACCTCCTCCTTCTCTCGTAGAAGGTATTTCAATTCATTGATCTTCTCTGCCTTCCCTGTCTATGAAGCATGTTGTTTTTGTAAAATCAGAAAGCACAGAAAACCTCAAAGATGTGCTTTGTGCCTGGGATTTATAACACTGTTTCTTCTTCCACTGTGATGTTTTTTCCCCCTTGTAAACCAAGCTAAATGGAAAAGTCTAGAAAGCAGCACATTCCTTCTTTTATTCCCCTCTTTTTCTGCTTTGCCATTTTTATTGCTTACATGAGCGTGTGCATAGCGCCAAATTCAATATTGGTGAATCGTCAGATCAACCAAAACCATACCAGCTCTGAAAACCCCCTTTCACAGCTCTGAGAAGTCTCTGTTCTCACAGCTGGTTTAGTTTTGCATGTGATCACTTACTTTTTCCCTCGTGGCTTCCTCTGTTTTACCCTGTTTACACCTGGTGAGTTTAGGCTGATTTGACCGCAAATGGACCTTATTTTGTGATTCAGTCACTCAAACATCATTTGGAAGTTGATGAAAACACGTGACCGCATTGCCCCTGCAGTGTGAATGCTAATCCACCCTAATGCATCGCAGAAAGCAAGTTAGATGTGCAGATGAACCTGTTTACTTGTCGATCATCAGGTTTTTTTTTTTTCAATTACGTGCAGCCTAAAAGAAAATAACTCTGATCAAAACATTTATGCTGGACATCAGAATGCAATGACATAAAATTAGATCTGCAGACTGCACTATAGATGTTAATTGGTTACTGCACGTGCACACTTTTGTCGCAAACATCCGGTAC
Organism: Oreonectes daqikongensis; assembly: GCA_026939265.1. NCBI lineage: Eukaryota > Metazoa > Chordata > Actinopteri > Cypriniformes > Nemacheilidae > Oreonectes > Oreonectes daqikongensis. Next base: position 2,751,051 of record JAOTQM010000047.1, on the reverse strand, counting down.
ACATCCACAAAGATTATTTCTGATAACAAGCAAAAGAAATAAATAAAAAATAACATTAACTAGCAAGTTAAAAGTATGTCTAGTCAGTTTTATTTTGGGTTACCAGTAGAAGAACTGTTACTTGACTAAACTCAAATGAGACAAAGTTACACGACTGTTTATTTAATACAATTATTATACAATAGAAAATGAATTTCTATATATTAATATAAATGGTTATATTATTAGCCACTAATCAGACCGATGAACAAACACAGACAGGAAGTTATGTACATCTGCAACTGGAACATTTTCTTTAGAGAGGATGTGTATAGGAAAATAGTTTTAGTTGTTCAAATGCCATACTTCACACTCCGCCATAAAGTGCTTATGACGCACGTGGCATAACCGACTGTTCAAGATCAACATAAAGTGGTGATGACTGCTAGTGGTGGTTAAAGATATGAGCTCAGCTGTTGTTTGTGTAACATTCTGGATTTCTGACTGTTTCTGTGTTTTTATCTGTTTTAGGAGTAGAAGTTTATTAAAGAGCAGGAGGATTTCTGGCCGTCTCTATGAGATCAGAGTGCACCCCATTCAGAGCTTACATTGTGCTCCCTCACAGTCTACTGGTAAAGTACCTCCCGTACCTGTACTTGTATCTGTTTATACACAGCAGAATGTTTTTATGTGAACAGTTCATACATTTTTTATTTTGCAAACAACATTTTATATTATTTCTGTCATTAGGGCTGATGGGAATGAGCAAACCCCCCTCCCTCCACTCCAGCACCTCTGACTCCGCCCTCCCCGGCATCTGCAAAGATCTGATTGGTGCATCCATCGCCCGTCTACGCTCCTGCCAATCGGCCGACGAGGACGAGAGCTTGGCCGACAGACTGACCCAAGACCTGCTTGCAGTACACGGCGCCGTGAGGTCCATCGCTGACCTCTACGAGCACCTTGACGATGACAGTCAAGAGAACTGTAAGCATCCAAACAGCCATTCGTCAGTGTCAATATTCAATTCTGAGGTCCTCTGTCACTACAAAGTCTCATTTTGTTCTGTTTATGTACATGGGAACAGTGTTTGCTTGCAGTACTGAAGCCCAGACTCATCTAGTGAAGGCCACGTCTGCTGTGGAGAGGGCCGTGTTTATTACTATGCACTGGATCTCCAGCATTAAGGTCATCTCGAACGCGGTGTCTCAGACAGCCGAAGAGCTCAAGACGGAGGTCAAGAAAATCGGAGGCTACCTGCAATTACTCATTCAGGTGCTTAATGCATTAAGTATAGAAATGCAGTGGTAGAATGGTTTAGCTGTTGGGTTATGCTACATATGGAGTCAAAGAGAAATGTAATTTTCAATCCCTTCATAATAAAGATGGTAAACATTACAATAATAGCAACATTGAATATCGTAACCTTTTTTGGACATTCTATGGTAATAAGTACATGAAATTATTGATGATGATGATGATAATAATGCTGAGACTATTTATCCATATTAAAACATTTGTTTATCAATCAGATTTATTTAAATATTATCTTAAAGAAAAAGGCCTTTTTGTCAATCCACTAAGAATTTGCTAAATAATCCTCACTCAGGGCTGTGACTCTGAGATCTCCTCCATGGTTACAGAGGCCCAAAGGAAGGTTGCCAAGTGTCTTCACACGTCTCTCAGCACCATCGGTTTGCTGGCGGCAGTGAGCGGGACTGATCTTCATTTGACCGAACTCGGATCAGAGCTCATAGGCAGTGTGGGTATCTTTTACCATCTTCTGTAAAGCCTGAAGGACTTCATGATAGTTTTATAAGACGTATTGTGTGTGAAACCATCAAATTGCTGATCCAATTTTATTAATGCAAATAATCCTGATATAATAATTTGCCAACATGTTGAAGTCAATGATATGCCACTCTATTGAATGTATAGATAGATAGATTAGATTAGATTCAACTTATTGTCACACATGTTTGCAGTCTAAAGAAGTGCCAGCAAGTGCTATTGCATAAGTATAGATATCTATATGGAAATGCTTATGCATGCAACTCTATGCAAGTCTTTGGTGGGATACTGGCAAAAAATAGCAATAGTAACTAATGCATACACAAGATGTCCATTTTTCAATATTTCAATGATATTGTGTTTTGCTGAGGTAATGTGTACAGTATCTGTAAATGTGGTCAACAAAATACACTGTTAAATTATTGAAAAGTTGTTGTATCTATTTTTTCTCTAGAGGTCGATTTTGGATTCTTTCCAGGATGGGATGCATCGAGGTGTGACAGCTCTTCTCGACACTGGTTTGTCCATCACAAAACTGATGCTTCGAGATGCTCAGATAGCTCAGCCTGGAACACAGGTAAGTTCTTTAAATCTCCACACTCCATAATCGAAAGCTCCAAAACACTGTCATCTGGTATTTTCAATGAAATTCTAACATCTGTCTTATAAATGTTAATAAAATAAAAAAAATTGAAAGTTAATTATGTAAATAAATCACTTATGTAATCGCTTCAGTGACTTATTTACATAAGTATTTATTTATAATTATTTACTTCGTTTTCCATTTTGTTTTAATAGTTCAAATGTAAAAACATATACCGTAGCATCACTTTGAAATCTTTTTAGATTTTACAGAGTCTGAAAACCAGAATGGTGGAGGTCGCCCTCGCTCTACAAAGCTACATCCACTGCAGTTTGTCGGTACGCCTTACAAACAGCCATCATTGTTGTCATTCAAGATCAAATGTTTGGGATTGATGACCACCCCCGCAATGGCCAAAGCAGACTAGCTTTCACAACGCTTGTAAAACGTCGCACCTAAACGGTCTTATCGCGTGTCTTGGGTCGTAGTGCTGTTTAGAAAATAAATGGATTGAGTGCTTTGTTATCTGTCACTTTAATGTGGCTGTAACTGTTATCTTTAATAAACAAACTACAGGCTCGTTGGTATTGTTCAACGAGAGAATGGGATGGTAGGGTAAACAATGGATACCCCCCGACCATCACCAGCACCCTGACTGAACTCAGTGGCCTGAAACGAACAAGAGACAGATTAGTCTTGCTTTTTTATTCTGAAGTTATTTGTTTTAAATGTAGAAATGTTGCATTGAAGTTTTTGAGCAAATTTTGTTTTTGTGCTCTGCTAGTGAACAAAATACTTCGTGCTATACTGTTTTCAAACATTCCAACAACCCTTTTTTTCTGGAAGCACGGGTTGGATTTAGATTCTTACAAAAAACAAAGACATTCATACTTTTTAGTTTACTTTAACGCCTCTTTGCCATTCGCCTCTTTCCTTTCCAGAAATAAATGTTAAATATTGTTCCATGTTTATTTTATTTAAATTAAATAAGCAGGAAAAGAAAGAATCCAAAGGGGATGTCAAAGAAGGTGAAGCCCAGAACACACCCCTATTATGTAATGGCTATGGACCAATGGTAGATCAAAAGTGTTTACCGGCAGACTGAACTTTTCCGGAAAATTCATTTTGGTTTGCTTTGTTTTGGCCAAATTTTGTTCGAAATGATGTCGACACCAGTTTGTCCTTTGATTTGGCCTGAAGTATATCAAAGCCTTTAGGATGATGGAGTCATGTTAAAGCAGTAGTTTAATAATTAGGTTTTTCCAAAAATGTCTTCGTTCTGTTGAACACAGTATTAGATGTTGGGCAGCATTTTTGTCCAGTTCAGTACAGTATAAGTGAATGGATACTGACATTGTTAAAGATGCTGTGTGTGACAGAAATGCAATATAATATATATATATCTATGACCGTACATAATAAAGCATTAGGTTTTTTTACCTTAGAATGAGCTATTTCTATCTTCTATCTATCTGTCCCCTTTCATAGAATTCACCATGTTGTTTCTACAGTAGCCCTAAACAGACAAACTGCTCGACAGAGCGCTTTACGTTATCTCCGGCAATAAAGCACGAATGTGACGACATCTTTGTCAGACACTACACTTTACTCATTCTCTTTCATTGTATGAAAAAGGGCAGCTGGGATCTTGCTAAACTTGTCATTTTGGGTTCCACAGTCATTCATATGTTTGAAGAGTTTTTGAAGAGTCAATGACAAAGTCTTTTATGTTCACAGGAGAGGTCAGAGGCTGAGACTTGCACCGAGAACCATGAAGGGTCAGACACGTATGGAACTCAGAACACGGCTTCTAAACTCCTTAAGCTAAACCAGGCTCTTACAGACCTCCACTCCTCACTGTCAAGCTCCCTTAAGGGTATCTCATTCTTTCCACAATAAAAATCACATTCAGTTTTCGGTTTTGACAAATGTGACTTGACTTTATTCTATGATGTCTGATTCTAATGCAGGGAGAGGCAGCGATGCTGGCCTCGTTTCATTTAGGCAAGCAGTCCAGACTTCATCCAGAACTATTGACGATGTCGTCAACGGTCTCCCACGCCAAATGGGCGGAGGGCGCGGCGACAGTCTTCGGCTTCCGTGCGTGAAGCGTGCCATGGCCGCCCGCGATGACGTGCACTCGGCTCTGGGAGCTTTGACGGGGGCTTGGGATAAAAGCATGGATGACATGCATTCACTAGATGCAGATGACTGCTTTACTAAAGCAGAGATGCAAGATCCTGGTTATGCCAACAGAAATCGAACTGTTCCTAAAGTTGTGTATTCACTTTCCTCAGGCATTAGCACGTGTTCCAGAGATGCCCGCTGGGTGTGATGTGGGCAACCACCCACTGAATGTCATAATAAGGGTACTAGTCATAACCTCATTGTGTGTGTGTAATGGTTAGAGGAATATATATATTATATTGGCATTTTGATATATTTACAATACATTCCTACAGTCATAGAACCTGTAGATTTAATAGTAGTCGGTCATGAGGTTTTAATGAAGGGCCTTTTTGTATAATGTATGAAGATGGTGTCTGTATACTTTGCAAGCAACCAAGCACATCTTTTTTTAAGGTTGGTAGTGTAATTCTATTAGCTGGGTCATTTATTTCCAGACTGCATATAATTGATTTAGAAAACACTTTACTATTGACTATATATTTGCACTTGAAATCTTTGCACAGGCTTGGTGACACAGGCATTTCACATTTTCATAGGCATGGAAATGTGTTTCTTGGCAGTTGTAGCTGCATTTTCTCTGGATCATGTAACTGTTCAATGATAATTTATACTCCGGTAATAAACACCCACTGGGACTCGGTCTTGTGTCCTCTTTAATGAATTGAATCTTTCCAGAAGTTGTGCATTAACTTTTCAAGCCCATGTAATTGACAGTAAGTGTGTTACTCCTAGTGATGCTGCCCGCCATTTTCCAAAAATACGGCAGGCGGCATCACCAGGATTAACACACATTTTAAGTTGTTTTAAGTAAAAATAGTAATTCTATTCCAATATTTAATCATCATTATGTGAATTGTGTTTTCCGACAAGGTTACGAAAAAATAAACAAACTTCGCTTATAAACATGATACTACGCCTAGATTTTGTTAAAATGTTGAAGTCACTATTGAATAACACCACTCTTTTTAATAGTGTTTTTTTATTATTATATTTTTGGCCTTAATTTATATATAGAACAGTGAAGACTGACAGGAGCATGAGGTCAAGACACAGGGTGCGGATCAGGACATGACTCGGGTCGGACTCGAACCCGGGTCCCCATAGTAACAAGTTTTGTGACATTTTATTTATTCAATGTAACAAACAAAAATTAAAAAATGATGTATTTATAAGCTACAGATGACGAATTTATAGACCACTTCAAGATGTAAACACTGGTCCAGAAAGTTTCAGTTTTTATTATTTAATATTGCATCTATAATTAAATATATCACCGCAATACGGGACGCATACCACTCTGTTCCCAGAGCAGCTTTGGGTCTCTCTGATCATTGCCTGGTTCATCTTCTTCCGACCTACAGACAGAAGCTTAAATCTGTCAAGCCTGTAGCAAGGACTGTAAAGAGATGGAGCAGCGAAACAGAGCAGGCCTTAAAGGCCTGTTTCGACTGCACAAATTGTTTTTAAAGCTGCTGCCACTGATTTGGATGAGTTGACTGACACAGTAACATCCTACATCAGTTTCTGTGAGGACATGTGTATTCCCACCAGAACTTACTTAACATACAACAATGACAAACCATGGTTTACAATGAAACTGAGACAGCTTCGTCAGGCAAAAGAAGATGCTTATAGGAGTGGGGACAAAGTCTTGTATAAACAGGCCAAAAACTTCGCCATTCTGACAAATGAGATAAGAGCAGCTAAGAAAAGCTACTCTGAAAAGCTGAAAAAACAGTTTTCAGCCAACGACCCTGCATCAGTTTGGAAAGGCCATTACATTAAATTCTACACTCACCTTAAAAACACTGATACAGAGACCCTCCATCATAAAGCCTTAAGCCATCAAGAGCTGAACCCAGAGAGAAGCCCACTCGTCCAACTCTCTAACCACGTGGACAGTCGTGGCCCAGTGGTTAGAGAGTTGGACTCATGACCAGAGCGTTGCTGGTTCGATTCTCAGGGCTGGTGGGTAACGGCTTGAGCAAGGCACCTAACCCCCACTTGCAAACCTGAGCCAGACTAAACCAAATCATAAAAAAAGAAAAATATCTCAAACACTGGATGGAAGCAACAGCCCCAGTATCAGACCCTAAACAAAGAAAAGTGTTGACCATGTACAGACTCAGTGATCACAAGCTCACTGTAGAGACGGGCAGACACAGACAGACATGGACACCAAGAGAAGAGCGACTGTGTCTCTCTGATGTGTGTCTATACACACATCAGAGAAACATTCTTCCCCCAGTTTACAAACTTCCACAAAGACTTTAACCAGTTTCAACAAAAGGACAAGATTTCATACATACTGGGAGAAAACTCAAACAGCTCAAACCTGGCTGCAAGATATGTCAAATCCTGTCATGACAAGAGAGAACAACCAGCACAAGACAACAAAACACTGTTCAACACACACACAAACTGACACTATATGACAGGATCCTGTCACTCTCACTGAGAACTTTAATCAATACTTTGCTCTTTTTCTATACTTGTATTGGTAAGTAGATACTTATATACTTTTATTTTATTTCTATCTTAACCTAGATCTGTACAGAATGTTTATATTTAATTTTCCTGTGCTTTGGCAATGTAAGATTTATTTTATCATGCCAATAAAGCTTCTTTGAATCTTGAATCATTACCAACTACAAGCCAACCCCCTAGTCTATGGGTAATCAACAACTGGCTGACGATCTAAACGACTTCTATTGTCATTTTAAAAAGCAGAATTTTACCCACCACAACCGCTCTGACACCATCTCTGCTATACCATTAACACCTCTTGACATTCAACCTGCACTTACGATCTGCGAAGAGGACGTGTGTCAGCTTTTCCGCAAACAAAAGATCAGAAAAGCACCAGGCCCAGACAATGTCTCACCCTTCTGCCTGAAAGTCTGTGCAGAGCAGCTGTCGCCCATCTTCACGCAGATCTTTAACAGATCTTTGGAGCAGTGTGAAGTCCCTTCATGCTTCAAACGCTCCACAATCATCCCCGTACCAAAGAAACCCCAAATTTCTGAACTTAATGACTACAGGCCTGTTGCTCTAACATCTGTGGTCATGAAGTCATTTGAGAGACTTGTATTGGCCCATCTGAAGGACATCACCAGACCCTTGCTCGATCCCCTCCAGTTTGCTTACCGAGCAAACAGGTCTGTGGACGATGCAGTCAACATGGGACTGCATTACATCCTACAACACCTAGACAAACCAGGGACTTACGCCAGGATCCTGTTTGTGGACTTCAGCTCGGCCTTCAACACCATCATCCTGGCCCTTCTTCTACCCAAGCTTATCCAGCTACTGGTGCCAACCTCCACCTGTCAGTGGATTATTAACTTCCTGTCAGACAGGCAGCAGCTAGTGAGGATGGAAAAATTTACATCCAGCACATGTACCATTAACACCGGTGCTCCTCAAGGATGTGTTCTTTCCCCACTACTCTTCTCACTCTACACAAATGAATGCACCTCTACAGACCCTTCTGTCAAACTCCTGAAGTTTGCAGATGACACCACAATCATTGGCCTTATCCAAGACAGTGATGAATCTGCTTACAGAAGGGAGGTTGCTCAGCTGGCTGCCTGGTGCAGTCAAAACAACCTAGAGTTGAATGCATCCAAGACAGTGGAGATGATCGTGGACTTCAGAAGGAACCATTCTTCATCCCCTCCCCTCACCATTCTGGACAGCACTGTGGCTACTGTGGAGTCATTCAGGTTCCTGGGTTCCACAATCTCTCAAGACCTGAAGTGGGAGTCCCACTTAGACTCCATTGTAAAGAAGGCTAAGCAGAGGCTGTACTTCCTTCGTCAACTGAGGAAGTTCAACCTACCACAGGAGCTACTGATCCAGTTTTACTCAGCTGTTATCGAATCTGTTCTGTGCACTTCAATTACGGTTTGGTTTGGCTCGGCCACCAAATCAGACCTACGAAGACTACAACGGACAGTTCGTAGTGCTGAGAAGATTATTGGTGCTCACTTGCCCACACTTCAGCACCTGTACAATTCCAGAATGAAGGACAGGTCAAGGAAAATCATCACAGACTCTACTCACCCTGGACACAAACTTTTTGAACTGTTGCCCTCTGGCCAGCGCTTCAGAGCACTAAACACCAGGACTTCCAGACACAGATGCAGTTTTTCCCCCCAGGCCATCTCCCTCCTGAACAGTTAACTGCTCCTAAAGAGCAATATTCCACTTAATTTTTACTACTTGTAGCAGCCGTATGAGGAGTGTGTCATGTGACCATGTGATGAAGCCAGAGGGGCGGTCTTATGAATTATGTCAGGTTTTAAACACCTGCGGGGGGAGATATGTTGGGGAGCGTGAAGAAGGGGGGTGAGTGAGGTAGCATGTATTTTTGTTGACCATACAGTATCATTTGTATACTATGTTCATCATGATTAAATACCCTGAAACCACAATGAATTGACGAGTCAAGAAGTTCCTCACCCAGCTCCTTAGCGGCTTGGACATTTGAGCCGCAACACTACTCATAGACCATATATTATAATGCCTTATTACCTATATTATTTCTACATGCAAATAACACTACTTCTGCACACAACATTATCCTTTTCACAAGCATACATATTATCTGTAAATATGTAAATTCAACAATATACTACCATGTACAATGTCTCTTATGTTCTACTCCCATTTTCTGTACTATAGTCCTTTTTCGCATATGCATATTTTCTTTTTATATATATTTTACACTGTAAATCTTTATTACAATTTGTCTTGTCATTGTGTTGAAGCTTCCAACACCAAAGAAAATAGGCCTATGTGTGTGCAAGCACACTTGGCAATAAAGCTCTTCTGATTCTGAAATCCTAAAATATTTTCAAACTATAAAAAAAATCGGTTTCATATGTTCTGTTGGTTGTGTCTTCAAACGTAGTGAAACAGGACGTTCTTCTAAACCAGCGTTGATTACGTCATTCCATAGACTTCTCAATATTTGTTTACGCGCTTTATGACACGTTTTAGTACTTTATATCTATCCCATGCGGACATGTATATCAAGACAACATATAGTTTATTTATAGCAGCCCCCTCAAAACTGTCATTAACAATGAGCTAAGTTACTATTATTTAGCAAACAGTTTTAGTGGTGGTGGGCGTTGCAAGCGCGCTGCAGAGGGAAGCGCGGGAGGCGCGAGCTCAATCCTCTCATGATCTCACTCAGCCCTCAAGAGTTTCTCACTGTTTGACAGCATTTCAACGGAAAAAGTCTGTCAACAATTTGCCGTACTTTCCTTTTCGAGATAAAAATATTAAAGTAACGACTTAAGACTAAACGTTCTCGCATATCTGCAGCAACTAAAAGGTAATGTTCCGTTTCCTCTGTTTTGAGGCATTTAAATGCGTGCTTGACGTTATAGCGTTTCAATTTTTTTCCAAACCTAGGCTAATAAAACCTTTACTTGTTTCTTTGTTCATTCATTTTAACACTGAAGTATTTCGTTTGCAGGATGAATTTGCTAGAAATTATTTGCTCCAATGTTATTGTAAGTAGTCCGTTTTTATATTAAACTGTTACTGTGTCTTAACTGTTACATATGATATGTAGAGGAGAACAAACGTCTTTGCTTTTTAGTTATATTTGTTTAAATACATTAACAAACTTATTTTATAGGTCCTTATCCATCACTGCTTGGAGAAAGGTAATAAATCACAACAAGTGTTTTTCATGTTTGTTTGCTTATTAACCAGTAATGTCTTTAGCTGGTATTAAAGCAACAGATTGCCTAGACAAAAGTTAATGCTACATGGGACTGTTTTTGTGTTTATAAACTGAATGTGAATGCATGTGTTTCCAGTGGAGAGTCGACCCCTGTTTACACATGAAGAGTCTTATTATGAGTATGTACCAGATCGACAGCAATGGTCTGGCGCTAGCACACTCTGCCATCAGCGTTCAGGGACCCTGGCAGTGGCGTCTAGTGCTGAAGAGATCCAAAACCTCAACAGTTTCCTTCAGTCCCTGAACATCACTCAGCCCGTATGGATAGAAAAAGAAGGCATTTCCCAGATAAGTGGTGAGCACCCTATCCCATGATTCCCTGCTTCGTTCTGCAATGAACACTAAATAATATTGCTGTATAGAAATAATGTAAATTTTATTTGGCCATTAAATTAATTAATTATTAAATATTCAATCATTTATTGTGTTTGAAAACTTGCTGACACAAAGTATCTTTTCAGCCCCTCCAGATATGTACATTCTGGAATTTCCAGCATGTCCACACAGAAAATCGGCTCGGCTTCGCCACAAGTTCCTTGACATGGAAGTGCTTACTGTTTGTGCTCATCTCCAGTTCAATCCCACTTGTCACGGACTTTCTACCGTTTTCTCATATTCCATAAAGTCGTTCATTAATGAGCTTCAACTCCAAGCGAGAATTATGGAGAATGAACCCATCCAACTTGCATTGATAGTTCATGGATCACACACTACTTACGTAACAGCCTTTCCCAATGATGCTTCCTGGAACTATGTGTGTGCGAGTTGGGTTGGGAATGGGGGGAAGTGGGCCATTTGGGCAAATGGAACAAAGGTGGGTTCTGGGAGTTCTCTTAATGCATCAGACCATATCGGGGGTCATGGTCTTTTCATCATTGGACAGGAGCAGGACACATTCGGAGGTTACAAAAGCGATAAAGCGCTCTGTGGGAACGTTACACAGTTGTACATGTGGGATAGTGAGCTGCTCGACAGTGAAATTCGAAGCATGGAAAAAGATTGTTCACCCATTTCTTCTGGGTTGTTCTTCAAATGGAGCGAATCTGTCCTGGAAATAGAGACCTCCCTGCAGACTCGAAGGGGGAACTCGCTGTGTCAAGGTAGAGACAGTGGAGGTGGTTATGGGGTTGCACCTTACATGGCTTTAACTTCTGGATTAGATTGTCTCCCTCACATGATGTCTTCACATAATAATTTCCACTCTTCCATCCATGTGACTACAGCAAGTATCAGCCAATTCGTGATTATTAACCTCAGGCTAGAATGGTTGTAAATATTTCATCCATGCTGTAATCGAGTGACCCACCCATCAAAACATACATTGACACGGGGCCACTGTATGACTAATAGATCCGAAACTCTTTTTCTGAAGTGAAGACATATGGTCTTTACATGTACCAGACTTTGGAGAGTCTGATAACTATGACTCATGGTGACATCACAAAATTTGGCAGACTAGATGCAAACTTGGCTTGTCTGCTGTTCGGTGGCCCCAGACAGATGAATGCACTTAATAAGGTCACACTAAGTAAAATATGACTTTATTTTGTTGATGTTTCATTACAGGTCGTAAGAGTCACTCATGTGACCAACTTGTCATCCCTTGTCTGGATTTGAGTTTTCATCATAATTTGTCTGATGGCCATATGTCTAACAATAAGGCCTGTGTAACATTTGACCCTGCAAGTGGAAAATGGATCTATGACTCATGTACATCATATAGAGGAAGCGTCTGCCTGTTCCACAAAGGTAACCACCTGCTATGTAACCTTGTGCAATGCATGGGTAACTTTGCAAAAACATTGTCTGATATCGACATGCATTTGAACGTTTGTGATAAAAGAAAGGGTTTCATTTTTTTTTTATTTCAGAGCAGTTGGACTCCTTTGGTTTTCCAGTGACTCCGTTCTTCACACAAGTCAACAATGACTTACATTCCAAGTCTGTGAGTTAAACAGGGCTCACGGCTGCTTTTTATTAGTTATGCTAAAAACACTAGAATTCACCAAGAATTGTCCATTTAGTCTGGTAAACCCATTTCTTCTCTGGTTCTTCTCCCTTATCCTTGTATGGTTTTAAATATAGAATTATAAATAGTATAGTTATTTGGATTTATTGTGACAAATTAATATAACCCCTTCAATTACTTGTTTTTTTTCTGTTAACAGGATATTGACACTAAAAATGTAACTTTGCTCCCTGCAAATGAACTTACTCATCATAGCTCTATCCTGAGTACCATTTTGAGAGTTATAAACAGCAGTGCTGACATCATCACACATTCTGATCTTCTGTATCTTATTAAATCCATCGAGAAGACATCAGCCACACAACACAGTGAAATTGCTGTTCCTTTTAAAGGCTTTATATCCATGATCAGCAATTGCTTAGAACTAGCCAGCAGACTTATCAACCCCGATATGGACGACCGGTGGAAGGAATTGGGAGCACGTGAGGTACGTTTGGTTATTTTCTTTGGTTTGGAGTTTACTTGGAGCATTCTTGGAGTTACCAACCATCAACAATCAAGCTTCAAGGTTGCTTAGGTTAAATGTATTACAAATCTTTATGAGCGATAACATACATACCCTTTCAAGACAGATCAAAGGGTTGTGATTGTTAAGTGCTTGTAGTTACTATAGAACCAGCTTAAGCTTTTCAAAGCTTTAATTTCAAAGAAATATACCATCCACAGTTGTGCAGAAATTCATTTAGTGGCACTCTTTTGGTAGAAATTCCTTGTAATCCTTTATAAGTTTTGCCATTGTAATGTTTTCTGCTGTGAAAATGCATTAAAAACTCACAAAAACCCAAGCAGATTGAATTGCACTTTATCTCTGAGCTGATTGGTTTGGTTCAAGGATGTGGCCACTATTGATCTTTTTCTCGGGTTTGTGAGTTTACTTTCTATACTTTTTTAGAATCACAGCGGCCCATTGAGCGTCGTAGAGAGCATAGACAAGCTGCTGTGGACACTGGCGGACAAGCTTTGGGCAGAACGCAAAAGCTTCACAATATCAACAAAGAACATGGGTACAGTGGAGTCACTGGTGCTTGTCACAACAAATACAGATAGCAACTTTAATATATAACATTTGCTTAGCATGATTAGGTATATATATGTCAAATATGATCATACTTCATGAGAGGTGTAGTATTACATATAATAATCTCTTGTTTGTTATGAATATAGTTGTTTATTAAAATCTAGTCTTCACTATGTTTGGTTGTTCCACAATCTCTTTGTGTACTGTAGGTGGTTATCAAAATGAGATTTATGGTTTTCTAGATATTCATCTTGAGCCACGGAGGTTGTCACAGATGAGTTGCAGTTGTGTGTATAAGCCCTCAGTCCACGGCAGTCAGTTCAACAGTTATGATGAGATCCTCATACCCGAGTCAGAAGTGCAGAGAATCTTCTCTCTGGGTGAGAAATAAAGTGCTTTAAGTAGTTATGTTTAAGTGCTTATTTCTTCAGATAACCTTCATATTTTGTCTTAGCTCACATAGGGCATTCTTCATGCACTTATAGCTATATTACTTTTCATTCTTCATTTAAGAAATTGTGTTTAAAAAAGGTATGCATGTTTTATGACAGGCCACGAGGAGGTGATGTTTATTCACACTTACTACAGTCACATTGTAGATATGTCTAAACGGGAGGTAAAAACCCTTAACCACCAAGACAGTAAGAGGTTGGTAAGAGCCTCCTAAATCTCTCCACATTAAAATGTGCTTAATATGTTTTGTGTAGATGGGGAATTAGGGGAATTTTTTATGTTGTAATTTGATGTTATAATTTACTGTAATCATTATTGTAGGCCTGTTTTATTTGTTTTTATGCAGTCATCACACTGGTCAGCTGGCCACGGCAGTGGTATCAGCGACAGTGCGAGATGTGTCCAGGGCAGAAAATGTTCCAGTCTCAGTCCAGTACACCCTGTCCTCTGGGACCATGGTAAAAAAAATATACAAATACTATATCAACACTGTTAAAATATTCTGTAGAAATTACAGTATTACTGGCAGCAGTTTGCCAGTAACTTACTGTAGATTTATCTAATTTATTGGCAACAGTTTGTTCAAAGATAAGTCTTTATCTTTACAGAAAATAACTGCCTCATGCAAGCTTTTCTGGGAACCAAAAATCAGATGAGAAAAACAGAAAAAGGTTGAAAAAGGGTTTTGGTTCCCAGAATGCTTTCCATGAGGCTGTTTGTTTTTTTGTAATAATAATGATAAAGAGTTATTACTGTTTAATTTTCATTTATCTTTGAACAAACTGTTGCCAATAAATTAGATTAATCTACAGTAAGTAACTGGCAAACTGCTGCATAAGTACAACTACATTTTTTTACAGTGAAAGGTGTAAATAGTAAATCTCATTTCATTAAATATCCTTCAAAATAATTAAAAAAAAGTTGATGTACAGCACAATTCAAAACCTGTCAGTGATGTTGTCCTATAAAGTGAGATGTCACACCATTGCTGTTACTAAACAATGTTATAGTCTGTAATAAACAAAACTAAATGGCTACGACAGATATTTAGTTTTGTCATCAAAACCTACTGTACAGACAGGCTTGTTGATCCTCATGCCATTCTTTTCATGTGTGATGATGTGGGATACTGTAGGTAGCCTCTTGACAAATGGGTTTCATGATTTTTTTTCTTTTTAGGCTGAGTTTTCAAAACGAGTCATGCCTGTCTGTGTCTTTTGGAATGTCAGTTTTATGTGAGTGGGTGTAATTCAATTAGAAAACAACTTATTGGTGTACCATATCACAGCATCTTGTTTGGGTCTGATTTAGTCTCTTAATGCCCAAAGGGTTGGTCGTACCGGTGACTGGTCAAATAAAGGATGCAGAGTGTTACCCGCTGCTCCTGATGTCACTTCCTGTTTTTGCAACCACACCACCAATTTTGCTGTCCTCATGAATTACATGGAGCCCAAGGTATGTTTAAAGTATGCATTTTCTATTGTTACACAACTCATGGTCCTGTTTTTTGTTTAGTATTGTTTTGTAAGTTGTTATGATTACATTCTTAAAGCTAAAATGTATGAACTAGTAACATTATCTGTTGTAATACAATCCTTCCACTAGAGGTCATAGTAAGCTAATAAAAGTAAGAGAGCTGTAGTGGGTGTAGGTGATTTGGCTGAACTATGCACTGTTATGACTCTTCTCCAAGCATGAATTCACATTTATATCAACAGCCAATGCAACACAACCTCACCCTTCATGTATGTTGTAGCTGATGCATCTCTGACCCAGTGAGATGCCTAATGATAAAGAGAGAGAGGATCTGATTGACAGTGGTTGATAAATCTAAGATCTGTGTTTTTTTTTTGATGAGTCTTTTTTCTGTCCCTGCAGTGGACCATTGAGGAGGAAAGCATTTTGACGAAGTTGACTTTTATCGGATCTGGAGCTTCTATCTGCGCACTGGTGGTGACCTTGATGCTGTTTACTGTGCTGGAGTAAGTGGTTTCCACAGATACACTGCCACGCCAACAGCATGCCAACAACACTGATTCTGTTTTTCTTTTGAGTCCATCATGATGTGTTCTTGCATCATAAGATTTAGGCCTTCACTTACAAGGTTCTCAAGTGGGGACTGGGTCCACTAGGGGCCTTCGGAAACCTCCTAGAGGGTAACAAGATGTAGTTTTTTTTACATAAAGAAAATCTAAATTAAAATGCTATTTTAAAGCGTAGAGATCTACGTGGACTGATTTTTATATCACAGGAGTCCATTTCAAGTTTCTAATTCTGCCTAATTTAGCTCCCGTTACATTCTGCATTTAATTTTTGATTTCCACTTTAGGTATTAACCAGATATATTTTTTATTCTTTTTAATAAAGCGATAAATCTCAAAACATATGGTTGCATTTCATGTTTCAAAACTTTAATCTACTTGAAAATGTTGCCTCCTCCTCGTAAAACCAAGCTTTGTGCTCTGTGGTTATTGTTGGCTCTTATTTTAAAACGTTTAATGTTTTAACATTTAAAGTTTATAAATTATATTTAAGCCTTCAAAAATGGTCTTGAGCAATGGGGGTCTTGGAGTCAAAAAGGTTGAGAACAACTGTTAGTGTCGAGTTCACAGGGTCACGACATGGAAGACTGTTTGCTCGACACACCACACAGTCACTCACCAGTGAGTGTCATGCCTTAGTGACAGTGAGCTCACAGCCTGTCACGCTTGTCAATAGCATTCAGTTCTGAGGCTGAATCATTATTGAATACCACTAATCGTCTAATTAGCGCTTTGTGCCAAATGAGGCCGAAGCTGAAGTTTTATGGTGGCATTACAGGGGGTTCATTAATGGAAAGGGTCACACAAAGGGAGGTTAATCAGCACAGTTTCAGCCAAGCTGATTTCTTTAAGTGATTTATGGCCTGTTTGCTGCTAATCAACATGTGCTCACACACAGCCTTCATCTGGGTTACCAGATCTCCAATAAACCTAAGAGATCTTCATATACGTCAGCTGAATAATTCCATGTGCAGTATGTTTGCCATTAAATTTAGAAAATATAGTTTATTGCAAATGCAGTTGAAAGTGGTTAAAGTAAAAAAACTATACTTGCATAATGTTTAAAAAAATCTACTTTTTTCCTTTGCAGCATCCCAAAATCAGATCGTACATCGGTCCACAAGAATCTTTTTATTTCATTGATCTGTGCCCAGATTGTCCTTCTCTGCAGTGGTTCTGCAATTCATAATAAGGTAGTGTAAAATATATATTCATTCCCATACAACAGTAAATTTGTGTTGTATCAAACTATTAAAATATAGCAAAAATATTGTACTAATTATAATTCTTGATATTAAATATTGATAATATAATAATTAGCATTTTAATAATACATTTAATTTCAGTTATTTGATTTTATAAGATATAAGTTAACTTATTTTTTTATTGTCTAAGTAATAGTTATTATATAACTTTTTTAAAGGCCACACAATTATTTCATACAGGTTTTTTAAAAAAGGAAACAAAATTAAGGTCTAATTTTAGAACCATGGAAAAATGGTTCTAACAATCATTCTGACAGTGTCTTAAAACAACATTGTGTTGTTGTTGCCATATTTGGCGCTGGATAAGCTGGCGTGTGGCCACGTTTGTGTGGATGTTTGACCCTTGACAGCCTGTTCTTTGACCTTTGCCCCATAGGTTGCCTGCATGCTTGTGGCATTTCTGATGCATTTGTTCTTCATGGCAGCGTTCAGCTGGATGCTGGTCGAGGGCCTGCTGCTCTGGAGTAAAGTAGTGAGCGTTAATTTGAGCGAGGACCGCCACATGAAATACTACTACCTGATTGGCTGGGGTAATGGCACTCTGCACTTTTCGATCTGTTGTGGATGGGCATAGATATTGATTGGGTTCAAGAGTACAGGAATGCGGGGTTCCTGTTGATTCCATGGCTTTTTCTGTTGTATTACATTTTTGTTGCCATGTATTTTATAAAGTTTTTACAAGGATCTTTTTTATCAAATTGTCCATATTTATTCACATTATTGTAGAAGAGTGAACATTATTGGTTAATGATTACTGTTTAAATAAACACTGTTTACAGTGGCCCTAAAAATGTATACACCTTAGCCGCATGTAAACACAAAAGAAGATTTTTGCCCATACAATGAAAATCAAGGGTCATTTAGAATGAATGAATAAATATCAATATTATATGAACTCTATTATTTTAAAGAAAGATGGTAAATTTTTCAAGCAAAACATTTAGCAAATATAAATTTGTATTTTTAGTAATAGTTAGTAGTATAGTTAGTTCAATAATTCTATTTCAGTGCATAATAGATTAATAGACTACAAGTGTTTTAAGTGTCCAAAAAGCATTTTTGACCATGTTATGTACACATTAGAACTAAAACAAATCTCTTTCATGTAACAGGTCTTCCTGTGCTGATAGTCACCATCACACTAGCCTCAGCCTCTGGGAAATACTCTGCGGATGGTCACTGTTGGCTTAGTGTTCAGAACGGAGTAATATGGGGTTTTGCCGGCCCAGTCATCTTCATAATTATGGTTAAGAACTTTATGTTCTATTAGTATTATTTTTATGTGAATGCATTTTTAATAATGCATATTATTGTTCCAGGTGAATGTCATGATTCTTACTCGTGTAGTGATCATCACCATCAGCACAGCTAAAAGAAGATCTTTGATGATGAAATTGAACAGCAGTCCTGAGGAGCAAATATCTGAGCAGATAAAGTAGGACACAGCTCTTTTTCTCATTCTCTTTCAGTTTTTTTATTTAAATACTATTAGTACTTACAAAACCATTTAACAAAAAATTATTGAATTAAAAAAGGTAACTGTTCCTTGGTTCCCAGTGAAGCGCTGCTGTTTTCGTCTGTGGCTCATTCACCAGCGCTCAATTTCTTCACGTGTTTGTGTTTTTGGTCACCACATGGAGGCACCCTTTCACAGCTTTGCTCATGACCGGTGGTTCTGTCAAATTACCTGATCAAATTACATGCTTATAATGTGTATATCTTCAGCTTTCTATTAAAATGATTTATTTGTACATTGCAGCCTCTTTCAACACCAATTTTTTTTTTCTTGTTTGTTTGTCATTTTGGTTTATTAAAGAAATGATTAGATGTTTTTGCAGGGAGGTTAATGTAAACTCTCAGATTGCTCCATCACTGTGGGAATCCAGCGTTATATGTTTAAAAACAGGCATTTATTCTGACTCATGTTGGTTTATAGATATTTCAGTTTCTCCTTGAAACCATAAATAACCACAACACAAATTAAGCTGCCACGTTTATCCAGCATTTCGATGTGAAGTGCCGTTGACACTTGTAGACCTCCGGCATCAGTCGTTGAGGTGGGGGCTTGAGAAAGGCCCCTGTGTATAAGAAATATCAATGTGACTCTTGAAAGCCGGTGGTCAAACATGGTGTCCGCCAAGGAAACTCAAACACACACTTCCTTCGCTTGGCAGTGCTGATTCGCAGCTGGTTCGCTTTAGCGGTTACCTGAATGGGGAGGTAATTTTATACTAAACAGAATTAAAAGCGATTTAGCGTGGAAATTGTCACAATGTGAGAATAAGCAGCAGCTCCTGTTGTGCTGGGAGTGACCCCTGAAATCTATCTTCTCTAGTGTAAAAGTCAGCAAGAACAGCCAGGAGGTGTGCAACTAATATTTCCAGTTTCAGTGTGTGTGTATTCAACCCTATATTCAAGCTTGTAATAAAATAATCTCTTTGCTTTATCAGACTTTCCTGGGCTGATTGTGTTTTTGTGATTCACAGGGCTGCGGTAAAAGCAGTGCTGGTTCTGTTGCCGATTCTGGGCCTGACCTGGCTCTGTGGAGTCCTGGTGCCATTGTCGGTTCCTATAGCTTATATCTTCAGCCTCCTAAACTCACTGCAGGTAAGAGATGACCATGTCACCACCATAAACCTACTGTCATTTAATTTAGATTTTTTTATTTGCTTTAATTTAATTTTGACTTCACAAATTTATATCCTCTTCCTGCATATATTTTGCTCTATTAAGATGAATTAGAATCACAAATTATGCATCAACATAATTCTACAGTGCATCTAATTTTTTTTTAATATTCTAAAAATATGAATAGCAAAAACGCATGTACAATATTGATTATTTGCATACTGTTATGAGATAAATCTAAAAAAAATTATAATAGTAATAATGAAATATTGATTCACCCCTTCAATACTGTTTTCAGTACAAAGGCAGACAAATGTGAGTGTGAAGCATGTAAAGTGTGCTGGGTTGCGTTAGCTGTGAAGCCCATAGTGGTTTTAACAGAGCTAAACAGTGGTGAGTGAAGAGATAATTGCTGTTTAACATGGAGACGGTACAGACCGAGTGAATCGCTGTGTGTGTGAGAGAGATTCGAGTGGAATGTGTGTGTTATTCAGAGTTCTGGTAAATGCCGGCCGTCTGATGAAGTGTCACATTTACTGTTGGATTACATTAGACTCTTTCTTCTGCATCTGATTCTCTCCTTTGGACATTCATGCGTTTATTCGAAATCTGCAATAATAGTTGTCCAGGGTTTTTGTGTCTTAGTCTTTTTCCGGTATTGCTCATTTAAATACCTGCCAGAATGTGGGTGAATTTCTTTTGGCGAGAGACACATTTTCCAAATGAATCTTCTGTTACTTCCTTTTCCCGTCAAGTCATTAGAAAAGGCCAGAAATTCTTCATAAAACTGCTTAATATTATGGTCAGCTGTTTTTTATTAGTTTTTATTAGTTTTTTTGTTGAAATGTTCTGGGAAATTTAGATGAGGTAATTTATTTTCGAAAATGTATATTTAATAATTTTAATAATCTGATTTGTTTCACGTTTTGTGGCACATCTACAGTACATGGATACTATCATAATTTAAAGGTATTAATCCGATTTATTTATTCTGTTTTTAACTTTTTGCTATGTTGTATATTAGGAACAAACATCCTTAAAACTGAAATTAAGTATTAAACTGTAAATATATACTTATAAATAAATATTAATATAGTTTCTTGTAGCTAAAATCAACAATGGTAATTTTGTTTGGTGTATTCAGTAATCAAAACGATCTAATTTCTCATACACTGTTTAATAGCTTGTGTAGAATATCACAGTGTGAATGTTCGATCAAAGAAAGAAAAGTGTGTCATTCTTTATGCGTTACAAGCCCGTGCTGTTGGAATATTGTGTTCGCAATCTGTAGAGCTCCTTAATCAGTTGTTTCAGTAATAGAGCTGTATATATCACAAGAAAATCAATAGAGATTTAGCCTGACTCACATCATTAAACCACGCTATAAATAGTTCATTTTCCACGCTAATTAAAAAATGTTTCACCACAGTGATAATTGATGTAGGCTTTTTGAAACAAAGTCACTGTTTGGTTGGTTTACTTGTTTTTTTTGCTTGTTTGTTTGTTGAAGACACATACTAAATAAGGTTCACATTGAAAGGATACTGTACGACTCTTGGTCAGCCGAGCATGTTTTTTCTCCATTTGCCTCGTTCTGTGTGTTTTCTGCATGAAATCTCTTAATGCGTTTATACTGTACGTTCTGTGGAAGAAATGTCACAAATGTGGCAATTCATTTGGTTTGCCTGGGAAGTGTTTCCACTAGTTATGCTTTGGTTAATGACAGATATTGTTTAGTTTGTTTCATAAAATTTTAATAATAATTAACTTTCAGACAGTTAATAGTTTCAGACAGTAATCTTGAGATTAAAATGTTTGCTTTATGCGTGTGTACATGAGTCTAGAGGGCAGCTGTAGTATTTTAGTCTGGCTGTAAATAATACATGAATATTTATGTCCTACACTTGAAACTGCTATAGTATTAAATCTAAAATTGAATATAAACACATCAGGATAGAGTATTTAAGTATATTATGACAGCTAATATTTAGAGAATAAGAACCTACTGTGACACTGGTGATGATCGGGAAAGGTTCTTTTAAAGCTTTATTTTAAGATTAACATACATATTATGTAATACAAAAACTTTATGAATTAATTGTACAAATTAATAATTGAAAAATGACCAATTACTAAATTTAAGGTTGATAATAAGATCTCCCTCTTGCTCGTATCACTTTTGCTGGTTAATAAATTGTTCTAGTAGCTCTATTGGTAGAGCATGACACTAACCAAGGTCATGGGTTTGATTCCCAGAGGACACGCATACTGATAAACGCTTGAATGCACTGTAAGTCACAAGGTAAATGCATCTGTCGAATGCATGTATGTAATGAACATTGTAAAAAACACACTTTTAATAGTTAATGTTGACCAAACATTTGTTACTAAATAGATTTGAGCTCAAAATCATTTCAAATGACCAAATGGGTCAGAGACTTTTTGGGAGATGCAGAAAACACAGGAAATCACCACAGACTTCTCTGATCATTTCAGCACTCAGATAGTTTGCCAGCCTTTTCCTTTTCTAACCTGGCAGGTGAAAATATAGCTCCCATGTGTTAAGACCAAACTGAATTGTTTTTCACTAAGTTCCACGCCTTTGTTTACCCACGGCACCTTTTTTAATCCATAAAAGCGGTTTGGGTCTCTAGAGGTGCGACTCTAACAAAGACAATACTGTGGCTTTTATCTGACTGCACTATAAATTCAACCTTGTTAGAATAACCAAACTCTCCAGCAGCTATGAAAGTTCTTCAAAATGTTTTAGGGAGTCATTGACAATATTCGTCCTGCCCCTCCTCGAGCTTCTCATCAATGAATCTTTTATTACACAAAATTTAGAATTCAATTCATTTGCTTGTTGTGACTCACACCGTGAGGTACCGTCGTTGTATCTGGGGTGCTTGAGTCGTTCAATGCAGCAGACCTTGTGTTAAAGTGCTTCATATAGATGCTGTAAGCTCTTAAATACTTTGGCGCGACCAGCGGCTTTAAAAGAAAGCAGAAACGGCATGCTCTCGTATGAATGCAGACCGCACAGAGCAATGAATGAAACATTGCCGTCTGAAGTTGCTTTGGATATGTTTGTAATTTTGTGGCACTATTGCTGTCTATGAAACGGCCTTGAAAATTTTAAGAATATAACAGCCAACCTTTATTCAGGGGGCGTTTTGAGACCTAGATGGCCTTATGTGAAATTCCTGTCATGATTTTCCCTTCCATGTTTCATTGTATTTTCAATAGGCAGCAATAACAACATAAAACTTAAACCAGAGGACTTTATTGTTAAATCAATAAAAGGAATAATGTTGACAAGCTCTTTTCATTGGCCACACTTCCTGTTGGTTGCTTGACAAGAGTGAATGAGCGATATCAAAATGATAACCAGGTCTTATTTGTTTACTGCGGCAAGAAGGAAATAGCACAATTTGCATATTTCATAAATATTTCACATTTTGTCTTTCCCTGTAGCAGTTATTGATTGTTTGACATAAGTCTATTTAGTTATAATATGTAGCTTGAATGTAAATTGGGCTTTACAGAACATCTTATAAATAATTTAAAGATTTCTGAAATGTATGTTTTTTATTATGGTAAAACTGGGGTGTAAATCTAGATTTTAATTAAATGCATCCAAATGAACATTACTTAAATAGACTTATGACTTACATAAAAAAGAGAATAAGCTTGTCTGATTATATGATGGATGGATAGCTTAATGAAGAGTAAATTAGAGAGTTTTTGAAAATTTTGCCGATCTTGATCTGTAAACGAAGCTCCTGTCCGAACAAACCTCAAAAATCACACATAACTCGATTACTGTAAATAATACGATTGGTATTAGCAAATACAGTAACATTACAATGTAAAGGCAACAATATCCTACTCAGACATCCACAAACAACTCTCAGATTAAATCTGTCTTTTTTCTATTTTATTTACAAACTTATGAACCATAAATACCGCCATGTGCTCCTCTATCAGCCTGAAAATAAATAGCTTTCTGTAGGGATGGGGGGGTCGAAGTGCTTCATTTGACCATAAATCGCACGACCCTCCGTCATCCAATCTCGGTGCAATGTCATTCAAAAGCTCAGTGCAATCCATTACCGCTATATAATAGGCCTTCCACCATGCATTGTCCATTGCATTATACGCTCATAATTTCCCTCTATCAATAACTTTGAGGATAGAGAGGGTAAAGGGGGTTTGGGGTCACAAACTCGAGACAAGTTTTTTGGCTGAGCAGTAAGGTGGAGTCTTCAAAGTATGGATGCTCTTGTTTGAAATGATTGAGAGGTGATTTTAGTTACATTTTTCTGTTATTGAGGTATACTTCTTCAGTTTGTTTGCTCCCAGAATTGACCCACAACCACATCATTTACACATATCCATTTATTAGCATCCATACTTTTCCTAAACTTTGAGAGAGAGCATCAAGTTAAAGGGATAGTTCACCTCAAAATGAAAATTCTTTCATCATTTACCCTCATGACTTTCTTCTGCAAAACACAAAAGAAGATATTTTGAAGAACGCTGGTAACCAAACAACACTGGCCCCTATTGACTTCCATAGACACAAAAGCACTGATACATTTCTCAAAATATCTTTTGTTTCCACAGAAGAAATGGTCACGTACAGGTTTTGAATGATCTGAGGATAAATAAAGGATGACAGAATTTTTATTTTTGGGTGAACCTATCCTTTAACCATTCTATCATTACAGCAATATATTTATACTGATGTGAAGGAAATTATTTGCTTTCACATTTATACACAGTCTTAGCTAAATCTCAACATGTTGCCAGTTGACGTTCACAGAGGTCATCCTGAGAGAGTGCCATAGACCTCTCACAAAGAGAGAATTTTACAAACTCCCAGAAACAAACAAAAACTGAACAGGAATCCCTCAGTCAGGACAGGTGTCCAGCTCTCGCTCTCTCTCTCTCTCTCTCTCTCTCTCTCTCTCTCTCTCTCTCTCTCTCTCTCTCTCTCTCTCTCTCTCTCTCCCTCCCCAAACCCCTGCTAAGGGAAATGATTTTTATGTGGAGTTGTTTAAGATGGAAAATCTGTGCTTAAAATGTCTGTTCGAGATTCAGCACAATATCCTGTGTTTCAAATCATAACTACAAATACATAGCATTTACATGAGTACATTTTATTAGAGGGTTTTAGATAACAAAACCTTGTGATGTTCAAGCTTATATAATTAAAAAGACACCACCAACACAATGCCTCTATAATATATGTGTCTTTGAAGTGTGAAATGCGTCACAAAAGCAAAAATGTTGCAATTTGATACTGGAATCTGTCCAAAAAGCAACAAACAATCATTGTGAATAACACATTTCCTGTCAAGAGGAAAGGGAATTCCACAGCTAGCACATACCACCAAAAGAGCCTGTCGCGTTTGGCACCCACCCGCGTTTATTTGCTTTATAATTACCAGCCGGCGATGTGTAGTAATAGTTTGTGTCATAGGAAAGCAAATCACCCGGCTACCCTGGCAG
This sequence comes from Oreonectes daqikongensis, assembly GCA_026939265.1. NCBI lineage: Eukaryota > Metazoa > Chordata > Actinopteri > Cypriniformes > Nemacheilidae > Oreonectes > Oreonectes daqikongensis. The sequence goes on along the minus strand of JAOTQM010000047.1, from coordinate 2,725,798 downwards.
GAGATTGAGGATCACATGACCCGCTGGGAACGACCTCACCACCCCTCTCACAACAACGGGGCCTTCACACTTTCACTCCTTCTCTGTCTGGTGTCAGGAACCACTTCGACACCTAAATTACCCAGATTGAAACAATGACCGTTTCATTTATAATTTAGCCATCCTAAACTGATAGAAGTTTATGGGGTGGGAGGTTCAGTGAGGTAGAGAGAGAGCATTTTTCGTGGCATATTGTAACATAAAAATGGTTAAAATCTCTTTTAATCTGAGAGCTGTGGACTGTTTGGTTGGCTTTGATGTATACTTTGCAGATAATTAACCAGAACTGGGTCAGCCCGGGCGAGAGAAAAGCTCTTCCACCTCGTTTTTTTCTATACGGGCTGTCAAACGCTGATGCCAATTTACGAGTGAGCAATTCGTTTTCTGCATGGAAATGAAATCCAAAATAAACACGGTATCTATTATTCATGCCAGCACTCTTTTTAAATCATTATTTCCTAAGAAACCCTAATTGTGGGGCATGCTTGTTGACTGGAATGAAGAATTCCGATCATTCACTTTGTCTTGTAATTCAACGGTTGATGTCGCAGGACTTGTTTCGCAGATGAGCCACATTCGAATGAAAATATCAACAACACGTTGACTGGTGGTCTTTGTTAAGGTTTAATTATCTCTCTTTTCCTTGAAAATCCCAAATAAAAAAGAATTGTTTACTAATATATTTTAGCTCTCTTGGCCTCCTGACCTCTCTGTGTACAAAGCTGTTGCTATTCTCCCCTGTCATTTCCATCCGTCCCCTCTCGCTGCCTGGCCCCTAACAACTGTTTACAAGGATATGTTGATTCTTATTAATCTGGTTCTTGTCGCTTCGGTTGGCGCGGGACTGCGGGGAGGGCCGTGGGTTTGTGTTAAGACTTACCCACCCTAGGTGGGAAAATGCACAGGGATGCTGACAGCTCGGCACTCAGCGATGGACTTGGGATTTTTACACTGTGCAGATGTGGTCTCCCGCTTTGTTTTTCTAAGTAATTATCGTCATTAAGTCAAAGCATGTGCCAATCATCCTCCTTTGAGTTGGGCTGAGTTCAGGTCGAAAAACCACCCTAATGCTTGAAGCACGCCAAAGCTTGTCTGAACCGGTCTCATTAGCTCATGAATAAAGGAAAGTGTTTTGCGAGGAGCTGCGGCCCATGAGAGTTTTAGATTTTATGGTGATCGATTTTAAGGTTTTTAAAATTTACAATAACACCAAAAGCTTTAGTTTCAGTTCATGTAAATGCTATGTAATAACATTGTTAGCAATCTAGCCGAAACGATCACAAAGTGCAAAAACTATTTCACAGCAATGAGGAGACGTTATAAAAACACAGATGCTGCCAGAGACAAAGAGACTGGAAAACAAAGATGAATGAAGTGCTCACGTCAATGAACTACCATTCGTTTTCACTTAGGATTCCCGTGAGCCGTGGTCAACTCTAAGCGCATGTGACGTTCGTGCCGAGTTTGGCTGGATAAGGATTGATGCTCCCCGTGTTAAGTGCCTTACCGCATGTGGCACGACTCGGGCACATGTTGTTAACCCGCAGCCCTCTCAAATCTGAGATGGAAGAAAAGACAACTCCCAGACATCGCTTATAATGACTCCCTCCTCGATGATACACTCAATACGGGACAGCGTTCAGTTTTTTTAAGTGGCCTGTTTGGTACTATTTTGTATCAAATTAATATTTCGTATATTTAAATTTACTGTCAGACTCTACAAATGCTTTACAAATGCACGATTGCAGGTGCGTGATACCGACCAGAAACGGCAGATTTTCTGCGAGCGAGGAGGCCAACTCTGAGAATTCCGGGTTCGGGCAGATCCCCGGTCCCAGCTGTTCCATCTTAGCCCGTGTGAAGTCTGACATTTTTCTTGCTTTCACTGGAAAGTATGTAATTAGAATTTGCTTGAGATTGGCAGGGCGGTCTCATGCGTTTTGACAGCAGGGGCACTCAGAAATGTCTGTTGATACCTAAGTATTTTTAATTAAACAGTTTTTTGGCACACAGGGCCTCCATTCCCTTTGAGTTCAAAGAGTGTGGCTTGACCCATGTGTTAAGAGTTTGTATCAATTTTCTACAAGGATGTTTGACTTGGCCGTTTTAAGCATGCACTCTGAAATTGTCTTGTTTAAAAACGTGTTTGTTTACCATTCGCTCTCTGCCTCGCTTTTCCACACATGTTTGCCATGAGTTTTTGTGGTATTTAGTTTCTTGTTAGGTTGAATACACAAAACAAGAGAAGAGAGAAATACACAGTCTCTCAATATTTAATGGTTAAGTTATGTGTACGCTGTTTTACAGAAAGAGAATATCTTAGTATTAGATTTATATTATAACTTTAGATATATATAAGTAATCGTATAATTGGATGGAATTGTGATCAATTGAACTATTTTAACTTTCCAAGAGTCAAGCAACTCTGGTATGAATCCCTAAGTTTGCCCAGGTTTCATTCACTCCACTGTGCACGTGACATATAGACTGTTTCATGGGATGCACGCATCTGGCCCGAAGCTAACTTTTGGTCTGTGTTTGTGGCTAGTGGCTAATAGTGTAACTATTTATATTTAATTTAATTTATATTAATATTTTATTGTATAATAATTGTGTTTAATAAACAATTTGTTGAATTTTATTATATATGGGGTCGTGTAACTTTGTCACAAACTTGCTAGCTAATGTCATTTGTTATTTCTCAGGAATAATCTGCAGGGACTCTATTTTTTGTAGATGTGTTCAGGAAGTTAAGTTTGGGCCACAAAAGCATGCATGAACAGTAACGTTTGTTTATGTTGTTGCTTTGAAATCGTCTATAGAATAGGTGGAATTATTGTACATTGTACATTGACATGAATAACTGAAAATCATTCGAAGACTGTTATGCCATCGAGGCTGTCTTGTTTTATAAAAGCAGGTAGGGCACTGCGGACGCACCCTTTAAATGTAACCTTTTTCACAGGAATTCGGAGGACACATGAGGTGTATCCTTCGTTGCTAGAGATAACCCACAGTTCTTTGCGTTTTTTATTTGAATTTATTTGAATTTATTTTAAATTTGTGTAATTCTTCCGGCATTGTTAATGGTAGAAAGTAACCAACTTTTCACCTCTTAAAATCATGTAAAAATCATTTTAATTCATTTGACAGGTGTGAGAGCGCAGTGTTTTGTCACAGCAATGTGGAACTTACCTGTTTCCTTTTCTGCCAATATGTCCTATGAAGGATGTCTCGTTTAATTCTAAGTTGAGCATCCTCTGTATACCGCATCCTTAAGAGGATGAGACCTCCGGAGGACACGAGGACACAGCTTTCTAAAACGATACACAGCTTATTTAATATACTTAATAGTCCAGAACTCTTATTTTAATAATAAGGGTTTCTTTTTCTTCATTTTCTTTTTGTCTGGTGCAGGGAGGAAATTCCTCCATTCAATCATTCTTACAGTTATGTAGAAGAAATTGCATAAGATACATCTTGACCTTTGATACTTTTCCTGAAACGCAATTATACCATATTTTCACACAGTTTTGTTCTACTCAAATTGTATTTTGCCACTCTGCACACGAAAAATATAAAATTGTATAAAGCCTAACCTTTAGACACTTTATTCAGTGTAAAACAATATATTAAACCTTTTGAATATGTAGAGTGAACTGACTTGGCAATGTTATCATCATAATACATACTTTCACCATATAAATAATATTTAGGCCGTATTGCCCACACCTTCCTCTGGATAGGCGTACGAATGTGGATGTTATAATGATCCCGATTGTTATTTTTATCTGCATCCAATTTGAGAGGAGTGAGGGTGTTTCTGTTGTATACACGGTTGCGCGCCGCGATAGCAGGGAACATCTGTTTTGCGCTTGTTGTTCCTCTTGGCTGCTTCTCAATTGGATTTCCTCAAGCAGGTCCAAGAGCTGTCACCTCTGCCAGGCTCTGTTAGCTATCACCACTGGACCCTATATTAAGAAGGGCTTTCAGGGCTAAGTTAATAACTCTCCCTGCTTCCCCTGACTGCCTCGCACTGCCTCAGCCCCTCTCTGCCTCGCCTCTTCAGAGCTTGGTGTCCTGTGGGTATCCCTCTGGTGGTCTCTGTCTTCCTCGGCTCCTCTCCACCTCAAGAGGGCTTTATGTACACTTATTCTGTTCAGTGTTTGCTATGGAGAGCATCATTGTTGCTGTTGATCATGCTTAAGGTTTAAACCAGTTGTCTAACTTTGGTTTCACGTTTTCTCTCTCCCTCACACTTTTTTGATGTTCGCTCTACCAAACCTGCTTCATCCTGGAAAGAAATATTCGACTTTCTGACCTGACTGGCAGTACGTTAGTTTTCTTTAGTTGAACCATGTCAGACCGCCCTGTGCAGGCTGTGCCATTAAAAATACACTGAGTGCTGTGGCATGAGAAGTCGGCTAAAGTTTGGCTGCCGTTTAAAAATCGCATGTGTGCGTTGATAGATCGGATTTAATATTTTTGTCATATTGATGGGCATAATTGCTTAAAGCAAGTGTTACAAATTCAAACCTGTTATTTAATGTCAAACAGAGCAGAGATGAAATCAAATCTGTGTAATCATAAAAGCACTTTGTTTTTATTTGGCAACGTCACTAAGATTTAATAGCCGTCTCCAGGGTGGAAATAGCAAAGTAGAAACAGATATTGCAGTGTGCATTTTGCAAAATACAAAACTACAGCTTTTCAAAACATCAGTTGTACTTTTTAAAGAGTTTTAAGCAATTAATAGTGCAACAGAAACTTGTCACACTCACATTTTCATGTTAATTCTCAAACTAAATAGCTCATGGTTTCACAGCTGGGTCTGGTTTTCAGTCCTCTCTGGCAGGAACAGCCCTCTGACATTCTCACCACACAGCTGAACACGTCTACAAATTTGATCCAGTTTGTAGGTTCTGCAGTACATCAGCGTCAAGACCCAAACCTGACATTTTGCCCTTATTTAAAAGACTGCTGGCACTTAAAGTAAACGTTGTGTATACAACTTAATTAAACTGTTTTTCTGGGGGGCGTCAGAGACATTAGCAGGTCTCTTAAAAAAATGTGTAAAAAACATTTCTCTCTCTCTCTCTCTATTCCTCTCTCTCTCTCTCCCTTTTTTTATACCGAGAGCTTATTCGGTCTCCTATTTCTGTAATTGCTGCCACATGCGGGGATTCAGACTGACACTAACAGAGAAAGCCTGGATCCCTTGACCCTACACAGATTGATACATCAACTTTAGTTTGACTAAAAGAGACATTTCTCTGGGTTTTCTGTTTGTAATCCTACTAAGATTAAAGTCAGAATAGCTGTTCAGAACATTTGATACACCATTAACTACAGAAGAGTCACTCTGTGTTTGTTGAAGAAGGATATTAGCTATGCATGTTTGCAGACCTTGAAAAGGGTTTACTAAAATGTTGTCAGCCCGCAGACACAATGGTGCACCATTAGGTTTATCATTATTTTTTTGTTTTTTAATATTTATTTTAAACATGTACTGTATATAGATAAACAATATAAAAAGTTTGCTTGTTTAAAGGGACATTTTACCCAAAAATGAAAATTCTGTCATAATTTAATCACGCTCGAGTTGTTCCAAATCTGTATAAATGGTCTTTGTTCTGATGAACACAGAGAAAGATATTTGGACGAATGTTTGTTCTCGACCACCATTGACTACTATAGTAGTAGGAAAATTACAGTGGTAGTCAAAAGTTTACTTTAAGTGTTTAGACTTACAGTTTTTATGTTCACACAATAAAATAAAAAATCCTAATGCACACACACACACACACACACACACACACACACACACACACACACACACACACACACACACACACACACACACACACACACACACACACACACACACACACTTTGTAAGAGTCCCGTCACCAAAAGCAGATGTTGACAGTCATCTGGCCATGTGGTATAATTGTGCGTTTGCATGTGCGTTACACCAAGTAATCTTGTCTCTGTTTAAGATTGCCCTGAACATAACCCTAACCTAGCCTTCAACTCCTCTGTAAAATTCACCAGCAAACCACACACACACCTGATACCCCTCATGTCGTCATCAAAGCCCCCTGCGCTATTCACTAAATTGAGAAATTGGTTCCAAGCCTCGACAGCAAAGGGCTGGTCCTGCTCAAACAACACACTTTTTATAAAAGCGTTTTTCCATGGATAAATTAGTCTGCTATATAGATACTGTTTCCTTTCATTATGGCTTACTAAAATCAGATGCTTTCTTATCTACCTCTTTTTTGCTGCTTACCCCATGACAAAGCCCTCATCGTTGGGCATGTAAAGGTAGCCTAATATATGGATTTGGTTGCGTACCATATGGGGCTATTTAAGAAATCCTATAGTCCCAACGCTCACTTATGTCTCTGCATTCCTCTATCTGGTCAGCTCTATTTGTTTCTGAGATAGTGTCCTAATATATAATATATATGTCTATATATTATACAATATATAACAATATAACAGCTCAGAGATGGAAAGCTGCCACACTCTCTGCCTATACACTGTGTCCCTTTAATCATAGTTTTCATTTCAGTACATTGAAATTTCCTTTACCAAGGACAGCGTCATAAATAAAGACAAAAAAGGGTCTCGCGAAGAAATTTTTACCTGCTCACTCCCTAACTTTTTGTGCATTAGGGGACCAGCGAGAAATAAAAAAGACAAGGTGGTCATCCGCGCAAATTTATAATCATTTATTACGTGGCAGCCGGCGAGGGGAAGTAAGTAAAAGCGTGAAGGCAGACATCCATAAAGGGGACGTGAAGCCCCTAAATGAAAAGCAAAGTGAATTCCTGTATCTTGTCATAGGTAATGAGGAGCAAAGGCCCTTCTTCTGGAGAGAGTACAATGCGTTTGCTCTCAGTTCAGTTGAACACGCTTGCTCCTGATGTATAGCCACAAATTTGAGAGGAATTTATCTGCGTTTGATGCAGGATGCTGCCTGGGTTTAGGAGGATATGGATGAGTGCCCTGAACAAAAAAATATTTTCATTTTTCTTTTCTTTTGGGCAAATGCATTTTTAGATGGCTGTGGCCAGTAATGATTTGTAAATCAAGCTTCACTACTGTCAGGTTTTAGGGAAACATTAGATCAGAAGTGAACATGCCCTGATTATTTTTACACAATCACACTTTCTTTCTCTGCATCGCATCACATTCTCTGGGGTGCTGCGTGTTTTTTAGAAAACAACATTTGCCAACTGCATTCTGTTTTTAAACAACAGTTTTTTCTTAATTAGTTTTGTTAGGAGATAATTTATGCTTTTTGTTTGATGTATAGTAACACAAAAGTCCAATCCTTTTGCATACATTTCAACCATTTTAGAGCAGAGTTCAAAAGAATAAAATTTTTCTTGAAACACAATGCATTTAAATGTGCTCCATTTTTCCGTGTTTGTTTTTAGCGCGACATTAATGAATTAACTTTTTTTAAACAATCCATCATTATTGTTTTGGTACCATTTATTTTTAACTCAATTATATTCTAATTGATCATTTTTCGTAATATGCGAGGGATGTTTTTCCCACTTTGTTCGTAACACAATAAAAGATTAAACACAAATAAGGCCCATGATCAAAAACATGATAATTCATTTGCAACACTAAATAGGAAATCCACAGTCTAATATAAAACAATAAGGTGTGTGCAGCATTGTCTATTACCCCCCACTGTCACTGGGTATTAAATCCTTAGAGTCGACAATACTGGAGCGCATTATTGAGCAGCATATGCTTTTAGAAAGAAAACTTTCATTTAAGTTACAAGTTTACATTGGAAAGTAATTTCAAATAAAGTAAAACTAATCTTAACTTAATGACACAGACATACAATAATGGCCCCCCATTTCTGAGTACTCAAGTAGGTTGATTTATCTGTAATACTAACTAAAATGCCTAAAATTCTTAAATAACTGAAACTGTTAACTTTAAAGCTTATTATTTCTCACAGTTTCCAATGTTTTATCCCCACACTGAAGTGTTTTTTTTACTTTCACATAGATGTGTTGTTTTATGATAAATGATACTTTGCCATTGATCATGTAGCGGTGCCACATGGGACGGCTGTTTATCCACAGCAGTGATGGAATGAAGAGGGCTGGCATCACTGGACATCTGAAACAGGGCACCAAATCAGGTCAATGATGATTAATGATGAAAAAGTATGAAACAAATGGATTTTTCAATTTATTAAAACAGTGGTGGTTTAATCAGCAGGTTTAGGATTCTTACAGAGGCAATGTTGACTTTTGCTGCTTATATCCTGTCTAAATTAAGCAAAGTTGTGACAATACAGAAAATCAACTAGACACTTTAAAGTCCACTCCTATCAACAAAGCAAAGTCACCTAAAAGTGCTGGTAATACATTTTCTTAATACGTTTTTCATTTGCTGTTTTGTACTACTTGTATCAGAATTTCTCACTATTTTATTTTTGTTTAACGCTTCCTTCAATACGTGATGTATATATTTCAAAAACAGTTTCTATTGTAGAATTTAGTCGTGATACCAAAGACCTTAAGTTCGCACAACTTTAAATTGACCTCCTCCAGATCTGAAGATGTACATCTTTTGTATTCCCTTTTCATAACGATGGAAAAGAATCTTTGCCACCTTTGCTGCCATATGTGGCCTCTTTCTCTGTACCCAAGGGCATCCATTCGTGCTTCTTTCAGACCTGGCTATAGAGTTTTTGTTAACTTGAAATGGTTTTTCATTCACCTTTTATAAATGTATTAAGTGTACACTTATGAAAGAAAGAATAAAATGTGTCCATAATCTATCACAGATACGTGGAATATGTGTGTGTGTGTGTATGGGGTGGGTTTCAGAGAAATTGCAACAGTAGTTGAGGGAAAGTGGTCTGCTGTATTAATCAGATTTTTGGAAAAAATTCCAATAGAAGGAATGTTAACTTAGCATTTTTTAGTTTTTTGTGTAGAAACAACAAAATGAGACATTGCTCAATGGCAGTCTAGACGCTTTGTTGATTATAACATGAACATTTCAACATTTTTGTGCTTAATTTTAAGTTAACATAAAATCACAATTCACAAAATGTCATGTTTCTGACTTTTTTTGGGAAAGATTTAGAAAAGGTTCGTAGTGCATTAAAATGTTTTTGACTTTTAGCGTATTATGTGGCATCGTCACCAAAAAAAGATGATTCCAGCGTCAAGCTCTATTCTGCAAAGCTTAAACGTCTTAAAGTCTCACCATTCATTTGACCAACTGTCAAATGTGTTGCAAATTTTGGTTCATGCCACCTTTAAATGAACGGTTTATAGACAAAATGAGACTTTTATCGACACTGACTCTTTAAATCAATGCAAATAAATTGACATAGCATGAAAAATTATTCGAAAGTATATGAGGCTTTGTGTGAGCATTTGTGTTTGGACCATGATGGTGTCCATTTAAGTGTTGCCAAAGGTTCTTTTCTGCATGTTTTCTTTTGTTACATTCAAGAACAGTTTTTGTTGTGGCACATAAGCTAATGAAAGTATTAAAATTAATTTTAAAATTAAAATTACCCAAGCATATTATTAGCTGTTTATTAGTATTTAGGACCCCAGGTTTCATTCTGTTTTCAATATAAAATAGCCCCAATTGCTATTGCTTACACACCAACCAAGTTCTAATTTGGCAAAACTTGACTTAAAAAGAACACTCCACATCCCTCTTTGTTATCTTGGTTAATTTCAGACCCTCAAATAAAAGAGAGGAAAAAAGAATCAAACAACTTATTTTTTATTCGCTTCTCTTTTGCAGGGTCTCTTCATCTTCCTGATATATGGCGTGTACAACACTGAGGTAAGTCCGCAGTGCATCTCAAGGCTAACTGAGTGAGTGAGAGAAATGACATGATGTTTCTGATGGGACCCCCACCCCACCAAAGGAAGGCTGGGGGGATGTTGAAGCGAGCCTCCTTTTGCGCGAGTGTCCCACTGCCCTTCATGCTTGGGCTAACTTATATGCATCCAGGCCCACCATTAAACACTGACACCCGGAGTAAAGAGCCAGTCATCCCTCAAGCACATTGGCCAATATTTCACTGCCTCTTTAAGTTTTTAAACTCATGGTCTTCCATTTAACATTCTGACATTAGAGCTCATAGCGAGTTCAGCGCCAGAGATGGAGGGAGAAAAACGGATATGTATGCAGGACACTCGGCGGATCGCGAGCTAATTTAACTGCAAAACAGTTATTACCATTTAGATGCTCTTCTAGAGGTTGGAAAAGTACAGTAAATACAAATGAATTGGAATGAGGATATGAGGACAATAAGATGAGGATTTTATTGTCATAAAAACTGAATTCTGAATGTGAATGAGCCACATGCATATGAAAACAACCGCCCTCGTCTGATTTCAGATTCATTTTTCAGCATGTATATTTCACACGTGTTTGCCTGTGCTTATGTGCAACACAGTCTCAAGGGAATTTGTGATATTGTCACGAACTGTAATCTATTAATTGTGTCAAGGACACAAATTTCCCCTTTTTTTGTGTCAGTCAGCACGACTGAAGTATTTTAATACGTGCTATCTTTCATATGTATAAATATATATCAGCGCAATCTGATGGGAATTCATGGCTATTTTACAAGGTTGATCATTCGTGTGAATTCCTATTTCCATCAATCTCATTTATATGTTTTGTGATGATTTGACATTTCACATGTGATGGTAGGTTTAGGGGTGGGGTTAGGGCCATTTATCGTTTCTTTGCCACCTCGTGAAACTCGTGTTTTAGGTCAAAATTAGCCTTTGCGTTTGTGATTTTAGGGTTTGGGTTGAGGTAAGGTGTTGGTTAGCCAGCTCCTAAAATATTTACTACGACTTTTGATATCAGGTTATAAATATTAATGTACATACACTGTATTGAAAGTCGTGCTGGTGAAACGAAAAATAACGTTGTGCTGACTGACATGAAAAAATTGGGAAATTTGTGTCCTTCACACAAATTAATAGATTTCAAATTTTTTACCTACGCCACAAACTGCCTTGAGACTGGGTTGGTATGTGCAGGTTCAGTGGAATTCGCACCAGCTCTTCTCGCTCACATTTTATTTGGTCAACTGTAGAGATGAATAAAACAAATACATTTGATATATATTTATAAATTAATTGAATAAACATTATAAAATAAGATCAAATGACATAGACATAATATAGGTGCTCCGGCTAGCCAAGCAGTAAAGGGACATCACAAAAAGCAGCTGTAGAACTAGTAAAATATTGTTTTGTTGTTTTATATATAATTTAATTTTTTAGCATCTTGCTTCATTCTTAGTGTTGAATTGAAGTTTTAAGTTATATTTCAGTTTAAAAATGTCTTAAGACCTTTGTTCTTTGAACAAGATCATGTTCTTTATGATCTGTCTCAGTCATGCCATGCTGACTGATTTCTGTAAGTGTGGTTTGTTGAGGCACGTTGACATGAGCAGCAGCTTGGGCTGGGTTGACCACGGACCCACAAAAACATGAAGTACTTCCAGCTTGAATTTTTCCATTGCTCGGAAACCACCAATTATTTAGGTATTGATATGCTGCACATGATTAAGAGTGTTTTAATCGTGTTACTACTAACATTATTTCTCCCAAATTTCAAACAAGATAACTGGAGAAACAGGTCAAAATAACAAAATTAGTTTGGACCTCAAATACTGCAAAGAAAACCATTTTATATTTGCTTTTACAATAACAGCAATATTTGTACATGTATTTTGGAAAAGTTCTAAAATTAATTTTAATAAATTACCTCGATTTTTTTTTATGCGTCTTGTCATGCTCAGTCTTTCACATTGCTGTTGGATGACTTTGTCACTTGTGAGGTTTGATTTTGTTGAAATTCAACAGACATTGGACTGGAATGACCACAAATACATCTAGAAGTACTGATGAAATAACATTTTGAAATGGCCTCTTAATTTTTTCTATGGCTGTATGTTGCAATACTCAAGGTAGCTGTTTCAGGAAATGTGTTTTTTAATGCAGGTAAATTATGTAGAGGCTGCAGTCCTGTATCTTCCTTGAGATAAAGTTATGTTATGTTAGATTAAGTTTGTATTTGTGTTGTTGAGATTAAAAAGTTAAGTAAAAATACATCATGATAATAATAGTGTTGTTTTCATAACATGATGATAATGCATGTGTCTTTGTTTGTTATTTTTGTCGTGGTATTGCTGTGAACTTTGCACTGTGTGAACTGTTCTAGCATGCTGTCCTTGTCTTGTGAATAAACCATATTTTTGTGTGTTTGCACATGCACAGCAAACGTGTCAGCTCGTGTGCATGATGTCATTAAAGCAAAAGATGGACATGCTATACCAAATTCTGAGAAATTTTAAAATCCATGTTCCAAAAATCATTGATATCAGAATAATATGATTTGGAATGAAAACTGCATTCAAAAAATAGGAATAGAAGCATTTTTCCTAGTGCTGTAAATTTAAACAAATTTAGCAGTTTAGATGTTTATCCCTGCCAGATCTGATTTGATCTCAACTCTCGCTTGCATAATGTATAGAGCGGGTAAATGCAGCTCCTACTTTTTGCCTTCTCCACCCTTCCTCGCCTCCACTTCTGAGTAGAGATGGAGCTCCCCTGCCTTTTGTCTACCTTTACTTCTACCTTTTCACTCCTTACAAAAGACGTGTAGGAGAACGGCCCTGAGCCAAGCCCCGTATTGACACAGCCGAGACTCGCCACTGACCCTCTTCGCATTGTAAAATAAATCATTGTGCATTCTTGCTTAAGAGGCTGTTTTAGTACGTCGGAATCTATTTTCCAACTCCTGGTTCTCCTTGACCCAAAGGTCTTCACAATTTGTGAGCAGCTCGTGTCTGCTTCACACTTTTTTCCGAAAGGGTTTCGTAAATATCAAATGTGATAATCTTGGACTCTTTTTTTTATGTTTTGTGAATTTACATATTTTTTCTTTTGTGATGTTAAAGAGGACGTTAAAGGAAACATCAGCAGATTAAGTTTCACCCTCGGACACCGTAGAGGAAATTCTTGTTTAATAGAAAAATGGTGAAAAGCTGAGGAGAATGATCAAAGTGTTAGTATACAAAGACAAAAAGGCTGAATATTTAGAGAGGGGAAAAGTGAGAAGCCAAAGGGAAACATTCTAGCCTGTCTGCTCTCATTTTAAGAAACTCTCTAGAGATGAATGAAACAGATTTTATTGTCCCTACAGTTTGATTATCTCAAATGAAACATGTTAGTGAGAATGTGTAAGATCAGTGGTGTCGTAATTTCATTTTTGAGAGACATCAGCACCACGTCCCCTGAGGTTCACGGAACATGTCACTTATTCAAGTGCACATGTCACTAATATAAACATGGCAATATTTTCTAGTAAAATAGCTTCGATCATTCTGTTTGTGCCTTTACTTACATTAATATTTAGTTTGTTATTATTTAGTTTGTAAATAATAATTTATTTAACATAAGAATGCTTGTAATCATTAACATTTAATGATGATTGATATGCGTTGTCTCACTTTTAGCTCAGAATACTAGATGATTACAATTCACTTGATAATTTAATGCAATAGGATCTCTTTTTTTTACATACATGAACCAACCTCAACAACAAATTATAATGGATAACACCATTGCTTTGATGATTAGATAAAACATTGCATTATAAATGTAAGTAAAATGTTACTTAATGGTCATCCAAACTTTTATAACCTCTTTTTTTCTTTTCTCATTTGCATTGCTTTCATATGGAGATTCTTTCTAATGTATTTTTATATTGAGTGTTAGATCTACATCACTTTAAAACCTTGAGAGAAAAACATCTAAACTGCTTTTAAGAGGAGCAACTTTCACCACAACTCGGTCACTTGAAGTGCCTTTTTTTCTGAATTGCTTTCTATGATTTTACCCAGAATAAAGTGATTTGATTTCACAGTTCCATTCATTAAAGGTACAGCGCACTTTAGCCATTACGTGTCGTGATTTGCTGAAAAGAAAGAAAGGGAGAGAGCGAGCGAAGAGAGTCTATTTGCAAATCTGACATATTACCGTTGACTCCGAGCTGTCAAAGCTTTTCTGCTCTCTTCATTAGCCCTGTCATCACCGTGATAGTGTCTATTCAAAACATGCTACCCCTGTATATATGTATGCATGGCAGCAATAATTTATGACAACAGCAGACCTAATGAAGTCATAAGAGCTAATGCATATTCACTAGCAAAGGGCCGGCGCTCACGCTGGAAAATGCAGGCAGATTTTTTTGGGTTGCTGACAGCCAGAATGGAATGTAATATGTTGCATGGCTGGAAACAGCTGGATTAGATTGCGTGATGTCAAGAATGGTGTCATATACAGAAAATGTGGATTTTATATTGTGCGCTGGATTTAAAAAATGTTAAAATTGAATAATGAATAATAAATATTCAATAATAAATTAATAAAAATATCAGAATCAAAATCAGAATGAGCTTTATTGCCAAGTGTGCTTACACACACAAGGAATTTGTCTTAGTGTCAGAGGCTTCCAGTGCACATGTAAAAAAAAAGTGACAAGGTACAGGTAACAAAAAAGTAAGTAAAAATAAAAATAAATAAAATATTTAAGACTCTGGACTATTTCTGGAGCACAAATCAAAATACGAATACAAAAGGGCAGATTTTGTGTCCATAGCTTGTTTATTTTATGCTGTCATTAAGCCAAAGACCAATACATTTAGAATTTAAAATGTAGACATTTCATTCACATTGGTATTCAGATATTATAAATGGGAAAAATATGCAAAATGAAGTAGTGACTTTTGGACCTCATATACTTATATACTTTGCTTAATCATTTTCTGGAATTAATAAATCTCAAAGATTATTTATTGTATTTATATTAGTAACTATTCTAATACTTTTTCAAGTTCAAGCAGATGTCTTATATAGAGGGTTTTACATTTGACATAAAACAAGATGAAGGTATAAGCATATCCTGTATATAAATGAAAGTTTATTGTATTGTGTATGTCATTTTGCATGCATCTCCCAGCATCCCCCTGTTTTTCTCACACAGTACAAATGTAATTTGTTCTGCAAGAGTAGCTGTTGCCTCTATCACTTCATTTCCGCAGCCTCCTCCCATCCCCCTCCCCCCCGTACAGTGTTACAGATGAGAGGTTAAGACGCTCTCCTTACTTTGCAGACTCTACCTGTCACTTTCAGGACCCATTACCTGTGACAAACTGGAACATTTCAGTCCACAGCATTCATTGACTTTTATGCAATGGCAGCTAGTTGCCTTTTCTATTCCCAGTTCGGATTGAATTTCGCCTTTCTGGGTCTGAGACTCATGCGAGTGCAAAGTGTTTCATATTGGATGTTTAGTATTGAGTCATGACATTTTAACCGTACCTTGCCTCCTTCTACTCCACAGGTTCGAAACACACTCAACAGAATCAAAGAAAGAAGAAAAGCCTTAAATTTCTCGGTAAGTCTTTCCGGCTTGCACGTTTGCATCTCTTCTTGCTGCATTAACAGATGTGTGATCTCCATATCACAGTACACACAGTACAGTTGTTTTTTTCGAATACCCGAAGGCCTCTTGAAATTGCTCCCTAAGAATTCGTCATGCAGGGTAAATGCAGGGTAATGCATTGGGTTTTTTTATACGGCGACCACACGTCTTTCGCTTCTGGCCCTTTTTCACATACCCACTCAGTCCACCTCAATCCAGCCAATGTCAAGCAGCAGCCCTGGGTTACATGTTTCTAATCCTGTGGAAGCTCGTCCCTTCACATTAAACTGTCAGGCCAGTATTTATACGCGAGGCTGCTGTTGACGGAGATCACTTAGCTTCACCAAAGCGGTTTAAAAGTAGTTAATAGACACCCCCCTCCCGGTCCCCCCTCCACCCACTTCACCTCCACAGACACTACGACCGGTTCCTCTATGAATGGCCACATTAACTCTCCTCTAGGCTTGTCACGGTTTATGGCCTACGGTAGTTTGTCCCGCTCGGCCCTGCCGCGCCATCAGGTCATTGAGAGCGGAATGAGACAATTTCTAAAGGCGGATTGATTTTAGAATATGGCCCCCTCCCTCTTCCCTTTGACCCCCCTGACAGGCCCGACACCGTTAAGACTGGGACTTGTAAAAAACGACTGCGGCCCCAAGCGCAAGTGCCAGGTAGCAGCTGATAAATCGTCGCCGGTCGTATTAGCAGTGGGACCCTTTAGCGCTCTCTGGGCAATTTTCCAATTTTCAAAGTCCACGCGATGAGATTCGCCGGCCGCGTGTGGCGGATAGTTTTTTAGCTAATGCCGTTTTGCGCCATAAATCCAGAGGTGATATACTGTATCTAGTCGAATAGCCTGGTGCTGGACGGAGTCCAGAATGGGATAGGAAAATGTACTCTTCTTTATTGGATTAGAGCAGTGGTCAGGGAATGTACTGACTTCCAATATAGTAGTGATAACATACAGAACATACTGTTGATGGATGGGCTTTGTTTGCTTTTCAGCGTATAAGAACATCATTTCATGTTTTCTAATGCATTGTAAAGAATTTCTGATTTTTATTTAAAGGTGATGTGTGACTACTTATTTTAACTGCAAAGAAATGACAATAAATGACCACTTTCAATTACCAAGATATTGTATGTAGATAAATGTGTTAAATTTAAATACATAAATCAGTTCTTGCTTAAAAAGAAATAAATAACGTTATTTTGGCACACAAGTAAATCTTTCAATAGACTTTAGACTTTAGGTCTGTATATTGTATGTTTATTTCCATATTATTGATTATATGCCTATCATTGGCCTATACAGTCAGTAATACATTTTACATGTTGTCAGTCTGTCCAAGGAAGACTTACTTATTCACATGGGACATTTTTTGTATTTTTTTATGTACTTTAAAAAGGCAGATTGACGGTTGTATCTCACACTACGAACTGTATGTCAACAAGTAGTTGATAACATAATTTTTGTAGTTCCATTTGTTGGTGACATCAGTATAGACACATACACACTTTACCTTTAAATGTTTGATGGATTTAAAATGGATTTATTTTCTCTAGTTATTCAATGACTTTTAATGAGGCTGCATTGACTAACAGCCGTCTCGTAATTATACAGATTTCTCAAGGCTCTACTTCAGCCTGCGTGCACTTAGTTACTGTAAATGGTAGATAATGGCATGAAATACATTACAATACAGCCACATTTGCACAACATACTAATCTTACTCCCCTTCTCTTCGAATTTTCTGCATTTGCCGTTGTTTATGTATGAGCCAGAGCAGGGCTGCCTGGGCGCTTCATACCAACTGTCGTCTGACCCGTACGACCTCACACTTGTACATACTGTGGCAGATTGCTCGAGAAAAATAAAGCTGTCAGTTGCACCGGCCAAATGAAAAACGAACGTCCTACGGTACTAGCAGGGTCTGAATCCCTGACAGCGCTGAA
The DNA here is from genome assembly GCA_026939265.1 of Oreonectes daqikongensis. Classification (NCBI taxonomy): domain Eukaryota; kingdom Metazoa; phylum Chordata; class Actinopteri; order Cypriniformes; family Nemacheilidae; genus Oreonectes; species Oreonectes daqikongensis. The sequence continues at coordinate 2,708,275 of JAOTQM010000047.1, read as the reverse complement.
ATATAGATATAAATTGGAAGCAGATTAGTTTTTTGATCCTAATTCAAGTTTTGACACGATACAGGATGGAAAATAGAGAGATGTGTTCAGTAAATATGTGCATTTCCTGTTGTAAAACGTTCAGATGTGTGATGACCAAAATGTAGGAATGCATTTACTACTGTAAGCAAGAGAAAAATCTTCACGTGTCTTAAAAAGGGCTGAAACAGTTTATGCCTGTCAAAACACGTTACATGTACTTTGATAGCAAGGGGTTTGACTGTGGTTTTTTATGTCAAATCTAGTTTAGCTTTCTTATGATGTTAATGTGGAAATGTATTTTGTGGTTGTTCCATGCATGTATGTGTACATTTTTGTCATGCTTGTAATGCACATATGTGACCCTGGATCACAAAACCAGTCTTAAGTAGCACGAGAACATGTGTAGTAATAGCCAAAAATACATTGTATAGGTCAAAATTATAGATTTTTCTTTTATGCCAAAAAATTATTAGGATATTAAGTAAAGATAGTTTAGTAAATTTCCTACCGTAAATGCACGTTTTTGTGAGTGGATGCAGCAAAATTGCAAACAAAAAAACACCTACAAACTTCACTCGCTGCTGCCACTCTTTGGGATTTACCCACTCAAGTTTGGTATCTAAAGCTTAGAATTTCATCTACAGCGGTAAGCCAATAGAGAGTGTTAAAACAAACCTGTTTCTTCTTAGCAATGGCCTGCTACAGCTCCTCTGAATAACAACTTTTCTCAATGTTTAGATTTTTTGCACCCTCAGATTCCAGAGTTTTAAATAGTTATATCTCGGTCAAATATTGTCCTATCCTAACAAACCATATATCAGTAGAAATTGTCTTTATTTAGCTTCTCAATTATAAAAATCTCAATTATGTAAAAATGTATTTCTTCTAAACTATATTATATTTTGGTATATATTTATAGTATTTATTTATAAAATATTATGTTGATATTTTGTAAATGGGCTGTATTCTATACTTAAACAGCATATTTCCTCTAAAATACGTTTTTTGTTTTAGCTTAGTTTTATACCTCTTAGACCCTTAAAATGTATCATGCCGTTGGGGCTACCTTTAGGACTTAAAAAACCTCATAACCTTATGACCGGCCTTAACTTTTTCCATATAAAAGCTGCCAGCATAGTTCACAGGACTGGCCAAGTTAAATGAATACTAAATTGTCAATTTCTTTACAAGGATATATTGATATTAAGACTCTCCTTTTCTCAGAACTGCGCCAGCTCCAGACCTTCCAGTTCAGTGAGCAGTTCTCGACCGGGCAGCTCTCCTGTAGCAGAGGCTGCGGACGGGCACACGGTCAACACCATCCATTCAAGCAGCTCGTCCACCCACAGAAACAGCGGCATTCAGAGCAAAACAAGTGAGTCACTGAGCATCCTATCACAGACATCAAGAATTCATGACCGTTCAATGTATGACCACACAACTCATTCAGTCTGATGTACTTTTACATGATTCAAATGTGATTATTATTTATTTAAAAAAGTTATGAGTTAATTGACAAAGTCTTTACTTTAAAAATATTGACTAATCGACTGTAATAAATTATTATTATTAATAGATTAAATGTACATTTGATTTATTGATTAAAACATTTCAAAGCAAGACATCTTTGGGGTAAATTGTCCAGCTCACATGATGCATACAGTGTAATTTTAGTTTGTAACACATTTGTGTGATTTTTATATATATATATGGCAGTGTGTTTATAAAAGTTTTTAAAAAGTTTCAAAAATCTGTTCTAAATTACGCAGTGAAGAGAAAGTAGCAGCTGGAAGAGAGGCTGAACTGTAGCATGACAGGTCTGTTTTAGGACTGTAACATTCTCCAGACACCAGTGAAATGAAGGGCTGCGAACGCCTTCTGTGACCCCCAGCATTACAGGGCTGAGTCAGAGTAATCTCACAGGGAGTTCATGCTGGTGGGAGATTTCACAAGAATGAAGAGAGGATTGTCACAGAAGCGGCATTAACAGAAAGAGTCATTCTGCAAATGAAATGTACCGTCTATTAGTTCTGAATCGTTCTTAGTTGCAGAGTTCGGTGGTGAAATATAGCTGTCAATTAAAAGGGATAATGTACAGTCAGCTGGTCATTATCATATAATATGTTACTTCAGGGTGGTACAAGACCCTAACCATTTTATGTAGCCTTGGATTACAGGTTTTGCTTGGTTTTGCTCAGGACAGAATCACACATGTGCACACAGCGATAGTGATTGGCAGCTGGTATAATGCAGCTTGTTACTCAAGGCAATCCTTCTAACAGGAATAAAACGGCAGTGACGTTTTCAGCAGACGTGATTGAGCGTACAGTACCATGGGCATCGCTCGCAGGTCGTATGCAAATGGAGCAAGGGCTGTATAAGCGATGCAACTAATCATCCTGACGAGACTCGCCCGAAATCTCGCTGAAGCTGTAATCGGTTGCAATGCGACCCGTGATTGAATATTTGTTTTTAATGCCGAGCAATTTTTTAAACCAGTCATTCAGCTCCGAAGCTAAGTGCCAAGACGCACACACACAATGTTACAGACCTAGAGAGAGGCCGTGTGGCCCGTTCAAAGGCATACAAATCCGGCTGTGAAAGGCTTTGAGTTGTAACAAATAAGGCCAAGCCCATTATAAATGCTGCTTTATGTCCTGATTGTATATAACTGATTGTTGTGTCTCTTTTGTCCAAGGTCAAGTAATTCTCGTAGCCGAGAAAGCGTGAGGAAAAGCGTTTACGTTGGGTTTTGATCAATTCGTGTCTTTGACGCAGTGGTCTCAAACCACCAATTACTACACAACGCGTGTGGTTTAAGCATAAAGGAATAAGGAAAGGACAAGTGCCCATGAAAGAAGCATTAAAAACCATAGAGCTGAATATTTAGAGTTTTAGATCAATTTAAACTTGTAGGGTTTTTTCTACGTTAGGCTTTTGTTATTTTATGTTATATTGTCAATAATTTTGCTGCTGAAGGTCAAGGGAGACGATGCTTTTTTTCTACTTTCTTATGCTTCTGAATAGGTATGACCTCAACACATCTTAAAATGGAGATACATTCTAGCTTTACAATAGATTGAAACAAGCAACATTGCATATCTTCAAGTTAACATGTTTCACATCCCAAGCATGAATTGGAAGGAGTTTGTAATTGTATTTCATTCTATAAAACATCTTGAAAAAGTTGTTATTCCATTTCTCGCCCAATGTTTTGATGATTTTGTCAGTCACATAGTAAATATAATGTAACATTGGGACAGGTACATGCTGCTGTGTTATAAGTAGAAATCAAGTGAAGTTGAATCCATCTTTTGTCACCCACCTCCCTCCATTACACACACATGCATACCCATGAAATGATTGACAAGTAAAGCCTTGAAAACAGAATAGATTGACACATTTTAGAAGATGTTTGCTGTATTTTGTCCCATATGAAGACCATGTCATTTGATTGAACATGCTGAAGACGCAACTACAAATTGTTAATATAAATGCCCAAATAAACAGATTGCAAAAAAGCGTGCTAGTGGTTAGACAACTATTTACATTCCTCTCTCCGGGGGAGGAAAGCTGAATACTTTGTCCTTCGGTTGTCTTTTTTCATTTTAATTTGTTGAGCGATTGTATGAATTCTGTATTTGTTCCAGTCAATTTGTTAGAGTCAACTATTCCTGCAGTTTTCCCTGGTTATTGCGCAACTGTCGTCTTCAGCGTTTAGTATTTGCTAAAGCTATTTTGGCTTGTATGCTCATTTTTATTGCAATTTTACCACCTATTCACACATTGTCATTGATACTTTCCCTTTTCATGCATGTAGCTTTGCGTAATTGAAGTGCACTATTTCTACTGTGTACTAAGTAGACATTAGAAAACATATCTATTCATAATTCACATAGTGTGTGTGAAATTGTGTATGGATGTGTACGTGCTGGGGGTTGGATGTCACAGATAACAAATTGTAAGGAAAAGTTAAATTTGTATCCGCTTAGAAGCCCGGTCGCCTTATACATATGGCTCCAGCTTTTGCGGTAATGGGATCTTTGATGGATGGCAGCAGTCCTTAGGCTCCCATTTTTTAAAAGATATTTATTTATTAATCTGTCTATTTATTCAGTCAGATCATCCCCAGCGGGGTCACTGCCACAAAGGGCTAGGCAGTAACCACCTGCATCATCTTCCATGAGCTTCTATCTTGTTTTTCATCCTGTCCTTTATAGTTTATATTCAAAGTCACTTGTGCACATCTCGGTTGGCCGAGTGTCGCCCTTCTGCCTGCAGGCTAACAGAGGGAGTGTGGAAGCCGGCTTCTCCTTCTCATCCTGGCCGTCTTGTGTTCTGAAGCTTTTCTGCTATCTCTCCACCCCTATTCTTATATGTTGACCCATGTCAATTGTGCCAAAAGCTCCCTTTAGATCTCCTCATGTGTATGGAGATTTGAGATCAATTTTTATATCACAAGAAAAACCTTTTTTGGGCTCCTTCAGAATCTTTCTACTCATGCAGTTAATACTGACTCTATATAAGAGTTGTTTACAAAATGTACCTGTATTTAAATTCAGTTAACATACAGGCATGTGCTTTGTGTATCCAAACCCTTCCAAAAATCAGACAGCAAATTATGCAATAATAATATCATTTGTTTGGTCCAGAATCTATAGCAACACTGTGAATCCTTTGTGAATAAGGGATTTCCAGAATGCATTTCAACAGACTCTATGAACATTTTAATCTTTAATAGTGGAAGAAAATGTTAATTATTAAGTATTCAGTGTGTGCTCTGTACGATGGTACTTATTTGAGTTTCATTAGCTCAGCAACATGTAAACATCAACTCCATTTAATTCTATTCAACTTTATTTTATCTATGTAGATAGTAGACATTGAACAAAGATGTCAATTATGTTGGATTATCTATATAGATTTTTTTATCAAATATAACAATTAGATAAAAAAATCGAATATTACATTACATTAGAATTTTATCTAATATAATGATAAGGCTATAGCTTGTCATGTCTCTTACAGCGAGTCCTCATAGATCAGGATCTCCATTAGATGGAATCTAGACTGTAAAATGCTGCCACCTCAGGTAAACACCCGCCAGGTGTCACTTAATCCCCCCGTGACGCCAAGCAGCAGTCCTTGTCCCTTTAGGGGTGACCTCCTCAAACGCATCGTGTCACACCCCTGCCCCTGTGAAACCGCTCCCCAACAAGAATCATGGGAGTATGAGCTGGAGCGTGGGGTGGGGGTGACAGCACTGGAAACCAATGGTGCATCAAGACACTTCTACCCCACCACGGTGGCCATAGATCAGGGCAGGTCTGCTGGCGGACCGGGTGAGGGTGACAGGGGAATAACATCCCTTTCTCCTCAATCGACAGGGCCCATAACTCCTGCCTCCCCAGGGACAGATTGAGAAAGGCAATAGCCAGGGGCTGTGAAGCAGAGATGCTTGGGAGAATTGAAAGTTAAAGAAGCCGCGGAATATGTTTTTGCTCTTGCACTCCCTCTGTGTCTTTCATAATTTTGTTTGCCAATGAAAGGTCCACTAAAGGAAATCAGTTTTATTTTCATTTTTCAAATGAGGCTTGTGGAAATATTTTTATGCAATTTTAAAGACAGGGAAAGCTGCTGTATTAGGAACTGCAAGTCTGTTGGATTTTTTATTTGTACGCACCGGTTTGCAGATACTAACGCCAGCAGGAATACTGCTGTGTCAGGACTGAAGCTCCGTCTCTACGAGAGTGCCAGCCTCCCACCCCGGTGGCGACAGATTTTATAGCCTGATCAATTTCCCAGCGGCTTATTGAATGTCTTTTAAATGGCTTTTTTATTTTCAATTATAACCTACTGTGTCTCGCCTGCCACAATGGGCCAACATTTGCACTGCAGGATAATTTAAAAGCCTACTTTAAGAAATTATGCATTTTATACCGCCTGGATTTACAATCCCTTTGTGTTGCTGTAACAACAATAAAAGTAACCGAATGGATTTTTGCGTTAGGGTAGGATGTATGCTGTTAGAGAACATGTTAGTAAATATTTGTTTGCAGCGGACCGACAGGTACAGCATACACTCACACACGCATGCAATCCAGAGTCCTGCTCTGCATCGGCAGGAAGGTGAACGCTCTAAGTTTATGGAGATTTATTTGGTTATTAAATTTAACTTGCGTTCAGGTGTCGTTATCAAGTTGATGGAAGCAAACGCAGATTGAAGTACCGAAGGCGAAACGACCCAAAGTTAGACAGGTGCGTCTAAGTGCCCTCGCCTATGTCCCAACCAGCAATCTCTCCACACCTCATCCCAGACGCGCGAAGCAACCTGAAGGTGAAAGAAGTGCTCACCAGAGCTCATTGGAAAGTAGAAATGACAGTAAATTTTTCAGCCTACCTCTCCCTCGCTCCTACATGAGATGGGAGATCTTGTTATAGCAGTCAGGATGAAAGGGGGTCAGGGCAGCAAGCCGGCGCGCGCCTGTTGATGATTGAGGAAAAGAGGAGTAAATTCATTCTGCTCGCGGCACTTTGTCAAGTGCCAGTAGCTTACCGTTGAGAGCCAGTCACCCATCACCATGTTACGACCTCTGAGGTCAGCGGCGGGCCATAAATCAGGAGCGAGAGAGGTTGCCTCGATGCTGCCGAGCCGAAGAGAGCTGATCCAACAATCGCCTCGACTGTGCCGCCCTCCCCCTCCGCCCGGATGAAGCCGAGGAACCAAGGCCTGCATAAAAATGATGCTCAGACCTCTTACCACATGTTGCTGCTTTGTGTAAAAAAAACCCCGGAGTGTCGATCGCTCGGAATAAAGTCTTTCAAGAGAGTCGTCTTTCCACACTTTATTCCCTCCTTTGCTTGATTAGATTGTTTATGGGAACGAGGGGTAATTACACCACCCTGTTTGTAGCGAGCGCCCTCGTTCATGTAAAGTATTGATTTTTTCTATAATGAAGTCTGGACTTTGTAAGTGACAATGTTTTTGATTACTTCCGACGAACCTCCTTGGAGTATTAATTAAAACGGCAGCAGATGTGCAGGTGCGGGAAATCATTAGAAAGAGGCCCCAGTCTGTAGACATGTACCTATCCCAGCATGCAACAGCTCTGCCTGGCAAATAGGACGCCTGAGAGAGAACGCGCTCACAACTTTGTCTCTAAAACATCTACATAAAATTTGAGCATGCACACTGCGAATCGCTTTGTCTGTGCACCTGCAAAAAGATTAGTTTTGGATGTGAGTCTTTGTGTCTCGTGAATTTTGATCAACTCGTTCTGACTGTTTCTTAAATAATGTCAATGAAGGTGTGCTGCGTACGCTTTATAATTCTATGTTAGTTTTTCCTGATGAAACTGAGTACGTGTGAGTTGTTTTGCTTGTATGGTTTTCAGATTTTTGACGGAGGTGCGATTCTGTCGACATTTTGCAGGATTCCAACACAAATAGGAAATGAATAGAAAGGACTCCTTTTTATAGTTAAATGATATATCATGAAATTGTTGATATGTTATGCACTCATGTGCTAGCGTTTTTCTTTGAGCAAGAGGAAAGAGGATCTCGTTGGTCAGCTCCTGCTTTCAATATTTGCTCCTATTAAACTGTGATTATCTCGCTGCGCCTGGCTTCTCTCAAAGTTGGAGAGGGCGAGAGCAGGCCGACACGACACGGTGAGGTTTTTCCAGAGAGTAAAAACTTCCTGACAGCTCTGAAGGTTTATCAAGACTGTTGGAGTTGTTGAATACATTAGTTCAGCTTTTGAGGTGAATACATTTCGACGTTTGGAGCACAGATCACCTTAAGAAACATCTGTGTGAACTCAACACAAGAGCAAGATCGTTTTTATGATCACGTCTTAGTGATTTGCCAATAGTCCTCCCTAAACATTTTCTAGAATACCTTAGTATGGTAACCTTGCCGTTACACAAACCTAGGTGGCTAATTGTTTCTTAACACTACTATGATAAAACACACAAAATGTTTAATTAAATAATTTGTATTACTAACTATAGTCATAATAAACAATTATTTTGTCAAGTTATATAATGATATAGGCTGTTTAATACCTTGATTTTGTCAGTTTAGCAGATGTGTGTATATTGTGAGATTTATACATCATCTGAATATATAAGCTTTCTATTGATATATGGTTTGTTTGGATAGGACAATATTTGGACAAGATATAACTCTTTGAAAATCTGGAATCTGAGGGTGCAAAAGAAATCGAAATATTGAGAAAATCGCCTTTAAAGTTGACAAAAAGTCTTCATTGAACATGATCTTTACTTCATATCCTAATAAATTTTTGGCATAAAAGAAAAATCTATAATTTTAACCCATACAGTGTATTGTTGGCTATTGCTACAAATATTCCCGTGCTACTTGTGACTGGCACAGTGTGTAGTGAAGTGGATAGAGGATTGAAATATAAAGTAAAAAGCAGAAAACTCTGTTTACTGTCTCAATCTCTTATACAAGAATTTCATAGTCTTGTGCTCAGCTGGCTGCCATTACATCTGCTTGAAAACAATGAATTGAACAGATGGCCCGGAACTAAATCCACCTCTGGATTACACACTTTATACCTCAGCTTGTACGGTTTTATCAGGACTTTGTGATCTGGGCCAGTGTTAACCTTGAGGCTTTTAAAATGCTGATCAGAGACCAGTTTCTACTAAAGTGCAAACAGTTGATGTAGAAGGGTATAGACTACTTTGCGAGATGTAAATACTAGTCCAGAAGCACTTCTGGTTTCAGTTTACTTATTATATTGTTTAACGTTTTACATTGGTTATAAATATTGTGTTGGTTGTATTTTGTTTAAATGTTTGTGTAAGGCTAAAGAACTGAAACAGGAAGTTCTTCTGGACCAGCGTTGATCCAGCATTGCTTACGTCATCCGATGTGGCGTAAGACATTAATGGTTCTTTACTATAAGTTTCCTTTTATTAATATTACTTAATGCATAAGCGAACATTATCTGAGCAATATATTTTTACAGCATTTATTCATCTTTGTGAATGTTTATTATTACCAGTTAACTGTTAACATTAGGTAAGGCACTATAAAATAGCTTAAAGAGATACAACTTTTGATAGAGATACAAATGTATTTGTTAAAAGTTCATGTACTGTAAATGTAAATAGTGAAATTAACATAAGGCTAGTTGAAGCCAAATCCATGATTTTATTTAGCTAATGTTAACAAATGCAATCTTATTGCAAAGTGTTACTAGAAAATTATACAAAATATAGTAGGTTTCTAAAAACAATTCTGCAAACATATCACCCAGTGAGCAAACTAAAGGCACCTGTGACCAATGCAATATTACTTTTGATTGCTGAGTGTTGTGACATCTCACATTGATTTGTAATTCCAAGCAACCTAGAGGATCCGAGCATCCACAACACACGCTCCGGCCTGACACCTGACACGTCAGAATGATGGACTCCCTCAATGAGTTGACCTCTCTCCTCCGGACGCCCCTTTCACCCTCCTTCTCTCCTTTTATCCCTTCATCCCTCCATATCCACTCATGTAGATGAGACAGAGATAGATGAAGATCTTTCTAAAGGGCAGCCATTTCACGGCAACACACCAAATGAGTTCTGGCTGATGCGGCCCACCCCTCCTCTGCAGGAGATTAATCCTGACATGGGGCACTTGCCGGCCATGACAGTTCTGCGTGTATTTGTGCGTGTTTACTTAACTTTGGGGAGAGAAGTGTCTTTAAGTTAGCTAAATATGACCACACCCCAAATAAGGGATATCCAAATTATGTAGGTGGTGAATAATACAATAAAGCAATAACAATATACATTTTTTTTGTATATTATATTAAATGTGTTTTATTGTTCAATGCATATCAATTTGGAAACATCCAAATGTTTTACACACTTCTAATCTATTTATGTATTTCAACTGTTCTTTATGTTCATTGTGTTGAAATTCCAGTGTCGTATCAGTCTGAAGTCTCTGTATGTATTCATGGCATGCCGCTCGCAGGCCTGATGTCTCGCTTAAACTCAATACGCATTCCAAAGTGGCCCCAGTCCCACAGCAGATTTATGGGCATGTGAAGAACTCCACCAATTGAGGCCTAAACCCTCTGAGATAGGAATCAAAGATTACGCTCATCCCTACTGTGCTATCATGGCACCTAAACACAAGTCGGCCATAAATTTGAGGAATTTACGCCACAGAGATGTTGTGTGTCTTATTCTGGGGGAGTTTGTTAAAGGTTTAAAATATAGCCTTTACTATATTGAGGTGCAGTGAAATATCTTGTGCAATAGTTGTCATTTAGCTTGGCTGTGAAGAGCCTTGTCTTGTACATTTTGTGGAACAAAGGCAGCATCTTGCAAACCTAGTTTGTTATTTCTGCAATTATTACCATTCACGTACACACAAATCTTGTGATTTTTAACAGCTATTCTGGGTCATCTGTCCCTCCTCTGTGTCCATGACAACCTAAATGAAGACCACAGATGTCCTGACACTGGTGTCCAGCTCTCTGGACAGGTAAGGCCTCACGCCAGCTCTGCACCCATCTGTCAATACTGTTTCATTCTAGCTTGAAGGTTATTTGACGTCTGAAAGAAAATCCATTTTGTTTCCTCAACAAATGTCACAACAGTGATACCTAATCCTTCCTTTAAACTGATTTCTGAAAGCAAAATGGCGGATTGTTTTCTGTCATGAAACGATAGTGTTGTCAATTAGGGGGAAACAGCAAATGTAAACACAGTTATGCTAAATACAGCTAAAAAAATCTAAATAGTGAAAAAGAAAATAATTTTGCTGCAAATGAGACAAATACATACAATGATATGCAATTTTTGAAAACGGTTTATTTACAAAAGAACCATCTGAATAAACAAAATATATTAGTGACAAAAACCTGTGACACAGCACATGTATGAAAAAGTTACTTATGACTTTTTTTTAAAAACACCTAATTCACACTCCATTTCAATTCAGAGTCATTGAAAATCATATGCATGTACATTTAGTTGGAGACAGTGATCATCAAAGACAGCAGCCCTCTGGTGGCCACCAATAAAGGATCTCTGTATCTCTTTAACCAGTGTACTCTTATCACACTTAACACACACAGCAGCTTTTTGTTTGCTTGTGGGTGGTCTGTATATCTAGTGTGTGTTTTTTTTTGTCAGCATTGTTCTTTTGTTCGCCTCTGCCGAAACAGAGCTGCAATACTTCTATTACACAAACACTTAAGGCTATACATAAAAATGTCAACAGGTGTGAATCAATTTGAAGTGTACACAAAGCATGAGGCATCTCATCACGGTCAGGGACACGGGCACGGACCGCAGACACAGCGGTTTTCTCTAGAGAAGCATAGGGGAAAGGTGGATCTTATTGATAATTTGCACAATGATATGAACCAGGATTGTATCACAGTATAGTGCATCCCGTAATGCAAGAGTCATGATGGCTCTCAGCTGTGAGGCAGCAGTCTGTTTACCCCCCAGTTTGTGGTCATTTTAATTGATCCCATTTGACTGCTTTGCTTTGGTGTTTCTTCAGGCTGTCTGTTACCGCCACTGTTTTTTGTAAAACTTATTAAAGCAATTGTTTCTGCTATCATTTTACTCATTGTACAACTTTTTGCTATATACATGAATGGAACTGCACATTTTTCTAAAACTTTTTTAATTAATTACACTTAATTTTATCATGGCAGGGTAAAATGGGTGAAAAATATCTATGAATAAAATAAGGGAAAAGATCTCTATTTATCTCTATAATGTGTATTTTCTACAAAAAGTGTTAAAAAGTACAAAGTAGGTTTTTTTTGTCAATACAGTTAGTTTAGACTTTGGTCATTTTTCTTTATATATAGTTTATAGATTCTTTATATTAATAAATTCACTTTATACAGAATATACTGTAAAAATGCAAGTATTTCGGCAGCTGGGGCACCAGAAAAATGTGTAAAATAACATTTATGAACAATAAAATTACAGTTAAATAACATCTGTAAAACTAACTGTAAAAAACTCTAAAATGCTGTAAAAGTTTTTCCACGCAAAAATCAATTTTTTTCATTTTTTAGTGAAACTATTTATTAGTTTATCACCTCATTCTCTGGCCCTAGCCAGAGACACCAATACCCTCAGCCCGGAGGAGGAATGTCAGGCAGGCAAGTATGCTGTGATATGTAACAAGAGCCCTCTAACCCAATACACTGTACCAGGTGTCTCTTGAAGTCACAACCTCTGAACATACTGGACTACAGCCCTTCTGAAACCTTTATGGACTTCCGCCAGTGTGTCAATCACTAAGTGAGTGACAGGGCTTCCTGTTTTGGCCGTGTGAGGTTACACATCCTGGCAGTGTAGCTGCTGTCAGCCACAGGACCTCGTGCTAGTTGTGTCTCTCCCTCACGCACACACACTTCGTTAATCCCATGGGGATCTCCTGACTCGCATGCTCTGAACGCACCAGCGGGGTTACTGCAGCGGAGTGGTTCCTGTTTTACTTTACACCTGCACAGTGCTGTCAGAGCTTCTTGCCTAGCCACACGAGAGGTCAATCACGCTTCAGTCAAAGTTAATTGCACATTTTGTGTGCCAAAAGAAAGACAATTAAACTGAAAAGCCTATGGAAGAGAGGAAGGACGCTTCAGCTGTAGAATGACAGAGAGTTTTGGGGTTTTGTTTGCCAGTAATACCGTAATAATGTACTGTCTTTAGGGTATATGAAGACTCTTAGACCCTGAAGGGTCAAGTTTTTTTCTTTTTCTATATATGTTTTAGCAGCAACAACATAAACGTTATGGGGTGCAAACTTCCGTTAGACCTCCGCAAAAAATAAATAACTGAATAGTTTTAATTTTATTTGAATTAATATACAATCAAGTATTATTATAAAGTAATATTCATATAAAAAACTAAATATAACCAAAGACAGACCAGTGTTGTATTATTAATGTATTATTATTATTGTTATTTATTAATAATGCTGGAACATCATTTCACATTTTCTAATAATAATATTAATTATTACCATTTATGATAGTAGTTAATTAATATTCATTTATTTTGATTTAACATTGTGAAATGTTTTTCATATATAATTATATAAAACTATGATATTTTGTAAAAATAAAGTTGAGATTTTAAGTTATGACGATTGTATTATAAGCTTCAAAAGTTGTGTTCATTTTCATGTTGGTAATTTGTTGGATGAGTTCATTTTTGTGTGATACTCCAAAAGCCTATTGAAAAATCCTTTTTGTAGTCTGTAAACAAATTAAGTTATTACTTAAATTTTTTAATCGTCCATTTATTTTAGCCTTTTTGCCATTTACTTAATCCACATGCTGTGTAGCATAACTGAGCATTTAGCCTGTCTTTAAAAGCATTTAATTGGATCAATGAAGTCCTCATAGGGCTTCACTTAAGAGTTTCTTTGCTATAAAGATCCTGTTACTGCTGATGGTGACAACTGACACTAGCTAGCGTAGAGCATTTATGCCTGCGGGTGTTTAGCCTTTTTATTCACATCGTCAAATGTTTTCTTTTTTTTGGTTTCATGTTTTGTTTGCTTAGTAATAATAGATCAAATTAGAGAAAAAGACACACTTTGAACTTGTTGAACCTTCAACCCCATTGACAATACACCAAAATAAAGCAGAAATTTAGCAGAAAAACAATGACGAATATTTCAAACCTCAGAGAGCTGCTTCGCTCACCTCTCCCACACTCTTTGAGCGGCCAGTCGCAGAAACCATTGTTTCACCTGAAACAATTCGGCATGTTGTCTTTTTATTCCCGCCGTCCATCTGGGACCTGGACGTTAATATGCCATCGCCGCAGCACACATCCTCATTAGACACCGCAGCCGATGAGGTTTCCTGTGGCTTGGGGGGCATCGCCAGCAGGACACTTGTTCCTACTAATCTATCAGCAAAGAGAGGAAGAGAGGCAAAGAGCTGTTATGTCACCGTGGAACGCCACCTGAGCTCCTGTGACTAACTCAGCAGGAAGAAGAAAGCCAGACCACAAACATCGGCGGCTTAGATCATAAAGGCCCATTGAGGCTTCTGTACAGATGTGAATAACAGAGGCCTTTTTTGCCACCATGTTTGCTTGGTCTTTTAAAGGCATAGGTCACACAGGAATAAAAAAAAATATAGCTTTTTCAACTTTGTCTAAACCAAGCGCCAGAAAGAGTTTCATCAAAAGGCGTCAACTTAAGCCACAATGTTCTGACCACTTCAGTGTGTTTTTGTGAATGGAGAGTGAAGCACTGACTATAAAAAAACGAAAAATGGACGTGGGCATCCTGGTGTCGCGGAGACAGAATGTTAACTAATGATCACTCAGGGGAATCTATGCTCTGTTCATCTCCTCTGGTCCCACCTCCTCACCCTGCAGAAACAGATCGTCAGACTGGACGGGCGTGATGGACATTTCCCTTTGTGATGTGGGTGGATTGGAGAGTGACACCTACTTCCACCCCCCATTGGAGAGGAAGTTCCTATCAGAACACAACAGGAAAAGAAAAAAGGGAAAACAAGCTAACATCTTTTCACTGATGAAGTCACTTCCTACAGGCCCTGTATTGACCCCTAGTCCACCCACTCAACCGCCCACCCAGACAGAGTGATAGCATGCAATACTCACGCTGTGGTCAGCAGGTGGTAGAAGGAACGGGCTTCACATTGCTGTAGATGTATGATCTATATGACATTTTGTGTATTTTTTGCTCATTGACTATTCTAGGCAGTGATTTAGTAAACAGGCTGTTCTCAAATTCATCATTCGAGGCTCACACCGTGTAACCCAAAGGTTTTTAATGTAAACCATAGAAAAGTTGATCCCTGAACTGACTCGTTTTATTATCATGATACCCCTCAACAACAAGGCACTTAACCCCAGGTTAGGTCAAGGAGGACTGCACATGTAGTTGTATTGTTGGAGACTTTAGATCAAAAGAAATATTTAAAAAAACTTTTTTTTTATAAACACAACAATTTTCTTAAATGGTGATTTTAAATATACATTAAATAGACATTCAAATATAATATGATAATATACATGAAATAAAATATTTTTATTACTTTATAAAATTTTAATTATTGTCAACTTTTTAATGGTAAATATTAAATATATGTATTTTTTTTTAAAATAGTAGCGTTTTCACCACAACATCCATCTTTATTCTTAACATTCCAAGTAAAATCTCAAAATGTTTCGTCCTTTTCCTGGAGGATTCAGGAGTAATTTAAATCTTGGCACTGCCAGTCACCCAAACCAGCTGGAGTTCATTCAAGGTCACGACAGTTGCTGTTAAAAAATGAAAAGCTTTTTTTTCAGTTGTTGCGATAAATGTAAAAGGACATCACAGCTTCATCTAAAGCTCAAAGGCACCGTGTCAACAGCTCAGATGTTTTTCAATTATCGGATTTGTCTATTTGTGAAATTGATCTGTTAGCACCGTGCGAAGCTCTTGGCACATGTCTATGACAAAGAAACAGAAAAACGAATGCTTCCGTCCATGTTGAGAGTATTTTCCTGTTTACACTGAGATGCAGGTCAGCGGTTAATGGCAGAAGATAAAGGCATTAGATGTGCAGGACAGGACAACAATGTATTATTTACGTTATAAACTAAATTTACATTGTTCATGTAAAACATGTTAGAGGACAGTTATTTTGAATACATGCAAGTGCTGTTTAATAAATAATGAATTATGTGACTATACCAATAATTGACAACAAAGAAGACATAGTAGTCATAATTTTCATAATGTTAATAAATTAAGAAAGAAAAAAGTAAAACACAAGCCCCACATTTGATTTGTTTCAGATGGCATATTGCATATCCTTTTTAGAAATCCTATAGTAGTGTAGTTGAATAGATGCAGATTGGTGTTTAATTAAGCAGCTTGCGCTCCATTGAGTGGTGCTGTTGGTTAGCAGTGTGAATGGGCTCACAGGGGCTGGCGGTGGTCTCTGGGTGAAGTCATTAGAGCTGTGTGCCAGACCCTCGATGAATGCTACCACTGCTCTCTCCTGACTCATTGAAGATGCTCCCCCTCATCCCGCATTCATTATTCATGAATGCCAAAATTTTAATCTGACGTGTATATCAAAGACAAGCATTCGGTTTCAGATCTCCCCATGTGTGTCCAGTGCTGGCCAAAAAAAAAAAAAAGTCTCTTATTAAAAAAAATATTGGTCTGATTTGCTGCTTCTTTGTTTTCGCATGTTTTGATTCATTTAGCTACTCGAACCTGAATAAGGCTGAAATATGAATAGTTGCTTTCTTACCTTTTTATAATCTGAAAAACCTTTTTTTGCCACAAAGAACCTTTTGTGAGACAGAAAGGTTCTTCGGAGGTTAAAGTTTATGGAACAAAACAGGTTTTTCTATGGCATCGTGAAGCACCTTTATTTTTAAGATTGTATCCTAACCCATGATGGTCAACTAACCAACAACCGACTAGTCAGTTGATCGGTATTTCCAGATTTTTTTATTTATGATGTCACCATAGATAAAGACCTATAGAACATTATTTAAAAAAATCTACTTCTATTAAATTCAAAATAAAAAATAGATGTACAGTTGTCATCTCTATCTGTCCCATATCGTACATAAATATTTTTACCTAGACTGACTAACATAATGCTGTCTAGGTAGGCAGCTGACAAGGTTTTGTAAACGTCTGGTGTTTTTTATTGATATATTTTTGGTCTGATTGTGCTTAAATAAGTTGAGATGAACAAAACATGCTTGTTTAAAATAGTATTGTGGCACTTTTTAGCTAGATCGTATAATTTATTGTTGTTTAATAGTAAGTTTCTAGGTTCATTTATCCCATTGGATTTGTTTGTCAATATTTGACCCAACCATGGGGTAAAACAACTCAACAAGGCATTAGGTCATTCAATGTTAGGTCTCTTTCTAATGTGTTCTCAGGGTTTGACAGCAGTTCTTCAATAAGAGGAATCTTTTCAGAAAATGTGGTAGCCATCTTATCCAGAGATCATGAATCCTCAGCTTCTACTAAGTTCTCGCCTATGAATTAAGTATCCTTTCCGTCTCTGTTTCCGTCCTCAACCCTTTTTAAAAAAGGCCAATCTGCTCAAAGACCAGCAGCATGGGGACACTTCAGCAAACAGCTTAAAGTCCTGCATTCATAAGTTATATAGACTAGTCACTAGACAGCGTTTCTTCCCATCTAAATAAAATAAAATGTTCCAATCCATTCCCTCCCCCTCATCAATATCTGTCATCTCTCCACTTTCGCTTTCAATAAAATAGCCCCCCAAAATACATATAAAAATTAAGAGTTAAGTAAACACTTCTCAGAGAGGTATTTCACCCAGAGTTTAAAACATCTGCACATCATCTACAACCGGTTAGCGTACACACATCACAACTGGCTCAACGTCAATCAGAATTCTTTCAGCTCTCTGATGTTAAGCAGATACGTTTTCTCTGTTCTGTAACATGCGCTAACAGTGGCGGCAGGCACCCATGATCTTGCCACAGGTCAATGACAGCTTGACAGGCTTTGCCTGGTTCTCTCTGCAGGTGACAAAAACCAGCCCTCTTCTCTGATGCATACTGAAACAGATGCACACCAGTGTTCCCCCCGGAGCTCCGTCCACGCTCTCTTTGATGGTCCGGGGCTCCGGCCCTCTGATGTGGCCCTCGTTCAGAGTGTGTCATGTTCGTTTGGCATATGCAGGCTGTCTGATATCAAGTAGCTGATGCTGTAGAGGAACTGAACGGTCTCAGAGGAGAGACTGGCAGACTAAATAACCGCCGATTTGCCATCAACTATCTGCTGTGTACGAACAGCTGTTTATCAGAGAAAGAGAGGCGAATAGTCAGGTTCTTCAATATGTTTTCTTCATAGACAACAAGATAGATAGAATCTCATTATGTATAGTGTCGTTTTAAGTCAACGAAATAAAGTGCTTAACAATTTGTTTTGCATGTGTCCAGTGTGGAGACTTTGATGTGTGTGCATGCTTAGCAGCAGTTGGCTTATTGTGTAAGGCTTGTTTTATTGCCATCATGTAAATCTCCCGATCTCTCCTGAGCACTCCATCAGTAGGTCACAATTCAAGGTTGAACGATCTCACTGAGAGCGTGACCCATTCAGACACTGAGCAATACAACTCACGGGTGCTGCAGAGTTCAGCATTTCCAGTGTGTGTGTATGTTTGTAAGGTCATGTTCATTTTTGGCCCGGCTAAGGTGTGTATGCAGAGGCTGCTTTGAATAATTTTTACACTGTTTGTGTTGTTCCACATGGGTCAGTGACAAATAAAGCTGTCCAAAATCTTCTAGTTACTTAAAAAGTAGTTTGAATTTTTTATCATCTCTACAGCTTTGTATAAATGTTTTTACTTAAACCTCACAATAAAAATCAGTCTAAAATAAAATTATTTAAAAATAAACATTTTACTAAACATTTCATCATGAAAAGTGAATTTAGGTGCTTTATGAAGAATAAATCTGTAAAAATTTGATCCATATATGAAACCATGTCTGTTAAAAACACTTCTTTTGTAATTGACTGTTTTCTTTAATTCACTAAAATCACTCATCGTAATGTACAGTACATTCTGTGATAATTGAAATATTTTCATTGAAAATATGACATGTCTTTAATATTAATTTAACAAAAATCAATGGCAAAGATTGAAATCAATGTTTAGAAAATAGTGTGAGTTAAACCATTAATTTCAGTATTTATCATATTTAAACTGAAAATGTGAGTATTGTATTGCAAAATCTATCATATAATCTATATTAATTATAATAATCCATACACATTACCTGGGTTTTTTTTGGTCAGTTTTATGGATTTGACTATTTTGATACTCTTAATTTTATAATTACGTTATTCAACTTTTGCCTGGATTTCACTTCCATTTCAATATTATTACTCTGTACAGGGTCCCATGTTTGTGTTTTATCACACTTATATCCTGGCATCTGCATACATGTGGGTTTGTCTGCATGTAGCTGTGTCTTCAAATACGATTTCATGTGCTCTCTTTGATTTTGTTATATATTCTTGTTTGCGTCTGCTCTAACTTCTGCCGCTGGCACAGACAACCTTGGGTGACATTTCCAAGCAGATGCATTGAAAATTCTGACACTTCCTATTGTCAGAGTACAAAGAAACACTTAACCATTGAATCTGGAACTCCATTGGAGGAGACACAATCAGGAAGTGACCTTGGGTACACACTCCCCATATAATAAAAGGGGTAAATCCAGGAAGACCTTTGAAACAGAATATATTTGAGTGTGTGAGTTTATGTGTGTGTGCTTTTGTGTTTGCCAGCTTGGGTATCCACAAAACACACTTGCACCCCACATACACAAAACAAACACGGCACATTTAAATAAAACGATTTGATCATTTTTAATAATGCTGAATAATAGTAGTATAATTTGCCAGAAACATCCACACTGAATATGGGCAAAGTGAATGTTCTGAAAACTATCTGCTGTAATGTAAGATGTATTATGCTTGGATCTATATACACATTGTTAAGTATTTCAGAAGACTCAAATCTCATTAATGATGCCTCACTTAGAAGTTGGCACACATGGATTCAGGCTGTGCCAACCAGTGGTGCTTAACCATACTGCTTATAAAATTATTGCTTTGAGGGTTTGTAATAATAATACTGCAATAATCTTTTCAACGGGGTGAATTTACTGCATTTTAATGAAACTGATCCTCTTAAGAAGAACACATTGCGTAAAGTATGTGTCCCACAAAGTGCTGTACTTTATATACACATCTAAAACATTTGAGCAATATTTGCTGATCAAGCAATACCGTATTTACGGTTTGTCTTGAAATAACGTCTCTGATTAAAAATATGAGTATAATTCAAAAATATCGTATTAATTTGTATGATCTTATTTGTGCGTGTTAGTATAATTTCGCTAATTTGTATGACTGTACGATATTATTTGTATGTATTATTATGATTTGGCTAATTCGAATAAATATGTACGAACTTATTTGTACATTTTAGTATGACTTGGCTCATTCGTATGAATCTGTACGATCTTATTTTGTACGTTTTTTGGCAAATTTGTATGAATTTGTACTAACATATTTATACGTTTTAGTATGATTTGCTTTCGCACCAGTGATGTTTGGTTTATGGGTGGGGTTACGGGAGGAGCTATTTCTTTTTAATAATAATCGTACGGTTTTTTTTCACATCGCACAAATTTATACGAATTAGCCACCTTGTAATATATGTTACAATTCCTTTGAGATCACGTTGAAGTACACAGCCACCTCAAGGCCTTTCAAACTCCAAAAGGACAAAAAAGTATGAAATAGTTTGTAGCGCTCTTTTGTTTTTTTTTGGAGTTTAAAGCAACACTAGAGAACTTGTACTCACGGGTTCCCCCATGTGGTTGATAAGCTCAATTGTCCTGTTACCGGTGTTGCAAATGATGTCGCTTTATAAGCTTCCCTGTGGGCAGTGCAATACTCATGAATTTGTTTACTAAACTGATGGAACCGGCGAATGCAGAAACGTTGTTTGGAAACCATGTCGTACTCTTCCGCAGGCAGGGGATAGGCGGGGCTGTGTGTGTACCGACCCGAACATGAAACTTACAAGTGCGTTTACGGCCGATAGGAGCAGTCAAAATGATCCAGTTAAGAGTTGTTCTGCCACTAAAATAATTGTAGAGTCAAAAAACTACATAGTGTCGCTGAAAATCAATAGAAATTTTGAAAGACTGTATGACAACATTATAGATTTTAAACTGTTGCTTTAAAGAATTAAAGAGTTAATGAGTTTCTGTTTTCAATAAATACAAATTTTTGCTCCGTACACTCTCTCATCCTCATGTACTTCTTTATCTGTCATGCGTTCCATTGGCTGTGAACAGATTATTGTTACAAATTACTCTTGGCAAAGCGGCCTATCGTTTTTGACAATAAGAGGTCATTTTTCATGTCTGACCTTCTGTTTGGACTGCATTTCTGATCCTGTGTAATTATGTCTTTGTGCTACAGAATGTGGAAATTTAATCGCTTTTACAAAGAGGCCAGGCAAACGGCAGCAGGAGAAAGAGAGTTTCAGAGGAACAAGCGCAACCATTTTAACATGTTTGAATTAGATGTTCTAGCACTGGCTCTAAATGGATTTCTGAAGTGGTTGTTTGTGAAGATTTTCAATCGCACGTAACCTTGAGTCCCTTTTTATGGGAGGTCCGTCAGATTTAAGTGCTGGTATAGCATGAAGAGCCTGAATACACGTGCTGCTCTCTCTCCCTCTCTCCATCCATCTCTCTCCACCTCGGTTTTCTGTCTATCTCTCTGCCTGTCTGCTTCTTTTCTCCCTGAAATTGAAAAATCTGCCTCTGAAGTTGTTGTCATTGTCTGGGTAATTAATGGAATGCTGAGAGCGTGGTTCAGGTGCTTAAAGAGTTTTTCTTCATCCCGTTCTTTCTTTTTCCTCGTGACTAATAAGGATAGGAAATAGGCATTAGTGTTTTTGTGCTTCTTTTATATATAAACTTATGTATAATACGTGCATTTCAATGAAAGGACGGTGACCTTCGCTGCGTTCCGCTTTCGCTTTGCATGTTGAGGTGAGGTTTAGCATAACAATCTAAGTGGTCCCGTATTAATATGCACCTATTAATTCTTACATTTCTGTAGTTTAAAAGTTTGGGTCAAGGGCTTGCAGCGGTATTTTAAGATGAGCTAAAAGTTTCTTGCTTACATTAAACCATGGCTTGGTAAGGATGAACGCTGACCATTACTGTATTGGCACTTTTCTGTTTTGACATCAAGTAAGCAAGAATGTAAATTAAATGTTCACCATATTTGTTAAACATTAGTAATTGTAGGAACTAAGACTAAGTTGGTACTTACATTGAAACACAACAAGACACCTTTATTACTTCTCCTGAGCTGTGAAAGAGCAACCGCTGAACGTTTTTTTGGACACTGTATTTTTTCATCATCTGGATGACCTCATTACCCTGCGAGACATGTTGTCAAACCCAGGAATAAATTGAACTTCATTCAAAGTGAATCCAACCTGATCTCACGCTGAATTTCAGCTGCGCGTCTCTTAAAATGAAGGCCTTCAGTAAATCTTGTGGTTGTGTTGGTTCAGAGCTCCGGCCTGATAAAGCACAAACAGATGAGCCTGTGCCGACCGCACTCCATCTATTTCGGATCTAAAACAGAACCGTTTGTGAACCGTACATGTCTGCGTTTCAATACGGCGCAATCAATTTCACAATTGTAGTGAAATGTGGAAAAACAATGTAGTTTTATAATGAAGCATTGGATTACAAATGCCGTCCGTATTTCATGATGTGGAAATTGTGTAGTTGATATTCTCCGTTACGTCTGACAATCTAGCTTGTATATTTTAGTTTGCGTGTATTTTAGAACAGTGTAGTTACTGTATCAACAAAATCTTTCAGCATAAAATTTCCTTTTAACTATTTCACTTGACACGTGTATTTTCTTTCAGGAGCATTTAACGAAACCTAAACACAACGGGCCAAACGAGTGCAATCTTAACGTACCCATGGAAGCAGAATCCCGCCATTCACTCAGATCCTCTCCTCAGCAAAACAGCACCATGTGTCTTCAGTGAGACGCTTCTCATCATGTGGTTTGGTAAAGTGAAGATAGTTTTTCTGTTTTGGCAACAGTATCCTGCATGTTTTAATATGTTGTGCTTATTTGTACAGTATTTTTTTTTGATGCCAGATTGTGTTGTACAGTTGTAAATGAAGATCTGAAACTGTTTTATCTGTTGATCTTCTGTATTTTTACCTGTGATGTCTTGCACAGGTGATTCATGTTAAATTATTTAAAGCATGCTTAAAGACTGTAAGTAGATTTGTTTGGGTTTTAAATGAAATGTTCATCAGGCAGTTCATTTCTGTTTAGTTATTTCTGTACAATACACTACCAGGCAAAGGTTTGGACACACTTGACTATTAATATAAATTAATATAATTTAAATTCAATATAAATGTTATATTTACTTTGGGCCAGAAGCTATCTATACATTTATTTATTAAAATCTGATCATATTAATACATAGATAATAGTGGGAAAAAGTAGCCAGCAGGTGTCCAGCAGAGCTCATCTAATATTGTTTAAAAGCATCCCAGGGTATAAGTTGGTTTGAAAAAATTCTCAATGTACAAAGCTGAAGGTGAAGAGAGGCTATGTTTGAAGAATCGTAAATATATCCGTTTTGACCCAAATGGTTTTTTAATTTTTTCATGCTCGTGTGTGACGTCTCAAATTTTCTAAAATGTGGAAAATTGAATTACAGAAGAATTGAGACGTGTTCAAACTTTGACTAAAATATATATCTGATCAAGGCTGTAATGGCATCAGGTATTTTTTATTTATTTATGACTTGTAAATATATTATTCCTCAACATGAAACCACATGTACAGGTAATCTATGATTTTTTTATTTTAATTACAGTCACCTTGAATCCAGACTAGTTCGGGATCACCTGTGAATGTACTGCATGCATGCTTTACTACGACTTATGCGGCAACATTATAAGTATGAAGTTGTTATGTATATTATTGTTTACTTTTTACTGATTATGGACTATCCACTGCCAGAGATGGAAATAAAGTGACGCCCCTTGGCATAATAGTAATTTATTACAATATGATGGACAGATTCCAAGAGCTCGTATGAAAACTCTTTATGGCAAGACGTGACATCAGAGATTGAGTCTGAGTGTGGCTTCCAGAGCACAACATAAGAGAATCCAAACAATGAAGCAGGTAAGGGGACATCCAAACATTTGTAGTGGGAGAAATGGCACATTAAGGGAATGACGGGTACTGGATTTCTTAAGATTGTCAGTCTGATCACACACATTACAGCAGAGTCACAAAATGAAGCAAGGACAAAGTTACAAATCAGAGCAGATAAAGACGTTTGTGGCTTTATGTACAAATGGGAGCTTAAGAATCCTTCAGTTAGATGACATGCATCCATTGCTCAGCATTGTGCTTGGACAAAATCATTTTTACATCACATTTGTGTTAAAGAATCCTTTACGTACATTGATACCAAAGTTGGATCTAGGAGATTAGAAAGACGTTTGGTGTTTTTAATTTGAAAGAATTTTTGTCAAATATTTTGGTAGTATAAATAAACTCATTATGGGATGTCAAGTCTTCATGGTGATCATTTCCACTCTGAAGTTCTGACTGGATATTTAAATAAACAGGTAAACTGCAGCAGGTACCCCAATATTGTTTTTACTGAGTGTGTGGATGTTTGGTTCTTTAAGTTATTAAATTTGAATGAACATTTTTACAATTTGAAATGTGTAAAGTCAACATGAAACTGCATTTACAACCCATTTTATTTTGTAATGTGACATTTCCAAATGAAACAAGAAAAAAAAATTGGCTGGACTTGATCAAGTAGACTGAATTGTGAACAGCGGCTATATTGTATGAATGTGAGTTTGCAGGGATGTTCCTCTTCTGAAATACCAGCACCAACTTTTGAGATGGCTTACATGAAGCTCAATATCATCTCGGCATAACGTCATGGTAACTTTTTCCAATTCTAATCTTATTTGCCATGAATACATTTGCAATAATCCTTATTATGTTAACACTGACTGACATTAAATTACTGGTTGCACGATTTTAGAACTGGCTAACTAACACATCACTTTCTGCTCTAGGTGATGTCAACAGAAAAGAAGAGTCAGGACAGATGTAAGAACATGCACACCAAGACCAGGAACGTGAATGAAGAAAGTAAATCGGGTCAGTTTTGATTTCATGTTGACTTTAACTCCAATGAAATGCAATAGAGTCAAATAAACCATTCAGGAAAACAACGACAGTCCCAGAGTATAAAGTCTCTCATCAATTCATTGTGATGCAAACAGGTGAGTACAGCTAAAGGACAGACGCTGTCTTTGGTATAGAACACAGACTGCCATGATAACACATTCATTGAAATCTCATGATAGAAAAGATGCACCGGTCAGTCACACCAGATCACTTAAATACAGCTTTTTATATTTTACAGTGGCAGGACTGGTGGTCGTTTAATGTGAATCATTCCAGCACCGCTTAGCTCTCGTATCTACATTTTTAAAAACGTGCTACAGTAAACAAATACATTTAGTCGTGATCCCATCCCTCTGTGTGCGAACACATAGATGAAACCAACACAATAAATTAAGCTTAACCAGTGACGTACATTTAAAACGTAGAACATAAAAACAGGTTCTACAAAAAAAGAAGTAAGCCACAATTTAAAAAAACTAAATAAAAAAAACCCTCAGTATTAAGTGAGATTCGTCTCCGATTTAGTGTCTCACGACATAATTAAGTACTGGTCTAGAACGTTGAAAACTGTACACACCAAAGAAAGCAAACAAGAGGAATATTATCTACTGTGAACATTTTTTTGTGTCGTTTCGTTTTTATATGAAATCATTGCTTTGCAACTGAACGCATTACCGTTATCTCCCACATGACCACATGAATGTAAACACCTTATTTCTTTTCAATTGTATAACATTAATACTTTATATATATGTACTTTTTATTTTACATGTCGTAATTCACATCAGCACGGTTAGCTAGCATGGAAATGAAATAAGGCAAGACTCACATGACTGTGAAATCAAAAATTATTAATACTGATAGTTAAGGGTGGGTATTTCTTTTTTTAATCCTTTGTTCTCTTCAGGCTTTGGTCTTGTGTTGACTGAGGCAGGATTTCTTCATCATGGCTCTGACACTGTGCTTTGTTCACATTTGATGCTGTTTTGTCTTGTAATACAACATCATTTCAAAAACAAAAATCTACACCTTTAGATAATATCTTACATCCGAGAAGATGGCGAGACGTCCTTTCAGGTGAATCTCATACAGACCATAAAAGAATACAGAATAAAAAACTTGTAATTTTAAAAACAATTTTAGATTGTGGCCTTATTGTTATGATTATTAAGTTTCACATCAAAATGTAGACATTTTGCTGGATTTTGGTTATTTTTGTATAAAATTTCAACTCAAAACTGTTTCCGTAATACAATTACACTTTTCTAGTGCATCATTGTAATAAATAATACATATTTTATATTTTTATTAATATTTAATTTATTATTCATTATTATAAATACATTTATTTGTTTTTGTGTGGATGTGCCTAATTGTCATAAAAACAAAAAGTAAAGAGACGCTTTAAAACAAAGTGTAATTGATTTACATTTTGACGTGATCTTGACAGGTCTGTGAGATTCACCCATTTATTTAGTTATTAATTCATTTATTTGAGAGGGGAGATATTTGTGATCAGCAGCCTCAGAGTGTCATAGAAGAAACGGCTGCCAATGTTAAACAGGAAATACATCAACTTTTTGGTGAGGGGTTGGAATAAAGTCTTTGGATGGTGCAGATGCAGGCAATGACTGTCTGTTCTACCTCCGGTTTCTGGCACGGGCCCAGCATGTGTGTCTTTAAACAGACAGGAGGGAGGGGGGGCACATGGCCAGGCCCTAATGGAAACAGTGGGTCAATGCTGGCAAACCAGTCTACGTCTTGAAAGAGAGCCCATTCCTTTCCCTGTAATCTTAAACCCTCCAGCTTAAGTCTGAGTTTAAATTGGACCTTTCAATGGCAAGGTCAGCTGCACACAGAACAAATAACGACTGACGCTCATGAATTCGACAACACTGATAAATCCGCGGCCTAGAGTCATTAGAACACTTCGTTTGTCCGTTTCATTTCTTATTTAGAAAAGCATCTGCCCTCGTTTGTATGCTTTACCATCCCCTCCCTTTAAAATCGAGGCAGAACTGTCCGGCCCACCGCAAAGCCAGTCAGTGCGAATCTCACGTACGCACGTTTCATTGTTCGAAGGCTATGTCTGGTGATGACGCAGGACTGAGATGACGCTGGGAGCAGTGTGCGCGTGATGCGTTATGAAGGAAGGGTAACGGCCGGTCCTCAGGCACGTTTGGCGTGCAGCATCTCTATAAGTAGATTGTTACAGGGCACGTCACCGTTCAGGTGCTTGTAGTATAGATACTCCTCCGCCTGCAGGCTGATGGCTCGGATCTCCGGCAACCGTAGCAGCAGCTGACCGAACTTGTCCGTCTGTTGGGGGTAGTTGCACATGACGTAGTCTAGCAGTGCAGCGTTGACCTGTTCCTGGACGCTCTCTACCAGGTGGAAGTTCTCCAGGTTCTTCACATCTGAAACGAGAGCGTTTTTTGGTTATTCCGAGCCCTTTATATTACAGTAGGCCATGCTGAAAACCTCTAGAGACTGAAAGAGAATCTCAAGGGACCCAAAGCAGCTAGGATCCCAAATGTGGCTTTATTTTTTCATCAGCAAGCTGTAATTCTCCGACTTTTATATTTTCCTTATCGTGTCTTTAATTTATGACACGCCATCAGAAATCGAGCTGCGAGTGTTCCTCGCTTGCAGGGTGTGGATGGTTGTGCGGCTGCAGGATCTGCTAATGAATCCCTAGCGTGTGGCTCTATTTAATCAGGTTTGAGGGGCCACCCCATGTGATCTTTTATTTATCCCTTTGACCCGGGGTTGAATGGGAGCGTGGTCATCCCAGCACAGTCCCTCCTAATGGAGACTGCCGGGGTCCGTGTGCGCCTCCGAACGATCGTGAAAGCACTCGGACCCACCCGGCCATATCTAATGAGCCAGCTGACACTTTTCTGCCTACTCTCTTTTTCCCTAAAAATAATCAGGACTGCCTCACCCAACAGAAACGGGGAAGTGACTCTATCAGCGTGTAATGAGGTTTGTAGAACAAGCTGCGAGCGCTTCATGGCATTGGTGAGGATGTTTGACCTCTGAGTGACACCAGCAGGCAGAATCAGGAAAGGGAAGGAGGCGGGGTTAACTAGAAAATGACCAATTACAAATCTACAGCTCTGCTCGGGCTGTTTTAGATGAGAGTCAAACCTGTCAGTCAGATATATTTTGAGGGCAGTGAATAAAAAAAAAAGTATACAGTATAAATATACTTCTATATGTTAATATATATATATTGCTGCTGTCTTTCTGAAACCTCGTATCTCCGTATTCCGTGATTATTTTTTTGTCATAAATAATTGTTTGTCACTGGGTTTTGCAAATATCCAACCAATAAAAAGCATTAATACTTATTTGACGACAACAGTATTTAAAAAAACGTTTTTTTCCATTTCCTGAAAAACCGCAAATTTGGATATGTGAGGTTTTAGAAGAACCATCTGAACTGACTTCCCACTGTTATATGGATTTGACTCATACTTAAGATTTCCGCGAGTGAGCTGAGATTCCACGTCTTTCTCAGACTAATTAAAGAAAGACGATACATAAAAAGTTCAATTTTAATTGCTAATTATTGTGCGTCTGCTTTTGAACATGAAAAACCGAAGCACTGAGACGGGTTAAAAGAGTCCACTGATCGATGACAATGGCTTGATCTTTTCCGCCCCGAGCAAACGAGGCAGGTTACGAGCGGAGAATTAACGTGTTTGTTTAATTTATCCACGGCAAGATGCGCCTAATCATGCCCTGCTGACAGAGAGAGGCAAAAAATACAACAACAAAAAAACCGTACAAGCAGCACTTACTATCCAGTCAGGTTGCAGCATAGTAAGCACTCTTATTTTCTATCTCAACATTTAGCCACTGTGGGACTAATTATCAACTTTTTCTCTCTTTTTTTTTTCATGAAACATCCTTAGAGTGCACTGGGGCTGCTATGTAGCCTGCCTCCGAACCCTTAGGTCCTGAGGAATACATTGTTCATTTGACTAGCGCTCGTACTAGACGACCTCACATATCCACTCGCAGACACCCCTCACCCCCTCCCTTCTGATTCGCTGGGATGGTTTTTAATTAGTAAGGATTTTCTAAGTGAAAAAGATCATTCCACAAGAAATGTATGCACCCCCCCATCCCTTGTGAGATATACTGACACGTATTCACAAATATTGTGCATGTTGTCCGTGTATAGTTAAAGTAGTGTAGGCGCTGTTCATCAGCTCTCTACAGTAATGGCATATTGATTGCAATTGTTTGGTATGCATGCTGCAAATGAAGATACACAAGGGTATGGAATTTCACCTCTAATAGTTTAGTCAATGACCAATTAAATCATAACACCGAATTTGAAAGGCAAATGATGAATCCATTGACATTCCTAGCCGACTGATGTCACAATGTAATGAATGCCTTTCTTTTGTAAAATCAAGGCAATTAATTGTGCAACTGAGCAAAGCTGCCAGCATGGTATTGTGTACAGCTTGTATATTCATCAAAACATTTTATTGCTTCAGAGAAATGTGTGTTTAGAGATCTGTGATTACACCCAGGCCATTGCAAAAGGCAAACACCCTCCCCTGCACTGTAATACATGCTGTAATCATACAGTCGATCAAGCGTGTCAACATTCATCATTAACTTTATTTTCAGCTGCACACCAATCAGGAAACAGGGCAGTGCTGTGACAACCAATGAAGTCTGATGATCTCTGGTGGAAGGTACGGGCCCATTTTCTTTTTGATCCGGCCCCTAAACCGCCACCCATGGCCAATGTCCACTTGGTCACCACTGGCTCTATTTACCCACTGTTCAAATGTTGAGTTGAAAGCGTGTTTTGGGGCGTTAGGGAGCATTTTGGTAGTTTTGGAAATTGCAATCATTCCAATTAAAGGGACGATTCGCCCAAAAATGAAAATCATCATTGTCATCATTTGCTTACCCTCATGTAATTTCATACTGTACCTGTAAACATTTCTTTGTTCTGATGAACACAGAGAAAAATATTTTCAGTTCCGGGACATCATTGTATTAAACAGAACAAAGAAATGTACTGTATACAGGTTTGAAACAACTTGAGGGTGAGTAAATGATGACAGAATTTTCATTTTTTGGTGGGCTATCTCCATATCTCGAGACTTTGACAAAATTGACAAGCAAAATGTTATTTGTGTTTATGTATTTAACAATAAAATTAGTTGATTTTATTTTGCTTAAGACTCTAATATGTATGAATATATTGATGGGAGTGATGGGAATGAACTAGTCCAAAATCATGTAATTGCGTTAATTTTCTAATAGAAACGCTAATGTTACTAATACAGTACTATAAACACCCTGTGTTGCGTGAAATAAAGATCTATACGATTTTTTATTTGACTGTAACATTAAGGTAAGATCAATAAGTTATAGGAAATCAATGTTTGCACGAATTCCTGCATTATGAGCGAGAAGAACTGGTGGAAATTACTGATGCCAACCTGTTGCATGTCAGCAAAGAACGGTAGTGTAGTATAATTAAAGATATTTTTTAACTAAAAGAGTGTTTTTCTGCTAAAGGTTTGTTTAGTGAAATTTAGGGAATATTCTAGCATAGAAATGGCTTAAAACCTGAAAGACAAGTAAAAAAAAAACAATTTCATGGGATCTTAGGAGAAAAAACGTGACCTGTTCAAGCAAACTTACATAGATTACACAATTTTTATCTCCTCTCGCTTTATTTTCTAATAATGTTGCATATAAATGACTTCAACTCATCACTTTTTCTCCAAGGTTTGGTCCTCCTGACTAAGCCACAGAAAAGCCGGAAGGGACGTGAGGGTTCAGTCTGCTCGTCCCCGGTCATCTCTCATCGCTATGAAAGAGAATTAAATAGGACTGGTACAGTTGGGGATATATTAAGTCAAATGTGAGCCCGTCGTTACAGTGCTGAGCAGGTAGAAGACACGTCCTGGTCGCCCAAGGATGGTTTTGACACCGCGCACTCAACGGGGAGGGAAGGTTTAAAGCGCCTTAGGTGTGATGAAATAAACAAAAGCCGAGGCAAACGTTTCTTGTTACGAATGCTAGCTGAAAGGCACTCTCACTGCTCGAAAGGTGAAGAGAAATATATTTACATCTGCTTAGTTTTTTGGTGCAATCACTGGCAGGTTTGAGCCGTGGGCTGAACCGACGATAATGATCTGTACTTAAACTGTCTTAAAGTAGCGTACGCACAAGCAGGACTCGAGCGGAGTATCATGGGTAAAAACTCAGGTTAACTAGCAAACAAATGGAGAATGAAATACGATGTGTTTAATGTGGAGATTTCTCTAGTAATGTTGTTAAAATGTTATCTGTTATGGATCATTTCTCGAAAAACTTTCCCTCTTAGTTTGAGAGTTCACCGGAAAACCTTAATTTGCTGATGGACAGCCGTACATATTTCCATCCTTATCTTCTCACGGCCAACTCAGTGCATTCTTTCCGATTCCTTATTTTTGCATTCAACACACTTCCTCGCCTGTTGATTACATGCACAGGAATGAGGGGGGCGAGTCAAGCTCTTCTTGTTTATAATAAAGTGACAGAAAATCATTGAGGGGTCAAGTATCGCCCCAAAACTCTACCTGCAGTCTTGAATCCGCTCACAGTGGAAACCATACAGCTAATGAGGTCATTAAAGCCAAGCTCCCATCAATAGCTCTTTTTTCACCCTAGCCTCTTTTTGACAAATTTAAATTAATAATTCAACAGTGCCTGGGGATGTATATTTTCTGAGTGAAGGACAGTTAACCCATAGCAGGATTTTCCCCTTCTTTAGACGTGTACTTTCACACTTTTCACACCTAATCCTATTATGCAAAAATTGGAATGTCTTAGGTTCTTATTTGACATTTGTAGTGCTGCTTTTAGATCAAGTAAATATATATTACAAAATAATGACAGAAATCTTTAATAATATTGACCATTGACTGCATACTTGAGATCTCTTCTGAACCTCTAGTGGACACAAGACTGAAAGATATTAAAAAGAGATATTAAACCAAATGAAATTAGATATTAAAGAATTCTCATCTGTGATTTCACTGCTCATGGGCAAGTAACATTTCATGTGTTGACCGAAACAGCAGGTGTCCGCTCGTATATTTTTTCTTCATATTTCCTTACATACTGAAGTAACTTCAATATTATAAATCCTCATTTAATGCATTCTGCCACATTAAAAGCTGCAATCTTTTCCTTCAGGCTAATGTTACATGATGTGTTTGTAAGCTTCCTGTCAAAGCTAAGCTCATTTGTGGAGTTTTGGAAACTGGTAAGTGGGTTAGTGAATTAATAACATAAGATGTGATCAATTTAGAGATATATTACATTGATTCATATATATTTAATTCTGTGTGGTGTGATACGACTGGCAATGTTTTTATTGGTGTTAAAATAGATAAGCGGTAGTCTTATTTTATCTGAAAAATTGAGCTAAATGTTTTAGCATCCTAACTGGACATCATGTACAATGCGACCGATTTCAGCCAATCACAACATATGTTGGGCTAGATTTACTAAACAGGGCAAAATATGGTGCAATAAAAAAAAGTGCAGATGGTAGTGGACATTTCAGCGCAATATCTCATTCCCATAATGTGCACAGGGTTTAAGACATGCTTTTTTTTGACGTTTAATAAAGCCGCAAATCCCAGTGCAATGACGAGCGCAAATCTTAGTAAATCCGGTTGCGTGATTCATTTAAATACGTTCCTCCCATGAAGTTTGCGTCTGAAGAGGAAACTTCTACAAATGCATATGCAATAAGGTCAGTCACAAAAACCGGTGTCCACACCTTTTCAGCGCCAATTTTCACTGCCTTACTTTAGTAAATACTGACAGCCAAAAGAGCCGTTTGCGCTGCCGCAAGGCCCTTGATGTTTAATATTCAGATTTGTGTGTGTGTGGTTTTGGACCAATGAGGGAACTCTGTATGGCTGTCATAGAGACAAATGGGAAATCTTTCTCTATGTATATTAGATGAAAAACAGTAATATTTTACGTTGCTTGTGTTTTGTACATATGGTAGCTAGATATTCGGATTAACACAACTCAGATTCCTTGTTGTCCAGCAGAACAGAATCCAGTTGTTAATATATAGCTGAATGACAGAACCATAAAGCGACCACTCGCACATAGCTCAACATCAAGACAGTCTCCGAACATTAAAATAACCAGGAACACACAACACCCCACTCCGCCACACTTCCCAGCATTCCCACTGTTGACAGACAGCACGCAACCGTCCCTTACTCCCACTCACACCACAAGTTCTCCTACTGACCTCAAACTCCTCCTTTCATTCACCCATTAGGGACAAGAGGCATGATGTTTAGATTCATTCTTATTTCTATATTTGACCCTGAAGTGTGACGCCCGCCCAGCCTGATGCCGTGTCTTGTTCCTCACACTTGCCGCGGCGGCGCAGGTTACGTTTCGGGAAGAATGAAGATGGAGCGTTTTTTCCAACGCCAGGGCAGTTCAGGCATTCCGCGGCTTTGTTGCTTTAAATACAATGAGAGCGGAGGAAGGAGAGTTGAAGAGGGGAACATAGACAAGAGCTGCAGCACCTGTCGGCTCATTTGTGCCATCACGTTTAATAGCCGTCTCCAGTTACACAGGCCTGTTTTTAGGGTTGAAATGGCATAGCTGCTCTGCTTCTGTCGTGCGGATGAGCCCTTGAGTCTCTGTGATATTGCCGTTTTGATGTTTCATATAAATTATGGAGAAATCCCGAAAAATATCTATTAAGTTATATGATTATTATGTATTAAGTATGTATTAAAAAAACATAATGCAATATTATAAGATGTATTATGAATATTATTATATATTCAGGCTGCAAGTAGTAGCTTTCTGTGTGTGTTTATGACCCAAGTACCCATGGGGACTGAGCGATGGGGCTGTTTTCTTTCTGGTGTGACCGGGTCACTTTTATAGATGTCTGCGGCACAGAAATCTTTCTGTGTGGGATCGATTGAAAAATGACAAGCTGGGACAGGGGGGAGTTTATGTTGGGGCTTGTGTAACGCTCTTATCTGTGTTTGTGTGCAATGTTTAAATAAGACCTGGCGGCTCTGTGATCAATAGAAATGTCATACCACGGCTCGTGTTTTCTCAACTGGATTGGCTGGGCAGTCACTCATCAGAGAAAGGTCCCAGGCCTAGAAAAGATCCTTTTGGTATGAGACGACGGCGCCATCCTTATTTGTAAGCAAATAAGGTGGACCCATGCCGCTACATTAGCATCGTAGCACTCCACCATGTACGGGTTACAGTAACCTTAAGGAGCGGCTTTAGAAACCTCAGGTCACGTTTGAGCTCAAAAAGAAGAAAACATTCTCTGATATGCACAAGCAGCAACAACAAGGCCCTTTACAATGCGCAGAAAACGCAAAGCGTGGCTGCGCTGAGAGTGAATAATGAACTTCAGCCCATTGATCGGAAAAACAAAGCCTGTATATGTTTGTTCCAGCAGGACGGCAAGTCTCATAAATCTTTAAGAATGATCTGTTTTTGCTGTGGCTCATGTTTAGCTCTTACTCTTCAAATGCATCCCTTTCGATTCATGTGATAGACAGAAAGAGCAAGCTATTATTATTTCATACTCATTATACTTTGAAATGCACGTCTATTGCAAGTTACAGCTGAAAGCGCAACGTTCATATCGCCCAACGTCTCGAGATCGAAACAAAATGCAAAATTCCGCTACATTAAGGATATTGATAGTTGTTGTTAGCTGTGAATCTTGGAACATTGCTGAGCAGATTTCATAAAAATGGCACCCAAGCGCTCCGTTGTGGGGCAACTATCTGCAAAAACAGGCAGAAAGAAGCCGGATCTCTTATGATTGATATTTCCAGTGCAGATATCACTTAGGAAGCACCTGACATGAGCGGGGCATGTTCTGGGCCCGGCCTGCCTGCTAAGTACTGGAGCGCGGACCAGCCGCCGTGTTATGCAGCTAGTAATAAAAGTTGGTCATTGATTTTCTGTAGTTGCTTGTAACAGTTAATGTTGATACATCAATAGCTAAAGGAAAGCACAAGGTTTAATAGGAGGCTGAGAATGTGGAAATATGGGAGGGTTGGGTGTTAAATCACAGAATCTATCCCCCAGATCGATAAGACAGTTACAGCAAGTGTCCCTCTGCTTTCCTAATGTTTTATAATAAACTGACAGCTTGTAATAAGGCTCTGGCAGAAGCAGAGGAAGTGAGGAATCCGATGGGACGCGGGCGAGAGAAAAGAGAACGAGCACATATAGCTCACTGTATTCTCAATCACTTCATCCTGGGCTTTTGTCAAAGGAGAAGCTGGCCGTTCTATACTGTACTGATAGTTACAAGAAAGTTGGAAAACGTTTTTCTGGAAGTGTTGAGATTGTACTTTTAAAAACGTGTCATGGACACGACATCTACCTGAGATGGGATTTTAGTTCCAGATGTAGAAACCTTCTGAATTCTTTGAGGTTTTGATTATATCATCCAGGTCTACACAGAGACATTCAACCAGATGTTTTGCTGGAATTTTCACAGATTTCTGCCAGTTATTCATATTTTAACATAGAGTATTCTAGACAGACTGCTTTAAAATATTACAAGATATTATAATTTTATAATTGTATAATGCTTATAATCTATTCCACAAAATTGCTAATTTTCTTAAAATATGAGTTTAACACCTTTAGGAAACAAAAAGAAATATGGGAATATACTTTTAAATATAATGCAATAGATTCAATATTTGAATATATTAACAATGTATCCATTTTTTTTAAACATCATCGCTAAAACCTTTTATGTCCAGTGATGTATTTTTGTTGATATAATGTATTAACCGTTTATTAAATATATTTTCTTTGCATAAGGAACTTTCGCTGTACTAGTAATGGCTTGAGCACATCACAGTGAAACCCAAGTAGAGGTCATCTTGCTTTTATCAGAAGTAAATCCATAGATTCAGATTCCACTCCTTATGAAGCACTTGTCCACATTACTTATCTAAAACGTTTGTAGACACTCTGATAACCACACTAATGACTAACAATCACCAATCACACAAAGCTGTTTGCGATTTCAAGCTAATCATAAAGTGCTGCATAGTAACAGATAAAGAACAAAAAGAGGGAGAAACCGAAGAGATAAAAACAAACTGCAGCGATGACACATGAGCAGAGTGTCGAAATCAAAGCGAAGCGGTCGGAATCCGGCAAACTCGACGAAGGCACGACAGACGCCTAGTAGTTGTAAAGGTAAAGTGTGGCTGATTCTTTCACCCCCTTTTAAAAGCTCCGTGCAGGCAGATATCAGCAGCTTTTAAAGCCAGATAAAGTCTGAAAACCTTTTAAGGTCTCTAATGAAGATGCCGTTTTAAAGATGCGCAAGAAGAGATGCTTTTGAATTCTGTCGTGTGCAACGAAAGGGCAGCGGGCGAAAAAACAACCTTTAAATATTAGGGTCACTGCACCAGCCCACTTCCTCCTCGGCTCCAGATTTGTAAAATATCGGAGCACTCAGGATTGATTGGAAGGTTTTTCACCTTCGAGGGAAATCTAAATGAGCGCGCTTTATGACAGCAACGAATGCGACACGCTGAGTGGTCAGGATGGAGAAAGCTGTACAGCACAAATC
This sequence comes from Oreonectes daqikongensis, assembly GCA_026939265.1. Lineage (NCBI taxonomy): Eukaryota > Metazoa > Chordata > Actinopteri > Cypriniformes > Nemacheilidae > Oreonectes > Oreonectes daqikongensis. Next base: position 2,671,746 of record JAOTQM010000047.1, on the reverse strand, counting down.
ACTGAAAATAAATGTTTGCATTTCCGCTGTCAATGGTTTTTTGTCTGTATAAGCACGCGTGCAGTGTTTTAAAGGGTGGCCGTGCACATCCACGCGGGCGCTTGCTTTATACGTGTATTGATTAGGCCCCGAGCTTCGCATCTTCCAGATGACTTACAGCCCGTCAGTACCAAACTGCTTGGCTCACGAGAAAAACCTGCCCCTATTATCTTGCATTTAATTAAGACGTTGCTGCAGTTTTATGCACCATTATTTGGCCCAGCCAGGGGTCTCCGAGGCGTAAATATCGAACCGTCCCAGGCCTGGAATGTTAATCAATCCCAACCGACTTCCAAATTATTTGGTCTGTTTCAGGAAATGAATATTTGCACCTGTTATGAGCCTTTGCACATGCATTACCGATCCCGGCTCTCTTTGCACAGGGGTAGATGTATCGATTTAGATCAAGGAAACAAGACAGGCCGGCTTAATTAGAGCCAACCTATGTGAGAACATCCTTTTTTGCTTCTTTAAAGAGAGAGAAAAGAGGGAAAGGACTTTATTTGTGAATGCATGCCATGATTTCATGGTGTGTTCTTCAGAGGGGTTTGGAAGAGCTCTCCAGCTGAGCCTAAAGGGACTTGGAAATCAAAAGAGCTTGACAGATTTGTTGGTTGTCTGGAGTGCTAAACATGTTATACTGTATATTATTTCTTCATCCCTCAACATTTTGGACTAATGCATTTCAATTCCAGAAAGTCACTAAGCTTTCCATGTAAGAATGAAATTGAAATGTTGGAAGATAGTTAGTTAGCAACGTATTCCATGATATAGCAATAAAAAGTATAATTCATCAAAAAATCCTTATATTTGCTCTGCCGTGTGTCTTCTAGTATACATTACATTTCTCTAAAAAACATCTTTGGCAGCAAGACTGACTGACTCCTGAGATGAACGCTGTCATTTCGGTCTAAACTGCTGTGGCAAACCACCGCACCCCCCTCTACTCATCGAGAACATTGTTCACCCTTCACCTCCTCCAGCACTGCTGAAGAAATCAATGCCCTCGCCGTAATTATTTAACCATTGATAAAGCCTTCAACTCGGGGAAGATAGAGACGCTTCAGCCGGCGAAAAAGCATGAGAGGTGATCGGCCGACTGCGATCGGCCCTCTTGACAAGCCGGAGGAATGAAGGAGACAAGTGACTGCTCCCGGGTCAAATCGTGTCCGTCCTCCTTTTTATCGACACTTAGCTTTACAAAGAGCCCCCGTGGGCTCACAGACAGTGACGAATTGCGACGTTTGGGAGCGCTGATAGAGAACTTAGAGCAGTGGGGAGTGGAAGCCGTGTAAATGTGAGTTTGATTTCCTTTAAAAGGCTTCATTTGTAAATGCAGGCTGGAGACTGAACACTATGTTGGTGTTAGAGGGCTGATCCTGCTGGGTTGATGTCATGAGTTCAGACGGGTACGTGTGGCCTTGGGCATACGTACCAGCACATTTACCTGCTAACGGAATCCTCTGTCTCAGATTTCTCTCAAAGACATCTTTAATCTCTAATCTTAGTTCATTTAGTCTCTCTGGACTTGGCACACAGAATGGGCAGGGGGGCTAGAACAGGGCAGTGCCCGGGGCAATACACTCCCCTCAGGTGAGACTTTTTATTATGGATGATGTTTCAGCCGAATGATTTACATCAATGCTCCAGATCTTCCCCGAACCACTGCGGAAAAAACCTCCGCCATGCAAACCTGATCAACATAAACTTCGCAAGGCTGGGAGATGTAGGGTTAGCGCGGCGGGAATTTCGTGTGTGCTCAGATCTGGTCTTTGGTGTATTGTAGGCAAGATGTGAGGAATCTTCTCAAGGTGAGGCAAGAGAACCGGAGTAGACACTCAACACATGTAGTTCAGGGACGCGGCCAATAGATACGCCGGGATTCAAAGCGCACACTTCCTATACACATCATATTCTGTCTCTTCTCTTTTTGTTACCGGAACCACAAGGCGGAACAATCACGACTGATATGATGATTATGTCGGTGTGGAGTGTGAGCATTAATATTCCAGAATGGTGCCGAACAGACGGCTGGTCTTTCGTTTCATGATGTAGACCTGCGTCTTTGTGGATTAGCTACTGGAACCGCCTTGACCTGAGTGGCTTTATCGGTTTGTGATTGTTAGCTGTGAAACATCTGAGTTGTTTTCAACTCAAACTGACAGTTTTATAAGTTTGAAAGTTAAAGCAAGAATTACCCACTTAAGGACTGTTTATATGGTGCATTAAAAAAATACAGTATAAAAAAAAATATTGAAATATTAACATGTTTGTTAAATTCCCATATAAGCCAATGAGATGTTTAATTGCAATTTAATTAAAAAAAACTACAAATAAAAGATAAAATATGCCAAGCATAATTCAAACTGTTTTTCCTACCATGTGGTTAACAGTTGGTTTTGGACAAACAAGGGTGGTCTAAGGTCAGTCCAAAAAACTGACTTTACCCCAGCGTCAGGCAAGGGAGGGTGTCTGGATGAGCTGGTGGCTTTCATAATGATGTTCTTATCATACATACAGTACCGTCTCCTGGCTTATCCCAAGGTCCCTTAAGAACCTTGGGAGCGAGCAAGTAAAATTTGGACGATGTGCAAAGGCCACAGCCCACGTCTTCACCCCTCCGTCTGAACTCACCCAAGCTGAACAGCACCAGGAACTTGAGGCAGACGAATTCCCTCTGGTCCAGCTGGAGGGAACGCAGTTTGCTCACCAGCTCCTGCGCGTGACTCAGGAGGTTGTTGAGTGTGGCCCCGGCTTGGGAGGCAATTAGGGCGTAATCCACCTGAAATAGAGGGGCGAGAGTGTTCACACACACACAATAAGTTATTATTGTCTCAGTTTTACAAACCTATGAAACTTCAACTAGGGCTGTCACAATATCAGATTTTCACTACATGATTATCATGGCCAATGAATATACAATAACAAAATTTTCATGATATCTATTGAAATGTATTTTTGTTTGTTTTTTAAGAAACTGTGGTTCTCAAGGCAAAACTATAAATCGATGCTGCATTATTTTTTGTGTGTAGAATTAACACAATATCAGTCATTTTAATTTTATTGTCAATACCTGTATATTGTGACAACCTTAACTTACATACACAGACAGACGAAAAAAAATTACATTTGTGTAATAGTTAGGCTACATTATTTCTTTACTTTTTTTGTGTGCTTTATTGAATTCGTTCTTCATGTTTTGGGGCATGGATCATAAATAGGAATGCTGTTGTATCTTATATTGCTATTGTATCTTTTTTGGTTTTGTATTTGATGTATTATATTTTATTGATTTATTTTGGGCAGTCTACAAACCAATGTGAAAAATTTGTGTTATATTTTGTAAGTTTTGAGGAAAAGGTTTTGTGCGTTCATAACTGTGCCAAAAATTTTATAAAAACTTTCTCTATCGGGCTTCAACTGACTCCCAGGTTCAGCGTTCACTGTTCATCAAAATTCTTGAATCAGAGTCTTGAATCAGAGTCAGTCTAGTTTAAAAGTTCCTCTAAACCGGAGTCAGACAGCATTTGGCACTACCTATCCAGTAGTGAGCATGAAAGTAAGCACATAACCAAGTCTGGCAGCTCTATGCTTAATACACCGTGTTACTCTCTCTCTCTCTCTCTCTCGCTCCTCTCTGCACAGCAGGGACAGAACGCAGAGCTGATCCTGAATGATAATCAGCATCAGACCGAACATTGTAGAGCTGCACGTTTCTCCATCCCAGGTGCCCAGACCCTCGGACCCCAGCGCCCCGCGCCAGACGAGGGTGGTGGGGGCTGGAGAGGCGTGAGTGAGCGGGGGCCCCCGGAGCTCCCTCAGGCTACCGGGCCGAACCCTGCACGGGACCCCCGTGGCTCTCTCCTCCCCTTTCAGGTGCACTTAATATCTGCAGAAGCAGCAAATCTGTCTTGCAGGCAAGTCCTTAGCTGCCACTCACTGTAAGCAGGCCATATTAAATTTTTATATTTATTGACAATTCATTACCATAATTGACTGCGCCAGGGTTTCTGGAGGAAGGTAGACGATGGGCCTCCTAAGTGCGAGGAGAACTCCCTCTGAGCTGGATTTGCAATTAAAAACACGGGCGGATTGGAATTTATTTATTGTGTAAATATGATGAGTGGAATTTTTTAAGTCCTGGCTGGAGAATTCAAGCATTTCTCGCCGGCTACATTTGTGAAGCCGATAGAAGCTACTGAAGTTGTCAATTAACTTGGATTTACAATCTGACCACATGCCCCAAGCAGTCTTTTTTTCCAAAGTAGAAATAGGCTCACATGTTTTACATTTACAAAAATTAATACAGTACTATCATTTGGGTAGAAAAACTATATAAAATTAATTCGAGATTTAATTATGTAAAAAACTCAATCGATTTTAATATGAATATACATATATTCCACAGATTATAATGACAATAATTTCTCCTTATTGTGCTCATTACACTGTAAAAAAATATTTTTTGGGGTTAATTTAAAAAAATAAGTAACCTGGCTACCTTAAAATTTTGAGTTTATTCAACTTAAAAAAAATATTAGTTTTTCATGCAAACCCGTTGTGTTAACTAATATTTTTAAGTTCCTTCATTACAGTGTAGGATTTAAACGGGGTGTAATATTTTTTGATTTTTTTGTAATGAGCAAATCAGCAAACATCAGTCTGTAGTGACGTTCTGTAATTCAGTCTGACACGGCAGGAATCAGTAAAGGTTTGATCCTAACAAAAGATTAAAGCTCTGTGTGAATCTGATTATGATTATTCAGATTCTTCTGTCGGCCTGAGACTTTCAGTGAGAGACAGACAGACAGAGTCGAGGGAGACATGTGGTGCTGTGACATATTGGACAGCCGCCCATGCAGTGTCATGTATCGCAACATTTCTCCACTGATCCCTGCAGTGCTTTGCTGCCATATCAACTCTGGGGAGAAACAATGACACGTGTTCACAAACGAGACGAGAATGCATGAGGTGAACCATTTAGGGAGTTACTGGCTAAAGTGACACTACCAACTTAACTGCTATTTAAGGAACATTAGTAGTTCATTAATAGTTAACTAATAGTGCTACATTGCTGTCTTGTTTGTTCTTGTGTCAAAAATGGCCACATTGATAAATTATATGATCATATATTCATACACATTTGAATCTAAATATAGTCTAAATAATGTTAGTATAACTTAAAGAATATATATTGACTTTATTTGAACTAATATTATTATTGTTATATGAAGCTCCCTAAAGCACTTTCACCAATACCCATCACACAAACTCCAATGCATTTTATTTCCTGTGAATAATTATATTTGTTTAGTAATTGGCAGAGCGTTTGTTTGTTGTACATAAACGCGGTACAGTGTTTGTTAATGTGTGGTCACGCTGTCAGTGCTCCGCTCTGGAATAATGGGATGTAATGAACTGTACAAGTCTTTGCTTTTTCTTCCCCAAAGGCTTTTTTCTGCACCAGCTGTTCATTAGGCAAAATATGCAAACAAGGTCTGGCCCTCCTCTGCCCCGCCCCCAATCCTCAGCCAGACCTCGCTAATCAAACAGAGATGTGCAACACAGAGCGGACACGATCCAGATCATAGATACTGATCCATCAATACTGTAAACTCACACATGTCAACATGTGGCACATGACGCACCTGCCAGGTAAAAATGTGCATATTGCTTATAGGTTGAGAGGTTAGATTATTTCTTGAAGGTGTCAACTTTATCTTAAATGTTTCTCTTCTAAAAAAAAGCCTCACAATTTTAGGCCGGTCAAGAGAATCCGATTTAAAGATCACAATGTGAATATAAATAAAGTGTTGCTGTGATTCTTTTTGTCCTTTCTCAGGGACAGTAAAAATATGACAATAATAGACCGATTCAAACTCCTTCACTGTCATGTTCGAGCGTAACGTACTGCTGTTAAAAATACCGCCCTCCATTTACAATAAGCCTGTAATAAAACTGTTGGCATTCACTTGCACGAGTCTCAATGTTTGAGCTGTCACTACATTTGGAGATCAATTTGTTATGAGTACGAAAGGAGGATAGAAAATACAGAATTAAAAATTAAACTCTTGTCTTGCTGACAGGCAGACAGAAGCATATTTATTTATAAGCAGTTTAAACATTTTTTGGATGCGTGCGTATGCGGCACAGTCGAAGACGGAATTAAAGGTCCTCGTGTGCGGAGAGCTTCAGCAGAGCCCGAGGCATCCGTCCAGCGTTGTTCCTCAGAGACAAGTGAGGTAAATCATACATATCTTCTGCCTTCCCTCCATCTGCATCTCTCTCTGTCTCTCTCTTATCCCTTCACCACTTTTACTCGTGCATGCTTAACCAACCATTTTATTTATTCGCACACCTCGCGCTTGATGAGAAGTATACAATTGATTATTCTGACCACATTAGATTATATCTAAGCGTAATCTATTTTTAATGGAGTGGCTGGGGCAGTCGATAGCACTTTAAGGGTTGTTGATCCACGCTGGCAAAAGGCCTGATGAGATCTGTGGGGAGGGTCTCGATGAGTAGATGTAGCAACAACTCACCTGTTGCCCCGTGACCAGGAGGATGGAGCCGTCTTTGGCGTGCATCACCTGCCGGAAAACGTGGTCCAGGATGAGAAGTTCGCTCCAGCAGTTTTGGAGAAGCTTCATTTGGTCGTCGACCTGAAGAGAGGACGAGACAAACAAAATATGTAAGATGATTGTAGATGTTTGTTTGGTTCTTTTTTTCTTTGATGTCACCTATTGTTCAACCGTTCCTATGTTTACGCAATCTCATTCCTAATAAATAAAATCTACAATTTATTTTATTTTTTACTATAATGTTTGAGAGGTAAAATGTGTTGTGAACACTTTTGTGTTGCTGTTAATACACTGCCACCAAAAATCGGTCAGATGTTTAATTCGATTGTTTCAGAACTTAGGTCTAAAAACCCAGCATGAAAGGTCACAAGAGGTCATTGTCGTGTGAACTCTGCAAAGCCCCCGCACATGTCTCCATTACTCACAGTGTCTAATGAATCTGTTTGTCAAGCGATATGGCTCTTGTGATTAAGTGGTGCGTTCAGCAGAGACCGCGTCGGCTCTCGCTGCTGGGAACACGTACATCTATGGTTTTCGGCCCGGAGGTGAACGACTCCAACAACATGTTCATTGTCACCCTACTGTGTTCTCATGGCTTGCTGCGTAAATCATTAAACCATGCAAGTGGGTGAAAAGAGCTCTTTGAGTGAAACGGTGGGGAGAATGAGGAAACGTGAGGGGAATTAGTTCCTGTCCAACTATAAAACGTTCCTGTGTGGACAGTCGAAAGGCTTCACATGAAGCATTTTGCAAATCTCTCGGGTGTAAAGTTTAGACAGGGTTGTGAAAGAGCTTACAAAAACTCCAGTGAGGGATGGAGAAAAAATAAGACTTGCTGTTTCTCAAGGCGGAGATAAAGCGAATGAAACGCCCGCTGTTACCTTGGGAGGCTCCATTGATATCTGTATCTGGTTGTTTTGAGTGCTCGCGGTTCTTGTTTGTGCTGCTTTCGCAGTCATAACAAATGCAATGAAATGTTGAAAGTAGATTTTCAAAACGGTTCACAAACCAACTGTATGTCCTAATTTCTGATATAAATCCTCCATAATATAAATCCATGTTCAAATTATAGAAAAAACTTCAAATATATGCATCATGCATGCAGCATTGTTAACACATCTCACCCCATCAGTGCTTTATTGTGACAAATCTCCGTCGTGCAAGTCAAACACGCTCGCTCTACAAATGGACCTGTCATTGGGTCTGATTTGGACATGCGTTCTCATCAAAGGCCTCTTTACCCACTGGGCCTCTGGGTCATCAACCGGGGACACGAGGGGCCGCGAGTCAAAGCGGGGGAAAACACGACGGTACGGATCCTCTGCCAGAGGAGCGTCAGATGGGCACAGAAGGCACGTCTGACCTTTTAAAGTGCGTCTGATATGGCTGTTTCCATGTCAGCGTGCTTCCCTTCGCACTGTCACTGCCATGCCTGACTGTCCTCTGATGTGTGCTTACGACAAGCTTGATCCTTTTACACACTCAGTGATCGGTGGATCTGTCTGAAAGCACTCGTGTAGTCACTTAGTCATGTAGTCTGTCATTTATTCTGCAGTGTCTGTCAGATACATTTTTTGCGCTTATCACAAAAGCTGTAAATGGATGGTGATATGATAAAAATAAGATGGCAATAAGATGTTAATGTTTATCTAGATGACTAAGTGATATGAGGAGCTGGAAAAATACCTTGAGGTCAGCCAAATAAAAACACACTTGCCGAGTTTATAATCCAAAACAATTGATAATAAAACCCAACATCTAATCTATTGACCTGTGTTTCTGGTTAAAACAATCTCAAAATAACATTAAAAACTGCATTCTTATCACATATCTTGGTTATCCGCAGGGTATCTAAAACTGCTCTAAAACTCTCATGTTAGGGTTTTATTCATGCGGTGCTCCAATATTTCAAAATCACATCTTTTACATGCAACTTTCTCTCCTCACTTACTGTATGATAAAAAAATGTATATCCTCCTAGAAACCAATTTAATTTCCTTTACGGTCATTCAAGCATTGCTAGATCAATGTTGCAATCAATTGCCGAGCCCTTCGCACTTCTCACCAGATCATGTGTGTCTACGCCACTTTGAACCGCGTTACGAAAATCTGTGATTATTTGCGAAGCAATTTTTTCATTAAATGTAAATGATGTGCAAATAAGTTTCGCCGCACGTCCAAAAGTAATATTTATTCATTACAGCCTAAAAAGGTTGATTGGTGGTAATAGTACAGACTCCAAATTACCAAAAAATTAGCTTTTTTTATCCCATATGGTTTTGGTAGAGTGCCACAAGCATTGTTAGGCTCGGCGTAACAAGCTCACACAGCTGGAACTGCTTTTAATAAGTATTTTTTTGTTTTTGAAGTGCCCTAATGAACAGATAAATAGAATCTCGCCGAGTGGCCATTAATGAAGCAAATGATTTATTTACAACTGAAGCCAGACCGTGAGCATGTGGTCCGGAGTCGCATTTGCATAAACACAAGGAGAGATAAAGAGAGATAAAAAAAGGAACAGAATCTCATCCGAAATCTTTTGACATTTTGGATGTGGATCAGTGCGGCTGGTTGGAGAAACTACAGGTGAGGTTTGAAGTAGACTTCAATGGTACTGTCGGGCAGTAAGCTTTGAGATGTCATCTGTGGACATCTGCTCGTATGCCGGTACACATACACACACACTTTTCTCTCTGTTAGGATGATGGATCATTATTTGATGATGGATGTTTTCTTAACAGTTTTAGAAGTATTTTAATGTAATTACTAATCTTATTATAATTTCTTTTATTTTTACTGTATATAGCAGTAGGAAAATAGTATGTTTTTTGAATTAGGTGTAAGTGGTACCATGCAACACAAAGTTGGACTTGCCCGACAACTCATCATCTGTAATTGTAAAGCTATTGATATGAAGTTCAGATTCTCAAAGTGAATCCCCAAAGGAAGTGCTAACAATTAGTGCTGAGGTGTCACGTTCTGCTTTTCTCCTTAGTCGTCCCCCGGGAGCTGATCTAACGTGCTCTGGATGCACGAGGTCTGGTTTATCTGGCCTCACTTTTCCCTGATCTCGTGGAAATCTCTCGGCTTGTTTGTCATGGCAGGCTCTGTGTTTGCTCTCTGCTGCTGGGGGTCTGATAAGCATGCTGGGACTTTGAGCAGGTGGCCACCAGCCGCTGGCGCATTGCTTCATACTCGCGGTCTTCGGAGGGAACTGCCTGCCCCCTCTCTCTCTGGATTTATTTTAAAGTCAGACATTCATTGCTTTATAAGATATAGGCTAACCTACTGACTAGACAAATTAATGAATTAAAACCAGTTACTGAAAGAAAGTCTTATTTCTTGTCATCATTTGGTTTTGTGTTTCATCTTATAGCTGCTGTATTGATGAACAGAAGCCAACCGACATGATCTTCGCAAACGTGGACAAACATGATCATCCCAGCAATGAAAACTATTCATGTTGTAATCTTGTCCCAGGTATGTGCTCCTGCTCATGAGCCGCATAGATTATGTAGCTTTTCACAGCAGTGTAAATTGAAAAACACCTTTAGGAAAACATTTGCATTCCTTATAGAAGCTATATCTGAGAAGACCTCATGGTGTCCTCCATAATTCATGGGTTCACTGGTCAGGTGGACACAAAGCATCTGGCTGGCTGCTAAGGTGGGGGTTTGATCGATTGGGAATAGAGATTGATCAGTTCCCACGGTGACCGCATTAACAGTGACTCTTGACCTGTGAAATACTCATGGTTTGATCAGAGCCACTCTACCACCCACCATGTCATATTAAAATAAAAACAACACAGTTTACGGCTCTAACACTTAGATCTTTTTGTGCCCTAGTATGTCCTCGCTGAGCGAAACACATTTGTCGCTTATAAACCTAATAGCTACATGAATTCAAATGTATACGATTAATAGAGACCGAGCAGGGAAACTTTGATATAAAAAATAGGGGAAAACACACACACACAAATATATCCACACCTGCAGTGCTCAGCTGCCAGCCGTTGAACCACCTCAAGGACACATCACAGGCTGAGTGTCTTTTCTGGCTACATACAGTCTGCTGTCCAACATTTCTTACAAGGTGGCCAAATGCTCAACTAAAAACTGCAGTAGTTAAAGCAATGGAAGGCCACCATTACAGTGACTTTACCATTGCGAAGGGGTTTGGCAGGCAAGGCGATTTTTACGTTTTGTAATAAATTGTAATTATCTCCTTTATAATGTAATTAAAAATAAAAATTACAATGTATAATTCTTCTAATTACAGTAATACAATGCATTACATTCCACCAGCCTTGGGTCAAAAAGGGACAAACCCCAGTCGTATTTGACCCAACAATGGGTCAAAACAACCCAGCATTTTGGGCTGAAACCACCCAGCAAAGGTGAAAGTACAACCCACCAGTTGGGTTCGTACATTTTTATAGTGTAGCCTAACATATATTAACTAATTTACAATGGCTAGAATCAGATTGTAGAAACAAAACTGTTTGCATATTTTCTTGCATGCACTTAACTTGACATGTAATGATTAAACTGTCTGTATGAATGTCACTCCAAAATGTTAATAAATTCATAAGCATTAAATTGTGAGAATTCATATTAAAATGTTTAGATTTTTGGTCTGCTTGCTTTGCAAACTGTGACAAGCCTCTGGAGCAACACCCCAATCCAAGAGAATAAAATGATGGAATTAGGTTATGAGAAAAAGAAATTCCATTTATCAAGTCCAGCTGAACAATTGTTTAAAAAAATCACACTCTAGTATAAAAAGTAAAAACAAATGTGTTCCAGTGGATCTTAAAGGGCTTAAAGCTAAGAAGCTATCAGCTAATTATGAAAACACAAAGCAGCCATGATCAATTATTCAACTGAACATTAGTCTCCAAATATACATGAAGTCTTTGGAGAAAAGCTCTCTGGTGTACCACTACACACACACACACACACACACACACACACACACACACACACACACACACACAGATCCAGCTCACTAAGAAAATAATGCTCTTCAAATCCACAATGAGTTCTACACGGCGTGTCCAGTCCGAATCGATCGAGGTTCTTAATCTGGTACACACACGTATACACACACACACACAGCGTCTGGCGTTTAGACCGATCGCTGCCTTTTATTTGATTTTATTTCCACCCGTGCCGCATTTCCCCCCAATTCTAAAATTTACGGGCTTCTTTATTGGCGATGCCTGTCAATATTTATGGCTTTTGAGTGACACGTTGACAGACGACAGGAAATGACTCTTGATTGGCTTGGTTGGGAAATGGGTTCAGATAGGCTCCTGTATTATTTAGCTGCGAGATGCAGTCGCCTGCAGACAGGCTTTATGCGAGCGAGCCTGTCTGTTCTTGTTCTTAACAGTACTAACACATCGCCATTAGTAACCACATCTCTACCTCGACCACTGCTGCTCTTATTGAAGCATGCATGACTTACAAATGTATTTACTGTACATATCATGGGATTCATATATTAAAAACTATAATATAAAAAGTTACTTAATTTTTACGATATACTTGTATTAATCTGCAAGCTTACTAGGTAGAAGTTGCAATAAAAAGCTTTTTCAGATCACAAGTAACAGGAATTCAGTCAGGTGTGTCCAAACTTTTGACCAGTACTGTGTATGTGTGCATATATAAACAAAGGTTTTACTAATGTACGTATATACTATAATACGTATTGTGCCAAAAACTGTAATGTGCCACACACTGGTCTAACAAGAAGCAAATGGACAACACCAGAAAGATCTCGTGCCAAACCATCTCACACGTGCAGCTGCGGACCACCCTTCTTTATTGAGCCTGCAATGCAAATTTTTATCGAATTTAGAAAGAAATCCAAGTCCCCAACCTGCTCTCTTAATCCGAGAAAAGAATAACAGACAGCTACATTGTGGCCTCTCTCAAGCATTACGTCTCCGCTGTCTGTCGCGACCAGCCGTTTCTGGAATAACGCAATCCTCTCGAGTGTTAAAACCGCTTTCAACATGTCAGTTACTCGCGCTGCCATGAGCGTTCGCCTGGTGCGAATTTCAAATATTTTCCCTCTCCTGTAGTTAAGAAATCGTGAAAACTTTACTTTCATCTTCGGCGGAATGTTATTACGAAAAATTGATGTAATGCGTTTGGAAACGTTTGAAAGGGGCGGGCAGTGCCACTGCCAGCGTCTGATATTGAACCTACACTGAAGCAGAAATAAAAGATTCAGCACGATTTAACGAACAGGTGGCTTTGTGTTTTCTGACGCCTTAGCGAACATTTCGTAGCGACTGCATATAACGTATAATCGCACATGCTGTTCATCAGGAGTTAATCCATTCACACTGAGCAGTTAAATATAAGTGAAAGACTAGCTCGCACGCTCCTGGACTGTCTGAATGCGGTGCTTATCTATTGTCTTTGGGACCTTTCAGCATGTGTGTAACAGAGGGCTGTAAATTAGAAACAAAAATAGACGTTGAGGGCAACTGCTGACAGAGCAAAGCCGAGAGAAGATGCTAGAAACTTCAAGCCTGCTCTGATTACAACTTCATTAAACACAGAAGGACAGAAAACAGCATAGAGTAAACATTTTTTTGACTATTTATCTTGATTTCCAGTAAAAATAATAAAAACCAAGAAAATTTGCTATTGGAGGAAAAACAGCATTCTTTTAAAGTTCAGCCATGTGCAAATAGCTTTATGAATAAGTATCAATAAATCTTAATATTTATATTACTTAAATATTTCTATTATAAAAAATATTGGATTGAAAATTTTTGACATATGATATATTTAGATATAGATATTTTTACTAATGATGACAATGATAAAGAAAACGACTTCTTTGTATTTAGGAATGTGCACGTAAACGTTACACTTTCAACAGAGCACTTGCGTTTTATGTGTTTTCTTCAAACCCATTAAGCAGAACAGGTGCAAAATTACAGCTGCTTTGCAAATCTAATTTACAAGTGTGCAGGGTTCAAGAGAATATGTATATAGTGAGTGACATGGGCATAGTGTCGTGGTTAAATGTGTCAGTGTTATAATAAAGAGAAACCCGTGGTAATCGACAGCATGTCACAAGAAACATTACTGTAATGCTCTTGTACTACGTTTCTGTAACACATGATGTCCAGGCATTTTGTGTTTCCAGTAGAGTGTAAGAGGTGAAAATGCTGATTGAGTTGATTTGTTAGCTTGTTTGCTGTTAAATCTGCCTCCGTGGTACAGTTTGTGTGCCGTCGGCTTGGGTCTGATTGGGGTGTTTTGGGGCTTGTTCGTAGCTTCACTCTACATCCTGGTTTTAACAAGCATTCGGTGCAGCCAATAAAAAAGGCTTTTACCTTAATCGCCGCAAGATAATATCTAACATTTGTCCCCTTCTGGAGTGCAAAGTGCTTACTAATGCCGCTGAAAGAGAAAAAAATCAAATGTATTTCTGTATTTGTCTTTCTTTTTTCTTATTTCAAAGTGCAGCTGGAATGGATGGCGCGCTAGTCCATCAGCTCTTGGGCAGGAGCTTCAAGTTCATGACAGGCTTTTATCCCTCATCAAAGCAACAAGTGGATGAACAGACTCTCCTCCGACTTCTCCAACCCCTCCCTGGAGTATCCCACAGGCTCTGAGGGGAGATCGGACCCTAAATCTCTCCTTTTAACAAGTGTACGTACTTCCTTCCTCCGCTCTGCTCTGTAAAGCCTTGGGGGTGCAGGACATTTTTAGGGCGAAAGAGGCTGACCTCATCTGCATTGTACATGTATGCAAAAATATATGCTGTGTTTCAAGCTACAATGTGCAAGAACTAATCACTGGATTTGCCAAAGTTCATGGCAATCTCTGGCAATCTCTCAATCACTTAAAAAGTTTGGGACTGAGGCATTTATTGGGCAAATAAAGTAAAAGACCTTCAGAATATTTATTTTTTGAGCTTTATATGAAATAATGAGTCTTTTTTGGTTGGTACTTTTTATCACTTTTGAATGGAAAAATTCATATTTCAAACCTAAATGTCAGATAAAAAAACATGTATTTTTCTGTCCTTTAGGTCACAGGACCGACTATTGATTTACTCAATTATTATCTATATAATAATTTAACAGATGCTGTGACATCAGACACAATTATAAATATTTGCACCCCACTGTTTTCGGCTACCGCCAACAATCCGCCTTGAATATATGTGTTGTTATTAATTTTTATTGAATCTTTGGAGGACGTGCAGTCTGGACTTTGCAGTTGCAAAATTTATTAAGTGCCAAAACACAACATTCTTCCAAAATTCATGACAAGACATAGAGTTTTTGTCCATTTGTGCATTATTTATGAATGAAAAGAGGTCTTTGTGGATGTTCTCCTGCTCCACATCTCGACTCATCAGACAGATATTGTTACCACTGAAATAGCAGCCTTAGAAAGAAAAAAACAGCCTGCCAGAAAACCTGCCCACAGCCAAGTGGACAGACAGGAGAATATGAGAGGTCAATGAGCAAGAGAAAGAGAGAAAAAATATGTACAGGAGCAGGCCTTACGAAAACTCACACGCTATCTCCAATTGTGGCTTCCGCCCAGCCACGGGATATCATCTATCAGTGGACAAATGCAGGGACGAGAATGCAGCCTCTCAAATGAAATAATATATCTTTGAAAGCCTACGCCTGCACCAGGCCCAAAGCCCATATATCAAGTCTGGGCGGCTGGTGGATCCGGTCCAAGGGCCATTAACCTTCCACCTGTTTTCCCCCCTGTCCTTCACCACGCACCCCTGCCCTTGGTACCGCTACTGGGGCTTGGTTGGGCCCCCCTTACCCCACTCCCCATGTCCCCTCCCTACCCCCGCGACAATAACCGCTCAACCCCGTGCCGCACGGCAATGTAAAGCGACGCAGGGCCCGGGAAGAATAATTCAAATTCAGTGGACCAGGGACAGTGTTACAAATCTCTGCTAGAATCTCGGCACTCACGCCTAGGCTGTTTGTCAGGGAGCCGGCTTGACCTCAGGCGCCTGTGGGGGGGTGCGGGAGGAGACACTGTGACCGGTCAGGTAGTATATGTGGAGATGAAGTGGGGGGGATGATATAAATCGTGAACAAGTTCACAGATCACGACCGCAACGCCTTATTAATTTCTGCAGATACGAAGGCGCCTGGAAATTACAGTTGCTGACCTGCACCTCTAAAATCGCATTACAGAAAAGAAGGGAGAAAAATGTGTTGCATAGTCCAAAATATATTAAGGGAAAATCATTTAAATAGTATGCAGTATAAAAATTCTCAGGAATAAGCAATAAACAACAAAATCTAGCAATGCGCTCAGCGTAACTATAGAAATAACTGTAGCCACAATTTGTTTTTACTTAATTGTTTAAAATGTATTATTGTGTTTATTTTGTTTTACTAAAATAATACATATTATTTTATATTATTTAATTTATCAAATAAAAATAGAATAGTAATTAGTAATAGTACCTATAACCAATACCTATAAGTTAAATATAAAGTTAAAATAATAATTAACACACAGAATACAAAGCCAGACAATCATGGTTTTGTTTTCTTAACCTGAATCACGCTGGACGCGTCAGAGGCGGTCAACTTCAATGGGCAACCACCGAAAGCCAGAATCTCCTCTTCTGTCTCCCCATACAGCTGCTATTTCAATAAAGCCCAAAGCTCACGGCTGGGTGCAGGTTGAAGAACAAGGCCCTAATACAGTGCTCCTTCAGTTAATGGCGGGCCTGGTATTGTCATTGAATTCACTGTACAGAGAGAGAGAAAAAAACGTGCCTAACAGTCCCCGAGCAGCCGTGAAGGAACAAAAATAAATATTGGCGCCACATGTCAGGGTATTGTAAGTTTTGCACGGTTGACTTTTATCAGCCTAGAGGACTAAATTTAAGGCAGTACATTTGGGGCTGGTTTGTGGCACGATATTGCGGTGATTAAGTTTACCCATCGTACATTGTTTAGAGGACTGCGTGAATTTAACCGACACGTATGTGTAATCCTCACCAGAACTATAAAGTCTGAGGTGAATCTGTGCGATTTAAAGCTATTGTGTGGCAAGGAAAAGCTAAGTGCACGCATCCTATCCATTAAACAATGGCCCGCGGTCCACAATGAAAGGGGGATCTCTCTATGGATGTGAATCACTCTCCACGTCGTGGGGCCGGGCAGCTGACCACGGAGCCAGGGGAAGAGAATCACGCACACCAGGTCTAAACTAGCTCGTATTGTCTGTGTAAACGCTAGGAAGTGTGCATCTGTTTCCCTCCCACCCCCTAAACATGACTCCCAGACTTAGCATGACAAACCAGCCTGGGATGTTGCTGGCACGCACTCTTACAAACACGCACACAAACAGACACACACGATGATGCACATGGCTAGATGAAAAACACGCCTACACAAAATATGCTTTTGGAAAACAAACTTACAAAAAAGTCAATTATGATATTTAGGATATACTGTATGTGATAATGGGTGTTAACATTGTTTTTATTAGTTACCCATTTGGGAAGTGTCTATTTTACAGAAATCATAGTATTTGTATTTATTGGCTTATAAATATTTAATAGCAGCAATCTTGATCTAGCTACATTTTAAATATAACCATTTATTTTGCAATGCAATGCAATGTCAAATAACTACACCTTACTTTTTCTTGATAACTGTGGTTGGTGAATAGGTAAGTGGCAGAATTTTTTCAATCTTCCTCAATTTTACAGCTTCATCCTCGCCCAAGTGTGAGAAATGGCCATCGGAATGTTCCCTTTCAATTTTATTATCATTTTTTTTCATTTGTCTGAACACAATAGTGTGTTCACTTTAAAGGTCCCATTATGCCCAAATATTTATGAGAGCTGTAACCTAAGTCTAACTTATGGAAACTAAATCTTTAAACTCCTGGCAGACGTTTCGCACCCGGCTCTATTACTAGAGAAATTCTTTTGTTCTTACGAGGCTAATAATAGCGCTGTAAATGTAGATATATTTATAGCCGACTCACCACCTTCCCAGAAAAGCCTCATATTCACTTGTGTTTCCTGTGTTTATTATTTGCGACCCACAGCTCAGTCATTAGATTGCGTTGACAGTATTAGCAAATGACTTTTGGTAATAGCATTTATTGAAAGCCTGCGGCTCTATGGGCATAGGGCATTGTGGGATAGCGTACTATCTATATATGACCTCTCTATGAGCAGGTGTGTGACTGTCTATTCAACGCCTGACTGTGTTTGTGCTATGAACGCAACATGCATGCACACATAATGACATGTTGTATGTGCTAGTCATGACTGAGATAAACACAAGTGCACTTTTATAAACATATATTATAAACTATAAAAAACGAAATGTTACAACCACAACATCTAGCCACATTACAAAGCTCTGTGGATTACAATAACCAATAAGTGTCTGCTATTACGGTCAAGAGTGTGTTTCAGACTTTCTAGTGCTACCTTTTGTGTTTTTGTCAGTGCTCCAGTGTACATTTAGCGAGGGCGTGAAGCATGAGAGCTTCACTGATCACAACTTCACCGTGGGGCTACGTCCGCTAATGTCAAATTCGACAGCTACGCCCTTGTCTCTTTTAAAAACTATTGTGAAAAACAATTAGCGGGGGCGGGGGCGCGAACGTGGTCAATACATCAAGGGAAAGCCGCTCCACGGCGGCGAAAGGTGAAGTGCAAACACAATTAAAGGTAAATGATACAGACAGCAATTAGCCGAACACAGATGCTAATCTACGCTAAAGTGGGAATAGAATGCTTGAGCTAAAGAGTGTGACAACAAATAATAAAGCTCTGTAGGTAAGAGTGTAACCATTAGTCTCGACTGAATTTAATCTTCTTCAATCACAAACATGAAGCACCTTGCAAATGCAAATATGTTGTTAAAACTGTATGCATACAAAAAAATATGCAAGAAAAATGTTTAATTGACAAGATAAAAAACACCTAGAAAAATCTGATTAAAACAAATATGAACGAAACCAGGTGATGGCAAAAAAGCCTATTGTTCTCTGCAAGGTATGACAGGTTTTTTTTATTTTCACATGGTCATAGTTCTGTTTTTATTATTTCTTGTTTTTTAGTCATCTACAATTGTTGTAAAATTACAATAGGTGTGAATGAAGTCACAGACGTCACTAACTCTTTATTTTGGCTAGAAAAGATTAGAATGAGCTTCAATCGCAGTATCAAAACTTTCGAAGCGGATGCTAAAAGAAACACCCACCCCAAAAAGCAAAGCACAGATTTAGTAGTACACATATTAGCATAAATTAGATATTGTTATACATCTATAATGAATAAACATTTCACGTTGTGGCAATAATATAACCTAAAAAGCATGTATGGTTTCAGATTATAAAGACAATGTATAGTACTGTGCAAAAATATTGGGCACATTAGATACTAAAAGAGTTTAGAAAAGAGTTGTGTTTGTGTGTGTCGGTACGAAACATCAACATAGATTACCAAACATTCTTTGCCATTAACTGTAATAATAATGGAATAATTATATTTTTGTATGAATAATGATTCCAACAACAGACGGTAGGGCCCGAACACACATTATCAGTCTAATATTACATTAATGGACAGGAACAACTGAGACATTTTCAAGATGTTTGGAACAATGTTTGGATCTTGAAATTGATATTTCCTACTGGCACACTAAAGCAAAAGATCATCTTGTAAGTAAACATCTTTGTTAAAGCATCTAATGTGACAATACTGTAAATCAAAATTAAGACCAAACATGTTTGGGCAAGAAAAACCGTAGCATCCTTTGTTTACAAATGTCACTTGGTTTTATATTTTGTAGTCTAATGCAATGACATTTACATGTTTTACAGTCTTAATACTTTTGGGAGCTTCAGTATGAATGGATTCAAGTATGTCTCATAAGAGGAAAACAATAAGGTGCCAGTAGTTCTGAGAGGACAAAATGAATGATTTGATTCTAGTGTTGTCGGATTTCCCAAAGGCATATCAAAACATGTCACGGGACAGTAAAATACATCGCGCTCACGACCAAAATCTTTCATGAACGCAGACATGCATGAGTTACTGAGCCTCACTCTCATCTCAGTCCCATCAATATTTCTGTCAGCCAGATATGTATTGTGAAAAAAAGGTTAAAACAACTGGAAAATAAAAAATTTAAGAAACATGACTGGGAACATCAGCCACTGTAGTAAACTCTCAATTATACATCAGCCTGTCAATAAATCTTTTGCAATGTCGACATAATGCATGATGCATTTTTATGCTTTTCCAAAAGTGTCCTTGATATTGAGACTCGCTATTATTTATGGAAGACTGTAAACAAATTCGTCATCCAGTCAAATGTACAACTACTGTACTGTCGGGTTGTGCATTTCTGTTGGTTGTAAGAACGCTGAGCTAAACTTTATTGGTGATTCACTTTTATTTGCTTTGGTCCAAACTCGGGTTCACCAACCAAACAACTGACATTTGTGTCCAAACCCAATTAATTCAACAATGCTTTACGAATAAAAATTCACATACCTTCAATTCCCGAAAGAAGATGCTGCTCCTGGCCCATTCTACAATGGAAAACAGCGTCTGGTCGGCCATCTTGCACATGAGGCCAAAGGTGTTGAGTTTCTCGTGCTTGCCTCGGCTGGCCTGCTCTTGCTGCAGGTACGCTAGAATCTTAGTCTGCACCTGAGGTTCGTCCGGCTCGCATTTCAGTAGCTCCACCACCAGGTGGGGGAAGGTCGGCGGCGATCCACCCGTGTAGGCCTCGACGTACGGGTAGCCCATGAGAGACTCCGGCGAGCTTGTGTAGGGGTCGGGGTACTCTGATTTTATAGTGCGGCTTTGGAAGTGGCCGTAAGCCTGGTAGCCCTGCAGGCCTCCGCCGTGCGGCGGCATGGCCATGCTGACCGGCGACGTGACGAAGGGGCTGCGGTCAAAGTCTGCGGGTGGGAGGCCGGCGCTGGAGGAACTGTGGTGGTGGTGATGGTGGTGATGGTGGTGGTGGCTCAGTGGAAGCCCCTTGGAGACCGAATGGATGTTCTGAATGGCAGAGGTAATGGTGAGGTCAGCTGGGACTGTTTGCATGGCTTGCGTCATGGCTTCCAGCTTGAGTCCGTTGGCCCGGATCAAGGCTTTCTTTTGTTGCTTGAGGGCCCGGTCTCGCTTGTACATGGGGCCGAACTTGTTGCGTCCGCCCCTCATTCGGTCAGCCCTCACAGCTTAAAAAAGCCAAAACACAAGAGATGAGATGAATTACAATGCATTAGTACATCACAGTAAAATATTGTTTTACTCTGATGATTTGACTCACTTTGTACACTGTTATAGTATGTTTGGAGAAGAACGGTGCTAATGATCCGATTTTAACCCAAACAAAGTCAAGTTGATGAGGTAATCACGTATTTTATGGCAAATCATTATGTAAAATAAATTGCTCAATAGCAGCTCAGATCCCCACCACAGGCAACAGACTCCATTTTATTCAGCTCCATCCCGTGTTAATTATTTATGCTTAATTATTTTTCTTTTATGCTTCACGTTGTCAGCAGGTACATGGCTGGAGGTTCCAACAGCGAGTTGAACACACACCGGCATATGCGGAGAACACAAACGTGAAGACGGGCTCTCAGATGGGGACTTGACCGGCGCGAGCGCACTCGTTAGGCCCTCTTGTATCTCAAGATCTTAAAAAATAAAACAATTAAAAGGAAAGGCCCGGTCCAACAGCTGCCTGGGGAGTGATTTTAATGGCCCTTGTCGCAGTGGTGTGCACGCTTGTCACTACGCGTGTGATGTGATTGATCCAGCGAGAGAGGGAGGCAAGTGTTGCCGCAGCGATCCCGCTGCTAGCATCAGTAACAACGGCGATCCCTGAGCAACTTGTGGTGAGTTGTTTATTTATTTATTGGTGTTTGTGGGCTAATGTGGTTGTTAAGACGTATCCAATCGGAATTAAAAAAACATTGCGATAAGTTTAACTATTAATGATTTCTGAGCAACAGGGTAATTATCGGGCTTGAAACTAATAGGTGGCCCTTTTGGGAAATCACAATTAGATCTAAACCTGTGACTCAGATCATGAATGATTCTCTTACCCCCTGCAACTCAACACCCCCCCATCTATGCACATGCACGCTTCCCTCTTCTTTTTTGTCCTCTGATAAAGTCTCTTTTTCTCACTGCTTCTAATTAAACAAGGTTTAATTTTTTTGCACCAGACAGTAAAGGGTTTTGTGGATAGCATTGGTGCTTTGTGCTGTATCTGGATATGTTTAGATGGTTTTATGCTTTGTATAGTTTATATACACAGTTTACAAATTTTGCATCAAATACCCGGATGACCTTCTACATTTACTTAAAATTTTTTCAGTTTTCACGCACAATGCTTTGTATCCCATAATGCATTGCATTCCTCCTGACAACCTTTCATGTGACTAATACACCAGAATTAATATTAACCAACAATTTTAAACAAAATTGTACAATTATTGTATTTGTTTATTTGCAAAACGACATCTTGACGCCAGTTGCTGAATTAAACATGCAACTTGATGAGGTCATTTTACAACAATGTAGCGCACAACTGTTTGATGTTTACGTTGGAATTACGCCTACTGTTTCACTTACTATTTTTAAAGCATATACAGTGTAGTATTCACTAAATAGTAAGCTAGTATTCCATTCTCAATATAGCCTCTTTCTTTCATGAAGCATTGCTGTATTGAGCATCTGTTTGTATGCAAACAATCCTGCAGTGTATATATGTGTTTGCCATTTGTGTAAGTTTACGCTTTTGTTGCCTTTCTCTAGAATCTGTGAGTTATTCAAACGGCTTTCGGAAAGCAATTGCCTCGGTAATAAAAGCAGTTGGCTGATCTAATTTGTTTGAATTAGGAGTCAATCGTTGTTGTGTTTGTTTGTGCGTACGGCGTGTCTCCGCAGACGGGGCCGTCTAGGCAGATTCGAGCGCTGCTTATTGTCTGATTTATGTGTGTTTAATATACAGGAATATTAAGCGTTGCTTGGGCGAGATTCCCTGTCCTATCACAGGCATATGAATGCCTCCCCTGGCCGGCACTTGACACACAGTTTGTCATGTCCGCTAGAGCTCTACTCCGAAGGCGCGCAAGTCCACGCGCACACATGAATAGCTATGATACCTATGCATAAGTAATAGCACCGCTAGCTGCCTCCAACACCGGCGGCCGGGAGCGCAGACGGTGAACGCCAAAAATCACTCCCCCCTAAAAAATGACAAAGTGCACGATGCAAAGCATGGCATATGTTTTTGAATATCCGTTGTAGAGCCGTGCCAGATCTTCTGATTCATCAAGGTTCTTAGTATGGAGAGCAGACGTTTGATGAAATCTAAACTATTTTATGCTCGACTGAGCACAGCATTGCACTCGAATTGAATAAATAAGCGCACAGCCGAGACTATTTAACTTCATCACCACTTTATCTGACACTGAGCCACAAATAAATAAAGAAAGACAATTAAAGACCTTCCTCTGAAGTCATAACATATAATACAGGTCTCCCAATGCTTTATAGAGAAGTTTCAAACAGCAGCTTCTCCTTATCTATATTGATAACGGAGCTTCCATGGAGACATGGAGGAGCGATTGTCTGTGTCACGTGCTGTTTTGCTGTTCGTCCATTGATAATACATACAGCAAAATTTAGACGTGTGCATAAATACAGTGTCAGGTGTCAAAAGTTACTTATTTGTATAAAATGCATAGTGTGCCGTCCCATGTAGAATACATTACATATTGCATTGCATTGGACAGTTTAGCGAACATGTGACACAAATACCACGTAATAGAACATAAATAATATAATTATAAATCATAATATTTTTTCTGTTTTTGATTAAATTACATAATTATGATTGTTAATAATTATAAATGAATAATTATGATGTAAAACAGTACAAAGCAAGTTACTATGGTTTGTATTCAAAACACTACTTTGGCTAACGTCTTCCATTTCTGCAGCTTTCTCGAGGAGTAAAAACTATCATATCAAGCCTGTGGGCAGTATTAGCGTGCGCTCATCTCTTTGGACGGATCTGACAGGGCGCTG
Organism: Oreonectes daqikongensis; assembly: GCA_026939265.1. Lineage (NCBI taxonomy): Eukaryota > Metazoa > Chordata > Actinopteri > Cypriniformes > Nemacheilidae > Oreonectes > Oreonectes daqikongensis. The sequence continues at coordinate 2,648,005 of JAOTQM010000047.1, read as the reverse complement.
GAGGGCCTTCTATCATGTTGGTAGCATGTGCCAGCAAATCAAAGCCGGCCAGCTATAAACCCACAGTGCTGGAAATTCTGCCCTCCAGCAGTTAAACAATTAACAGTCATAAGAGCCACGTATCTACACACGAAAAGAATCTGATTTATTTAAATCATGTAGTAATTGTATAGAATTCCTAGACTGGTTAGAAGAAATGCAGGGAGTAATTGAGAAGGTTTCTTACCCTCCAGTTTCATGCCGACAGTGAGGCACTTTTGAAACCGGCAGTAGGGGCAGCGTTTCCGCTGGGTCTTGTCTATCTGACAGCTCTGATTCTCTATACATGTGTAACGTTTGTTGTTCTGCACCGTCCTCTTGAAGAAGCCCTGCAGAGAGAGGTGAATTAAGATGTCAAACTTTTGACCTCGGTGTTTGTTAATGCGCTATTTAACCTCACGCACACACACACACATTCGCACAGAAGAGTTGTTACGCACACGGCCACACAAGTAGACCTAAATAAAAGTAGAGCCACGGGCTGAGAAACTCTCTCTCAGCAGTCGCCGCCTGCTTGTATAAACACAAACACGCACACACGCACAAACACTCACCCACACACAGAAACTGACATGTGCACCCACACACCCTGACGTGAACAAACAGAAATACAGGCTGCGGCTGGAATGAAACGTGAGATGTCGACCACGTATCGTCTAACCCGAGCGGGCATGCGCAACAGGGTCGGACAAAATAGCCCACCGGGTTCAAGCTGCTATCGGTTTAAGTGACCCGCTTGACATCCCCTGAAATATAAAGATTTACTTTAGCCTCATTTAGCCTTGTGATGTACAACATATTTAACGTGTTTCCACGAGCTCCTGTCGGAGCAATTAAAACCAGAGGCTATCCATCAAAGCTGTTTGATTTCAGATTTATGCTGTCCCCAAGATCATTCAAGAGAAAAGTGGGAAATGGTAAATTTCCATAAAAAGTTTAGATTTGGAGCAACTGCAAAATAGTACTTATTACATAATTTTAGATTTAATATTACATACTTTTTCCTAATCGTTCTTCAACACTGTATGTTTAAATTTGAACCCTAAAATTTAAACGCATAAAAACATCTTTAAAATAAATTCATGCTCCATCATCTCTGATGCTATTATTCATACTGCAGATCCAAAAAAGCAACTAAAAAAATCCAATAAATTATTATATTCATAATTTACGGAGGTAGGATTACAAGATTCTACCTGCAACAGTTCTGAACTCATTTTCAAACCAGGAGAGAATCAAACAAGGAAAGGTATTAACTTATTCTTGATCAACACCGTAGGGAGGCCACCCCATTTAAAACTAAAAGGATCAATATTGCCCAGAGCTCAACACACACGTGCGCACATGCCCATAATATCATGATGCATGTCAAAGAATATATAATGCATAACCTTAATCTAGCCTATTTAAAATTACATTTGAATTGAAATATGTAAAGAACGACAAAAACAAATTACTTAAATTAACTCTATAGGATATAACTCAGTTTACAAACCACACTTCCTAGGTAGAAATATTAATATATGAGTGTAACAGACAGGGAAGCATTGCGAATGTGTTTAAATGTTAGAGAATTCCACTGCTTTATTAAACAAATGTTTTAAAAGACAAATATTTTCCTCCTGCTGTCTGTAACAGAATTCTGTTCACAAAGAAGAACGTTTTTCAATACATCATATTAAAAGCAACAAAAAAAAACAATCGGTCTGTGTGTGTGTGGGGGGAGTGTGTGTGTATATGGAAGTGTGTGAGACAAAGAAACTGGATTTGCCAAACTGTCCTTACAGTTTCCGAACTAAGTTCATGTGTGACTGATCTCCAAACCTCCAAAAATAAACACACCACATTTCAATTGCATATAGCCTAGCAAAACCAAAGTAATTCCAGCCAATCAAGACATTTCTCTATTTACTGAATTTGCAACCCATCATAAAGTCAACATTTCACAATATTGTTTATACAGATTTGAGAAACTGAATGAAAAATAACTATAGGTAGGTAAAATGAGTGTACACACCTTACAGCTCTCACACGTCAGTAAGCCATAGTGATATCCAGACACCTTGTCTCCACACACTGGACACATTTCGTCCAAATCTTCATCATATGAGTAGTCCATCATTTTAAACTGTGGGGCTGGAAAGAAAAAATATCAGTACAAATATCAATATGCATTGTATTACTCATTTTTACTGTGTACAACAAATTCAATAACAAAATTAAATTAGGTTTTGTTTTATCATTCATATTAAATACTACTCATTAATGTGAGCATTTTATCATTTCTGTAGGATGTTCTAATGTACATGTTATTTTAACTGTCTATGCTATACTTACAACGTGTAGCTTGTGGTTTGCCAAAAAAGTCTTACAAATGCACAATAATGCACAGATCGACGTGTGCGCATTTTAAAATATTACCTTCAAAAATGAATTTTCTAAGCGTGTGTGCCGTTTTCGAGGGGAAAAATACGTGTCTCTGGAAAATAAGCGAAGGTTTGTGTGGAGGATGGTCGCAGACAGAAGAAAACTTCAGTTTCAATCTGGTTAATATTCATGATGGCTAGTAAATTGGTGTGGGAGCGCGAGAGAGGCTGCTGTCTTCAGCTTGAGTGAAACGTTTAGCCACGAGGCGAATAAAAGCAAAACAACATGTAAATATAACAGCATTCGGTGTCTCCAAAATATAGCCTACTGTATCTTTTGTCTTTTTTCGAATCTCAGATTATTTTTCTGTCTCCAAAGTAAAAGAAAATAAGCAATTTCTTTTTATTTCAATTATTAAACGTAATCTTTCATTAATCATTCATTAACATTTGCGGTTTGGGATAGCTCTGAACAGAAGCATTAATTTGGGAAGTTAGTTTTAAGACCATCGCAATGAATTTTCTTTCCACGAAAAAATGTATAATTTCGCTCAAACCTAGTGCAAAGCAAACTTTTAGCAAAGGCCAAAAATAGAACATATACAGATGTTCGTTTAAAATCTGTTTATTTCTCGAATATACTCAATTGCACATGATTTATTTTATTTTATACATGATATGATTTCTTTTTTTAAATACGGGAGTATGTAACACAACGCAACAAGTGCTTTTAAATTTTAGCATTTCATATTCGGGATGTGGAACAATACACGATCGTGTTTTAGGCAGTTTCATATACATTTTTTCCCCTTTTTCTTTACATTTTAGATGTGACTTTAACACGTGTCGTATTGACAAGATGCATTATTTAGACAAATTCGATTTGTATGACGCCGTGTTCTATTTTGTGACGTGTGATCAAAAGAGTTCTAATAGAATTTATTTACATTTTCGATTAAAAAATACATTTTAGTTTTTAAGACATTCCTGGTAAAACTTTGCCACATTTTACATGGCTTAAAGTTATCTCACACAGAATATCCCTCAGCATAAATTAGCTTCGCTCTTTTCTCTTTAAGTACAGTCACAGATCATAATTAGTCTGTTGCAGACACGTGTACGCCCGCAGCTAAAATTCTGTAGTATTCAGTTAATATTGCCTTGCCATTTTATTCTGTCATATTTGGACTAGTAACATATTTCTGTGATGTAAAGCTGCGCTGTCATTATTAAATTTCGTTTCCACACTCAGTTTGATAGACGAAATTCTTTGCCAGGTGATTCTCATTAGGCTCATTTGAACCTCAAACATTTTTTGGTTTCCGCATAGATTTTATTTCTCTTTAGTAGAGAGTAAATTCGATTGAAATAAACTTTTTAGTTATGTTTATGTGTTCAGATTTTATTTCGGTTATTTATAGCTACGACTGTACTGATTTAAAGGATAGATTCATTAATGTTTAATATTAAATGCTGTTAATTAGCCTATTTATTTTATTTCAGTGACAAAACAAACAAGATTAGTTTACAAACTATGTCAAAGTTACATTAATGCATGCAATGTTCGTAAAAGGTCACTGACAACAAACTGACAAGTGGGCAACTGTTTCAGTCATAGAAGCCGGGTCTTATTTTGGCTTCGTGTAATTATGTGCATAAATGATAGCCCCCGAGGTGCATGGCGCAGATTTAGTGTGACATGAAGGCTATAACGCTTACCTTGCATGTTTCCAGGCATATGCCCCTGTTCTCCATGCGACCGAGCGAGTCCGAGAGATTCTGACTCGACTTTAGGCAGCATGACAGCTCCGCTGAGCCGATGATGAGCACGCGCCGCTCCGTCCGGTGGTCCGCCTGCGCGCGAGAGGAACACCAGAGAATCTCAGAAACGTCGTCCAAACGTCCGAAAGAAATCCTGCGCGTATGGAAATGCTAAAGCGTCTTCCTTTAGAAGTGTTTTAACAAGCGCACGGGACAGCTGTGGTAGTTCATTTTAAACACACTTAACGCGTAGCACTTAACGCGTAGCCTACACGTAATATTCAAAACGCAGCTCGAAGGCTATGAAACGGAAAAAAATGTAGCGACGGAAAACTGTCCGGACCGGCGAATTAAACTCTGGCAAGACCTCCTATCCGTTATCTATCTTTTCGTCGGGTGGTCTTTGCGTCTATTATGATGCTGGTCTTAAAACCGGAGTGCGCGAACTGTCAGGAACTTTGCACGAGCCCCTCCTCCGCGCGAGCACCGACTCGCTGTATCTGCGATAATGTCAGAGATGTGAAGTTCAAACCGCTCCTCGCTGCTTTGTTTACGCCGCAATGACACCGCGTCCACCAATCAGCGTTGTGATCGGTGCGCTGGCGTCACGCGTTTGTCCAATCAGAGTCGGGGAAGAGTATCAGCGCTTCTATCAGCCTCTATTCACTTGTGCCTAACAGCTGTTTCATAAAACTTACAGTGAAGCTCAAAGCGCAGAAACAAAACCAATATAGCTGAACATTACGAGACACGCAGAGCCGTTAACGGGAGCACCGGGAGGTATGTTGCAATGTGCTGGAGGATCAAATGTTTGTCTGTGTACATTATGTGGCTTACTGGGATGATCAAATATTACTGTATGGAGAACCTTATGAAGAAAACAGCGAAATTTTAAACGTCATTTTAAATGAAAAGTAGCAAGTTATACTTGTATTAATATGCTATTTAAATTGCATTTTCTGGTTGAATTCAGGAAAAAAAATAGGATAAGCCTTCTGTATACATTTTAAAGAATCTAATTTGTAAAAAATAGGTCGTGCGCATTTTTAATAATGGAAAAGATATGTGAGGGAATCTGTAAATAAAATGATGACATAAACCGTAGTTTAAATGTGAAGCCCGTCCGTGCGGATATAATGTCAAGTCATAAAACCATAAAACCCGTTAAACAGAATCTAATGGCATGATAGCGTTGTCGGTCAGATGTAACGAAAATGATATACACACAATATTTACATCATACACACCAGCATGAAAATCAACACAAACTCACACTTAGGCTACTTGTAAGAACGACCGTGAATAAAAAATAAAAACGTTCAGGGATTTTAGCTTCCTAAACTTTTTGACGTCGAAATGACACGTTATTGCATTTATATTCCAAAAATGTAACCATTCACGAAAGTTCAAATTTCTGCGGTCGCACTTTCTGAGGTGGAATAGCATACATCTGTTAGGCTATGGATGTTGCTTTTGAAGGTACAAACTTTTTGGGGGATGACCTGAATTTGTTTTAGAAATATATAAACTTTCAAGCTATACCCCAGTAATAATAAAAATATATCCCTGATAATAATAATAATAATAATAATATACTGTTAATAATAACAACTATATTCCAATTGTTAATTAAAAATGATTTATATATTCGCGAACATTTTACACTAGACCGCTGTATTATCTATTACAAAACAACCCTATTAAATGACTAAAATATCGTTCATACAATTGACAGTGTTTCCTGGTAAAAATAAAACTCTAAATATAGTTTTAAGACTGTAATAACGCCAGCAATAAGGACGTTAGCAAAGAGAATCGTCAACAAATCAATGCACAACATCTTTCAAGGAAAAAAACATTAAGGCCCTTAACCAGTCATATAGATCTGAATAAAGCAGGAATTGAAAAACATAAAGAGGCATATTCTTTGACATTACTACTGAATATTACTGTAAATAATAATGAATAGGGTAATAAGAGCAATACATAGTGCCATGAATAATAACAGTTAACTTTTCCTTTTTCAAGCAGGTGATTCAGGGTCAGAATCTTTTCACATTTATATAATCATATTTGTTCAAAGCAAATGCACAAAATGTTTATATATCATACCACTTACCCAAATCTTTACTAGAGTCCCGTCCTAATTCACTCTCAAAGCCAGTGAACATTGTAGGCAAAAAACAACACAGAGCAACCTCAGGTCATCCACCCAAGCAGTTGTCTGAACTTACATCCCCCCAAAGTTTTCCATCCTTTCCCAAGATCAAACCCATCGTCCACTTTCCATTAAAGAAAGAGGTCTTTTTGACGAAACCACCACCCTGGCATGTCTCCCTTTGCTTTCACACACGGCACTCACCCCTCAACCCCCCCCCCCCCCCCAGTGCCCCCTCCTCCCCACCATGACCTGCTCTAAACCCACAGTCACATCTCACCTAATCAACAATATTTAAAACTCCTGCGGCTGATAGGTTTGTGTAGATCACGTGGAGCTGGACGGATTGATAACAGCCAGTTATAAAGTGACACACGGGTAGATAAGCCGCAGTGGACAGATAGTACTGAAGGAATGATTAACCGGTGAAGAAGAGAGTTAAAGCTGCCCTAGCCACCAATGAGTGAATGAAATGGGAAAGGTGGTAAAACGCAAGATCAAAAGAACACATCAACAGGTTGATATAGGGCCGCAAACTTTGAACTACTTCGACAAAACACCAGCACACACCATTCTATTGGTTTATTGTTTCTGCGAGTATCTGGATGGGAATGCGTACGCAGCGGGACTCAGTTTACTTTGAGTTTAATGTGTGAGAGATTTTTATGATCATACACTATCATAATTCTCTCTAATTCACATAGAGGTTTCAGGTTGTTGATGCAGGTCCATACTTCCTCAAGGCAAATAAATGGAAATGTAAACAAACTTATTATATATACTGAAAGGCAGCGTACTAATACAGATTTTTTTACATCGCTAAATTTTAAATCAGGAAACATTTGCATTGGACTTTAAACAGTCATCCAAACCCATAAACTATATTTATGTTGCATGGGTTGTATTTTTTCTACCTTGTTTTATGTTTTTCAAGGATGAGGGAATTTCAAACAACCTGTCCATCTTAGTACCTACACAATGACAGACAAAAGATTATTAAAACTTCCTCTAAATTGTATATATATATATATATATATATATATACTTTGCACTAAAAAATTGCACTCATTTTAGGCAGATTTAAAAGCTATAAAAATGATAGCGTGTTTCTCTCTCTCTCCTTCACTTGACGTACAACTTTCAACACAAAAGAGCAATTTCGAGCAAGGTGAGGGGCAACAATGCCATCTAAATTTGGCGGCAAAGATAAAGAGCCCCAGGACAAGTGGCCCGGCAAACACAGGCCTGTTGACTGAAGAGATGGGACCTAATGACCCTCATGTCACTGGCCCACAGCAGCTACAAGGGAGAACACAACCGAGCGTGGCTGTCTTGACTACTATAAGTGGATGTGCGCTGATAACAGAAGGGGTACCTGAGAGCTCTTTGCTTACCAGAGAGATTACCGGCCCGCTGAGGCTCAAAGCCGAGGGATTTGTCAACTTAACCCCTGTCCCCGCTCGCCTTTTTTTCTCTCTCTGCCGCATTTTACGACGCTGGAGGGACCCCAGCACTAAACACAGATCTCTTTACAGCAGAATAAAACATGTTAAGTGTAACGCGGCTGGGGTCAAGGTTTCAATCGTGGTGGAGAGAGGGCTTCAGGAGCTAAACACATGTGCACCAATAGACACGTTAATATCTGCTAGAATGATCTAAAATGCCCTGCACAATATGATATTCTTAAAAATGTGGTTTTTAATGAATACAGTATATAAATAAAGTGCTTTGGAGATTTTTTCTTCTACTTTTTTACATGATGCCTTTATGACTTTATGCTTTTATTTGACTATCAATATCGTCCAAAATTATATGATTATGTTACTAAATAAACACAAGGTGAGGCATATTTATATCTCAATACACTGTAAAAATACTGTACATTTAAGGTACTGTAATTTTTTCAACATGATTTTTTCTCAACATGAACATGAATGTTTACGTATTTTGATAATGCAGTAATACATGTCAAATTACAGAAATAAACTGCAAATTTACAGTTGTCGGGTGTGAAATAACAAGAAAAATATGTAAATTTAAATGTCAACATGTACATTTCAATAAATGAAGTACATTTTAATAAATTTTTAATACATCTCAGTCTTTCAAAGTGCAGCTCAGTTCTGAGATATTTGACCAAATCTTTAAAAATCAGTTTAGAATGTGAATAAACAATCTGCAGATTTCATCTGGGCCTGATAAGGTAATGATTTCATGAATCAATTGTATCTCATGGATGACTCATTCAATATGGGTTTGATTATCAGAAAAAAATGTGTATGATATAAAGTGGATATGCTAAGGAAATAGCATAAATATAATGAGCTTTTGTCACGCTTTCATTCCAAAGCTATTGAAATGCAGTTACATGAGGATAATGGGGGAAAAAGCAAAAGGGTGTGGGACACCCAGATTCATAGTTATTTCCTGGCTGTGACAGCTCTACGATTTGCTTTGTATAGTATTAGATCAGTCAGCCGCTGGTGTGTTCCAGATTACAGTGTAGCTGGTCCAACATTTTAACATAAGCTGAAAACCAGCTCATGAGGACTCATCAGACCCATCAGACCTAAATTATAAATAATTTCTATAAGCTTACTGTTAGTGTAAGTGATTGGTAAGATTGTTTATTTTTAACAATAGAAGTTGGATTGCAGCTTTTATATAAAATTGTTGCATATAGCATGTTTCCATAATATAGCTACAAAGGTCGATGAGTGTGTTGAGGTGGGAAAACTTTTCATGACCCGCACCGGTTGCGCGGAAACCTTGTTTTGTTGACCTTCCCTAGGTATCATCAATGAACAGTAAGAACCAAGGGATGACCAAAAGAGAGACACAGAAGCTCAATAGTGAGAGTCGACACAGAGAGAATGAGTGTTGTCGGGCATTGTCGGGAGAGTAAATAGAACCCGGAGCCTGGGAAAGGGCTGGGATTTGTGCCACGGCATTTCTGAGTCATACGGTCCGCTTATCATGTTTATTCGCATTTCTACCTGCGATGTGTTTACATTAGCATTCCTCCACTGTACTCCTGCAGCATGACGCCCCCAGCACGCATGTTCCCAGCGAAAGGAATGTCTGCTCCCCTCCGATCGGATCTGTCCTATCCGTGTTTAATTAAACCCCATATGTTTTCCTCGCTTTCTCTCCTCGTCTTCTCTGAAGGAGAATGAAAAAAAAGAGAAAACACTGTAGCGCTGCTAGATCCATTAGCGGGTCAAGCAACAGTCATTGTTCATTGCTTCCTATATGCTTCTATTTTCAAGAGCTTCGTGGAACAATAGAGCTCGCGGTTCTGTCAGGTGTTTGCAGTCACCGCGAAAACCAAAACAAAGCGTGTGAGGCTGAAGCAAAACACACGAGAGTCAAACAAGGCAGAACCGCAGGCCAAGTCAGGTTTGATCATGGCCCAAGAGTTGAATCGTAACTGACAGACGTCTCAGATGTGCAGAATTATAACTGTACATTTGACAACAGCTGCGTGTGGAATGTCAAGTTTATGGTGAGGATTGTTTCAGGCTGTGCATATTGAGAAATAGGCTGAGACTGAATTGTCATTTAAGTGTATGGCATGAGTATTTTGATTGTATTTTTTATAATAAGACACAATGTAAAAATTGGAATTTGCAGTTGTTACCGTAAGAACAATTTTAAGGCACTCCTGGGTCTTATCAGATTCTTTATTGCTATGTTGCTATTGATTCAATAATATCATATATCATTTTAAAGTTATAATAATGCTACAGACTTAAAAAATACCAAGTGAGCATTTTACACATTTCCTTTTAAAAGGCTCTTCCTCTCAAACCTAACCATCCTTTCAAATTTTTCCAAACACCGGTGTGTTTGTTTTAAATCATAGCCGAATGAGCCACACTTGACAGACTGCCCAGTCCTCCACCTGACCCCTGAGCGGGGCAATAGCTGGCTGTACGCCCACCCCATCTTCCCCCCCACTCAGCCAGTCGAGCAGAAAGGAAAACCCAAGCCAACGATGCATGTAAGTCTCATCTCACACTCTCACAATAGCTCGATCCGCCACCCTTCTAATGACTCAGAACTGATAGGAAGCTACTAGAAACCTCTTTAGTCTTCCTCATTCGCATGAGGGGAAACATTAAGATATTCTTTTTTTGTTGCCTCCCAAGGACTCGCGTTGCGCGGCCCTAGAAGGGCAATTATCACCCTGCCAATATAGTAAATCCATTCTGTCATTTTCAATGATATCTGCTTGTGTCAACTGTAAGGTCTAATAAAAGCTAATTGCACATAACAGCCCGGGATCAATATATCAGTCAGGGAAGGTGGCAAGACATGCCCTCTTATGAGGCTTAAAGAGTGCACAGGCAACAAGCATTGGTGCATTATTAGGTTCCTTGTTAGCGTTTCATGTTGACTGTATCGAGAATCTATTTAAGCATACATAAACAGCTTTTAACAAGAATTTATAAATGGATCATTCCTGTCGTATGTTGATTGGTCAATACAGTCCAGCTATGCTAAGATTATAACAACTATGATGTGAAAAACCGATTCACTTAGTTACTGTACATCAAAACGCTAGATACGGCAACATTACTAGCTAGATATGTCACAATTAGGGGAGTAATGATGTATTGTTGCACGATATATCGCGATACAAATAAAGCATTAACGTATTGTAGAGCTACTGTAATTTTCCTGTATTGCTAGTTGAGCTTCCAACACGTGACCTGGGGGTCATGTTTTAATATTTAGTTTTTTCTTTTATTTATTTTGAAATGCTTTTTAAATTCCTTTCTTACGTTTAATTTAATCCTTTTTTTAGTGACAGGCCTATTCAATTTATATCAATTTACATACAGCAGATTAAATTAAACCAAAATGTCAACTGAATGTCATCTAAAATGTTGATCGAATGTCATTGAAAATTATATGATATATGATATATGGTATCGTGAACCCCCCCATCAGATGAACTTCCCGATCTCACCATCAAGGAATGATTGGTGACCTGTTGAAATGTTCTGACCTCGTCTTCTGGGACAACGGCGGTTAGTTCTGTAGCACTCAGACACTATTTAGTCACCGTCTCTTTGTCTGTTTCCTCTACCATCAAGAGTCACTATTGTGCCGGCTCAGGTACAGCCTAATGCAGAGCAAACACATCCACCTAACCATTAACGCAGGGTCGCTGTTTGATCAGTGCGACAAACTGGAATGGCATTTATGGTGGTGGGCTGTTTTGATAGGGAAGAATCTTCATCAATTAGCTCTCTACACTCTCGGCTTTTCTCTCGCTCCAGGGTAGAGTGAGCAATTGTGTGTGCTAGAGAGAGAGAGATACAGTTTGCTCTGCGTTTAATGGCACTCTAACTTGAGAGCCGATCATTAACCCATTAGAAAGACGCGTCTCTCCGCTGAGGTTCTTTGAGACGGCGTGCCCTGGGAGATTTGCGTCTCCTGCTTCCATCATAGGGCTTACTGTAAACCTCAGAGACACAGGGGAGATGTTGAGAGACATCGCGGTTGTGTCGGGGCAGGGTCTTGCTCATTATGAGAGGTGTTAACAGCAGTTGTGGAACTTATGATTATGGGTGGTTGGCACATAATGTCTTTGGGTTTGTAATAACGATATCATTTTGTGTTCAAATTGATATCAATGTTATATGAAAACGTAAATCTTCAATTTATTAACATTTAGACCTTTACAAGTTAATTTTAAGAGCTCTAATGGTACGACAAATGAATTTCTCAAAAAGAACAAATATTCTTCCTTTCAACTATTGTGCGCTCATAACAGGTTTCAGCATATAGACGGTTTCAAAGCAACAACATAAACAAATGTTACTGCGCATGCACGCGTTTGTGGCCCAAACTTAACTTCCGGTACACATCCGAGTCCCTGCAGATGATATCTGATAACAAGCAAAAGAAATAACATGTAAATGACATTAACTAGCAAGTATGTCTGGTCCGTTTTATTTTGGGTTACCAGTAAAAGAACCGTTACTTAAATGCGACAAGGTTACACGACCCATTCAACAAATTGTTTATTTAATCAAATTAAATTAATTGTTGTAATACAATTATTAAAATATTGATATTGAAATATTTAAATGAATATTAATATAAATTAAATATAAATAGTTAATATTAGCCACTAGCCAGACTGATCAAATATATTTCTAAAAGTATTGTATGTCTCTTGCCATTTTGCACTAGTTTTCACTTTCCTAGTTTCACAGACCATTAATGGCACTCTTAGCTGAGTATAACATTTAATAACATACATTACAGAGAGATTAGAGGATTTGAATCACTTTTTGCACATTACGTGCTGTGGAAAATGTACATTTCGATACGTAAATAAAAAAGACTTTTTTCCAATTGGCTCTGACAGAAACCTCAAATGCTTATATAAAGTACACCGTATCCCATTCCCTCATCTTCGAAGAGTCTCGTACTAAAGAGCCACGCTGTTGACATTGTCATTAAAGGTCTGTGAGGTTGTATTTGTTTTGGCCCAAGAGGGCAAGCATTGCATTGACGATCAGCCTTATTTCTTCCTTCTCCCCACAGCCGTTTCTTCCTGTTTGGCAGCGGACCCGTTCTCCCAGATCTGGATGTGTTCCCGAATCAAACATGCGTCTTTAATTTGGCCTTACGAGGAAAACGATCGCACTTCTCCCTCCCTCACGTTCAAATCTGTGTCATGGCAAGTTCCTGACAGTAGATTGAGATGTGGTTGCCCAACGAACGTCTGCGTTTGACGGAAGTTTGGACTAAGCGTTTAGGCGATGTAAATTGGGCTTAAAGTGAGATGCTTGGCAGAGTTGGGTAACTCGGTTCGAAAGGTTGGGGAGGGTTTTGTATATTTTCAGAGCAGCGCGGCTTTTGGGAACAGATTTGGGTAGCGTGAGGAGGACCACCCATGCCCTTTCTCTCCAGGAGAGAGCTCCACCACCATTAATTAGAGCCATTCTCAGAGGTCGATTCTGTGGCCGGGACACCTGTGAACTCACAAGAGTCCCGTCACACACGTAAAAGGGGCACTGATTCAGTTTGGAGGACCGGTGCCCAATAAAAATCACTTCCAGCTTCTGCAGACAGCCAGAAACCATGCGCATGTGTTTTTCATGTTTCTCTGCATCGGAAAAATGAAAATCTCTGCTTTGCCAAGTGCTGTTAAAATGTTTTTTTGTCGAATCAAACAACACATTATTCTCTCATTTGTGGTCAGGTTTCCTAATGCTACAGTCCTTCACAAGCAGAAATGACTACAAACGACCAACATTACAGCGACCTGGAGACCTCAAGCAATAAAATCACTGTCAGTCTGAACAGGGCTTGAAAATAAATGTTGTTCTCCACAAAATCCAGGCTTCCAGGTCTTCAGTTCGACCCGCTGATGAAACGAATGAAATATTTTACTGGATTCCAACTAGATATAAATGGGAGTTCAATCTCTGAAGCCTTTAACAGGGATTTTGAGGTTTTGCTTCACGTGGACGCCAGTAAATCTGTCACCCGCGGAGATTCGTCTCCCGCCCTCCGGAGGGAACAAATTGTGGCGTTCGGGCAGGGTGTGGGGGGGAGAAGTGACCTGTCAGAGCCCTACATTCATCACTGGGACAAAACGCTCACGATTCTTTCTGCTGACCACCAGGAACCTTTCTGCTAAGCACATTCAGTAGATGCAGGCTTCTGAATATTTTCATCTGATCAATACACCTATTTGCAAGCCATGTCAAGACCTATGGGCAGAAAGAAGGGAAGGGCAATATAATATTATATCATCTTATTTAAGCAATTATAATGGGAGTATTATGGCTTTATTTTGCGTATTATTGTATTTTTCTGCTGTTTACTGTATACGGTTCATGGCAAGTTTAACAATGCACTCTTAAACAAACAGATATATGCACGCTTGCACACGTACTGTACTGTATAAATATATATATAAGTATGAATAGGAGCATATCTAAGCGTCAAAGTGTATTTGTATTTGTTGAGCACATTATGAAAAAGAGGTAATAGAATTTTGAGGTGGGCGCTGCGCTTAACTGCCAAATTATTAAATGTAAATTTACAGCATAATAAGGTTAAAAACTTCATTTTACAGAATTTGTATTAGTTTATTATTTGTATAGATTTTTCACATAAAAAACGTCAAATTACAGGAAAAGACTTTAATTTTAATGTATAGTTCTGGTGCCCCAGCTGGTGGAAAATGTCAGTTTTTAACAGGATTTTTTATACAGTCTATTTTTGAAATACGGTAAAAGTAAATTGTCAAATTACATAAAAAGACTGAACATTTACAAGAAAAACATTTTATAATACAAGTAAATATGTTGCCAATGACAAAAGCATATCTTTCATTCATGATGACAAACTGCTTCCAGTCTAGGAGGAGGTCCCAGAAGGAACACAGGATATTTGTTAACTATTGACTCATTATTCAGATCAGCAATTCTCCCACATAAGTATTGACCAGTCATTTTAGGTCAGCATATTATATCTGATGAAATATTCAAATCACATTTTTCACAGCTGTGTCAAAGCCTGATAGCCCTATCAGCAATGACACACTGTAATAGACATTGACTTTCTTTCCCTTCATTTCAACCATAAGTGGTTGAAAAAATTAATATCAAAATGGGATGACAGAGTTAAAAGAATCTGAAGATTCAAAACTCAGAGGTAAAACTGAACTCTACTCTGATTGGTTGGCGAGGCGTCTTTCGTGGCACTGGTGAATTGCACGTCTCGCAGAGTATGATTGATTTGGCCATCCACCAATGGCAGTCAATAAAGGGTGGATAAAGGAAATAAAAAAAACTCAGTCTCAACGGCAGGTATGTAGGAAGATAGATCATGCTAACAGCCAATAATAAATGGATCATGTTTCTATGTTTTTAAAACCCCTGGCAGATGTATTGAATGGGAAACCTTGTGTGGGAGAAAATAGACCTTTATTGATCAGAAACAAGTGGAGCGGGGAAAAAGACATGAAAAGAAAGAAATTGGAGGAAAACTAGCTGCTAACATTGAGTGACCGAAGCTTTCACAGGCAGGATATCTGTAATATCTGATTTAACCAATGCTTTGCATTTATGAAAATATACAATACAATTATTTACAGTAGGATTGATTTCAATGATCCAACCAAACTACATATTATGAACCCATGATTCACAATGTCAGGAATCATGGAATGTAGTTTGGTTGGGTGATTTACGGATATTTAAAATACCTAGAAGTTAATATGAACTTACTAAGTTTCATATATTTCAAATGACATTCAAACACTGAATGTTTACAATATTGTCTGTCTCGTTCCCTGCTTCAAATTCCCAAATAATCCCGTTTTCTTTTTCTCCCCCGGAGAACGGCTGCACGCAACTCGACCGATCTCAACCAAAACTCTGGTTCAGACCCAAATGAAACATCCAGGTTCCGAAAAAACTGGCTGCAATGGTGTGGTCTCGAAATACTTTGTCTGTGGCCAGACAATTAGGGACTTAGGTGTGGCAGAAGGGAAGAATGTGGAAATCGGATCTTTGCAGAGAGCATGGCCCCACACCCTGTAGTCTTGGCTTCCTGCGAATGCCACATGCACCCGTACGTACTAGCGAGACTCAACGAGGGTTCTCCTCCATTGTTCAGCTTCGTTCGACCCTCTGCTGTGAGATCTGAGGAGACCGGGGACAGGCTCTTCCCCCATTGCTTTCCTCTTGGTAACCCACGGGACACCAATGGGAACCTATCCATCAAAGATGACATTTGAAGCTCGTTTTGGGAAAAGGCCATTTTGGTGCCTGTCCATCTGGATGCAGAATGTGGTGGAACATAATAATACAGTCCTAGCTTTAGTTGGAAGTAAGCAAAATGGACACAACCGATGCCCTGATAACGCTAGACGAGACAGGAAGAGGTACAGCCTGTTCAAGCTGTACATGGCCCCCGAGGGTCACGGCAATATCCTCCCCTTAAAAGTCTTGGCTGCACACTCAAACATCCTCAGAAAAGGCTCAGAAGAGCTTCTGCTGAATTTACACTTAATAATCTTCATGAATGCATTTGTCAGTTTCTTAAAATCTCACAGGTGAAATTCTTTGCAGGATCCAGGTAACTCTCATGCATGCAGGTAAATCTCAAATCACGGCCACAATGGAAACAGAGATTTGGTGGAGGGAAGACAGGAGAACAAATTGAATCATCCCTCAAAAGGTATGATGTTCACTGACATCCATGAAATAGGCTGTGGAGTAATAGGGCCCTTTACCTTGACTCTCACAGACTCCTGAACTACATGGGCACAACTCTCAAAGTGCTTCCTTTCAGGTTCTCATCAAAGCCCTATTGTCTCCAGTCAGACCTCTTTGATTGATGGGGAACGGCATCCTGTTCAGGAACATTCAGAGCTATGCTGAAAGTCAAATTTCTGAGAAATTCATTGGTGTGTTTTTGACTGTTGAATATTATTGAAGTACTTACAAAATAAGTATTGAAATAAGTTTTTTTTTATTCCAGATTCACCTGAAATATGTGGATTTTTCTTACTAAAGCAGCCCCAGACCCAATGGCTTCGGTTAATGGAAACTAAAGCGGAAAGTAAGGAGGTGCTGGGTCGTGGGATTTCCTGACATGACTGTATCAATACTTTTACCATGTTCCTCTTCCATGTTTTACAATCAGACCGCAGGCCCCCTCCGGCCTACCAAGCCCTTCCCACATAAAACAACTCAGCATGTTCATTCTCTAAAGCTTGGAGAGACATTGATGAATCCTCTGAGACCAAGATGACATCGCAGTCTGGTTTCCACCTCCTGAAGAAGTTCTCCTCAGGTTCTCTTACTTCTGACATCCTGGTACATATAACAATGCTCTGTCCACAGAGATGCTGCTTGTATGCATTGTTTCAGTAGATTTGGGAATAAAAAAATAATTAATCTTATATTTTTGTAAATATGCATTAACCAAATAATAGGTTTGGAAAATTGTGTATGAATATAAATCTATATAAATCTTGCATATAAATCTATGCAAATTATACTTTTTAAAATTACACAGCAACATGCAAACATAGAACTCAATACTTTTAGTCTGGTAATGATTTACAGTATAACTATATGATCATTTTTTTCATAATTTTTTAATGATGTCCTGAATAGTTAGGGCTATGAAGACCATGATCAGATTATAGAAATTACCAAAAAATATAAAAAATGAATATGTTGAAAACATTAAAATACTTAATCATATACATTAAGTCTACTTTTACAACCATATCCAATACACATTATTTAAATATATTAAATTACATTTCTATTCCTATATAGAAGTTTAACAAAAATGTTTAATTTAAAATGGAAGTTCATGTCTTTAAGCTTCACACATTTGAGCTTTCATGATATTTTCATTCCACATGCCATTGTATTTCCAACGCATTGTATTTAGCGCAAATGATCTCTGTAATGCTCAGTTGAGATTTACGAGAAAAGGAGTTTAGATCTGAGGGCTTGCTCGGACAGAGCGAATTTAAACCGGTGTGCTTTCCTCAGGAAATATCTGTGGAGTTAACCAACAGGATAAACAACCGTGTTCGCTGGAGATATCTGAGAATAGAGAGTAAAAACGAGAAAAGCTGCTCACGGTTACTTCAGATTTGTTTGATCACCTTTACAAAAACGAAAAGAAAACTGTATGTGGCTATGTTTAACATTTAAAACAATTCCCAATATGAGCACACAAGGGATTTTTATGACCGCGATTGAGTCTTAACACCTGGACGTGTGTCATTATTTAAAGACATCCGTGATAAAATTAATAAACGTTATCAATCCAGGTTGTGACATTCTGCGGCAATCTGTACAAGCAAGCAAATCGGAACCTTACAGTAACACAGCTCAACAACCACTTACAGTAAAACAGAAAGTTTATATTTTACGTGGCTTTGTACATATGTCGAAAATCATCGGGGGCATGAAACACTGTAGCTTATTAACTTCTACAAAAATACAGAAGTGGAAATTAATCTGTACTGGCCTAGCTGTGGCTTGGGAAAAAGTGCACATGCCACAGTTTGCAGAACCTGGCATGGCTCCGCTCCATGCCTCCCTTCTTTTCCAACCATCCGGGAGAAAAGTGGGGGCTGATGAGAAACTCCAGATTCAGTTGTGTTGACCACACAGGGATTTGAGGATTACGGCTCGATTACTATGTTTCAAACATCATCTTGTGGTGGAGAGCTACATTAATCAGAACAGAGAAATAACACGTTTAGCGGGGCGAGCGGACAACGGCACTGACTGGAATCTGGTTAAAAAATAAAGCTTGAAAAATAGCGAAAAAGGTTCATATGAATGTATTTAATGTTTACAATGTCATTTTATCCATCGAGAAACATTTCTAACATACCCCGGCAAGAAACAGAAGTCAGTTCTTTAAGAGTAAAAATACCTCAACAGGTGAGTGTGGAACAAACAAATATTTCCACCCTTATCAGTTCAGGAACTGTGTCAATAGAAAACAGCAGTCAAAAATCAAACGAGGTCACAAAACATCATTCCTCTCATTTCTTGGTTTTCGTTCGGCCACAGGAAGAGATAGGAAGCCCAGGAACATGCTTGATCGATGTCGTGGAGTGCAGAGAGGAAGAAACAACATGGAGGGGTGCAGAGGGCTCAGCTATTTTTGCACCGTCGTACGGAAATGAGCCATAGTCCAAAGAGGAAGCAGATAGGACAGAAAGTGTTGCATAGCAACGATAAGCAGGAAAGAAGCTTGGTGTTTGTAGACATCTGTTGCTGTACACTTGCACGACAAAGTTTGAACTTTGTCAACAGAGAATCATGCAGACAGTAGAGGAAGATTTTGAGCATGCTTTAAAACAAACGCAAATCTGTTCAAAGTGCACAGGAGTCATGATTAATATGGCGTCTCTCTTTCCATAATTGGATACAAATGATATATATCAAAATCATTTTCTACATAGGTGGCACTTAACTGCGCTTTAACCGATGAAGTAAATCTTTCATCTGACATCCTGTGCAGGGATCTCCTAAAAATACCGCCCTTTTTTAACCCTGCATTGCAAAGTCTAGTCTGAGGGCAGCCCGTGTGGTCCGGCCTAAATCGTTTTCAGTTAATATCACAGCTGGACGGTGGTGGTGGGCCATAATGCCTGATGACGGGAGAGAAAACCCCTAAACCCACGTCAATAAAAGAAAGAGAGCGATTGCTTTCGACTGGCCAAATTTTAGGGTCAGACTTGGTATCGTTTCAACAACAACACCTTGCGTGTCACCCGCCGGCGCTCAGACTGCTTTCGCTGCCGTATCGAACGGCTTTATTTAAACCCGGGCTCCCACCTCGAGCGTTCCCCGTGGCCTCTTTTATTTTCTGCCTTCAGCATAAGTGGTGGCTGACCACAGTGTTTTGATGGGGCGGTCGGCTGCCCATCCTGTTCCCACATTTCCTAGACCACGGCGAGGAAGGCGCTTGTTCGACATGTTTCCCGCCTCGATACCTCCCACGTGTTGAGCGCTTTCAACACAAAATGACATCACATGATTTAAGTGACTTGCGATTCTGATTGCAAACAGACGCTGAAGCATTTCTTCTTAGAAAGGTGGGCTTTAAAGCTATTTTAAATGCATGGTTAACAGTTGTCTGTATTGTAAATTAGTGGGAGGTTTATTGGGTTAAGCCTGATGTTAAACTACATGAAATGTACTTGATTTGAGTGGTTAAATTATTGTAACTTGGATAATTATGTAAATAAATGAACTAGGTATAGTTTTTACCAAATTATGTGCATTAAAAACGACACAAAAAAACATTATTATAAATAATACATATTAACAATAATAATAGTAATAATAATAATTAAATTGAATTTATACAATATTTAAAATATAAAAAAATGTATTATGTTAGTTATATATTATATAATATGAAAAATATATATCAAAATATATTCTTTCATTGTGCACAGATTCCCAATAATTGTATCTGTTGCTGCTGAAACAACAAAGTAGGTTGACAGCATAACACCTCTCTTTAATAAAACTGACGAACAGATGAAATAATCACATAAATGTCAAATATTTCATTTTCTTTCATCCAAAATGCAGCTAAAATATTCTAAAGGGGAATAAATACATTTACATCCTTCCTCATTAAAAGCAAGGTACAAGAAAAATAACTGTGTTGCGAATTGTTCTGTTTGTTTGCTATTTAATGTTTTGGAGTGACAACACACCCCATAACACTTACAATTTTCTGTAATTTCTTATGTGCTAGAAGCTGACACAAGGAACTATCCTAAGACTACAGTGGAGTAAAAGTGTGACAACTTGCCCCGGTCTCCTCTACAATGCAGGTAAACATTGTTAAATGTTAATACTTACATCACATGCCGCCACTCGCTTTTATTTCAATTATACAATTATAATCATTTGTCGTGATAAAGTGAGGGGAGGGTTTATTTGAGAGCTAAAAACACACAAGCCGCTCTGTCTGTCACTCCAGTTATTACAAGAGCGTCGCAAAATGAGGGCTGACCTTCAACAAATCACAATACATCTGTCTCACAGCATCGCAATACATCTGTGAGAGCGTCTCTCCACCTGAGCATCCGCTGGCAGATTCTCCTCGCCTACACAGCAGCAGAGCCATTAAGTGTGTGATAATGCAGTTCAATTGATTCACTCGGGCCATTTGTACTTCTCCTCTTTGGCGAGCATTATATCAATTGATTTTAATGAAGCTATTCATTACTTTGGCCTGTATGACGCGGTTTGGACGCTTTTGTTTTATTTGGAGCTGGGTATCAAATAATTTTAATTTTCAACGCGTTTACTGTAAGAGAAATATGGGTATTGATTAGGTGCCGTTATTACAGTCTAAATCCCAGAGGAGGCTGTAACGAACTGGAATTGTTGAGCGGAAGATAACATCTCACATACTGGTGTGACTTGAACAAATTGATGAGAACGCTAATAAAAGATACAAACACTAAATTTTCTTTTTTTTCTTTTTGATAAAAGTTTTGTAAATCATGAAGTCGGTTTGTGCCGAAGAGGATTATATTAAAAATATATTGAATGCTATGAAATATTTAAGGCCTAACTGGTTATTTAATAGAAAATTCATGGAGGTACACCCATGCAACCTATTTAAGAAAGTGTATTAAAATGGAAATTCTCAAATATATGTATCGAACAATACACCGTACTTTAGATAAAACAATACTGTAATCATTTTCTAACACTAAATAGAGTATACAGACAGTTTTATCGGACACACGCACCTGTTTGTTGATCGGTCTGGCTAGTGGCTAATAATATAATATATATTACTATTAATTTGTATTATTATATGTGATGTATGATATCGGTTTAATGCTTTTTAATAGTAAGGATTCACATTTCTGAATATCATAGCCTTCAAGACTTAGTTAAAATATCCTAAAGCCTACGAGACAGACAGTACATATAGAAAAACAAATCACTTTTTTAAAAAAAAGAACTTTTCTTTTCCTGCGTCTTTTTGTTCATGCCACAAAATGTGTCCCTGAGAACAGAAGCAGGTTCAGATCTTTGGATCCTCATGCCTTTGACTCGACCAGGTTTTGGCGAAACAGCAGAAAAGAGCGACCTCATTTTTTGTGCTGCTTAGATGGGCAGTCCTACTTTGACCTAGACAGCCCTCTCCAGTCTTCTCTGGAGAAGTCAGCACTTCAGACGAAAAAAGTAATTGCGGATTAACCATCAAAAAATGGGTTTTTTTCCATCCTGTGCAGATACCTATGAAACCACTCCTGGTCGTGCAACCAAGCAATAGCAAAACACTCTTAAAAATCAAAGTCAATCCAGAACGCCATGTAGATTTTAACTTCACTTTGAAATTTAAATGAACTCAAATTTATAGAAAGTATAAATCCAACAGTTTCCATGGTGGTCACTATTAACTTCCAGTATTTTCCAACCCGAGTTTATGAGTCATGTCTCACGTGCCTGGAGAAAGCCAGGCTGTTGTAAACTACACATCTTACATGTGGCGAGACAGACCGGCCTCTCACGTTTTGATTTCTGATGATCTCTACAGGTGACCAAAAATAGCCTTAAAAGGTTTGTTGACTAGTATATTTTCACTTGATTATCTACTTGTTTTCCTGTTCCTGCAAGTGGAAGGTTGAGGTTTATGCAGTGTTGTGTGAACACATTTGTCCTTTTCAGGGCCTCCAGAGCAATCAGTCCGTCAACGGGGAAGGGGCAGGCTAATTTCCCTTCTCCCTCTCCCCATCCCGTTCATCTCCCGAGACGAATGCTTTGGGTAATAAGGATAATCAATACACTTTCTCGGTCCCTGCAGTCTCCTGGCATTATTAGCCATTTGTCATTAGGCATCCGCTTTTCTTATCAGACATTAGCATCTTGTTTACAAGGCGTGCCAGACCTCCCCCGTGTCCCCGCCCCTGTCAAGATTACCCACGGGCCCTACTTCAGACGCACACACAAACACACGCACTCCCTGAGGTGCCGAATAGATACATCTACACCCTGACAGCTTACACATGCACGCTCTTGACGTGATTTACCCCGAGAAAATTAATGAAGCAATGACAGGTACAACAACATGATGACAAGGGAAAAAAAGACTTTTCTTGCCCTTGATTTCTCTAGAGTCTTGTACAAATGACACCTTTTCCTAATTAATTAAATGACGGCGAGGGATGAGACTTTTAGAGGGACGTCTTTAGTTTGATGGTTATCCTTCTGGCCCTCAGGCAAGTTTACATTTTATATTTTGGCACGGGATATGAGGCAAACTTTTTCTTTCGTGAAGAGAAGTTGCACATCTAAATGAAGCTGTTATTAGATAGCTGAAAGAGACTAAATCCATTCGCTACACAGACTACTGAACAAAGATTCATTTATAGTGATCCAAGATGAAAACAAACTAAATAACTTTATACAGTTGCATCCAGCCTCCAATATTAACACTCGTTTAAAATACAAAACAATGTAGGTTTTCATTAACTTGGTAACTTCCTCTTAAAGGTGCTGTGTGTAATATTAAGGAGGATGAATAGACAGAAATGCAACATAATATCCATAACTGTGTTCAGAGGTGTATAAAGACCTTACATCATGAAGCGTTATGTTTTTATTATCTTAGAATGAGCTATTTTTATCTACATACACCGCGGAACGGAATTCATCATGTTGTTTCTACAGTAGCCCTAAACGGACAAACTGCTCTACAGAGCGCGTTTCGTAACCAAGGCCCCATTTACACTGCAGGTCTTGATGCCCAATTCTGATTTGTTGCCTTATCTGATTTTTTGTACCGTCCGTTTACACGTTCTTTCAATTGTGACCCATATCCGATTTACGTGTTTACACTTGTCATACCATTTGAAACATCATGCATGTGTAAGAACGGGTTCTTTCATCAGCACCACACACTAGCCAAGATGGACGAACGCGAAATGTGCTTGATGTTAGCTCTGTGATTTATGCGAAGTTCGTCGAACATTAAAATGATTTTAAGGCGGCGGAGGAGGAAAAGGCCGTCATTGCAGTCTGCGCATATGCTTTAGTTACTGTGTCCTCGACCATTCAGAGGAAGAGATCTCAGGACTGGTGGGAGCATATTGTGGCGGGCTTTAACGAAGAGCAGTGGGTCTGACATTTTTGAATGAGCAAGCCAACCTTTGATATGCTGTGTCAACGCTTGTCCACAAATCTCTCCTACGATGACACAGCGCTTCGTCGGGCCATCCTTTGCAGATGCGTGTCAGGGTTGCTCTCTCTTGAATGTGCATTTGGTCGATTAAAAGGTAGATGGAGATGTCTAGCCAAACATCTTGATGTTGACATAGCTTTGGTACCCACTTTTGTTGTTACATGTTGCACTCTGCATAACATATGTAAGAAGCGCAATGAAACATATGGTGAGGATCTCCCTGCAGCTGGCCCTCCTGAAGCAACTCAACCATTGAGAGTTCGGGAGGCACCGACCCAGCTTTTTGCTACACAACGCTGAACAGAATAGAATATGTGAATACCTTACATTTATTTGTTATTATCTTTGATACTTTTACACTGTTGTGGTCGTGTACAATCCTACTCAAAGTACCAAGTTATTGTGTGCCAATAAAATCAAGACCACATTTATTCTTGCTGAACATGTATTTATTTCAACTGTATTCAGATTGGTCAAATGTTGAGAAATGAGATGGACAAGTGCATTCAAGTCACAACAGATCAAAACATATACAAAGTCCCGAAGTTAACCTGAGATAGCAGAAATGAACATTGGCTATACATTACAATGATAAAACAAAAAAGGGTCATTCTGAACATTTAATTCCCTGAGTACTGACAAATACAAAATAGGATGCAGGTTTTCCCTATCCCTTTTCAAAAGTTGCTCCATGAACAGCTGACAAAACGAACTACAGGCAATATCTTAGCCATAAACTGCTTAATTATTATTTCTAAACACTGTCGGTTGTAGGGATGGGGGCTAAAGACTGTTGGGGGCTGCTTGGCCTTGACTGAGCAGAAACAATGGACTGAGAGCACTCATGGCCCTGGTAAGAGGTCGAAGGCTGGGCTTCATGGTGCATCTGAGGGTGTGGATGATGAGAGGACCCAGTAGAAGCATAACCTTCATACCAGGTATGAACATTTGTAGCTTCACTTTGGTGAGGTGTTACAGTTGTGTGTGTATAATCTGGGTAGATGGGAGGAGGGCGTGTGTGGTGCTGGTTGAAGTGCTGAGCGTTGGTATGATCTGGGTGGAAAGGTGCAGTGTGGGTATAATCTGGGTGGATGGGCGTGTGTGATGAACATTGGTATGATCTGGGTAAAAAGGTGGAGTGTGGGATTGATCTGGGTAGAAGGGAGGTGGGCGTGTGGGAGGTGGGCTCCTTGGTTTGAATGCTCCTTGGTTTGAACACACACCCTCCTTGGTGTGTGTTCAAACCAAGGAGGGTGAGCTTGATCTAGGAATGATCTTAGGACAGGAGGTTTGCTGGCGAGGAACTGGGTAAACATGCTCATCATATGTAACTCATGGGCATGCTGTGCAGCCTGTAATTTGAGCTGAAACTCTGTGTCTTCCATCTGGGAAAGAGTCCTGCTAATCTTCTGCACAAGCAGCTCCATTGTGGATTCCATCTTGTTTTTCCGTTTTCTCAGGTAACTTCAGCTGTTGACCACTGCCCTGCATTTTCATCCTCCATGTTTCCTGTGTTGTTGTTGTCATTTACTGCCTCCACATGTGCTTCCTGCTGAGAATACGTCATTAAACAGTGGACTCCCGCAGAGAACTCCCCATTTAATGACGTACAGAACGCAATGCCTCCGAAAATCCAATCTGCCTGTTTACATGACAGTCGCATTGGCACATATCTGATTTA
The DNA here is from genome assembly GCA_026939265.1 of Oreonectes daqikongensis. Classification (NCBI taxonomy): domain Eukaryota; kingdom Metazoa; phylum Chordata; class Actinopteri; order Cypriniformes; family Nemacheilidae; genus Oreonectes; species Oreonectes daqikongensis. The sequence continues at coordinate 2,622,255 of JAOTQM010000047.1, read as the reverse complement.
TTTCCACATATGACTGAGGCCTGAAACCGATCTCGTAATGCATGCGTTTTTTTTGTGTTTACACGGTCATAGAACACATCCAATCTCCACATTGCTCCTTTAACCATTACAATAGGTTGAAATCCCCAACACAATATTACAGAAATTCATAACGATTGTAATAATAATGTTTTGAAAATCGGCTAGTGATGAATTGCTTTAACTTACGTATTTAAATGAAATTGCTTAAATTATTTTAATGAGTTAAAGTAATGTATGCTGCCATATTTTATTGATCGCATTATTTTCAGCTCATTTTCGGCCTGTGCTGTTGCAAATCTTAATGTCAGGCACATCACATTATGTTTAAAAAAATATATATATTGTTCTAAAACAAATTGTAAAAAAATACAGTTTTGTTGACTGTATGATGCATTAACGATTTTTTATTGCTTTTAGACCCATGATGCATCTCATGTGGTGACCATCTTTTTGGTCTCCTCTGACCTCACTTCCTCTCGAGCTGTATGGTTTAATTACACGCTCCTGCTCATCAATCTTAGAAGGACAACAAAGAAATGCCATCTGTTATTAGGTGCACAGTAACTTATCAGGGCCCAGACGTGGCATCTTTCCACACTTTATTTAACTGACATGTAGGGTAACAGGTGAACGCCCTCTCTCTTTGATTTTCCTGTCCCTCTTGAGTGGTTTGGTCCAGAGGGAGTGTGAGTCCCTTGCAGGGGCCAGTGGTCACTTGACACTACTGTTTGTCAACAGTGATACAGTCTTAAATGATGTGGCTGCCTCTGATAGACAGCTAATTTGTCTTTTGCCGTCTTGGACTAATAATGACTAATGACAAATGGGCTGTTTGGAGATCAGTGACGGGGAGTTTCTAGAGCTAATCAGTGTTGTTCACTGGTGGCCAGAGTGTGTATATGTGTGTGTGCTTTTGAAGCAATGCTTTATGGGATATGTTTCATTGCAGCAAATTTAACTAGATCTTTTGATGATAAAATAATATGCATGTCCCATTATGCACTGCTTTAAATTTGAGGGTTTCTTGGCATATAGTTTTATAGAAAGAACGTCCGGAAACAAACACGCAGTTGGTGATAAAACGCAAATGCAGGGAAAAGTAAAAAAAAGCCCTTTCCCTTTGAAAGACCCCTTCGATGAAAATGTGTAATATAAATAAAGCCAGGGCCTTTGAAAAGAAAACCCTTCCTTCCTGGAGCTGTCATCCAAAGGGAAAAGCGCACTCCAAGCTACTCTTAAATTCCCAAAGACCGTTCTGTCATCAAACTCCCAACTGCTCCCTCCAAACACGCGATGGCCAGCCTCCGTCTCCGCTGATGTGGCCCGGTGCCCCCGCAGGCCTTTCATCTGTACACCAAGGACTAGAGTCCCAGACCCCATCCCCCCAAACAGTGCAGATCATCTGCAGGAATAGGCATAACATGCTAATAAGAGCGGAAAGAAATGATTGAATGAGGGTTTAATATGTTGATTGATGACTGGTGATTGGATTTGGGGGCTTTGCATCTAAAGAATGAATTGTTTTTGCATTCAGTGAACAGAATGTTTAAAACTATATTGAGTTTTTATTGAGTTTTTAATTACATATAGTTTTAATATGAATAAAAACACACTTTAATTTAAAATAAAAAATACATTTTACAATAAAGAAACAATTTATGTTTTTTATTGTATAAAAAGTTATCTTAATTTTGCAGCAGCTGGGACGCCAGACAAATACTGTAAAATAATATTTTGTGTAACATATTTGTCATGTTATTTTACACCCGACTTTTGCAGTGTATTTTTGTAATTTGACTTTTTTTTACCGTACCGTCACGTCAAAAATGTAAAATCCTGAAAACTTAAAAAATACTTAGGGCTGGCAAAAACTTTTCAGGACGAAACGTGTATTTTAAAAGTTAGGAGCAGCAGTGGCAGTGTGCCGATGGTTTTTTTTTGTGTGTGAAATTTCTGTACAGTTTTTACAGTGTACACTTTAATTAAAAGAAATCAAAAAATTATACAAAATTGACTTTTCACTATCTATAGAATTGGATTAAAATTACCCAAATTTTTTATTAGCATCTTGTGTTTTATACACATTTATGACACATTTTATACAGTAAAAGTGTTTTTTATATTTCTTGTTAATGGTGTAATGTCCAATATGTTATTTAAAAGTACATAATATATCTAAAAGAGTAGTTCACTATAATAGAGCATATAATAGTCAATTGTATTTCAATGGGGGATAAGATCTTTTTTCCAAATGTCTTCCTCTGTGTTTAGCAGAACATAGACTTTATACAGATTTGGAACAATCTAAGGGTGAGTAAATGATGACAGAATTTTCATTTTTTGGTGGAGTGTCCCTTTAAGCTATAGGACACAAAACATACAAACTAATAGAATTCAAAAAGAAGTCATAATTATGTAGATGTACACTCACTTCTGTTAGCTATATCCAGAAAATACACATCTAAGTTTAGCTTTGGCCGGAGATTTAAAGAAAGTTAAGGAGTGACCCTCAGCAGTGGGGGTCTTAAATGACATCCTTTTGCTTTGCTCCGGCAACACAGGCCAGAATCATTTCTGCTTTTCGTGAAAATGGCCGTTTTAACCACCTGCCTTTTCAGCAGAACGTTGCACTGCGCGGGTCAAGGGAACGGGTCTGCGGTCAGGCTACGGGTGCGACTGGAGGCCTCAGATTAATGGCCCCTCTCTGGAGGTCCTGCTACCCATTGCCCTGCCCCTTTATCATTCTTTTTATACCCCCCCACCCGATGTGCTTTCAGCAAAGTTCAGCAAAAAATACACAACATAGGCTTGTATGTTTTTTGAATATGTTGGATGCTAATGTGAGGGTATGTTTGGCTGAATATGGCAATTATTTTATGATGATGTTATAGTTTGGAAGTCTGACAGCTTGTTAAAAATTCACATGCTGTTTTAGGTAAAATGCATTGTTTGGTGATAAGATTATTATAGATTGTTTCATTAGCCATCCAATATAGCACCTTGCATAATTATTAGTTGTACAATGAATACACAATTCTGCAATATATGTATTGTTTAACTGTGCACTAACATTTAAAACCAAATATACTGTACCGCAGGGATCAGCGTCATATTTTAAGTAAATAACACTAACCACCGAGGTGTTTTTATAGCTTCCTGACAAAAACCTTTAAAGAGAAAACATATTGTGTTCGAGGGTGAAAAGAGCAGCAATCAAGCGCAAGAGGCCGAAAAAAAGATTCGTGAGAAACAGACGTAAATAATTGGCAGGAAACGAAGATCAAAGCATCCGAGCAAGTCCGTTTGTTTTCAGTCTCACCCCTCCCCGTCATCCCGCTCTTTAAAACACGCAAAATGACTTCTGCACTCCGAAGCTGGAGGAAGTGTTGAGAATGGTTACGTCCCATCCTGAGGGTCCCGTGCCGCCCCATCCCTGCATTGTGCAATGTTACGATGGAAAGGAAAGGTGTTGCGTAGCGCTCTGTTTGCCAGGAAAAGGCTTCAGAGGACTGTTGTGAATTCGGAGAGAAAGGCTGTGCCATCTTGTCTGATAGATAAAAAAATGTTTATGAGAGTTTTCTTGTTGTTGTTTGAAAATTTCAAAGGGATTCATTGTTATATAATTGTAGGATGGGCTAAAGGCGAAAGGAAAAACACATTCGTTTTTTTTAATCAAAAATACATATAGGCCTACATTTTCTATACTGTACTAAAAATATTCACTGATTAAAAACAAATATAGAAAATGATGAAATACATAAACATAGCATGCGTAAGAAGTTTATGTGACAATTTTTGTTCTACAATTCTTCCCTAAGGGCTATACATTGTGTGCAAATTTGCCACATAGTGGGCATAAACCTATTTGCGTCCCTTTATGTAGCTAATGCAGGTAATATTTGATGTAACCTTTATAAACACTTTAGATGAAGAAAAAAGCATGTGTTAGTTCCACCTCTTTATTCAGATGAGCGTATCTTGAGCTTTGCTCCATTAGGCTCGGCTCATCACTGCAGTAATGGCCGGCATTGAATTTCCATTGCCTGAGCCGGCTTTCTCACTCATTAAATATGTGTCTCTTTCTTAATAGGGAAGTCAAAGCTTGCCTTTCTGTCCCTTGTTACCATCACAGGAGTTAACATGCTGAATCGCTGAATGTTTCTTGTCATGTCTGCTGTTACATTATTGAATTTAATTCTCAGTGTAATTGATTCTAATGATGATGTGGGATTGCATTTAACTTTGTGCGTGGTACGATTATCATTAGCATACATATGGTGTATAAACATTGTAGTGTACATTTAATCATTTAGCAGATGCTTTTATCCAAAGCGATTTACAATTGAGAGAGCATCTAATATTTTGAAACAATAAGCGTAGTGTAAAAGCTGTGTTTACATGTAAGATTAGGTGTGTAGAATGAGATTAAAACATATCGCTGCTGTCCTTCGTATCTCCATATTTCGTGAATGCATCACAGCTTTAAATGTGGTGGTGGCACATTTAAAGCTTAAGTTATAAGATAAATAAGCTTGCCATTACAAATCATATGTAACACAATGTGAATCACATTTGGCGGGCACACTGTAAAAATAAAAACGCATACTTTATACTTAACGTATATCACTTTAATATTCAAAAGCTGCTAATTCGCTTTACAAGTCACTTCCATTATAATAACTGATATATGAAAAAATATAGTTTTTTTTAAAACAGTTTTAGTTTTAGTGACTTGTAAAGCCAATCTGATTTAGCTTTTCTATTACTTGATTCAATTTAAGGCAGCTTATGAACCAAAGTTTTTAAATCTTGCATAAACGATGCATAAATCTTTTGTGCCTGAATGTTTCCTTTTGGAGCAACTGCAATCACAGTTTGTATTGTACAAAACAAAATCTGTCAAAATTTGTCATCCAAATACAAGTAAACTATTCGATAAAATAGGTTATATCAGTTTTTATTGATTGCCAAAGATGTGATGAATTATAATTGGACCCTTACTGTTGTTTCGCATCGTTTGTGGTTATAAATCTATTTAGATGTACACCAGATCTATTATTGTGCACGAATAAAGCAAAATTGTCCAAGGATCCCGGCACTTGACATTTAATCTAGGGCAAGGATTTGACCTCTGATCAATAAATGTGGGCCCATTTAAACCAAAGCCCATTGAATTAATAGTGTTTTGATATTCAACAGATTAATTTTCCTAAATAGGCTCTGGGTCAGTGGACCTTGATCCCATTGAAGGGATGAAGAGGAACCTATTTAGTCATATGGGTGCTTGATGTACAGAACATGCTTTTCAATGGCAGAGAGTGCCAATCTACTCCGCATCGTCCTCAAGGGGTCAATCGATACGAGCTAATCGTTCCACTACATGTCTTTGAGATCGAGGCACAATCCCAGATTAATTACTTTGCCATTGAGAATATATAAATGTGTAGACATCCATTTCACCAAGAGGAGTTCATCTTCTTAAAATACATTACTCTTAAGAACAGTCTCTGGGATAAACCAAAGGTTAATAAACGAAGATGCTTTTCAAATCTATATGCATTTTTGTTCATGATAATTACAAAAATAAAACTTAATAAAATAAAATTATTTAGGCCCTACTGATCTCTTAGTTTGGACTAACAGAAAAGTGTGTTTTGTTAGACTTATTCTCTATGTTGTCCTCGGCATAAAACTGAAGAAATATCAGTAACATGACGTCTATTAAAGGGACAGTCCACCCAAAAATTCTGACATCATTTACTCACCCTTAAGATGTTCCAAACCTGTATACATTTGGAAGATTATCAGTAACCAAACAGATTTCATTCTCCATTAAATCTCATAGTATTCCTACTATGGCAGTAAATGGGGGATGAGATCTGTTTGGTTACTGACATTCTTTCAAATATCTTCCCTTTTTATTTAATCAGAACAAAGACATTTATACAGGTTTGGAACAATTTAAGGGTGGGTAAATGACAGAATTTCCATATTTGGGTGGACTGTCCCTTTAAGCAAATAGCTAATTCCCGAGAATGAGAACATGCTCTCGACTTCTCACTTTTCAAAAAAAAAAAGTTGTTTATTTGACTTGCTGAAAGTGTTTCAAAGCATTGAAGGTTAATTGGAACTTCAGGAGTTCTCCCATTAAGACAGCCGATGATTGAAACGGGAAGCACTTTCACTCGCTCCACCAAGTTCAGAGAACTTCAAGAAATATGTTAGCGGGTGAGCGGTTAGTGGCATCCCTAAATGAGGATTCATCAAAGATTCCCCCATGGAACAACACAGCCAAAAAAGAGAGTGAGAGCAGGACAGAGAGAGGAGTACAGAGGGGAACAGCCGGTGGAGTAGACTTCCTCTGATGAAAGGGTCACTGGCACCTGTAAATCTACGGTCTCACGGTGCAGCTGTGAAGACTTCAGCAGCTTAGCACTGAGGACCTTAAAGCACCTTCCCCCCTACAACCCCCAAAACACACACACAAAGAAAAATGAAGGGGGTGCATGAACAGGAACATGACTTGGGAGACATCCACACAGTCTGGCTACAGTGATCATGTATGTACGGGTACTGTGATGATATGGGTTGTTGTCCGTAACAACAGTTGTGCACGTCGGTCTGACCGTGGTCATGCACAAGTTCCTTAATCAAGAGAATTCAACAAATGCTGGACTGAACTCAAAACTGGAGCCCATAAAGGCTCTGTCATATGCCAATGAGTAACATTCCATTGAAGGAACAGTTCACCCAAAAATGGAAATTCTCTTGGCCACCATTGACTACCATAGTAGGAAAAATGTCAAGGAAGACACAAAAGAAGATATTATGAAGAATGTAGCATAGCAAACAGTTATTTAAACCTTTAAGAAGGCTTTGATTTTAAAATACACAGGAAGTTGATCTGTATAAACAGAGGTAGATTTTTGAGATTTTTTGAGAAAGTTCCTACCACAAAGTCAAAAGATCCCTAAGTGTCTATGCAATTTTGTCCTACCTTGCTTCCTGATCCCTAAATATTTTTGTCTGATTCATCATCTTCTATACATACTTTACCTCCTAAAAACATGTTTTCTAAACAAACCTGACAATTTGAGGTATCGTTCATGTCTATAGTGCAAACATAACAAGTTACATTGCAAAGTTTACGATTTTTGCCTTACAAAAACCTCTAATAACATGCTTATTGTATTAAAATTATTTGACACTAAAATTATTTTATTATAATACATGACGTCCCCTGTGCTCATGTTTTTATGAATGAGTTAATAAATTCATGCATTACAAAAGGCTGTATATTGTTTATAACCTGTAAGATTAGATTTGTGTCCTATATTTAAACTCACAACAGTATACACTGTGCACTTTCCATTGTGCCGCGGTTTTAATTAGTTAACATATCAGTATTTGTGTTACATTTTTGTCACATACGCTGAGACAAAGGCGAATTGTAATGATGTTTAAAATATTCATTGGCTTGTCACCTAATCTGACATATATAGACCGCTCTCATTGTCCATATACAGTATGTCATTCATCTAAGTTGTTCCGTATCACATACTCATGCCTTAAAAGACCACAGGATCGTCTCCTAAAGTTGTCACTTGCGATTATCTTTGGCATTTGTTCCGTCTTAAAAGCAGGCTGGGCTATTCTAACCGCGGGTCTGGTAACACTACACGCTCAATATAACAATGTCAGGTGTCGTGAGCCCGCTATAAGGCTCTGACAACAGGCAGCGTGTGTCACAGGAGCCCATTGTTATTTTGGAGGGAGCATGTGTTTGTCTTGTAGTGGCTCAGGTTTCTGTACCCTGCGCCGTGCTCGTCCACCACACCGGGCCCAAGTTGCTGTGATGGATGGCGACCCCGGCTGCCGGCGTTCACCCCGCAATACCCTTCTCCCAGTACATTCCCCAGGATCTTATTTACATTCTATCCAAAGAGCAGAGGGTCTTGAGATGTCTTTTTATGGGACGCAATGGCTCCTCCACGTCAACTTGCACCACGTCAGATTTCAGAATAGAGAAGACAACCGAACTGAACAATGTCTCACCTGTCCTGGTCCGTCAGATCGTTTTCTCAGATTTCTGTCGTCGCCGTGCATCACTGTGATGAGGACATTAACATGAACCTGGTAGATAGTGGAAGAGTATCTGATATCAAACTACCACTACTTAAAACACTTTAAATAGAGACAGGGGTAAAACAATGCATTTGTATGTGAATAAATATGTGGGTTAATGTCACACAACATGTCAGTCATGGTTCAATGTAAAATTAAAAGAAAAAAATTCAATTATACTTTGCATAGACAATAAAATTTAGATGACCATTCAAATTGTTACCATTATTTTGGCACCATGATCATTACCGTAATGTGTCTGTACATTTTGCTGAGGTGAATTCTGTCATCACATACTATAATTCACATCATGCAGTTGAGGGTTGCACTAGTTTCGGTCAGATCTTAATGGTCCCTGTACAAAATACAAAAATTACTATTAAATATAATAACATTGATTTATTTTCTGTGTTTGTTTGACCCTTTTTTTAAAACATGAACCATGGTTTTATTTTAGATGGTTTTAGGGGCAACAACATCAACAAACATTATTGGCCTAAACTTAACTTCTAGTAGACAAAGCATCAACTGTTGAGTAGATTTATTTTTATTTACTACAATTAATATTAAATATAATATGAATATAAATTAGGATTAATATTATTACATATACAAGAAATTGTTATATTATAACCAAACACAGACCGGAAGTTACCTTCGGGCCATGCTCATGCGTCTGATATAACAGACGGTTTCAAAAGCAACGGTTTTAAAGCAACAACATAAACAAATGTTTCTGCTCGTACATGCTTTTGTGGCCCAAACTTAACTTCCGGTACACATCCGCAAAGAGTAGAGTCCCTGCAGATTATTACTGATACCAAAAAAATGACATTGGCTAGCAAGTTAAAAGTAACCTATGTCTAGTCAGTATTATTTTGGGTTACCAGTAGAAGAACCGTTACTTGGCTAAACTTAAATGCGACAAAGTTACCCATTCAACAAATTGTTTATTTAATAAACCTAATATACAATAACATTCAACAAATTATTTATTTAATATTTAAATATATAAATTAAATATAGTTATATTATTATTCACTAGCCAGAACTATCAACAAACACAGACCGGAAGTTAACTTCGGGCCAGGCGCACGGGTATGATGAAACCGTTTTTAATAAATTACCATACGTATTACCATAGTTTTACTACAAACATATCGCTAAACTATAGTTTATTTAGGCTAGATACAGGACATGATCTAGTTTTGTAAATTTCACCCACACAATGTTGCCTCTGAAATGGCTAGGCCACTAGCCTATATCAACACTATCAAAGATCATTCTTCTTTATATTCGTTTACCTTACATTCGACCTCATTTCATTTAATGATTGTTTTTATTTATAAATATGTATAAACCATCAGCCCAGAGAATGTCAATTGCATCCCCCTGACAGAAATCCTTACCTTTACATGAATATTTCCCTCACTCTCCCACTGATGTTCGTTTAATATTTAAATCATGTGACTTAATTCCGATCAAAATGGGGGAAAAGAACGTAAGTAGAAGGAGAAACGAGAAAAAAAATCCATCGCCTCAGCCGTATTTCGCCCGAGGTCTCGCCACAATTACCCTGAGGAGAACTTCATCGCGCGCTTCCCGCGCTTTCCCATTCTCCGCCACGCGCGCATCAGCACCGCGGCGCGTCGCTCGCGAGGGAGGAATCGGCGCGCACGGCGTTGTTCGGGTGGTAATTGGCCTCCTGAGTTTGCAGTATTGTCAGGGTAAAGGTGGTATCCTTGATGTATCAGCACACTCGACACCGGTGACTGATCCTGTCAAGTCCGACATGCCTCGTGCATATCCTACATCTAATTACAAATGCAGACATTGATTATAAATGGAATAAAATAAACGCGCACAAACAAAAGCGCTGGCTTACCCTTCAGAAAAACGTCTGTTTATTTAATGATAATGACGAAAACCGCAAACTTGCAATGATGTCACGTAGTAGGCTTACCTGTGGTAATACAAATGGTGATCAAAACCAACTTATAATAAAGATGTGGTTACTTATTTAATCCTTTTTAATATCCCACTTCATAATGTTTAGATTAAGCATTATAGTAACTTCTTAAAAGATGGGACATATTGGTGTTATTTGCCCCCAAATAGGCACATTTTTAGATACTTACCTACTTTTTTTGTTTGTTTTGTGTTTTTTAGGAAAACTAGAAAAGTGATTTCCTTCTATTCTGTGACAAGCTTAATTTTTGTGTTATTGTGGTAAAAAATGTGGACTGAACACTTTACAACTTCTGTTAAAAACAACAAACACAAATAAATACAACAGGCAGCCTATAATAAAGCCTCGTGTTTTTAATAAAGCCTAAATATTGCATTGTCTTCACACTCAAACTTTCATAAATTACACTCAAAAAATGATCCATTTTGCTTAATCAATATAGTTTGATATAACATTTTTGTATTGGTTTCTTATTCAAACGCAATTTAAATGTGTAATACTGACTTAAGGTGACTCTTTGACATAACTTAATCCATTTGTGTTGGGAAAACATAATTCATTTTCATTGACTTACTGAAACAGCGGATTGCGTTCCCAGCATGCTTTGCTCTAATAACAAGATTTAGACAGTAAATTGTGTTTGTTGTTAAGCAGGATGAGAGATAAGTTGTTTTGTAATGTTGAAAGTTACAAGATCTTCTGTTATGTGCAACAAGCTCATGATCTGTATACTTGCATGTTCTGTATGCAGATTTATATTAAATATTGTGCGAATGCTCATGCAGTAAACTCTGTGTGGCTTCCTATAGAACCATACATTGCACATGGTAAAAACAAAGATTTTTAGTTTAAAAAAAGTGACACACTGAAGCATTTAAATGAATAATGTTCAGTTCAAATTAAACAAAATAAGTTGAATGAACTTAAATTTACTTATCATTCACTCAATTTAAGTTTAGATAAATCAATTCAATTGTGTGGAAATGGGTGTCATAATAAAATTAAGTTAATACAAGTCAATGATTTGAGTGTAGAATTTTTTTTAATGTGAGATATATAAGAATTTCACACCATTGAAATGCGAGCATACGACATATGTTCTTGGAAAAAGATAATGCCTACTGCTTGCAAAACATAACAAATGTTTGCCGAATTTGTTTCCCAGGACGAAAGTCAAATATTAACAGTCTTTCACCTACAACCAACCTGCTGGTTCCTAGCACCGTCTGCTATTTCTCATCTGAATCTTGAATTTCTTTTGAGGCGTGGGACTTCATTTGCAGCCGTTGCTTTTTGATTCATTTCATTTTTAGATTCTTTCTCTGTATACGTCTTGGCCCATCGTGTATCAGTAAACAAGCAAACTATGTTTATTTAATTTCGAATACACCGAAAGAGAATCTATAAAGCAACCGAACCTTCTATTCAGACAGGCCCCTTGCGTTGAGCCACTGTTGTACGTAAATCAATGAGTCGAGATTTACGAATCATAGCTGCACATAATTCAACCGAACCAAATACTCCTCTTGCTTGCTATGTTAGACGATGGGGTTATATATTATTTATTCATCTCTCTCCGCTTCGTGTCATTATTTACACAGCTTTGCAATTCAGTCATGGATTAAAAGCAAGCATTTAGCTGCGAATGATGTATTTTGATGTAATGGACACTTTGGTAATTCCTCAGCTCAGAGTTAATCGGCTGTAATTAGCGCTCCGATCATTTTCCGTGATGGATTGATAAAGACTGGAGACTCCCACAGTGCCAGGTGGATGCTATCTGCCTTTTGTTCATCCCTCTGTCATTAATACCTACTAAAAATGGATGCAGGTCAAAGGTCAGCTTCAGATGCACGGGCAGGTGTTTGAGGTTCATATCCTTTGCTAACCAAATCAGTAAGGGGGAAAAAGGGCAGCGTCTAGTAGAAAACAGAAATGAAGTTTAATATTTATAATAGCTTATAATATTTGTTCGTGTATAGCCTATATATATATATATATATATATATATATATAGGTCACTGTACATTAGTAAATTGTAAAGGTTTATACTGTAAATGTAAATGCATTTCATATGCTTCATAAGTTCAATCTGTAGGCTAAAGTTTAACATAGGCGCATTAACATTTAAGAGTTTTCAT